>OY723314.1:912238-1512238 GCA_963210315.1 Rhynchopus euleeides | reverse complement strand
ACGACGGTGCCGTCATGCCTGAGGAAGCGCATCCCGACGGCGGCGGCGAACGAGTGGCTGGAGATGTGGGGGGAAGTCGGGTGGACTTGCCCCGTGTGCACGTGGGAGGCCCTCGAGAGGGAGAGGGACGAAGCAGACGCCGAGATGTGGGACGGAGAGGAGTACGACGAGGAGTCCTCCAGCGAGAGGGTACCGGCGCCACCACCCAAGGAGGACACGAACGCCGCGGCTCTAGCCACCATCCTGCAGGAGATCCGGGAGCTCAGGAGCGAAGTGACAGGCCTGAGGGGGACGGTGGAGGAGCAGAAGAAGGAGATAGCTGAGCTGAAACTCAGCCAGAAGAAGGCCGACCAGGACCTCCCCGCGGGTTTCACGGCGCACGTCGTCTCGACTTGGGGAGACGCGCTGACAACGGCGAGCGGGCAGCGCCTTGTGAAGGCGGAGGTGACGCGGGTGTTCCGCAAGGCGGAGCTGGAGAGCGGGCCAGACGCCCCCGATTGGCACCACGAGATGGCGTCGCGTTTCGAGCGGGTGTACGAAATGTTCGACCTAATCAAGCAGACAAACGATGTTGCCCCCTTCGTGACACCACTCCACAAAGTCATCGTCGAGATGAACAGCTACGCACTGCTGCGAGGCCGCGCGGGGGCGCGCCACTACCAGGGGAAGGCGAAGGCCCTATCACCCTCCGACTACACGGTTGCCCTCCACAGGAGGTTCATCGAAGAGGGCAGAGCCAAGCAAGAGGCAGTGTGGGCAAAAGCGGAGGCGAAGGCCGAAGACAGATCGGAGCCATACCGGCTCCCAAGCAAGGGCAGGGGCCGGAGCGCGGGAAAGGGACGCGCGTCGAAGGGACTCGGGAAGCGGAACTGACCGGACAAGGGGGGACACTACGGCCTGCTGTACCAGGAGGCCGTGCCGACCCTCCCCCCGACCGGTCGGGGGCGGCCGTTGAAGAAGGGCACCCGGCTGACACCCCAGAAGTGCAAGGAGATCCGCGACTCTTTCCAAAAGACCCTGACACACGCCCTCGCCCCGACCTACTGGAAGACACTACGCAGAGCATACGACCAGTACACACAGTTCCGCAGGCAGTGGGCAGACACAGCGGGGAGAATGCCGCCACACGACGAGTGCGCGATGCTATGGGCGACCAGCCAACGTTTGGGGGGCCTGTCGACGTCCTCGACCCTGCAGTACCTGAACAACATCGCAGGGGCCCTCAGGAGATTCGAGGGCTACCCGCTCGACAGTGTCCAGGTCCTCAGCGATTACCGCCGCGCGCTCAAGCGGCAGGGAGCGCTGAAGCCGAAGCGCCAGGCACAACCCGCGACCCCACAGGACATTCGAAGGGCGATCGAACGCGAACCGCGCCGACTGGTACAGCTGCTGCTGGGCATCATGTGGAGGGGGGCTGCGCGCGTGTCAGATGCACTCCGCCTCGACGTGAAGGATGTTCAGCCGGACCCGGACAACGACGTAGTCAACATCCGCTGGACGCAGTCAAAGTCGGACCCGTTCCGTGTCGGGCACATCACAGGCATCACCCTGCAGGCAGGCCTCCGGAAGATCCTGGAGCGGCGTCTCAGGCAGGCAGAAAAACGCAAGCAGACAACCCTGTTCCCCCCAAGTGTAGGGTACCGCTGTGCGACAAAGGCAATCAAGAGAGCCAGGGCGACTCTGACTACACACTCCCTCCGCCGCGGCGCGCTGACACATCTGGCGAGGAAGGGAGTGCCCCTGGAGGAAGTCAGGCTGCTGTCACGACATGCCACAGTGGACGGGGTGATTCGCTACGTGTCGGCGGCGGAGAATGCGCGCGCGAGAGACACGGCGAGGATATCAGCGAAGATCGACCAGTGAGGGGGCGTCGGCGGAGACGAACGAAGCGGGGAGGGGACCCGCAGACATCATCATCACACTTCCCGGCAAAGCTCCGACGCCTGATGGCGCCACAGGAGGCTTATCAGGAAGTGGGTCAGACCGAAGACGACCCGGACACCGACGAGTCGTACGGGCCAGGCATTGAAAACGGGTATGAGAGCGACCTCGCGGTGTGCGCGGGAGACAAGCTGCTGCGGCCGGCAAAGGAGGGGCGTGATGCGGGGACACACGGTGAAGCCATCGCACCGATCTGCAAGACACGGCTCGACCTCGACAGGCTGGTGGAGATGGACACGGCAGGGGAGTTGGACGGCGTGATAGATCTGATCCGGGAGCCGAGGGTATTTGAGAACGCGCTGCTGCCAGGCGCAAGGGAGGCGTTCAGACGCCACCGCAAGGTATCCCGACACATGCTGCAACACCTCGACGACCTGGAGGGCTTCGGAGTGCTGAAGGAGGCGGATGCTGCCGCCTACCTCACCCTCCCGGCTTTCACCGTGTCCAAAAAGTCGGGAGGATTACGTTTCATCGTCGACGCCAGGCCGCTCAACAAGCACATGGTTCGACCCCCGGACATGCGCCTGGACGACATCATCGAGGTGACGCGACGCATTGCTCTCGCAGAGTGGGTCGTGATGGCGGACGCGCGGAGCTGGTTCTACCAGTTCCCAGTGCAGAAGGAAATCCAGCGCTTTTTTGGAGTCTGGGTCGGGGGAGAACGCGACGAGTTCATCAAGACATTCCTCACCGTCATGTGCATGGGCTGGTCGCACTCTCCATCCATCGCGAACAGGAGCGCAAGGGTGCTGCTCCCGCCCAGCCAGGGGATCTGCTGGATCGACAACTTCGTGGTGCTGGGGCGAACCCGAGAGGAGGTGGCGAACCAATACGCTGCTTTCCTCGGGCGGTGCAGGGAAGTCCGAGCGGCGCTGAACTTCGACGACCCACAGCACGGAAGACCGACACAGCACTTCTCCGTGTTCGGCATCGAGTTCGACTTACAACGGCACACTTTCAGGATGGACCCGGCCTGGATCCGAAAGATCACCGAGCGCAGCGAGCTGGGGGCACTGCTCGAGGGGAGCTCGACGCCGCGCGGGGTGTTTCGGGTGTTCGGTGCGCTCGTGTGGCAGTCCTACGTCATGCGCGCCCCAATGTGCTACATGCCGGCAGCCCTTTCATTCATCCGACGAGTGGCGAAGCGGGCACACGCGGAAGGGGGTACGTGGGATGCAGTATGCACAGTACCCACCTCGGTGCAGCGTGAGACTGTGGACCGTATGCGCTTCATCGCAGAGAACGACTGGCGGGCCGCGACTGACCCCCCCTCCGTGGTATCGCTATGGACAGATGCATCATCGCGCGAGTGGGCCGCCATTCTAGTCAGGCCAGAGGGGGAGACAGTCGCACAGGGAACGTTCCGCGGAGCGGACGAGGGGGCGCACATTTTCCTAAAGGAGGCACACGCCGTCTGGCAAGGCCTGCGACTGGCTCAGAGGTATACAGACATGACCGTGACATGCTACATCGACAACCTCCCCCTTGTGTTCTCGATGCGCAGGGGCCACTGCTCCAACTTCCGCGGCAACCTGGTGTTGCAGGAGATCTTCACCATCGCCCGGAAGAATAGGATGCGGCTCCGACCGCAGTGGGTGGCTTCCCAGGACCAGAGAGCTGACGAATACACCCGGGGTAAGCAAGCGGCAGACCCGGCTTTCCTGGAGACACGCCCGATACCCGGCGCGTAACTTCCGCGGCCGTCCCGAGAGACCAGGGACGGCCACGTCCCTCCGGATGAGGGTCCTGAGTGGAAGCGTCAACGCATCACAAACAAAATACGAGTAAAGAGCGGCTGTACTGGAGTGACATTTTTTACGCACACTTGTGAGCAGAAAATGTCACTCTACCACAGCCAAACGTGCTCCGCACACCACTAGCCTCCCCCATCACAGGAGTTGAGGTTTTGTGTGTGGAAGCGTCAACGCATCACAAACAAAATACGAGTAAAGAGCGGCTGTACTGGAGTGACATTTTCCGCATGGACACAGCCTGGGTGCAAAAAGTCCTCGGACGGGAAGAGTACAAGGAAGTCGTCAACGGCCACACGACACCACGCAGGGCGTTCAGAGTATTCGGGTCTTTCGTCTGGCAGTCGTATGTGATGCGGACACCGATGTGTTACATGCCAGCCGTGTTGTCCTTCGTGCGGCGCATCGCGAAGCAGACTCACTCGAACAACGCCCGATGGGACTCCAGGGTCGCAGTACCTCCGTCAGTGCAGGCGGAGACAGTGGCGCGGACACGACTCATCGAGGACAACGAGTGGTATACGCCGCAGAACCCGCCACCGACCATTGAGATCTGGACAGACGCGTCATCCACGGCGTGGGCGGCGGTGCTCGTGTTACCGGGAGGGGAGTCAGTGTCCCAAGGTGCGTTCGAAGGGAGCGACGCGGACACGAACATCTTCCTGAAGGAAGCGTATGCAGTGTGGCAGGGGGTGCGCATGATGCAGCGTGTGAGGGAGGCAAGCGTGACCTGCCACATAGACAACCTCGGCCTGGTGTTCGCGCTCCGGAAGGGCCACTGCGCCAACTACCGAGGCAACCTTCTGCTGCAGGAGATATACACAACAGCGCGCCGCCAGCAGATACGACTGATTCCACACTGGGTTGCGACCCACGACCAACGCGCAGACGCGTACACGCGAGGGACGCAGGCCACACACCCCGTGGAGTTGCCACCAGTGTCGATGCCACCCACACTTTTACCAGCGCGCCCGCCTCGTTGAGAACGAGACGGACACGTCCCTCCGGATGAGGGTCCTGGTGTAGAAGCGTCAACGCAACAAACAAAAGGAAATTCATCAGAGCGGTTGTAGCTGTGAAGTGATAGGGCGCTTTTTAAGCACACTCGTGTGAGCGGAAAGCGCCCCACCACAGCTGCAACCAAACGTGCTCTATACACTAACCCCACCCTTCATCAGGCTCAGGGTGTGATCAGTTCAGGGTTTTGTGTGTAGAAGCGTCAACGCAACAAACAAAAGGAAATTCATCAGAGCGGTTGTAGCTGTGAAGTGATAGGGCGCTTTTTCCCTTAAATGCAGTGATTTTCCTCTCCGCTGAAAATCTCAAAAATGCCGGCGAAAAAAATTTTTCTCACCCGGAAAAATTTTTCTCGGGCGCGCTTCGCGCGCCCGAGACTACGCGGAGATGGCCAGTCGCATACGCCCAAGGACTTGCGAGACAGGCACACGCGACAGGGGGGGTCTGGGGGGCGGAGCCCCCCAGCCGCCGGAGGCCACGGTAGTGAACATCCGTCCCGTCGAGGCTACAGATTTTGGGCGTTTTCGCATTCCTGGGGTTGCTGTACGGCTTGTGGGCCTGGGTTCCACAAGGGGGGTCTGGGGGGCGGAGCCCCGCAGCCGCCGGAGGCCACGGTAGTGAACATCTGTTCTTTGCAGCCACCCTCTGCAGGTCTTGTCCTGCCAATCTGTGACTGCTTGGTGGGGCTCACAGAGCAGGTCCTCCCATATTTTTCCTGGGCCTGATTTTTGTTCCTCCAGGACCTCTCCCCAGACCCCCTGAAAAATTCCCACCAAAAACCCCCGTGGCGAAAAAACTTTTTTCGCCGGACGATTTTTCCAGAGATTTTTTTTTTAAGCACACTCGTGTGAGCGGAAAGCGCCCCACCACAGCTGCAACCAAACGTGCTCTATACACTAACCCCACCCTTCATCAGGCTCAGGGTGTGATCAGTTCAGGGTTTTGTGTGTAGAAGCGTCAACGCATCAAACTATCAAGCAGGCGAGAGAATCAAGAGGGGAGCAAGAGTGACAGAAGCGGACAGAGTACGCCGAGCTGCGTGTATAGGAGAGGAACAGAACGGGCTGAGGGAGTACGCCGAGCTGCGTGTATAGGAGAGGAACAGAACGGGCTGAGGGAGTACGCCGAGCTGCGTGTATAGGAGAGGAACAGAAACTACGCCGAGCTGCGTGTATAGGAGAGAAACAGAAACTACGCCGAGCTGCGTGAATAGGAGAGGAACAGAAACTACGCCGAGCTGCGTGAATAGGAGAGGAACAGTAACTACGCCGAGCTGCGTAACAGAGAAGATGGCCACTCTGGATTGGGACACCCTGAAGGTTCCCGACCCCGCCCACCCCGACAACGAGCCAGCAGAGCGTCGCCCCGAGTGCATATTCGAAACGTGCAATACTACACACACAGCCAGGACCGCATTCAGCTGCCACGACTGCGGTGGGACCACGGTCAGGACGTGCTTGAGAGAGCACATCCCGGCGCACGTCGTCCCCGAATGGCTCGAGGGCGCAGGGGACAGGGGCTGGGTGTGCCCCGAGTGCGCATGGGTCCGGCAGGCAGTCGACGAGGAGACCGCGGCGGACCTGGCAGCAGCGACGGGCGAGCTAGGCGAGGACGGGGAGTACAGCGAGGCGGACAGCCAGAGTGGCACGGGCCTCCAGCACAGGGACGCACACCACCCCGCCGACTCGAACACCGATCTCCGCGTGGCGAACTCGCTGGAGTACCTGCTGAAATTGACAGGCCGGCTGGAGAAGGAACAGAAGGAGCTGAAGAAGACCGTGGAGACGCAGGCGAAGCAGATCGCCACTCTGCAGAAGGCGCTGCAGCGGACGGAGGCCGAGCTGCCCGCCGATTTCTCCGCCCACATCGTGTCGACCTGGGGATCGTCGATCGCCACTGTCCCCGGACGCAGGTTGGTGAAAGCTGAGGTATCCCGGGTTTTCCGACAGGCGGAGCTCAGCGATGCCCCGAGCTCACCAGACTGGCAACACCAGCTCATCCAGGCCTTCGACGCTCTGTTTCAGACAATGGGACTGATCCGCGACGACGATGATCCGGATCGCTTTACCGAGGCCCTCCACAAGACAATCGTCGTTATGAACTCGCACTTTCTCCTGAAGGGGCGCGCGGGCGCCCGCCTCTACCTGGCAAAGGCGAAGATTATGGACCCAGCGAAGTACGATGCGGTGACACACGGGCGCCTACTCCGGGAGGGGCGGGCCACGCAGGACGACACACAGGAGAGGCGGGCCGCGTTTCAGGAGCGGTTCCTGCAGGAGCGTAACACGCAGGACCGCCCCGCGCCCTACTCGGGAAAGGGCCATCACAAAGGACGGGGGGGGAAAGGCAAGCGACAGTGACTCCCCGACACCAGCAGGGGACGCCCGCGGGCCACGACCCTCCCCCCCGCCGCGGTAGTGTATGTGAAGGCAGTACCATCTGCCCCCCCGTCAACAAGAGGACGCCCCCGCAAGACCGAGACGAGCGTGACCCCGGAGGAAGCAACCACCATTCGCCAGGAACTGCAACACACCCTGGCCCAAGCCCTCGCACCCACATACTGGGGGGCCCTCCGCCGCACATACGACAGGTACTCGCAGTTCCGGGAAGGGTGGATGAAAGCGGAGAGGCGAACACTGCCACACGACGAAGGGGCGGTGCTGTGGGTCACGAAGCAACGGAAGGACGGGCTATCAGTGCAGTCCGCCCTCCAGTACCTCAACAACCTTGCAGCAGCACTCAGACGCTTCGCAGCGTTCCCCCTCGACGGAAAACAAATTGTGGCGGACTACAGGCGGGCGCTGAAACGGGGAGGAGCACTACGACCACTGAAGCAAGCAGAACCAGCAACAGCCCACAACATCCGGGAGGCGCTAGCGAAGGAGCCACGTCCCCTCGTGAAACTGCTGCTCGGCATCATGTGGGGGGGTGCGGCAAGGGCCTCGGACGCACTGCGCTTGTATGTGAAGGACGTCACAGCGGAAAAGCGCAGCGAGCCGATATACGTGCGCTGGACCCAGTCGAAGGCGGACCCCTTCCACATGGGTCACATCACAGGGATCTCCCTGCCGAAGGACCTACACCGTATCCTCCGACACCGCCTCCGCAGGGCGCGCAGAGCAGGAGAGACGAGACTGTTCCCGGCGGACGTCACCTACCGGACCGTGGTAAAAGCCGTCAAGCGGGCACGGAGGGGGCTCACGGCACACTCTCTGCGGAGGGGGGCACTCACACAGCTTGCGCGAAAGAACGTTCCACTGGAGGAGGTGCGCCTCCTCTCGAGACACGCGACGGTCGACGGTGTGATGCGTTACGTATCAGCGGCGGAAAACGCACACGCGCGCGAGACAGCACAGGTGTCGGCGAAGATCGAGTGGTGAAGAAGAAAAAACGACAGCAAGGGGGGACGACGCGCACACAGCCAAAACCCCTGACAGCAACCCACTTCCCGGGGACCACGAGGCTGTTCGCAGCGCGCCACTACTACGAAGATGCCACATCCGACGAAGCCGCGTCCGACCCACCACCCAGTGATGAGGAAGCGTGGAGCGAGGTGGATAGCGCAGAGTCGTACGGTCCGGGTGTCGAGGACCTCTACGGGGAGGACTTGGGTGTGTGCACGGGGGGGAAGGTGATACGGCCAGCCAACGCGAAGACGGAGCTGTCGGAGGAAGAGGACTACATCGCGGAGATCTGCACCTCGCGCCTCAATCTCAAGGAACTGCGACGGTTGGACAGCGAGGGTGAACTGACGGGGGTCTTGGACCTCATCACCAAGCCAGCCGCTTTCGCTGACGCACTGCTTCCCGAGGCCCGCCAAGAACTACGTAAAACGGGGAGGAAGGTATCACGCCACATGTTGCACCACCTGGACACCTTGGTTGAGTATGGCGTCCTGACGGAGGCGGATGCACACCCGTACCTCACGCTGCCAGCGTTCACCGTGTCCAAGAAGTCTGGGGGCCAACGTTTCATCGTCGACGCAAGGCGGCTAAATGCACTGATGACACGCCCACCGGACATGCGTTTGCAGGACATCACGGAGGTGACACAGCGAGTGGCCGCGGCGAGCTGGGTGGTGATGGCAGATGCACGCAGCTGGTTCTACCAGTTCCCCGTACACAAGGAGATCCAACGCTATTTCGAAGTGCGCCTAGGCGGGGAGAGAAAGACATTCGTGAAGACCTTCCTGACTGTCATGTGCATGGGGTGGTCACATTCCCCGGCAATCGCGAACCGCAGCGCACGCGTGCTGCTCCCGCCAGAGCACGGAATAGTCTGGATTGACAACTTCATCGCTGTCGGAGACTCCCTACCAGAGGCACAGGCGAGGTACGCCGACTTCATCAGCCGCTGCGAGAAGGTGGGGGCCGCCCTGAACTTCGACGACACACAACACGGCGTGCCGCTGCAGGACTTCACAGTGTTCGGGATCCACTTCGACCTGACGCGACACCGTTTCCACATGGACACAGCCTGGGTGCAAAAAGTCCTCGGACGGGAAGAGTACAAGGAAGTCGTCAACGGCCACACGACACCACGCAGGGCGTTCAGAGTATTCGGGTCTTTCGTCTGGCAGTCGTATGTGATGCGGACACCGATGTGTTACATGCCAGCCGTGTTGTCCTTCGTGCGGCGCATCGCGAAGCAGACGCACTCAAACAACGCCCGATGGGACTCCAGGGTCGCAGTACCTCCGTCGGTGCAGGCGGAGACAGTGGCGCGGGCACGCCTCATCGAGGACAACGAGTGGTATACGCCGCAGAACCCGCCACCGACCATTGAGCTCTGGACAGACGCGTCATCCACGGCGTGGGCGGCGGTGCTCGTGCTGCCGGGAGGGGAGTCAGTGTCCCAAGGGGCGTTCGAAGGGAGCGACGCGGACACGAACATCTTCCTGAAGGAAGCGTATGCAGTGTGGCAGGGGGTGCGCATGATGCAGCGTGTGAGGGAGGCAAGCGTAACCTGCCACATAGACAACCTCGGCCTGGTGTTCGCGCTCCGGAAGGGCCACTGCGCCAACTACCGAGGCAACCTCCTGCTGCAGGAGATATACACAACAGCGCGCCGCCAGCAGATACGACTTATTCCACACTGGGTTGCGACCCACGACCAACGCGCAGACGCGTACACGCGAGGGACGCAGGCCACACACCCCGTGGAGTTGCCACCAGTGTCGATGCCACCTACACTTTTACCAGCGCGCCCGCCTCGTTGAGAACGAGACGGACACGTCCCTCCGGATGAGGGTCCTGGTGTAGAAGCGTCAACGCAACAAACAAAAGGAAATTCATCAGAGCGGTTGTAGCTGTGAAGTGATAGGGCGCTTTTTAAGCACACTCGTGTGAGCGGAAAGCGCCCCACCACAGCTGCAACCAAACGTGCTCTATACACTAACCCCACCCTTCATCAGGCTCAGGGTGTGATCAGTTCAGGGTTTTGTGTGTAGAAGCGTCAACGCAACAAACAAAAGGAAATTCATCAGAGCGGTTGTAGCTGTGAAGTGATAGGGCGCTTTTTGCGAAATTTTATTTTTTCGCCACGGGGGAAAATCACTGCTTAAATGTGAGGGATCGCCTCAGTTTAGACCCCCTATAATATGCTCTGTGTGTGGTTGTCTTCGTCGTTTTTCTTCTGCGACCGGACATCCCCTTCTGGAGACACCGATCTTCACTATCAACCGCTAGCTGATGCTGGAGCTTTCGGGAGCCTCTGCGAGCGGGTGGCCACGTTTTCTTTGGTGGACGCATCCAAAAGGAAATAAATAAATAAATAAAGAACCCGAAAAGAGGTCGAGGCACCCGCTCCACACCAGCATCTTGGGGCTGGGGGTTCACAGTTCACACAGGTGAGGATCAGTCCTCTGTGAGGCGCTTATCCTGAAGACGTTCCAGTTCCCCAGTCGGTCTCCAGAAACTCGGGCCGCGTCTGGCGCTGTATCGCCTCGGCGGGGCTGTCGTCCCTTACAGTCTTCTCTGTACGAGGTCATCCACAGGCTGCACACCTGCCCCGCGGCTGTGTGGCAGTCTTCGCGGAGTGCAATGCGAAGGTCTGGCCTGACGTGGTGTGACTATTTAGACTCCAGGTGTCTCCACCCTTCCTGGTCTGGGGAGCCTCGGTACCCAAGCCGTTTTAGGTCATGCTCCGGACCACGGCCGTGCTAGACTCCTGGTGCAGGCACCCGTCATGGTCCGGGGACGGCCCCCCCAGGCAGTTTAACGTCTTACCCAGGACCTAGGCACCCGCCGTGGAGTAGTGAGGTCAATCACCGAACACCCCGATTGTGAGACACACCGCCACACACACACCACGACAGATCCCATGACGTCAGGAGTGGTCATGGAGACGCCTATCAGGTTTCCACGGGTGGTCCGTTAATGGTGGCTGGAACATGACATGGGACAACTCTTCTGTTGGCCAGTGGGGGGTGAGTGAGGGGAGTGGGGGGGAGTAGAAACGATGTGGGTAGGGTGCGCCAAATCCGGAAAACATGCAAATGACGTGAACGTCGCTCTCGACGGGAGTGAATGAGATAAACAGGCTGGGCCTACCCACTGGGGCTGGACAACAAGTGTGAAAAGTGTAGAAAGCGCCCTATCACTTCACAGCTACAACCGCTCTGATGAATTTCCTTTGTTTGTTGCGTTGACGCTTCTACACACAAAACCCTGAACTGATCACACCCTGAGCCTGATGAAGGGTGGGGTTAGTGTATAGAGCACGTTTGGTTGCAGCTGTGGTGGGGCGCTTTCCGCTCACACGAGTGTGCTTAAGGAAAAAAACGTGATTCGTTCTTCCTTACTGGTCCTCCTGACCAGTAATGGTACGTTGACGCTTCCACCACCCTAGCCTGCTGATTTGATGTGTGTGGAGCATATGTGAATACGAAATAGTAAAACACACAGAAAAGAAGCAGGTTGTCGGAAGCACGCCTCCACTTTCGCGCATCATGCATGTGCTTAACGGAACTGAAGAAGGAACTGAAGACTGCACGTACTGAAGAAAAATTATGGTCAATGTCAGACGGGCCGTGTTGGAGCTGCCAGCTACCACACGGCTCTGCCGATCAACGTTGACCCCGATATGGTGGTGGGTGCCGGGGCGCAGAAAAAGTGTCACTGCGCTTTGTTCGGCACTTTTTGATTTGGTTTCTTTTTTGCGTTGACGCTTCCACACTCTTTTGCTTTCCGGTCTTCCGGCCTCTTTTGATACCTCGCTTTCACAGAGTACAGTCTCCCCGGTAGGAAGGTCCTGCCTCTTGGTCTCCTTGATACCTCTTGTTTTCTCCTTGATGTCGCTCCTCTTCGGTCAGTCGTAGCTTTCACTTCCACGTGTTGATGATTCTCGATATTTGCGTTGACGCTTCCACACTCACACTCCTGCTGATGATGGTGTCGTGAGTGAGGAGCACAAGGGCACGAACAAGCACGCGACACTTTCCGCCCACATCGAAGTGTGCTGAAGAAAAGTATGTTGGCCCACCTACCCTCAGACACTCTTGTGATGTGCAACCATCCGATGCACGCCGCGTGTGTAATGCGCGTGCAGTCCAACGGCATCCAAGGGCAGGCCTGCCAGACCCTGGATGTTCTTGCTTGTGGAGAGTGGGAGGGCGGGGCCAGGGGTGGGTAAGGTGTCAGGGGGCACATCTTTAGCTTGAGCCTGTGAGGGCGCGCAAAGGATGGGTCATGGGAGGGAGGGGCGGCGGAACAGAAGGGTGCCACACTGCCTGCTCCCTCGACACCACAACGCAGCAACATGAAGAAATCGTAAAATAATTCGCTTTATGGCTGGGAAACACAGTCACCGTGCCACGGCTCGACTGAAGAACACATCCGGTTACTATCCGTTGAGGCGGGGAAGTAAGTTGTGTCCCAAGGATGATGTTCAGGTCTGTGAAGTGGCGCGAATGCGATGCCCACACAGCTTCAAGCTTCAATTCGTAGAATGTGATTGCGCTGCACCGCCACCTTAGCTCCGCTCCCCCGTTCATCAGAAAACGCACGCAGGCCACACCGGGGTTCCAAGGCAGAATCTGTGTCCTGCTGGAGGAGAAGTGCCAGAAAAACGTGACAGAGGGTCGCCGCTATTTCCGCAGCTTTTGAGAGGTGGCGTGTGTGGGTGTTTCTGACCAAAGAAATACGGCTGGGGGCTCCGCCCCCCAGACCCCCCCTATGGCATGTGTTTGTCTTGGAACCAAGTCCTTGCGCGTCCGGGGCTGCATATCAGTTCCGGTACCCTCGCGGGAGGCTGGGCCCGAGCACTGATCTCTGAGACGAACCGGGGGGAACCCATTCAGTGAGAAAAAATTGGCTGACCCGATCTGACCCGATCCAGCCCGCAACCCCATATTTCAAGTTCCACCCCTGCACCTGACGGCAGGTGTATTTTTAATCCCCGGTCTTCCCAGCCAAAAACCCCCGATTCATCCCCGCTTTTTTCCAGCCAAAAATGGTACCCAATGTCCCTCCTCCCCAGTGTGGGGCCATTGGTCTTGTACCAAATGGGTTCCTTCCACGAGTCCTCCCGTTCGCGCCATCCTCGGGTGCTGGAGGAAAACCTCAAAAAACGGCTTTCGGGACCGTTATTCCGACGATAACCCCTGATATGCCACAGCTGAAACAGCCCAAGGACTTGCTGCGGTTACTAGAGGGGCAGATACACGCTCCGTGGGGGGTCTGGGGGGCGGAGTCCCCCAGCCGCCGGAGGCCACGGTAGTGAACATCTGTTCATTGTGGGCGTACAGATTCTGTGTGAGTTGGCTGCGTCCTCCTGAGGGTTTACTGGAGCTGTTGGATTCCCTGACCTGATGGGAATCGAAGGACTTGGGTACGAGATGTCCGCCACAGGGGGGTCTGGGGGGCGGAGCCCCCCAGCCGCCGGAGGCCACGGTAGTGAACGTCTGGCTCTTGGCTGGAAAAAAAACCAGATTCTGGCTGGAAAAAAACCGGTTTTTAGCTGGAAAAAAAACCGGGTTTTGGCTGGGAAAAAACCGGAAAAAGGGGCGGATGCTCGGAGGACTCATCCTCATCCCCCACTAGAAATACACCTGCCTGACGGATAAAAAACAAAAAAAATCAAAGTGCATACATCGGGCGTTATTGCGTTACCAGTAACGGTAATACCGTTATTTTTTCGGTAAAATAACTTACCGTTAATAACGTTCCAGAACGGCCGAATAACGTTATCCGAAAATCGGTAACGTTATTTTTCCGCGTTATACCGTTATCGATAACGGTAATACCGTTATTACCGTTATCAGGAACGGTAATAACGTTATCGGTAACGTTATTACCGTTATTACCGTTATCGGTAACGGTAATACCGTTATCAGTAACGGTAATAACGTTATCGGTAACGTTATTACCGTTATTACCGGTAATACCGCGTTATTTTCGGTATTTTTGGGCAACTTCTATAGGGGGACCCTTTTCGAATTTTTTTTTCGGGGTGGCCAGAATGGGCTGTTTTAGGCTATTTGAGGCCATTTTCGAGCAAATTTTTGGGTTTAGAGCCACGCAAAGGGTCTAAAATGGGCATGCCAATCTCAAAAAATGCTCAAAATTCCGAGAGATTTCAGATTTTTCGAATTTTTTGACCGAGAAAATTCTGACCCCAAAATGTGGTCCTTGTGGTCTGGAACTGTCCGTTGTCGAAGGAATTGGTGAAAAAATCGTGATTTTTGGCCTCTGGATCACCCATGCCGTCCCAAAAATCAAGCAAAAGAGGTTTGGTAGGTGCATTTTTGGGTGAACATGAGCCATTGTGCCAACCTGCTTGATTTCACCCGAAAATTGGAATCCGTTGAATATGGTTTCTGATGAAGATGTGAAAATTTTCGACCTTCTTCGCAGTTTTTGCCACTTCCTTGCCCCATCTTTCCCACCCAAAATCGAAGTACCGTGAATGGTGTTGTTGAAAGGTCCAAATTGCGTTGGTTGTGCGTAGTTCTGCCGAAATCGTGCACACGTTGTGCATAGTGCATGTGTAACGCCATTTGCGACCAAAATGTAAATTTCCTGCACCCGAGCGTTGACGCTTCCACACACCCTTACAAACCCACTTGCCTGATGAAGGGGGTGGTGTGTAGAGCACGTTTGGCAGGGCTGAATGACACTTTCCGCGCGAAGGTCGTGTGCGTAATTAAAAAACGGTCCGAGGGCCGGAGGCCCGAGGCCTTTTTTTACCTGCACGAGGGTGCAATTGAGGCCGATACGGGGTGCAGATGATGGTTTCTTGCACAACCCAGTCATGTTTTGCACATCACGACGAACTCGGAAATTCCTCATATTTGCACTCCAGGTCTCATATTTGCACTGGTGCAAATATGGGACCTGGAGTGCGTGCAAATAATGACTGGGGGGTGCAAGAAAGTTCAAATTGTGTAGTTCCTGCGTACTTCGTGCGTAGCCCGAGCGTACTTTGGGTAGTTCGTGCGTATATTGTGCGAAGCGTCTTTGACAGCACCAGTAACGGACTTTTGGAACGTAACTATTTTAGAACGGACCGGGAAAAAATGGGCACGTCGCTACTTCGCGCTACTTCGTCGCTCGTAACGAGTAAAAATATCAGGTGGTTTATACACCGCCAATGTGAGGTGTGCGGGTGTATTCCTGAAGGATTCACTTCTGCGTCCACACTGAGTGATTTTGGAGTGATTTTCACTCCAAATTTCACTCCAGGAACATTGGATGCTGCAAGGTTGCAGGGGTTTCTGCAGTATTTGCCTTGAAAAAGCCAAAAAACATGATTTTTTCACGAAACTCGACATGTCCGTGCGTTATTATCCAAAAAATGGTCCCAGGGGGGTATTCTGGAGCCATCTCCACCAAAAACTACACCATCCGCCCGCAAAATTGTCCGAATAACGCAAGTTTTCATGAAAATAACGGAAAAATAACGCGTTATTTTAGGAGAAAACGTTTTCCAATTTTTTGACATCACGGAGTGGCCCCCTGGAGTGATATTTTACCCAAGAAAATTCTTTTAGGGGGGGTAGGGACCCGAGTTTCGGGTCAGATTCACCGGGAAATGCTGCCTTTTTTGGGGTCAAAAAATAACGCAAAAATAACGTTATTACCGTTACTGGTAACGGAATAACGCCCAATGTATGAAAGTGAACACACTCAGCACACGGCACGCCCTACCCCAAAAACGTTCTGATGCAGCCAGGCCCACCCTGCCCATGCTAACTACCGAAGCTATCCACTTCTGTGTAGTGCTGTGCGCCATCCTCCCTTGCTGCATCAATCGCGGGATCCAACCTTGCCCTGGCAGCTGCCTCATGGTTGTTGCTGGACCACTGGTCAGGGCACAGCGGCACCTGGGCAAAGAGGTCGACAGGCGGGGGCGGAGCACGCAGGGCCTGTGCATGGTCGAGGAGCTGCACAGCGAGCGCCTTCCCGACAGTTGCCTTATCCAAGCACTCCTTCGCGTGTTCGAGGTTGAAGTTGTATATCGCCTCCACAGCTTCGTTCACCGGACGGTACGGGTCGTTCAGTGACGCATACTCCATCTGGTACATCCATTCGTAAGCAGCCAAGCTCTTCGCATCAGCCAGCTCGTGCAGCATTGTTGTGCTGCCACAATTCGTGAAGACACGCGCGATGCGGCGAAGGAAGAAGAGAGACTCGGTATCTGCCGCAATCGACCCGTCGCACACAATCGGGATGCGATAACTCCGGCCAAATCGCTCAGGCCAAATCGCTCAAGCTCGTGTGCCATGATGGCAACACTTCCAAACACAGCGTACTTCTTCAGACCTGTGCATCCGAAGTTGCCGCAAGTCGCACTGCCTGTCGCAGCAGCCATGCTGAGGTTCAGCACGTCCGACAGTTTCTCGCGAATTCCGGACGCCAGTTCGGCTGCCTGCACCTTGTGGCGGCTGGTGTTCAGGATTGTGTTGAAGCAGACAACCACCTTGTCCCCAGTCACCTCAGGCACACCATAACGCGCCTTCGCACAGGCCATGAAGCAGGCAACGTGCTGCGACATCGCATCCTTCAGGGTGTCGGGTGACATCGCGTGAGACCCGATAATGTTCGAAACGAGCATCGTGATGTGGCGCACGCAGATGACATCACCCAAGAGAACAGCAGGTTCGACACGCACATGGCCCTTGCTCTTGGGGCTGCTGTTCGAGGATGCGGCAGAGTCGTTAGACTGGGCCGTGCGTCGGCTGCCTACTGACATGTTCTCGTCTTCAGAAGACATGAGGATCACACTCTGTGGGAGGTACTGCTTGTACTCCACGAGGTTCTTCACCATCATCTGGAACGACTCGTTCATCCCGTCAACTTCGGCCAGCATGCTGGACTGCACTGTCTGTGCGCCCTCCAGGTCCAACACTGCCACACGCGACATGTTGTGCACCAGAACCATCAAGGGTTGCGTCACACGAAACACCAGCACCACTGCCAGCAGGACTGGCACAACCGACGCAACAGCAAGGGCGATGTAGAGTACGTTGCGAGCGTGATTGAGGTCGCTGTCCACCTCATCTTGACGCTGCTGGACATGCTGCCGTGTTGTGACCTGGGCAGTCTTGATGCTGCCGAGAAGGTTCTGCTCGTCCAGCAGCGTCACCACATGCCAGTTCGGACCCTTCAGGATGTCGATCGTCTTCACCCTGTGTGTCGGTTGTGAAGTGATGAGTTGCACCGTTTGAATCTCCTCGGGGAAAACGGGTGCAAGACACGGGACGGGGGGTGGCCGCACAGCTCACAAAGTGCAGTTGTTGGAAAAAGTGCACGGGCTGCCACTTCGCTTGAACTCCTGGGAACGCTGGGGGAATGAAGGCAGAGCCCTCATGCAAACAAGGGAAGACTGCCACATAGACATACCCAACGAAGAAGACCTCCCCAGATGAAGTGCGGCTTGTCGTTAGGTTCAAGGTATCGACTGATCCGCTCTCGGAAAATGTATCGAACCCTGTCTTGCCGGTCGCACTGTCGACCTCCTCCAGCTGTTCTGCCGACTGCGCAACCAGGGTGTCGGTGCAGTTCTTCGCAGGGATTGGAAGCTTGGAATAATGCCCTCTGTGCATTCCATATCCGTACGGCCTGTAGGTGGTAGGGTTGCAGACATGTTCAGAAGACAATTACTCGTTTGCTGTGTTGGACACTTCCACCACTCTATAGAGCCTGCTGCTTTGATGTGGGTGTGGAGCACATGTGAACACGAGATAGCTCGACACACAGAAAAGGAACAGGATCGTCGGAAGCACTCCTACACTTTACGCATCATAAAAGCGCTCAGAAAAAAGCAGGTGATTGTGCCACGCCTGAATGCTGATGAAGTGGAGAACAAAACAGAAGTGATCACGAGGTGGCCACTGGTGGGAAAGTGCTGCTTCGGGATTGTTGAACAATCCCCAGCGCCCTGAGGGCCGCTGCAGCCAGCACTCTCGCACACAAAGGGGTGTTGCAAATGATCGCCAATGGGGGTCTTCGCTGGTCGACAAACTTCGTCAGTTTTCAGCCAATTCAACAGGAAATGTGTGAATAATATGAATTGTGCCAATTGGGCTGAAGGGGATGCAGTTGACCGAAACGAAACCAACGCGAGCAATAGCAGTGGTTCTTTGGATGAAACAGGTCAACCGAGCGATAGCACACAGAGTTAATCTGGTGCGTCCTGTTCACAGCACAAGGGTGGGATGAAGGGCAGCAGGCAGAGTGCACACATGAGAAGGACATACAGTCCGCTTGACGTCCCAACAAGTTCCCGGGTCGACTGCACCACGATGTAGATCCGGCCGTACTCAGCAGTACCAAACTGCAGTGTCTGCAGGAACGACTGAATGCTCCCCATCTCCGTCGCAAGGAAGACAGCACCGTGCGTCTCGCCCGTGGCAGTGCTCCCGAACTCGCATCCGATTTGCATCAGCAGGTGCGTTACTCCAGTGGTTATCCCCAAGAAGTACGTCGTGTGCATCGGCACCACCGGGGCCAAGACATAGTCCACGATGCCCACATGAGTATCTTTCACTTCACACGGAGCCTTCAGAGGTACGCTTGTATTCAGCCTGGTGTGGGTCCGGTACTCAAAGTCGCACGGTTCAAATGTCGTCCCCCATTTGTGGATGTCCCCTGTCCAATCCGGCTCCACCTCCCCCCAGATGGTGCGCTTGGATGCAGGCTTGCCCCCTGCGTCAGCATCGTAGGCAGACCCGTTGCTGACGAATGCCTGCACGTGGTGGTACGCATCGTCATCCAAGAGCATCGTGTCCGCCACCTCCCAAAGCATGATGTACGCCCCGCCCTTTGCAAAGTAAGACGCTGTTATCACACTGGGGTAGGTGCGGATTGTGCTGTAGAAGTCACGCCGCAACGAATACACATGCTCCCACGACGTTGCGACCTCCTTTGACAGGCCACCAGAAGACACGCAGTAGTGTGTCGTGATGCGTTTCAGGTTGAACAGGTAGCTGCGAAGGTGTTCCATCGTGCCTTGCCCCAGTGAATCCAAGTACTCCTGTGTCAGATTCCTGACAGAATCCTCCCCAGATGAGAAGGCTGTTGCAATCGAGTCGTCACGCGCGGTACGCGTGTCGTCCATCGCCGCTTCTGCGCTGGAGATCATTAACCACATGGCGGTCGCACCGACAACCACAGCGCATGCTATCACCAGACTGACAGTCAGCGTCCGGATCAAAAAACGCACGGGGGTCGCCTGCGCGGGGCAGGCCTGCATCATCCACAACAGTGCTCGCGGTTGGGGGGTGCCACCCCCTGCGCTGCCCCCCCCGCCACCTCCCTGTGTACGCTGTGTAGTCGGGCAGCGTGCCTTGTCAGGGCCTTGAGGGGGTGACCTGGGGGTGTGGGGTGGGGGTGTTTGGAGAGAAGCTCAGCGAATCTTGACCAAGAGCGGTCCAAAATCGTACTCTTTTTTGAGCACATTTATGATGCGTAAAAGTGTAGGAGTGCTTCCGACGATCCTGTTCCTTTTCTGTGTGTCTAGCTATCTCGTGTTCACATGTGCTCCACACCCACATCAAAGCAGCAGGCTCTAGGGTGGTGGAAGCGTCAACGCAAACTATAGTGAAGGTGAAGCGAAGTCGCCGACGTGACACTACTCCGGAGCTAGCATCAGACAACGTCGTCAGCGGACGGGGGGCGTGAGAGAGCTTGGTGGAAGCGTCAACGCATCATTAAGGAAGAAGGAAGCACGGTTGCTACGCTTTTGCCTTCTGGTGGACACCCTGTCCCAGGAGAACAGGTTCCGGGCAACCGTTGAGTTGACCAGAAAACATTGTCGCCCAAGGCTGTGTTGCGTGTGCCCCCCGCTGTACCATATACTCCGTTACCTCACGATCTCACGACGCTCGAAACTCGAAAAATGCCAAAAGCCTTTCAAAAGCAAACCAGTTGAAGAATTGCCTCAAGCGCGGGTGTGTGGGGGTGCGAGGGAACCCGTGTCGGCATGCAACCAGTCAGCTTTCTCCACCTTGCCGCCTTGCAGGAGGACGCCCGATACCCCGCAATAGGGCGAGAAACCGCCGCTTCCGAGACCGCATTGTTTGCTGAGAAAGGAGGGGGCCCTGAGGGCGCTCCAAACACAAACAGCTCAGGGACAAGCTGCAGGGGTGGTAGGGGGGGGGGACCGAGGTTCTCGTTGGCGATCGACAATCCCAGGCACTGCGAGAGCTAGGCTACTGCACAGACCCGTTCTGTCCCAGTGAGTGTCTCCCTTGTGGAATGCACAAGGTAGAGAGGGCAATGGGGGTGTGTGTGTGTGTAGTGATAGTGGTTTTAAGTGGGTAACCCTGCGCGGATCTGTGCCCACTCCCCGCCCACCCCTACGTCACAGCGGATGCCCCACTCGGGTTAGAGTGTGGGGCCAACTCAGTGCCACTCCGAGGAGGGCGTGAGGCATAGCCAGCGTGGTGCGTGCCGCAACAGTGTGTGAGTGATTTCGCACTGCTGTGGCAGTCCCCGCACCGGCCCATGCGATGCGTCTTGCAAAATTCCATGGTGACTTGCAAGCCGTCGTTCTTCCCGTGGTGGTCCCGGCAGCAGTCCTCTTCCGAGAGGCGCCGGCGCCGGCAGTCCACGCAGCGGGGTTTCCAGTGCAGAGCGCAGGTAAGCATCTTCGCGTTCCGTCTGGCTCCAGGGGGGGCAGTCCGGGGAGCAGCGCCCCGTCGTTCCCATGACCGTCCTGTCCGGGCGTTGGCTTGCCGGCTGCTGGCAGTCCATTGCTGGGCCGCTTGCTGCCACCCCTCTGGGTAGTGGGGCTGCGGTGCGAAGGTTGCGGCCCACGCCATGCCGCGGGAGTGGAAGGCTGTGTCCCGCTGGTTCAAGCCCGGGCCTGCCGTGTGCGCTTGGAGGCTGCGCATCACCGACTCGGTGGCTGGGCTGAGCTGGGCTCTCCTGGACAGGCCCCCTGCCACGGTTCCCCCGATCGCGGTGAGGACAGTGGAGCTCGCAGTGTGGCCACAGTGCCATGGTTGCTTGGAAGTCTTGCGCACCACCTCGCAGAGCTGCCTCAACGAGTGAGCCTTGCCCAGGATGCTCTTCTGGAAGGCTGCGAAGTCCTGCCGCAGCTGCTCCTGCGAGGTCTCCCCCTGCCTCTCAGCCTCGTCCATGGCGGCGTTGCTCAGGGCGTCCGCATCGACGTTGAGTTCCCTTTTCACGTGCTCATACGTAAGGGTGATCCGGGGCCCGAGGTCGGCAGCCAGCCGTGCCGTGCTGAGGAAGAGGGGGCGGAGGGATTTATCGCGGCAAACCGCTTCCCCTTTTAGGTGTCGCAGCACCACCTGCGAGTCACCCCGCACCGTAACGTTCCCCTCAGGGGGCGGGTCGCCCCTTCTGAGCAGCCGTAGGCCCGCCCGAACCCCTTCGTACTCAGCGATGTTGTTGCTGCGTACGTTCAGCAGAGGGAGGATCTCTTCCGACACCTTGAGGCCGTCTCGGTAGAGCACCGCACCTGCACCCGCCAGGGCGAAGGGGGTGCCGTTGTCCCTTGCTCCGCCGTCGAAGTAGAGGGTGAGCCCCGGGGATGCGCCCTCGGGGATGCGTGGGCGGGCCTCCCGCGGCCCCCTCTCAGGGGGGTCAGGTGTGTGGGGGCGGATGCGGCGCGTTTCGACTTCTGGGAGGGTGAGGCCGGTCGACAGCTCGAAGTCGACAGCCAACTCCATGAGGGTCACGGTGTGCTCCCCTCCCTGCGGCCCCCATTTCAGGCCCCGCAGCCAGTCGCAGAGGGCCACCCACAGCTCCGGGGGGCGCTTGCCCCACGTCTGTTTGACAGTGGACGGCGCCCGCACAGGGATGCAGGCCTGTTCGGGGTTGGGTGTGCACCACCCCCATGGATAGTGAAGGGTGCGGTGGTGGCGCGCGGAGCGGTCGAGCAGTCCATCTTTCTCCTGCCGCGCCGAGAGGATTGCAATGAAGTAGCGGTGCAGCTGCGCCACTATATCCACCCTGCGTGCGAAGGATAGTGGCAGGGGCTGCCTGTCCTCCGGGATGCCGTGTCTAAAGGCGGGCGCCACCCCGCATAACGCCAAGCAAGGTGGCCAGGTTGACCGGTCCACAGCCGTAATGGGGTGGTTTTGTCGGATTGGGTCCCACGCGGAGCACTCCCACCATAGGTGCATCACCGTCTCGGGGGTGCCTGCGTTGCAGTATCGGCAGATCCCGCCCTGCCCCGTGCGCCCTCGGACAGGCACCGCCCCTGCAATGACGGAACGAAGGAGGCCCCGTTGGTATCCCGTGACCGCGGCGCCCTCTCCCTCCAGGACGCAGCGTGTGGCTTGCCCGTCGATGCCGTGCTGAGCGCCCGCAAAGTCGTCACGACGACCAGCCAGCGCCTTGGCCACCTGTGTACGTAGGGCCTGGCGGAGGTCATGAGCGAAGATCCCCCATCCGCTCGTTGTTGCTGCGGTGGGGTCGAAGACTATGCTCCGTCCCGCTTCATCAGTGTAAGATAGGGTGGTCGCCGTGCTCCAGCTCCATCCTATCCACCGAAGGGCCGCTCGGAAAAGCGCGAAGGGGCCTGTCCCTGTAAGCCTCACTCTGCTATCCCAAGCCGTCTCAGACAGAACCCTGCAGCGGCCCCACTTCTTGACCTGCATGGCCCAGGTGGTGATCTGCCGGTAGCGGGGGGCGACGGCGGGGTCCACCCGATGTGCATGGTGGAGGACATCCAGCACAGCCTCCCGCGCCCTGCGGGGGGGTCCGGACCACAGCGCGGCGACGAAGAGCCCCCTCCATCGCCTGATGTCGGCGTCCTCCCAGCGGGTGACCAGGGCGTCGTAGTAGAGCCTGGACCCCGCTGTCATCGCTGCTGCCTGCCCCTTCCACTGCACCGGTAGGGGCAGTGCCGAGGTCCTGCGCAGGTTCTGCTCTGCGCCCTCTTTTCGGCGGGCGACGCGCTCCGATTTGGGCACCTCGGGTGTGTGTGTGTGTGTGTGGTTATAAAGTTTTAAGGCGGTGTCGCCCTGCACGGGCAGTAGCACCTCCCCTTCAGTATCGCACTCCCGAAGGATTCCCCAACACGACGTGACACCGGTTTCGACGCGTACTCTTCGTACCCCTCCCCCCGGCCGCGTCTCTTCAGCGAAGAACCGGGGATAATCGGACCAGGGCTAGCTAAACCCTGGTGGTGTCACGGGTGGGGTTGGAGAGGGAGAAAAGGAAGAAATGAAGTTGCGAAAAAGTCAAACACTGACACGTGAAATCAATAAAAAGGGTGGTATATATCGCCCCCTTGCTGCGACGAAGACACTAAATAGTCAGGCCGCTTCAAGAGTCTTGAGGGCTTGAAGGAAGAAACAGGTTGCTGATGAGTCTCAGGAGCAGGCACCTTTTGTCCGCCCACATGACCTTCGCCCGAAGGCGAACCTCGTCCAGCTTGGCTCGATCGCCACAGAGAAGGGGATCATTCTCCGCTGTGGTGAACATCTTAAAAACCGAGGGTGCAGAGGTGGGGCAGCCCACTGGTGCGACAGCAGGCCGCCCCCGGATAGCTATAACTAGTGCATAGGAAGCATACGACGGCACACGCAACAGATGCCGAAGGCACAACGGCGGGTCACTTTTAACCACCAGAGGAGTGGCACTCCCGAGGGGTGGGGAAGGGGGGGTAGTCACAACACTTTCGAAGGAAGTAAAGGGGCAAATGGGATGTTTTGTGCAAGGTAGAAAGGAAGTCACAACATGAGGCAGGGGGGATTGCTCATCAGGCCTGGGGGAATAGAGGGTTTGTGTGTGGTTATAAAGTTTTAAGGCGGTGTCGCCCTGCACGGGCAGTAGCACCTCCCCTTCAGTATCGCACTCCCGAAGGATTCCCCAACACGACGTGACACCGGTTTCGACGCGTACTCTTCGTACCCCTCCCCCCGGCCGCGTCTCTTCAGCGAAGAACCGGGGATAATCGGACCAGGGCTAGCTAAACCCTGGTGGTGTCACGGGTGGGGTTGGAGAGGGAGAAAAGGAAGAAATGAAGTTGCGAAAAAGTCAAACACTGACACGTGAAATCAATAAAAAAGCGGTATATATCGCCCCCTTGCTGCGACAAAGACACTAAATAGTCAGGCCGCTCCAAGAGTCTTGAGGGCTTGTGTGTGTGTGTGTGTCTGTTCTACCCCCGGAGCAAAAATGGCGCACGATTTGGTAATTCGTACAGCACGCTGCAGCGGATGATAAAATCTCACAGAGTGCCAAGAGAATCACGGGAAAAATACGCATAATCTAAGTGACACACACAGCTCCACACCGTGTAGTGTCGGGACCCCACCGAGGAAACCGACCCGCAGTCGGCAAGCCGTACGCGAGGGTGGGGGCAAGGGGCAAGGGGGGGATAGAATCCCTGAGACTAAGCAAGCTTGGCTCGTCGTAGCCAGGCTAGGGGCGCCTGGAAGGCAAGTCTGGTCCGGGTGGCCAGCCCTGGGGGTAGGGTGGGCACCTAAACTCTACTAACTCAACTCTACTCAGAGTCGGGGATGATAGGCCGGGAGGGAGCCCGTGCGCTGACCTTCGGGTTGGCATGGCACTTTCCCTTGTGTGACCCCAGAGACTTGCTGTTGAGGAATGGCTTCTTGCTGCTGTCAACGGTGCTGTGGCAGTAGGGGCAGGCGAGGGGCTGGTCCTGCGAGGAACGGACAGACGCACAGCTCGACTGCACGTCTCCAGGGGCCCGGTGATCGGGTTCCGCCGCGCCTTCATCTGCAAGAGGGTTGCGTGTGGTGTATAGCAAAAAGTGTCGCTGCAAAAAAAAAAGTCCGGGGGATTTGTTATGTTTGTGCGCACGAGCGGCTCAAAACATTCGCCCATGACACATTTCAGGAATCTGCCGCTTGCTTGCATTGCATCCATCATCCGGATTTTGAAAAAAAAATCAATATTCTGCACGGTAAGATGCCACCGAACCGCGGTTCCACACGGAGCAGCGGGGCACAGA
This sequence comes from Rhynchopus euleeides, assembly GCA_963210315.1. Taxonomy (NCBI): domain Eukaryota; phylum Euglenozoa; class Diplonemea; order Diplonemida; family Diplonemidae; genus Rhynchopus; species Rhynchopus euleeides. The sequence continues at coordinate 1,487,132 of OY723314.1, read as the reverse complement.
AGGAAAACGCAAAGCCCGCAACCTTTGAGGGAGTGAACAAGGCCACCACACCCGGAAGCCGAAGTTCGGAACCCACCTAAAATAATCAAAAGCTAAGGCCAGCGAAACTGCGGAGAACGAGAGATTAGCCTAGGAGGTCGCAGGAAAAGAAGACACCTTTTCCGGAATTGCGCACGTCTTTTTCCACCAGCCCCCTTCCTCCCTGACTTGCGTAATGCTAGGCAAAAACACTGTTGCATGGGAGGTGGAAGCTGAGAGGGAGAGTTAGCGAGTTGTTCGAAGACACAACTGGCCACACCCTGCTAACCCACCCCATGGTTTATGGTTTCTATGATGACAAGTCTATCATCTTGCAGAATCCCTGATTCGGAACGCTTCCCACAGCCTGCATCGGACCATACCCAAGCCCATAGGGTCGTCGTGGTATGCTCCCGCCTTCGGCGGGGGAGCTTGCTCCTCTCCGCCACCCACCAGGCTAGCGAGCTCTTCCATCACACGACTCTTCTCCTGAAGCACAGCCTCGCGTGCCTGCTGCTGTGCCCTGATGGACTCCTGCAGGGATATATCGCGTTGCTCCAGGCGCACAAGCCGTTGTGCGAGGGTCACAACATCGCTGACACCTGACATCTTCTCGGTACACCACTCCCCGGTCTGAAGAAGTGGTGTGAGTGGGGACGCAAGACACAGCTCAAGGAACAGAATGTTTCCCCAGTTGGCTACGGTCTTTCGTTTGTTTGTGGAGCCTTCTGGTCACCTGTCACGTTGGGGGCGCGGGGTGGAGGTGAAGAAGTGGAGGTGAACATTGCTCCTCCCTCCCACTGCAACCTTTTTTTTCAAATATTCTGAACGCTTTCCGTGATCACGGAGATGTTTTTCACAAACAAACCACTGGTGAAAGGTGGAAGCGATCGATGCAAGTGTCTTTTGCTACCGTTTCCTGGGACTCCTGCTGATGATGGTGTCGTGAGTGAGGAGCACCAGGGCATGACAAGCACGCGGCACTTCCCTGCCGCCCACATTGCAGTGCAGCTGAAAATACTACGAGAAACACTCGGCCTCTATACTGTGAGATGTTGCATTGGACGCATCCATCCCAAAGCCAACCAACTTCACCGCGATGCGAAAGGGGGAAGGGGGCTAGCAAAGGGGACGCGTGGGGAGAGGCGGGTGGGGGGGCAGCCCGGGCTGCCCTTCTGCCTCTCCGAAGAAGAACACAACGCAAAGGTGCCCGCCACCCCCCTCCATCCCCAGTGGGGTGAAAACCACCCTTGTGCAACCACCACCACCCACCACCCCATATTTTCACAAAGACAGAACCCCACCGCAGCCTGGGGGGCCGGGGATAGAGAGCACCGTTGGGTAGTGGGGCCATCCTCCATCCTACACCCTCCACTCACACGTTAATCTTTTTTAGTTCAGTGTAGGACGCACCGAGCGAGCTCTGGTGCTGCCTCTCCACTGTCTTAACACACCCCCCTCCCCCTCCCCCTCCCCACCACCCCCCCAACGCGTTTCTACTCTGGACTGCCGATAACTCTTCTCGCCTTTCGAACTCCCACCCACACGGTGGACTCCCACACGTCAGGGTGCACCTTTTTGGGATATCGGAATATCGGGGGTCTGGACCCCCGCGAGCGGGGGTATGGACCCCGCTCGCGGGGGTCGTCTGGGCACCAAAAATAGCAGGGCAGACCCCCGCTAGCGGGGGTCGCCAGACCCCCGCCCCAGGGGGTGGGAGTCCACCGTGCATATCACCCCCCCCGGGCCCCCCCCCCCCCCCCTGACGCCTCAAGAATGTGTATAGAGCTAGGATGGACGGGGTAAGAAGTTAGAGGAAAATAAGTGGGTGGGGTGGGGTGGGGTGTGAAGCCTGGGAGGGGGGGCGGGCGGGGTGGAGTGGTGTCTCTTTGTGCCAGAATGGGTTATTTTCGGAGAATCTTCGGCAGAAGGTCTCGTTTGGGGGGTTCTATCCGGTGCATCCACCTCCTAAGGAAGGTGAATGCGCCGGAAGAAAACGCACCGTTTTCGGCATTCTGGCGGAAGACCCCCCCCCCCCCTCCGCAGGGCAGTGGGTAGAGAGGCAGTGGAGACCACACAAGAGCAGGATGTGCTCCCTGCAACACCGCCATAAAAAGCCTCCTGTGACACGCACCTGACGCAGAAAACACTGTACTTTTTTCCCTTTGAACGCGATATATATATTTCCCCCCCCCCCCTCCCCGTCTTTTTGTTTGGAACACAGACATTCGGCGCACCTCGCCCCAACAACAACATAAACCATCTTCTTTTCTTCTTCTTCTTCTTCTTCTTCATTTTTTGAGAAATCTAGGAATACCCAACTGGAACAATGCCATGGGTGCCTTTGCTCTGAAGTGCAGCAAAGCGAACTGCCTCACAACATAGGCTGCAGACCTGACGCACTTTGACACAGAGCAAAGGCCCTCATGTGTGTGTGTGTGTGTGCGGGAGGGAAGTGCCGCCACACCCGGAAGCGTGTTTTCTTCCTCCGGATCAGCTCATCTCGAAACCGGTAGCATGCTCGATGGCCACCGTGATCCTCTCTCGCAGCATCGGCTTGTCGGCATAGGGCGGCAGCTTGAGCAGGCACATGCAGGTCGACGCGCTAGGGAGACGCTCCACGTCACCACCCATGTTGATGCAGAACTTGGGGTGCAGGTAGGCGAAGCCGAGGAGCGGGGCTCGCTCCACTGAGGTCGCAAACCTGAGCAGCTGCCGCTGCTGCAGCGGGCTGAGCTCGCGAACCACCTGTTGGCGTGGGGGTGGGGGGTGTGTGGGGGGCCAAAAATGCGGCACATAATATCGCCCCGTGTGTATGCAGAGGGCGCGCAGCAGAGTTAGACTGAGCCCCTGACCCAAAATACTACGGGAAACCTCGACCTTTACGCACTCGTGCGCAAGGCGATGGTGGCGGTGTTCTGGTTCGGGGGGCTGAGGGCGCGCGAGGTGAGGGATCTGACCATATCTTCCGTGAAGGTCATCCAAGACGGATACGCCATCTGTGCTGTGCGTGCGAAGACCGCCAGTGTCTGCCACCACGAGTTCGATGGCGAGGGCTACCACCCCTTCCGCGCCTACTTCCTGAAGCGGATGGCCCTCGTCGGGAAGACGTCCGAAGCGAAACTGTGGCTTACCTGCAGGAAGCAACGGATGTTCCCCATGCCGATTGGGATCAACGACCGTCTCCGCTGTGTGCAAGTACATGGCTTCGGTGATGAGCAAGGGGCACCCTGAACACTACACGTCACGCAGCTACCGCACCACGCTGGTAGAGAAAGGCATCTCGTGCCCCAACATGCAGCGCTTCTTTGGATGGAAGAACGCGAACACAGCCCAGCGTTACACAGACTCCGCGCAGTCGCAGCGCGAGGAATTCTCCGGACTCCTGTCCGGGAGTCAGAGGGCCGTCAGTCAGAGTGCACACCGCTCGCTGGACGTGAACGTCAACTTCACCCGCGAGCCTGCTGCACGCTGGGTTATGGAGGGGGGCCCGTCAGGCTAAGGGGGAGGGGCATTAAATTACAAATCCACCCATGCATGATTATGTTGACAACTCTACGAGCGCAGATATATTGCATCACTCGTCGATTCTGTCAGCACTCGGGACGTTATTTCCCTCGCGTCCGACTCGTGATGCACATTCTGCGCCCGTGAAGATATGTGCAACATAATCTTGGGCAGATTACAATCGTATTTCTGTGTACCGAATACACACTGCTGATTCGCTTCTCCCCCTCCGACCTCAACAGCGCACATACCTCCCAGAACATCTGGATCGTCCTGTGCTGCTCGGAGTACCCACCGCCATAGCTGGTGTTCGCCTCCCAGTCGTCAACGTCCAGAGGGCTGGAGCTGTCGTGCCCCCCTAGCAGCACCTGGAACTCGTTGGCGTCAAACATGCGCAGCCACTCCTGCGGCACCACCTCCAGCAGCCCGTCCCGCATCGCCTGCACCTGGCGCGCGATCTGCGACGTCAGCTTGAAGTGCGACAGCAGGTGGATGTAGGTCATCCGGTTCTCCGACGTCACCGCCACCTCCTCCCCGCCCTTGAAGAAGGGCACCGTGGTCTGCATCCCGAGGGTCTCCGTGGTTGCGGCAAACACAAGGCCTAGATCCTCCACCTGCGGTGCGGGCATCTCCTTCAGCTGCAGCAGGTTCTTATGCAGCTCGGAGTCCAGGCTGGGGAGGTCGTGCATGCAGTTGGTGCGGTCCAACAGCGCGTTTCGGAAAAACCGCGTCAGAGGGAGGTCGATCAGAATCCCTTCGTACAGTGCTTTTCCCAACACCCTCCCGAGGAAACGCATGCGGTCCGCAAACCCGCTGTCGTAGAGGTGGGGCTCTGCAGAGGCGGGGTTAGGGTACAGCTCGTTCGCCTCCGTCGCAAGGAACAGCCCGTGGTCCGGATGGAAGGCGATCTTCGACAGCTCCGCGAGGAACTCTTTGAAAACGCCGTCCCCAAACCCCGCCTCCTCCACCCCCTGGTGGAAGATGAACGTCACACGCGCCTTCGTCTTCAGCTCCTCCGGGGACATGTTCATGATGGCGCGGAAGCCATCCTCAAACACATTGGACCTGCGGATCCGCTGCTCCCCACCGCCCATACTCCAATACCTCCCGGCACCCAGGGAGTCGATGTCCTGGTCGACGAGCCCCCGGAACATCATCACCCTCAGATCGAATGGGATGACAAACGGGATGTTCTGCAGCACGACATACGTCTTATAAACAGGCGACCCCTTCAGGTTGGCCCGCCAGTCATCCAACGCGATGTTGTCGGGCCACGGGAAGGGGGGGTTGCTGACAATCCATCCTGCGGTGCCGAGGAAGGGGGCGCGCTGGTCCCAATCGCGGATCTTCCGCAGAACGGAGATCAGCGTGGCCCGCACACCGCTGCGGGTGAAGGTGTCGGGGGGACGGTCCGCTGGGGAGCCCCCCGCCGGCTGCTGCACCGACGCCGCTGCGGAAACCGCGGCTGCGGGGGCGGAGATCGACCCATCCGCACCTTCTGTGAGGATCAGCCGCAGGGCGTAGTTTATGAGGAGGGTGACGAGCTCCTGCGCCGGGAGGAAGGCCTCAAGCTGCTCCTTCACACTGAGGCAGTCGATGCGGAGGCCGAGGGAGGCGAGCCAGACGTAGAGCCCCTCTGCGAACCCCGCAGACCCGTGGAGGGGGTGGAGCTCGCGGACTGCGTCCGTCGCTGCGGCGGGGCGCATCCTGCTGTGCAGCACCCCGGCCCAGACGCGTGGGACCAACAGCTCGCTGAAGGCAACCACGGCGAGGAGGGCGGGGCGGACCTCCGTGTCGCGCGTCTTCATCAGGAGCTGCGCGAAGAAGCCGGCGATGCAGGACACACCACCACCACCACCGGGGTGTGTGCCGTCGCCCCCCGAAGGGAGGAGGAGCGACCCGGATGCCAGGCGGAGGAGGTGTCTGCCAAACTGCGGGGTGGCAGCGGCGAGGCGGTGCGCGTTGGGCGCAACCCACGAAGCGGGGGTCCGGGTGAGCAGCATGTGGAGGGTCCCCACCGCCTCAGCCAGGCAGGCCGGGGAGGGGGGCGGTGGGGCGGTGTGGCTGCCGCTGCTGCTGCTGACACCTCCGCCGCGCAGCGGCGCCACCCCGAGAAACCCCGCGCAGCGCGAGGAGTACTCCAGGAGGAGCCTTGGCGCGGAGGACGGTTCCGACGCGGTGCACCAATCGCAGGCCTCCCGGAGGGAGGCCAGGAACACCTTGTCAGACTCCTCCTCCTCCGCCTCCGCCTCCGCCCCGCTGCGGCTGCGGCTGGGGATCCCGAGGAAGTGGAACATCGCACCGCACTCCCCACCGCCGCCACCACCACCACCACCCCCGCCCCCCGCCACCGGGCGGACCCCATTGGCAAAGAAGTGTTCCACATACCCCCGTAGCGCGCCGGGTGCAAATGACAGCCTCTGCTGGGCGGGGTGGTGCCCCTTGCCTCCCTGCGCTGGCATGAGGATCGCGCGGAGCGGCGCCGCCTCGACGGCATGCCCACGCAGCGCCGGCAGAACCCCCAGGGCGAGGAGGCGGGTGGAGAAGCGGACGAGGGGGGCAGCCCCCATGCCCCCTCCTCCTCCTTCTGCCCCACCACCTGCTTCGCGTCTGTCCTCAGAGTGGGGTGATGCGGAGAACGACGCGATGATCGCGGCGGAGCGGTCTCCGAGGAGGAGGGAGAGCATGTGTGGGAGGTCTGCAGGGCTGCTTTGGATGGCGGCGCCCAGCAGCGCCAGGCAGCGGTGTGGGTGTGAGGTGGGGTGTGCGGAGTGGAGGAAGGCGTCGGGTTCCTCGCGGATGAGGCGCCAGACTGCAGGGAGGTGGTGCGCCCTGGCGGGCGCGGTCCGCAGGTTGGAGAAGAGCATCAGGATCTCGGGGAACGGCGGGGTGGTGGTGGTGGTGGCGGTGGCGCGCTCCAGCCGCGCCACCGCCTCCCGCTCCACCGCGCCCCGCGCGGCAGCCCCGCGCAGCCACCGCTGCAGGATCAGCGCGGCGTGCCCCCGCCGCTTCACCTCCTGCCGCTCCGCCCGCTCCTGCCGCAGGCGCTCCATCTCCTTCCGGTGGCTCTGCCGTGCCTTCCCGCCGCCCATGCTGACAGGCTGCCGGTCCTTCCCATCGAAGAATGTGAAGGAGGCCATTGGGAGGGGGGTGGGGGTGGGGGGGGGGGGGGGGGGGGGCACCGGCGTCTCCCTGTGTCGTGGGGTTTGTGGGGGTGGTGCGTTATATGATGGTAATAATTCAAGTGGTCTGGGTCCCATTCGCTGATGTGAACCCAAAGGACTTGGCTGCAAGACAGGCACACGCAACAGCCTAGTGGTACAGGGGGGTCTGGGGGGCGGAGCCCCCCAGCCGCCGGAGGCCACGGTAGTGCACATCTGTTCCGAGCGACATGGACACGGACAAGCAGTCGCTCGGTGGGGAATGTAAAAGAGGTGCTGAGAGTTTCATGCAAAGCGATGCTTGTGGAAGTTTGGGGAACGGTGAACCTCAGGGCGTGAAGAGCAGCGGCCGTCAAGGCCACCCACCCACCCCCACCACCCACCCCCGCCCCGCGGGGCCCATTTTTTCTCTCCCCGTCTCGGCCTTCTTTTGAATATTTGAGATCCGTGCGAAACGCCATGGGGTCACTTTCATTTTTTTGGTGTACTTTTTTCATACTGAATTGGGGTACCAAAACTTTTCGAGTTGTGGACAAATCCCTGTTTGTAAAAAAAAAATGCACCTACCCACCCAAGTATGAAGCTAAATGTGGAGTCCAAATCCCGATTTAGGATTGCACTTTTTTTCTCTTTGGGTTTTTATAGGGAGGGAATTTGTTTTTACGCACACGACTTTCGCGCGGAAAGTGTCATTCAGCTCTGCCAAACGTGCTCTACACACCACCCCCTTCATCAGGCAAGTGGGTTTGTAAGTGTGTGTGGAAGCGTCAACGCATATTTATTTTTAGTGAGAAGAGTCAGAAGCAGCGAAAAGGGACGAGCGGAGCCGCCAAAGCGCGTGAACAAAAGCAGCGGGGTGAAGGACCAGCGGTGGTGAAGGACAGCAGAGCGGGTGTGTTTTGAAGGACCGCCAAAGCGCGTGAACAAAAGCAGCGGGGACGCGTGTGTTTTACAGGAGCAGCGGGGTGAAGGAACAGCGGTGGTGAAGGACAGCAGAGCGGGTGTGTTTTGAAGGGCCGCCAAAGCGCGTGAACAAAAGCAGCGGGGACGCGTGTGTTTTACAGGACCGCCAAAGCGCGTGAACAAAAGCAGCGGGGACGCGTGTGTTTTACAGGAGCAGCGGGGTGAAGGAACAGCGGTGGTGAAGGACAGCAGAGCGGGTGTGTTTTGAAGGGCCGCCAAAGCGCGTGAACAAAAGCAGCGGGGACGCGTGTGTTTTACAGGACCGCCAAAGCGCGTGAACAAACGCAGCGGGGACGCGTGTGTTTTACAGGAGCAGCGGGGTGAAGGACCAGCGGTGGTGACGGACAGCAGAGCGTGTGTGTTTTACAGGGGCGCCAAAGCGCGTGAACAAAAGCAGCGGGGTGAAGGATCAGCGGGTGTGAAGGACAGCTAGAGGCGTACGACAAGCAGAGTAGTGAGGAAAGATGGACGTCGACTGGGCTTTGGTCGAGGTGCCGGCCCTCTCTATGGAGCCCGCAGCGGAGCCGATGCAGCACTGCGTGTTCCCCACATGCGCCACCGTCCATGAGGGCGGAACGGCGCACGCATGCAACGCCTGCGGACAAGCCACGACGAGGACATGTGTGCGGGCGCATCTGCACCCGAAGGCGGTGGCGGACGCCTTCGTCGCCCACATGGGCAGCGCCGGATGGGTATGCCCAATGTGCGCGTGGACGAAGATGCAGGCAGGCGGCGCGGCAGCAGCGGAGGAGGCCGCTGAAGAGGAGGACGGGCTGGGGGCGCTGCCCCAACTGGGAGCCGGTGAAGGGCTCAACATGGAGGCGCGCATGACTCGGCTGGAGGCGAAGGTGGAGGAGCAGGCCGAGACCATCACCGATCTGCAGAGGCAGCTGCAGGAGGCTGACGAGGGGTTGCCGGACGACTTCTCGCCATACGCGGTCGCGACGTGGCGCCCTGGCATATGGAAGGGCGCGGTGCGGCGGCAGATCCGGGCAGAGGTGTCCCGCGTGTTCCGGGAGGCGAGCCTGCCAGCGTCGGGCACAGATGCGGGGGAATGGATGCACAGCCTCCGCAAATGCTTCGAGCACTTCGACGACGTGCTAAAGCTCATGAAGATGAACACGGAGGAGGAACCCAGCCTGCTGCCCCTGCACCGCATCGTGTGCGAAATGTCGGCTCTGGCCTGCCTCACGGGGTATGTGGCACGTGCCTACTACGAGCACAAGGCGAAGAACATCGCACCCCTCACGTTCTCGGCGTCTCTGCACCAGCGGCTGGTGGGAGAGGCGAATGATGCGCAGGCGAAGGCGAACCCGCGCCGTTTGGTACCACCGCGTGTGCAACAGGGGGCTGACCCGCGCTACACGCCGTACCCCACCGGGAAGACGGGAAAGGGGGCGGAGCAGAGGGCAGTGGGAAAGGGGTCGAAAGGGCCCCGCGGGGGACAGTGACTCCAGCAGACCACCCACCCAGGAACCAGCCCAACGCCGCCCACACCATCCCCATACGAGTTCATCCTGAAAGAAAAGAAGCAAACCAACAAGGGCCGCCCCCGCATCAAGCAACAACCACTGTCGAGCGAGATGAGGCTGATCATCATGGAGGCCACGCAGGAGGCTTTGGGGAACGCACTGTCGAGTTCGTACTGGACGGCTCTGCGCAGGAGCTACGAGAGGTACCGCGAGTTCAGAGAGGAGTGGTGCAGGGGGGAGGGCCGCACACTACGACACGAGGAGGGGATCACCCTGTGGATCACACACCTGCGGCTCAACGGACTGTCCTGCTGCAATACCTGGGCAACATCATCGCGAGCCTGCGCCGCTTCGAGTCGTGGGAACAGGAAGGACACGTGCCACGGGACTTCAAGCGAAGCTTGTGCCGCAGCGGGGCATTGAAGCCAGCACAACAGGCGCACCCCGCGACTCAAGAACAGGCAGCACAGGCAGTGGCTCAGGAACCGCGGCCGCTGGTGCGTCTGGCCGTCGCAATGATGTGGCACGGGGCGGCGAGAGCGTCGGATGTGCAACGATTGTCAACGCGGGACATCCAGACGGAAGCAAAGTCAGACCAGATCACCATCGTGTGGACCACCACGAAGTCGGACCCCTTCCAGCTGGGGAAGACAACGGGTATGTCACTGCCACCGGAGATGCTGAAGATCCTGCGGAGCCGTATGAAAGAGCTAAAGACAGAAGGGAGCCTGTTTCCCCCGAGCGTGACATACCGATGCATCGCGGCGGCGGTGAAAAGGGTGGATGCCCGATTGACGCCGCACTCCCTCCGGAGGGGGGCCCTCCACCATCTGGCACGCAACGGGGTGCCAGTCGAGAAGCTGATGATGCTGTCGCGACATGCGACCCCCGACGCGGTGTTTCGATACATACCAGCAGCAACGACACAGCGTGTGGCAGACACAGCGGCACTGTCCAAAGAACTGGCCAAGAACGCGTGAGACACAGGGGACCAGAGTTTAGCACACATTTCCCGTACAAAAGGAGGCGAGACATCACACGTGAACTACGACGGTATGACTACCCGACAGGGGGCGGCGCAGCAGGGGTCGGTGGAGGAAAGGACGGTACCGGCGCGGGGCCCGGGCCGACTCACAACGATGACCCGACACGCGCAGGGGATCCAGCCGCACAGCCGAGAGAGCGCCCAAAGACATACCACAGGCCTCAGCTCTCCATCCAAGTATACCAACCTCCTGAAGAAAACGACAGCTCCGACGACACGGCGGACACCGACTCAGAACACGGACCGGGCATAGACGCCGATCTCTACGGGGAGAGTGTCGGCGTGCACCACAAAGGACATATCGTGCGACCTGCCCATGAAAGGCAAGACCCATCTGAAGACGACCGCCTTGCTCCGATCTGCGACACGCGCCTCAACCTGGCGCGACTCCGCGAGCTGGACTCCAACGAGGAACTGCGAGACGTGTTCGACCTCATTACAGACCCCGAAGCCTTCAGAAATGCGTTGCTCCCCGGAGCACGCGACCACTTCAGGAACAAGTGGAGGATGATATCACGCCATACATTGAAACATGTCGACGACCTCATCGCCTACGGCGTTATCGCTATAGCCTGTACTCATGCGATACTCACCTTACCAGCCTTTACCGTGCCGAAGAAGTCAGGGGGGACACGCTTCATCGTCGACGCACGTACTCTGAACTCGTACATGGCGCGACCGCCAGACATGAGATTGGACGACATCCTGGAGGTGACGCGCCGCATCGCTGAGTCAACTTGGGTTGTGCTCGCTGACGCGAGGAGCTGGTTCTACCAGTTTCCGGTGGAGGAGGAGATCCAGCGCTACTTCGGAATCCGCTTCGGGGACAAGCGGGACGAATTTGTGCCAGCGTTTCTGTCGGTGATGTGCATGGGGTGGTCACACTCACCAGCAATTGCCAACCGGAGTGCGAGGGTGCTCCTCCCTCCAAGAGACGGCATCGTCTGGATAGACAATTTTGTGGTCACAGCCGAGACACTGGACGAGGTGCAGGCGAAGTACAGGGTCTTCCGCGAAAGGTGCGACTACGTCAACGCGACCCTGAACCTCGACGATGCCGACCACGGGATGCCGACGCAACGTTTCTGCACGTTCGGGATCCAGTTTGACCTGGTGGAGCACAGATTCCGCATGGACCCTGCATGGGTGGCGAAGGTGGCACAGCGGGAGGAGCTGGCGGAGACGTTGGAGGGAACAACAACGCCGCGGAGGGCCTTCCGCATCTTCGGATCCATCGTCTGGCAGTCATACGTCATGCGCGCGCCACTGTGTTTCGCTCCCGCAATCCTCTCTTTCGTCCGGCGCCTAGGACGCCGGGCGCACGACAACAACGCGGCGTGGGATGTCAACACACGAGTGCCGAACTCAGTGATCCGGGAGACAGCAGCACGGATGGAGTTCATGCGCGATAACAATTGGCACCACCAGGCAGACCCAACATCGCGGGCAACGCTGTGGTCCGACGCGTCATCGACGGAGTGGGCGGCGATACTCGAACTGGGAGAGGAGACGGTCACACAAGGGGTGTTCACCGGGGCAGATCGGGATGCGCACATCTTCCTGAAGGAGGCCTTCGCCGTGTGGCAAGGGCTACGCATCATCAACTCACAGGACATCGCTGTGACGTGCAACATTGACAACCTCCCCCTAGTATTTTGCATGCGGCGAGGGCACTGCGCGAATCACAGAGGCAACCTGCTACTGCAGCGCATATTCCTCGTGGCACGGACGAAGCGACTGCGGCTCAACCCCCAGTGGGTGCCAACCGACGAGCAGCGGGCTGACACCTACACGCGCGGAACACGAGCCGAACGGGCAATCCGCCTCGAGCCAGCACATATACCAACACGCAGCACCACGTAACCCGCACTCGGCACCGTATGATTACATGACCAACCGGTGCACGAGCACGTCCCTCCGGAAGAGGGTCCTGGGTGTGGAAGCGTCAACGCATCAAACGAAGTATCAACAGTAGAGAAAGAGCGGCAGAGTTGAAGTGACACTTTTTCTCCCAACAAGGTACTTGTCAGGCGGAAATGCAGCGATAGGGGAAGTGCTAGGTGCTTGCCGTCACACACAGTCTTATGCGCCTGCCAATCACACACCAACACTTCCGCAGGCAAAATTTTCTGTGTGTGTCGTGCGATCAACGAAAAACCACACACAAACCGAAAATGGCCGGGAAGGACAAAAAGGGGAAGGCGAAGTCCCCCGCGACCACCACACCCCAGAACAAGCAGGAATCGCTCCCGTCTGACGACGGAAAAGCCGATGCGGCACCCGTATCCCGGGACGAATTCCGCCGGCTGATGGAGCGCCTGGAGGGGTTGGAGGCGCAGCGTTCCCTGCCGACTGCAGACGGCGCGCGCCCAGCGGAGGATGCCACGCGTTCCCTGCCCACGGCGGCGGACGGCGCGGGCGAGACGGACCAGGAGCGGAGTGCCGCGCGTTCCCTGCCCTTCGCGGCGGATGGCGCGGGCCCTCCTGTTTCGCGTTCCCTGTACACAGCAGACGGCGCGCAGCTGGCAGGGGGTGCCACGCGTTTCCCGCCCTCTGCGGCGGACGGCGCGGGACTGCCCGAGTCGCGTTCCCTGCACACAGCAGACGGCGCGCAGCTGGCGGGGGGTGCCACGCGTTTCCCGTGTTTTGCAGCGGACGGCGCGGGACCCTCTGTATCGCGTTCCCGACGCACAGCGGCTGACGCCCGGATGACCAGGGATGGTACCACGCGTTTCCTGCCTTCTGCGGCAGACGGCGCGGGTCCCCCTGCACAGCCATGCGCGCGACACCTGCCCACGGCAGACGGTGCGGGGCTCTCTGACAGCGATTACCACCGGGTGGATTTTCCCCCGCGCCACCGCCGCGCGCGATCCCGATCCGCGGACTCGAGCACCGACAGCTCGTCTGCTGCCCCTTTTGCGGGCCGGGACCCGCTGGACCCCGCAACCTGGGGGAACGTGCCGGACGACCTCCGGCCCGGCATCATGACGGACCTCCACGCGAGATTTGCCCCCCTGAGGGCGGACGCGGGGGCCGCAGGACACGAAGCCGCGGCCCACCTGCGCACGCTGCACGCGATCGCTGCCGCGGTCGGCCGGAGCGGAAGCGCCGCCGACCGAGCTCTGGTGGAGATCGGTCGGAGCACCATCGGGCGGTGCATGGTGTTGGATCGGCTGCAGGCGGGCGACGCAACCGGAGTGACATTCTCTCGGGTACCCCGAGAGAATGTCACCCCCTCGAGGGCCGAGGGGGGGTGACATTCTTCTGGGTGAACGGGGTGGTGGGGGGCAAATCAACTGTGTGTGTACTGTGACCGAGTCTGACCGTGTTTCGGCCCCAACCTCAAAATCCAAGCTAAGCCCCTGCACATTGAAGTGTGCGGAAAATACAGCAGCAGTCTCTCGAGTCTTCCTTTCAGATGATTTTTGCATTGATCGCTTCCACCATTTGTTTTCTCGCTGGCGCTAGTGATGTCGGCTGGCAGAAAAAACACACAACAAAACCCCCCCCCCCCCCCCCCGCGTGTCGAGTGACCTTACCTGTCTGAAGTACAGAAAATGTGTCGGGTTGGGTGGAGCATACACACACACATACACATATGTTCACACAACACAGGGCAAACCGCACAAACGTGTTCACACATCCGGCATCCTATGCGAAATACCCGCCGCTCCCCGGGAGCTGTTGCGGGAACCATCTGCTCTTCCGACCCACCGAGACTCTTGCCGTATTTTCTCTACCACACGGGGTGTGTTTTACCAAAAAAAACGCAGCAACCGTGGGGTGTATCTGATTGTTCAATCCATTCCACCACCACCCGCCTCCAATCCTTTCAACGTTTCTCCGGGGGGGGGGGGGGGGGCGGGTCTCCGCGACGGGGTGAGCGTCAGTGCATTTTGGTGCATTTCCTGTTGAATTGGCTGAAAACTGACGGATATTGACGAAGGATAACGACCAGCGAAGACCCCTCCGGGAGAATAATCGCAATACCAGGCTCTCCCCGTATCGAAGACACCCGCACCCCAAGGGGGTCGTCTACATAACTACGCGGGGACGTGGCCCGGTAGGCTCCCCTTGTTTGAGAGAGGAGCTGCTCTGGTGGGGTGAGGGAAGTGCCACAGGAGGAGGAGAGGGCGCAGGCGAATGGTGACGCGCTACGGGAGGAGGAGGGGTTGAGGGAGGCCCGCAAGCCCGAGGGCACCATGCACGGGCAGAGGAAGAGGCGCCTGAACGGGGCCTTGGGGGGTAGACTGCGTCAACGGACACGCCGTTGGGAGGGGAGGTAGTAGCAGAGGGTGCGGCCGGGTCAGCGGCGCCCAGGTCAGCGTCAGCGATGGGGATCACGGAATCGACCCGCGGCCTCTGGGCAGGCAGTACCGGGGTAGAACCGGCATGCGCCTCGAAGGCGGCGCGCTTCAGCTGAACCACGGCGGGGATGGACGGCCGGGTGCTGTCGGGTGAGGGCCTCCCACGAGGCTGCATCAGGTGGCGGTGGGGTGAGCCCGGGGAGCACACGGTGTAGGCCAGCCCCTTCAGCACAGCTGGAGGGGTGGCAGGCTCGGGGACAGCGGCACACGGGGTTGCCTCAGGGGAGGGCTGAGGCACAGGCACATGGGGTGGCGGGGCGGAGGGGAGAGCCTCCACATGCGTCACATGCGGCGGTGGGCAGGGGATGGCTTCCACAGGGCGGCAGAGGCAGGCGCGGTCGCCTCTGGGGAGGACGGGGTCGTAGTCACAGGGGGCGTCGCGATAGAGGTAAACACACCACGTGGATCTTTACAAATGAGTGTAGACACACACCGAGCACTTGCTCTTGATGTGATCTCCACTGTCACACTCACCCTCCCACCGCCGTCGAGGTTGATGGGATTCACCGCGCCTGCCGCAATCTCGACGCCCACCTCCCCAGAGCCCAGGTGTACTCCCTCCCAGAGCCGCATACAATTGATTTTTTGAGCTCCGTGCAGATCGGAGTGGGGCCTATCAAATGCGTATGTGTTGCAGGGCCAGAGAGCCTAGAGCCCACGGCGGCTATTTCCACAATGTTCCCACGTTGCGTCAGTTGAGTGCGGTGAGTTGAGGCTGTACAGCTGTTGTGGGGGGCAACCTCTCTCCGAGCTTGAAAAATCCTTTGCACGCGACTCCGGAAATGAGCGATTGGCAGCATCTCTTTTCCGTTGAAAACGCAACACGATGAGCGGGCACACCACTACATGCGATGACTTGCAGCAGCAAGTACCTCGCGGTCTTCCTTCAGGCTGTCGTCTGCGTAGTGGAGTGAGTCCCCATTTTGTTGAACTGCAGCAAGAACGATCTCACGATCACCCTTCAGGCTGTCGTCTGCGTACTCGAGTGAGTCCCCATTTTGTTGAACTGCAGCAAGAACGATCTCACGATCACCCTTCAGGCTGTCGTCTGCGTACCGGAGTGAGAACCCATTATGTTGAACTGCAGCAAGAACGAACTCACGATCGCCCTTCAGGCTGTCGTCTGCGTACTGGAGTGAGCGCCCATCTTGTTGAACTGCAGCAAGAACGATCTCACGATCACCCTTCAGGCTGTCGTCTGCGTACTGGAGTGACAACCCATCTTGTTGAACTGCAGCAAGAACGATATCACGATCACCCTTCAGGCTGTCGTCTGCGTACTGGAGTGAGCGCCCATCTTGTTGAACTGCAGCAAGAACGATATCACGATCACCCTTCAGGCTGTCGTCTGCGTACTGGAGTGAGCGCCCATTTTGTTGAACTGCAGCAAGAACGATCTCACGATCACCCTTCAGGCTGTCGTCTGCGTAACGGAATGAGTACCCATTTTGTTGAACTACAGCAAGAACGAACTCACGATCACCCTTCAGGCTGTCGTCTGCGTACTGGAGTGAGTCCCCATGTTGTTGAACTGCAGCAAGAACGATCTCACGATCACCCTTCAGGCTGTCGTCTGCCGGATAGAGTGAGGACCCACTATGTTGAACTGCAGCAAGAACGATCTCACGATCACCCTTCAGGCTGTCGTCTGCCTGACAGAGTGAGAACCCATAGCATTGAACTGCAGCAAGAACGAACTGACGATCACCCTTCAGGCTGTCGTCTGCGTACTGGAGTGAGTCCCTATTTTGTTGAACTGCAGCAAGAACGATCTCACGATCACCCTTCAGGCTGTCGTCTGCGTACTGGAGAAAGGACCCATTTTGTTGAACTGCAGCAAGAACGATCTCACGATCACCCTTCAGGCTGTCGTCTGCGTAATAGAGTGAGAACCCATTTTGTTGAACTGCAGCAAGAACGATCTCACGATCACCATTCAGGCTGTCGTCTGCGTACTGGAGAAAGAACCCATCTTGTTGAACTGCAGCAAGAACGATCTCACGATCACCCTTCAGGCTGTCGTCTGCGTACTCGAGTGAGTCCCCATTTTGTTGAACTGCAGCAAGAACGATATCACGATCACCCTTCAGGCTGTCGTCTGCGCAACGAAATGAGTACCCATGTTGTTGAACTGCAGCAAGAACGATCTCACGATCACCCTTCAGGCTGTCGTCTGCGTACTCGAGTGAGTCCCCATTTTGTTGAACTGCAGCAAGAACGATATCACGATCACCCTTCAGGCTGTCGTCTGCGCAACGAAATGAGTACCCATGTTGTTGAACTGCAGCAAGAACGATCTCACGATCACCCTTCAGGCTGTCGTCTGCGTACTCGAGTGAGTCCCCATTTTGTTGAACTGCAGCAAGAACGATATCACGATCACCCTTCAGGCTGTCGTCTGCGCAACGAAATGAGTACCCATGTTGTTGAACTGCAGCAAGAACGATCTCACGATCACCCTTCAGGCTGTCGTCTGCGTAACGGAATGAGTACCCATGTTGTTGAACTGCAGCAAGAACGATCTCACGATCACCCTTCAGGCTGTCGTCTGCGTACTCGAGTGAGTCCCCATGGCATTGAACTGCTGCATGAACAAGTTCACGATCACCCTTCACGGTGGTGTGCGCATGTGCGAGCCAGTCTGGCGCTCCTTCCCGCTCCTCCTCGTCCTCGTCCGTCAACTCGCGAACGGCTTGAAGGACCTCATCGCGTGTCGTCACCCACAGCGGGACCTGCCACAGTTCCTTCTCCCCCTTGTGCACCGCATCGAGGTGACGGTCGGGACAGATGGTGACGTGAACCACGCATCCGGCTTCGACACCTGCATGTCTCAGAGGCTCGTCGTCACACACCGCTTTGACCCCCACCGACAGATGCACGTCCTCTTCCTCCACACCATCAGGGTAGCGGAACGCCTCGCGTGCTTCGAGCTTCAGCCTGTCGGGCTTCTCGTCCATCCCGATGTCGACAGCGTGCGTCACGCCTGTCGCCGCATCCGTCAGGAACACCTCCATGACCACGCCTGTGATAAGTTAGCAGCGCCCTGCAGGGTGGTGTGGCTCTGTGTGTGTGTTGCAATGAATCAGGAGGCATGCACCCGCTCAGCGTGGTGCATGGTCATAAAGACGATTCTCATCAGGTGCGCGTGTGTGTCTCGGGTCCACAGACGGTGCCACGGTAAGTCAGTGGGAAGCACAAGGGTGTCAAGGGTGGTGGAGGGTGGGGACGTCGGCTCTTCGTAACTTACATCACACCAGGGCACTGCGGTTAGAAAAGAGGATAGGGAAGGGCAAGTGGCCACACGGGTCAAGCCTTATTGGAGTGATTTGTGCGTACAGGGCCACACTGCCTGATGGCGAGGCGCACTGAGTCAGCTCTGGTGCTACCTCAGATGGGCAGGCACACCGAGCTTCTGTGCTGCACGGCTTCACAGCCAGCCCGCGTATGCAAAGGGGATGTTGACACAGAGGGAACCGAGGAGGACGCTCGCAGACCCAACGACGGAGCCGTTCAACAGGTGGAAGCATCCAATGCAACTCTCACAGTACAGAGGCCAGAAAGGACCCCGCAGTATTTAGCGCGGACCCTCTGAAGGGGTGCAAGAGGGGGAGGGTGTGCACGAGGGGATTCTCGTCCTGCGGATCTACCCACTGAAAGCATGCACGGGGGGGAGGGGGGGGAAGCCCGAGGCGAGGGGGATGTGGGGTTGGGGCGGAGAGCACACAAAGAGGGGCCAGTTGCGTGTCACACCCGCCTTCCCCCCCCCCCCTCTAGGCAGAGACCCCGATAAGAATCCGACCCCCTGACCCCACCCGACCCCCGACCCCCTCTTATAAAAGACCCCCCCCCCCCCCAAATATCTGGGAAAACCCCTGGGTTTTTCCCGAGGAAACGCGGGTTTCTCCCTCTGTTGCATTGTTCGGGCTCCGTGCGGGTCGTAGTCACAATTCGTAGTGGGGTCACTTTGTTGGTGTAGGTGCCACACAACACCCCTGAAATGCGGAGGTGGTCCATCGAGAATCGAGAATGGGGGTCGGTAACCCGGGGGTCGGATATGGGGGTCAGAGGGGGTCGGCCCCCTCCCGACCCCCCATTGTTCTCGGGGGTCAGAATACGGGGGGTCGGAGGGGTCGGAAGGGGGTCAGAAAATGGGGGTCTGAAACTTGGGGGTCGGAACTTTTGCACTATTTCTCAGGGGTCGGAAAATGGGGGGTTGCAAACTCGGGGGTCGGAGTATGAGGGGTCGGCCCCCCTCCCGACCCCCTCCGACCCCCCCACACAGGGTTTGCAAAATCCCGTCCTTTTGAATATTTGGGACTTCT
This sequence comes from Rhynchopus euleeides, assembly GCA_963210315.1. NCBI lineage: Eukaryota > Euglenozoa > Diplonemea > Diplonemida > Diplonemidae > Rhynchopus > Rhynchopus euleeides. The sequence continues at coordinate 1,468,277 of OY723314.1, read as the reverse complement.
GCGGATCGTAGTGGGGTCATTTCGTGGATAGAAGTACCAAGCTTCACTCATGAAATGTGGGTCTGGTCCAGGGATAGTCATGGGAGGAGATGCCTGGGAGGCACACACCATGCCACCCTACCCACCCACCCAGCGGCACCCTCCCGACCCCCTCCTCGGGTTTTTCAAAAACCCGTTCTTTTGAATGTTTGGAGTTTGTGCGGATCGCAGTGGGGTCATTTTGGCCATGGGGTGCCTATGAACACCCCTGATTGGTGGTCCCCATTCGGGCAAATATGGGTTTCGGAACACCCAAGGAGGGGGTCCCGCTGGGTGGGTGGGCTGGCTGACTCTCGGCCTCCCAGTCACAGTCTCCTATGACCAGCCCCTGAACTAGACCCACATTTCATGGGTGAAGCTTGGCACCTAGACCCACAGTGTGACCCCACTACGATCCGCACAGAGCCCAAAGAGTGCAATGGAAGGGGTCAATCGCGATTCCGCGAGTCGAAGATTCCGCACTTTTGGGTCACTTTCAGGTGATGTCAGGTCCCTGGAGTGACTGCAGATAGCCCATTTTCAGGGTGGGAGCCCTACTCGTACGTCACCCAGATTCAGCCCAAACCCGTGCACCCAGGGTGCACGGTCGCCGGGAGCGCGCGGGCACCCGGAAACAGGTCGCATTTGCGCGCGCTGCCTGCACCCTGCACGCCAGCCCCCCCGACGTTCACGCCCCCCCAGAAAATTACCCCAGCCCCTGTTCCCCCCCCCCCCCCAAAGCAGATAGATGCTGCAGGTGCAAATGCCCTGCTGTGTCTTATCTAGACCCACCCCCGCCAGTTCCATTCTCTCCTTTCCTCCCCTTCTCTACAGCACCACCACACCCCTCTAACGCAACGCTGCGGCCCGAGCCGCCTCAGCAGCCTCCCGTGCCTCCCTCTCCTGCCGCATCGCTGCGTATCGGGCGCGTTTCGCATCTGCTCCGCTGCTGCCGCCTTCGCCTTCTCCGCCCTTTCGCCTCTCCTTCTTGTCCTTCTTGCTGCCTTTTTCCTTCTTCTCCTTCTTCCCCTTCGCCGCAGCCTCGGAGGGCTGTGCGGCGCTGCTGTCGCGCCGGACAGGCGCTGCTTCGGGCGCTGCGCGCTGCAGCTCCCACCAGGGCACTGCGGAGGCATCCCGACCCCCAAGCGCATACGTCATGTCCATCTCCGACACGGCGAGCTGTGTGGCACCCCGCTTGCCTGACGTCCGCTCGACGAACTGAGGCTGCTGCTGCTGCTGCTGCTCCTCATCCAACACCCCTTGCCGCGGCTCCACTCCATCAGTCCCAACAGCAGCAGCACCACCACCAGCAGCAGCAGCAGCAGCGTCAGCAGGAGGAGCTCCCCCCACCCCTCCCGGATCCGCCAGGAGCGCCTGCAGCTCCGCAAGCTCGTGCCCCACAGAGGCAACACCACCCCTCGCGTTCCCCCCGACGAACTGCACCCCCTCCTCATCCCCCTTCTCCCCAACCCCACCGGCGGGGCCCAGCCTGGGGCGCTTTGGGTGCGGTGCGGCGGCAGCGGCGGCGCCGCCAGGCAGGAAGGAGTCCCCAAGGTTGCCTGCCGCAGGGCGGGGCGGGGCAGAGAGGTAGTCCCGCTGGGCAGACTTGCCGCTGCTGGTTCCGAGGGCCAGGCGGGGCTCCTGCTTGGGGACAGGCATGGCGAAGCGTGAGGACACGCGGGGCAGGGGAGAGGGGGTGGCGGCGGCGGCAGGGGGTGGGGACCCGGGAGCCAGCGCGTCGGATAGGGCGAAGAAGTCAGCCGCGGAGCGGGGGGCGGGGCCTGCGGCGGTGCGGATGTCCTTCCCGTTGCGGGCGGCGAGGGCGTCGCGCTTGAGGGTCATTGATTCGTCGTGCTCCTCGGCACGCCTCCGCTTGGCGGAGGCCCGCTCGGCAGCGCGCTCCTCTTTTGTCTTAAACCAGACGTATCCCGAGGTGTCGGGGGTGTCGGCAGGCTCCGGTTGTGGCGGCAGATCCCCTGCGCCACCAGCAGAGCCCCCCCCGGTCAGCGCGGCATACTGCGCGTCGGCGTCGCGGCGCAGCCGCTGCATCCGGCGTTGCTCCACCTCCTCCGCATGCCTCGCCTCGTCCTCCGCCACGCGCTTCCTGTTGTCAGCGCTGGTCACATTGTAGCTCTTGTGCCGCAGCACGTCGCCACGCTTCCCCATAAGTTTGTTGGGTGCAGGGAGGGGGGGGTGGGGGGCGGTAGGTAAGAAAATCTGTTTTTTCAGCACACTTCGATGTGGGCGGAAAGTGTCGCGTGCTTGTTCGTGCCCTTGTGATCCTCACTCACGACACCATCATCAGCAGGAGTGTGAGTGCGCACCCTGTGTATTGTGTGTGGGGTGGTGGGTGGTGGCGAGTGAGCAAGTCGAGTCGCGTTGAGTGCATGTGGGTATGGGGAAAAGGAACGGCTCGCAGAGGGGGTGGGGGGGTGGCAACCTACTACAGAGTGGGGAAGATGGGCTGATGGCAGGGCCGCCCTGCAGTGGCAAGTGTACCGGGCGAGGGAAACAGGGCTCCCGCAGCACATCACTCACGGTGAAACGGAAGACACAGCACACACAGAGACACCAGTGCGGTCCGCTGACGTGAAGACCCACCTCCCGCAGAGGCTGAGTGCAACAAAAGTACTCCGTGAGTCCACCTTCCCGAGACACTCACCTGTGCTGAGGCGGTACAGTGTGGTGGCGTCACTGTCCGGAGTCGCCACTGCAATAACATCGCCTGGCTGTGACACAGCAAGTGACTTCGCAGAGTCCCTCAAATATACAGTGCGCAGGCAGCTGAGGGAGGTTGTGCACCACACCTTGAATGACTTTTCGGTAGAGCACGACACCAGGTGCTGCTCGTCCTGAGTCAAGGCGATGCCGGTCACCGCACAAGTGTGCTCAGACAGGGTGTGTGTGTGTGTGAGGGTGCGGATGTCCCACACACGGATGCTCGAGTCGTCTGACCCGCTGAAGATCCTCGTGCCCGACAAAGCAATGCTGCCAACATCACTGCTGTGACCCTCCAGCACTGTGGCGCTCGGTGTCCCCTTCAAGTCCCACACACGCACTCTGCCTGATGAGTCTCCGGACACCAGACGTCCGCAGTGTGTCCACGCTGCACTCCGCAACCTGGTGATGCTGTTGATGTGGTCCAACATGCACACCTGCTCCCAAGTTGAAGTCAGCCACACGCAGATGGTGCAGTCATGAGAGCACGTTGCCAACCACGTCCCACAGACAGAGAACGAGACGCACATAATCAGATCGCCGCCGTGTGTCAAGTCCGCCACCACAGCAGCGGTGATGGTGTCAAACACAGCGATGCTTCCGTTGAAGTAACCCGCAGCACACAGCGTCCCACACCTGGACAGTGTGAGGCACGCGATGAAATTGCCATTATTCGATGAGTAGACTGCGGGGGCCTTGAGGTTGGGCGAGCATGGGACGAGCTGGACAGCACCCCCGTCCTCCAGACCCGTGTCGGCAACGCGCTGCGCATCGTCCAGCTCCTCCTCACACCCTTCGATGCGTGCTGCCACGCATGCAGCCTCGCGGGCTGCGTTGATAGAACTCGGGAACATCTCGTTGAGCGCATCCGTCTTCAGCCCGACCACGTTCCCGCCTTCCGGAACACCGACGACACAGCTGTCACCAGTCCCCTGATGACGGACACACACTTCCATATTGTTGGTTGTGCAGTCTGCCAGGGTAGGTCGCTGGGGGGGTGAGGTGTGTCGGGCGAGGAGGTGCTCGAGAGGGGGATGGGTGGGCGGCAGTGAAGTCGAAGCAGAGGCGGGTATGGGTGTGTGTGGTGGATACGCCTTGCTGCTTTCTGCTGAGAGGCGATGAAGTGAGAAGACAGTCAGCCTGCTTATCCACACACTTCGCACAGAGGGGTGCGAGAGGAAAAAGGAGCCGGCGGTACGTAATGTGTTTGTTTGTGCAACCGGGGTGTTAATCTGCAGAAGGAAGGTGAAGAGACTGATAAGGCAGGGAAGCAAATTATGCAGAGTACACGCCCACATTGCTGCCACAGCTCCTTTTTAGGCTTAACACACTTCTCGCCCGAGCGGGTGATTTGCGCGTTCTACCAAAAAAACAGTAAAAGTTCTGATGATTGCGTTGGCAGCAGCTGCAAGCTCTTCGCTCGTCGGGTGAAGTGTCGGGCGTTGGCAGCAGCTGCAAGCTCTTCGCTCGTCGGGTAGAAGTGAGTCACAAGACTGCAGGCCTCTGCTCTGGTGAGACTCTCTGGGGGTCTCCGCTGGCCGAAATGATTTCGTTATTCTTCGGGGGTCTTAGCTACGGGGTGCTCGTCAGTGCATTTTGGTGCATTTCCTGTTGAATTGGCTGAAAATTGACGAAGTATAACGACCAGCGAAGACCCCCCCTCTTCGTCAGTTCTTACCCAATTCAACAGGAAATGCACCAAAAAAATGCACTGACGATCACCCCGTAGTAGAAGGCCCCCCCTCTAGTGAGAAAAGCGATTCGAGAAAGCAGCGGGTGTCCTCGTCAGACCGGTTGCAAAGAAGGCTGAAAAAAAGTTCTGACACTCAATTCAGAGAGGCAGCAGGGCCAGGTTTGCGTCAGTGCGTCAGGTGTGGCGGCGGGGGGGGGGGGGGGGGTGGGGTGGGGTGGGGGGTGGGGTGCCTGCTATCTCTGCATCATTTGCTCCTCTGTCCCCCACCCCCCCTGAGTGGTGGTTGGGTGGGGAGGAGGGAACCTTGCAGATGATCACCGCCCCCACCCCCACCCCCACCCCGCACCTCCTCCCCCACGAGATCGAAAATCCCATGGGGCTGTTCTGTGGTTACCCTTCGGGAATTCGTCTGCTCAAATGATTGCAACGTATTTCCCGAGCAGGAAAAGACTGGCATATACGCCGTTACACACCCCATCCCCTATACCTCCGCCCCGCCTCCTCCCCGCCGGCCGCTCTTGCAAAGCTTTTGAGCGGGGTACCGTGTGATGTACACTGCCTTCCCCAGCAAACCGTGGCGCAAGATCAGAACACAGCAAAAAAGGGGGCAGCGCACACGAGGCTTTGCCCCTTTTGTTGTGGCGACGGCCATACTATCAATGGAACACTCGACAAGTCACGCAACACGGGGGAAATGGGGGAGGGGGAAGGCAGGGGGGGGGGGTAGGGACCGTCTTAAGGTACCGAAATCCGTCAAAATTACGACATTTTTCGACATAGGCAATTTTCCACCCTAAACCCTCCAAAAATGCTGAAAAAGTGGCCAGACCACCCCAGAAACCGCCCCTGGGTGTGGGACACCCACTTTGGTGCCCCAGAACGCGGCTGAAACGCTGTGTTGAAAAAAGTGTCATGGTTTGGTACCAAACCCCTCCCCGGCTGAGTCTCCCAAGCACCCCGTCACCTGCGTCATCAAAACCCCCCGTCATGTACCACGTTCTGCCGCCTCTGATGAGGCATCTGAGCACTATCGGGCCAAAAAAATGGCATTTCAGCGAGTGTTCTGTCAGGTTTCTGCCGATATTCTCAACAAAGACCGGGTGTGTCTGCGAATGCAAGGGCGTCGCTCGGGAGGCGTTATTATGTGCCCTCCCCGAGGTGTCGGATGCATCCGGGATTTCATCAGGGGAAACGGCAACAGCGAAGTGGGTGTGGTGTATCAACTGTGTCACCCCGGCTCTACGGCACTGCAGTGGCACTTCTCAGTGGCGATGATCCCCGTCCTCTGCACCATCACCCCCACTGACGCGCTCTTCATTGCAGCACTGAAAGAGCTAAAAGAGATGCCGGACGACGGCCGGAATGCTGGGGAGCTCAGCTGCAGATGGAAAGGAGAGGCCGGAGACGGTGCGCGAGTGGAGCTTGGGGCTGGTGTCTTTGGAAAATATGCCGGTGTGGGTTACAATGCCTTATTCGGTGTACAAACCGCCAGGCGCAGTGGTCGGTGGACGCTGCAGCAAGTGTTCTCAGGAAATGCTGGCGAGAAGACGCTCCTTCCCAAGCTTGTCACACTCATTTGCTCCCAAATCGAACCGGAGGCATCAGTGCCCACCCAAGACAAGAAGAGGCGGAATGTTGCGGGCAAGTAGGGCGGGACAGGCTCGGAAGGGTGGTTCGGATGGGGGGGTCGGAACCAAACCATGACATTTTTTTGAGCATGGTCACGGATTGGCTCAGAAGTGGCCAAATACCCCCAGAAACCACCCAGACCGCCCCCAAATACTCCCAGGGGCCGGGGTTTCAAGTTTACAGCCATTTTGTGCGTGTTCCTCGCCTATGTGAAAAATCCCGTAATTTTCCCCCCTTAAGGTTTTCCCTAGGGGGGGGGGGGGTAGGCCCCCGGATGTCCTTGAGAAAAACTGTATTTTTTTTGGAATATTCCGGTCTGGAGGTCAACAGTGCAAAACCGCCCCCAGACCCACCCCAGATATGAATTTCCGGAGGTTTTTACCCACTTTTGGGCCCACTAACCCTCATTTTTGGCCATTTTTTCGCTTTTCTGGGGTGAATCCTGTGCAGGGTGGTTGCAGGGCCATTTTGGGGCAAAAATGTGCATTGTAACGCACTTCTACTGGTCCTAGAGTCCCTGGATGGTATACAATGTACCCCAGGGATGCCTAGGGTACGTTTTGCACCCGAAAACCACCCAAAATGGGGTCTAGTTGCCCTAATTTTGACTTTTTTCCCTAAAATTGGGACTTTTACCCCACACGGGCGAATCCCCCATTTTTCACAGTTTTTTCAAAAAATTGGACCGAATTTAGGCAATTCGGTGTCGAAAACCTGTTCCAACAGGCCCGTACACCCCTTTTAGGGCTTACCCAGTGGTTTCTGGGTGGTTATAGGGTTGCCGGGTGCCTACAACACGGTTGCAGGGTGTGTGCAGGGTCCTACAACATCGTTGCAGGGTCCTTTTTTTTGGGTAAAAAAACGCATTTTCACGTGCTTCTACTGGTCCTTGAGGCCCTGGATGGTATACAATGTACCCCAGGGATGTCTAGGGTACGTTTTGCACCCGAAAAACACCCAAAATGGGGTCTAGTTGCCCTAATTTTGACTTTTTTTCATGAAAATTGGGACTTTTACCCCACACGGGCGAATCCCCCGTTCTTCACGGTTTTTTCAAAATATCGGACCGAATTTGGGCAATTCGGTGTCGAAAACCTGTTCCAACAGGCCCATACACCCCTTTTAGGGCAGACCCAGTGGTTTCTGGGTGGTTATAGGGCTGTAGGGTGCCTCCAACATGGTTGCAGGGTGTGTGCAGGGTGTGTGCAGGGTGGTTGCAGGGTCCTTTTTTGGGTAAAAAAACGCATTTTCACGTGCTTCTACTGGTCCTTGAGGCCCTGGATGGTATACAATGTGCCCCAGGGATGTCTAGGGTACGTTTTTCACCCGAAAACCACCCAAAATGGGGTCTAGTTGCCCCGATTTTGACATTTTTTCATGAAAATCGGGGTTTTGCCCAAAATGGGTAAAACCCCCTTTTTTCACCGAATATTCAAAAATTCGGACCGAGAAAGGGCAACTAAGTGTGAAAAACCGGTTTCATTGGGTCCCCAGACATATTTTTGAGGCGGGTACACCCATTCCAGGTGCCAATAGCCCGTGTTTGGGGTTGTGGGGTAATCAGGCTGGGGAAAAAACAACAAATCACAACAAATCACACCCGATCGTCAGCTGATTGAGGGTGTGATATGAGGGTTCTATCCAACAAGGATATCAAGGCGGCACTTTCAAAGTCCTGCCAAGGACAGCGCCACGTGGGTGTGTGCTTCTGATATATGTTATGTCATCATGTGAACCCTCCCCAGCGTGTGCCAACATCCCTGACACGCTCACGAAAAGCATGACACGGAGAAAACAGGTGCCGAAACAACCTGCCGAGCACACGGGTGGTGCCACGTTGATCCACGCAGCGATCTCCCATGACAGGAATCCTTGTCGCCACGGCAGAGTCGCCGCAGACTGTGGGAGAGGTGTCGCCAGTCACCTTGAGGTTGCAGTGTGTCATCAGGCTAAGACCCGTGCCCTCTTCACCTCCCCTGTTAGGTTGCTCCCATATCGTTGCCTGCTTTGGGGCCTGAAGGACATAGGGGTCCAGCAGGCACTTGAGCATCGCAAGGCATGAGACACCCGATCACAACAGATCACAACAAATCACAAGGCAAATGTTGTGATTTGTTGTGATTTTTTGCGATTTGTTGCGGCCAGTTGTGATTTGTTGTGACTAGGTGTGACGTGGTGTGATTTGTTGTGACCAGTTGTGACGACTTGTGACCCTTTTGTGATGAGTTGTGATGAGGTGTGATCTGTTGTGATCTGTTGTGATCGCGATCCAAAATTTTAAATTTTTGAAATTTTGGATCGCGATCACAACAGATCACAACAGATCACAACAGATCACAACAGATCACACCTCATCACAACTCATCACAACTCATCACAAAAGGGTCACAAGTCGTCACAACTGGTCGCAACAAATCACAACTGGCCACAACAAATCGCAACAAATCGCAACAAATCACAACAAATCACAACATTTGGCGTTGTGATTTGTTGTGATCGGGTGTGATTCGTTGTGATTTGTTGTTTTTTCCCCCCAGCCTGATTACCCCAGGTTGGAAAAATTTTTATTACAAAATTTTCCCGTACATCCGGGGGCCTAAGGGGGGGGGGGTGGGAGAGGATGCGGCAAAAAAAAACGCACACACCTCGACCTGTGAATGAGGTGAGATGTGGCTCTGCGAAAGTAAAGTCGCACCCATTCACAACACAACAAGAAGGCTGGAAAACGCTTCGCAAAATTGGCGGTTTGCACAACGACAAAGAAAAACCCACATGATCCCGCAGGTTTCGTGGGAGGCTAGATGCAACCGAGGCTAACTCCCCACCTGAATGCAACACAATAGACGCTGCTTCTCTCTCTCTCTCTCTCTCTCTCTCTCTCTCGCCCCACTACACCCCATCCGCCCGCCCCCAACGCAAGCGCCAGCCAAAAAAAACAAACGGCACATGAGAAAATAAACCGCTTTCCCTTTTCAGCTCTGGACCCCCCCCCCCTCGCCACCGTCTCGATCAGAGCGATGCCTTGGGGTACCTCACCTCGGCGATGGGCGAGGTTTCCAGGCGCTTCAGGTACCCCTCCCAGGACTGCTCGCGGTACTTCTTCGCCTCCGCGGGGCGGTCGGCTGCCTTGAGGATGCCGCGCCCCACCTGGATGATGTCGGCACCCTTGCCGATCACCACCTCCGGTGTGTTGTACTGCTGGCCGAGGCCGTCGCCGCCCTGCTTGAGCTGCACGCCAGGGGTCAGCGTGAGGAACCCGGGGTGGTCCGTCAGGCGCTCCTGCGCAACAAACCCGAAGACGAAGTCCTCGTTGTCGTACGCCTGCTGAACGCAGGCCTTGGAGTACGGACCCCCGTCGGCGAGCGCCCCCTTTGTGGACATCTGCGCCACCAGGAGGAGGCCTCGCTTCAGCGGGACGCCCACCTCCTTCAGCGCCTCCACGGTGCCAGGGCCAGCAATGCAGTGCGCGTTGGTGATGTGGGACCAGCTTGCGATCTTAGTGTGGCCGTGTGCGTACTGCAGCTTCGCCTGTCGGGGGGGGAGGGGTGTGGCCGTGTGCATTGTCAGGAGGCTTGTTTGTGCGCCAAACCCGGGTGGACAAACCTCACGTGGTTTGCCTGATGAAGGTTGGTGTGTCTGTGTTGCACAGTCATAGCAACAAGGCAAAGGTGGAGCGTGGTTGTCACCCAAAAGCGCCGCCAAAATATCATTGTGTGCTCAAAAGCTGCCGTTATTTCCCCACCTTCTCTCTTGTCTGTTGAGCACAATAGAGCATACGCGGTGTTTTTTTTTGGGGGGGAAACCAAAATCTCAATTTTTTTGTAGGCATACCGTGTTGCCGATATCCGCAAACTTCCTGTCCTCAAAGATGACGAAGTCCATCTCCTCAGACATCTTCTGGAGCTCCTCCACCAAAGCAGGGCTGAAGTCCTCGACCACATCCATGTGTGTCTTGATCATGCAGCACTCGCTCCCCACCTCGCGCACCGAGTCCAGAAGCTCTTTGCTGGTCGTCACGTCGGGGTTGAACGAGAGACACGACTTCTTCCGCAGCATCGTCTCAAAGACCCGCCTGTCGGGGGGGGGGGGGGGGGTTACACCAGTGAACAAACAGGCAGGGGGGTTCGGGCCCCTGGGGTCCGCATTACAGTTTACAGTGAGATTTGTGACAACGCACCGTGCTCACGGAAAGTGTTCCAATCGAAAAAGGCTGAGCAATGTTTTGTTCCCTAGCACCACACAGCTTGGCATACCTGCCGGCCTCGTTTTGGCACAGCTTCGCCCGCTCCTCAAAGGACAGCTCCTTCGCCATGGTGACGGATGCGGGGAGAAGGGATGGGCTTTGTGCCGTGTGCGCGTCTGTCAACGCTCCTGTTCCTCAGGGTCGGGTGGTGGTGGTGGTGGTGGGGGGAGGGGGAGGGGGATTCAGATCCACAAAGCGTGGTCGACAATTTTTGAAAGGCTCTATGGCCAAGTATCATGGCGAGAGGGGGGCGCTGTTCCGAGTTCGCCTGACAGGTGGTCGTCTCTTGCTCTGTTCTTGCTTGGTTTGGGCTAGACTTGACTCAGAGGTTACGACACCCGCCGTCTCTTGTTCTCATCCAGCTCAGGGAAGGCGGCAGCAACGACGTCGCGGTCGCGGCGCAGAGGGGCAGACGCGTGGATGATGGCGTCTGGGTCGGCACGCACAGCCGCCAGCACCACCTCCTTGTCGCAGCACAGCGCTGTGGGGGCGTGCTGCAGGGCACATCCCTCCTGGCACACAGCTGCCAGCACCACCTCACGCTTGTTCCACAGTGCGGTGTGGGCGAAGCGCAACGCACTGCCGCAGCTCATCACAGCTGCGAGCACCACCTCCTCGTCAGCACAGAACACCGGATCGACAAATTGAAGTGCATCGCCGTGTGCACGAGCCGCTTGAAGCACAACCGACCTGTCGCTTCGCAGTGAAGGGTCAGCGTACTGCATGGCCCTCCCGTCCTGCAAGACGGCGATCTGTTGAAGCTCCTTGTCACGGCACAGTGAAGCACTGGCGTAGCGAAGAGCGCACCCGCACTTTCGCACGGCTGCAAGCATGAAGTCTCTGTTGCTGCGGAATGAAGGGTCGGCGGAAAGAAGAGCGGAGCCGGAAGCGTGTGTGGCTGCGAGCACCACCTCCTCGTCCTTGCGGAATGTGATGTCAGCATATTGCAGTGCCAACCCCCCGGTAGACTTCACAGCATCAAGCACGACCTCACGATCCTTGCGCAGTTTTTCCGCCAGCTTACCCAAAACTCTACCCTCCTTCCGCACGCACGCGAGGACCGAATCTCTGTTGTCACAAGATAACAAGACACATGGATTCTGTGCCACCGCAGCAAGCTGCACCTCCTTGTTGCGAGACACAGAGGGGCGGGCGTGCTGCAAGGCGCGTCCCTGCAGCTTGACACACTGCAGCACGAAGTCTCTGTTGGTACGAAGCGAGTCGTCTGCCTCACGGAGCACGTATGGGTCACGCCGCACACCTGCCAGCACCACCTCCTTGTCCTTCTTCAGGTGTGAGGGTGCACAGCGCAGTGCATGGTGCTGACCCCGCGCTCTGCTGTGCATCGCAGTGAGCACCACCTTCCTGTCGCCCTGCAGGGAAGGGTGGGCGTATTCGAGCGCGGATGGGCAGGTCTGGACTGCTGCAATCACAAGGTCTCGGTCTTCGTGAAGCGACACCTGTGATGGGCACGGCTGCACCGGTTTGGGGACCCACTCCAGCACATCACCGCACCACAGGACAGCCTCGCGTTGGAACTCTGTGTCGTGGCGCAGTGCGGGATATGCCTTGTTGTAGTTGTGTACCGACCGACGCACGGCAGTCAGCATCACCTCCCTGTCACTCAACGCCTCCGAGACATCGATGCAACTGACATTCCTTCGTGTGTCACGAAGAACAAAATCCTTGTCGTTGCGCAGCGCAGCATTTGTGTATTCAAGACCATCAGATGCCGCCATGACCACCTGTCGGTCGTTGCGGAGGGGCTCACAGGCGTGCCGAAGTGCTTTACCAACGCATTGCACCGCCGCCATGACCACCTCTCTGTCGGCCTGCAGCGCTGCATCAACATATCTGAGTCCAGTACCCTGGCGCTGCACAAGAGTGAGGACGAAGGGTTTGTTGCTGAGCAGAGAAGGAGATGCATGTGCCAGGGAATCGCAAGATCTCATCGCAGCTTGTAACACCACGCCCTCATCCCCATGAAGGTCTCCAGAAGCGTATTCAAGTGCGTCACCGTTCATGCACACCGCTATTGTGACAATGTGTCTGTCACTGCGGAATGACTCATCCAGGTGCCGCAACACCAGGCCGTCAACATGTACTAACGCAATCGCCACATCACGCAGACCCCGTGCCCAGGCAGGTATGGTGTTGATGTCGAAGATATGAAAACATGGGTTGCGCAGCATCTGCTGCGTCAACATATCAACGAAGCGTGCACCCGACAGCGCCACGTCGATGCAGCACCCCTGCGACACACCTGCGGCACCGCACAGAGGCGTGCTGTCGCCCAGCACCTCCCCATCTACCGACAGCTCCACGTCCTCCGGAAGCGCGCCAGCAGGCGACCCGAGCACCACGTCGAGTGCCTTTGCCTTCAGAAGCTCCAGCATGTCGCCCTCCTCGATGTGCACCGCACGCTGCTCGCCGCACAGCGCGTCCTTCAGGAACACCTCCATTGCTCCAACAGACATGTTTGGTCTCCCCTGTGGGCGTGGGATGGTGACAGATGGCAGTAGATCGACCACAGCAAGACACCTCAACAATATGGGGTTGGGGGAAGCCTTCGCAACAAGATGGCAGCCTGGCCCTCTACCGATATCACAACACGGCCCCGCCGGCATGCTGACATCTGAGAAGGCAGCCAATGAGCATCATGGTTTTCAGCTTCTGGTGCATCCCTGTTGTGGAATGAGCGCAGCTTCCTGCTTGTGACAATGTCTCGCCTTGTTTGTTCAGTAGCACTGGGGCACGTGGCTCAGAGAAACCCAGAATGTTGAGACAACCCGCCGCGCTGTGCCCTCGCAAAGCTGGTTGGAAAAAGTGGCAAAGTATTGACACAAACCGAAGAGGCCACTGGGCACTTTTGCATGTGGGGGTGTTCGGTTCAGGCAGCCCAACTGGCCGCCACCCGAAACACCACCTGAAACCGAAACGCGATAATGGGGGTATGGAAAAGTGGGTGAGAAAAAATGAGAAAAAATGCGGAAAAATCGGCCGAAATTTGCTGTTTTTCGCTAAAAAAGGAGTGTGGGGAGTTGGGTCCAGTTTAGCAAAGTGAGCTTATTTTTCGAAAAGTGTCACTGCGCTTTGTTCGGCACTTTTTGCTTTGGTTTCTTTTTTGCGTTGACGCTTCCACACTCACACTCCTGCTGATGATGGTGTCGTGAGTGAGGAGCACAAGGGCACGAACAAGCACGCGACACTTTCCGCCCACATCGAAGTGTGCTGAAAAAGTGTCACTGCGCTTTGTTCGGCACTTTTTGCTTTGGTTTCTTTTTTGCGTTGACGCTTCCACACTACCCTCGTCCGAGGGGCGCTGTTGTGGAAGACAGCGGTCTGGTTTGCTGCATTTGGTCTAAGGGTGACATCGAGTGGGATCGGCGCCGGATGGACGGCCCCTCTCGTATAGCAGTCCGCGCGTTGCTCTGTCGTCGGGACCCACACCGCATCCAGCGTGAGATTCTTAGCCGTCGCAGTGTTCACGATGTGTTGTAGCAGGATATTTCCCCGAAAGTTGCTGCAGTGTCCCTTTACGAGGCAGTGCACCAGCGGCAGGTTGTCGATGTAGCAGCGCGCTGTGCACCCACTCGCGATGATGAGTCTGAGTCCCTGTAGGGCAGCGTAAGCCTCCTTCAGGAAGATGTGCGCCCCGCGTTCCTGCTCGGAGAACACTCCCTGCGACACCCTCTCTGACGTCCCCTCGATCGCGATCGCCGCCCACGCTGTGCTCGACGCGTCGCTCCAGACCGAGGCGCCTCGTGTGTGTGGCACACATGTCAGCCAGCTATTCTGTTCGAGGAAGGACATCCGCAGGCGCAGCTCGTGCCGCACCGAGGGTGGTGCCACCGCCTTTAAGTCCCACTTTCCCTTATCTTCCAGCGTTGTCCGGGCAATCCTCCTGATGTAGGACAGCATCGCTGGCGCGAAACAGAGCGGGCTGCGCGTCACGTAACTCTGCCACACCACACTACCGAAAATCTTGAAGGCGCGCCTCGGCGTTACGTCTCCTGCGATCATCTCGGCCAGGCTCCTGTGCGCAATAGCTAGGGAGTACGACCAACCCATGCACAGTACCTGCAGGCGAGCGTCGACGAAATCGTTCCGCTTGTCACCGATACGCACCCCGAAGAACTTCTGTATATCCTCCGCCACCGGGAACTGGTAGAACCAGCTACGCGCATCGGCCAATACAACCCAGTCAGCGTTAGCCAGCCTCTGGGCCACTCTCGTGATGGAATTTAGGCGCATGTCGGGCGGGGGCTTCATCGCCTTGTTCAGCGTCCTGGCGTCCACTATAAACCTGAGGCCCCCGCTCTTTTTGGCCACGGTGTAGGCCGGGTGGATCAGCGTTGATTCTTCTTGCACCAAGACCCCGTAGTCCTCCAGCTGCCCGAGGTGCTGGAGCATGTGTCTGGACACCTTTCGCTTCTCCCTCGCGAACGCCCCTTCACGCCCCGGCAGCAGTGCCTCGCGGAACACCGCCGTGTCCGTTATCATGTCGATGACCCCGTCCAGCTCCCCGTCCGTGTCGAGTTGTCTCAATGCATCGATGTCCAGTCGTGTAGTCCCGATGGGGGCGAGCTTCTGATGTTGTCCCGTGTCTCCCTGCTCGTGTGGTCGAACAGTCGTGTCCCCCAGAGGCACTCCGATCTCTTCTCCGTATATGTGTTCCACTGCCGGCCCGTAGTCCGCGTCCTCCTGTCCGCTGCTCCAGTTTTCGTAGCCCCAGTCTCCCTCCACCGTCTTTCGCTGTGGCACCCGTGGTGGTGGAAGACGCCCTCGCTCGTCGTCGTCATCCGGTGTCGCGTCGTACATCGGTGCTGCGGCTAGAAGCCGCCTCATCTTCTTTTGCATAGGAGGGAAATGGGATGCCACGATGTCTCCGTCGCGACGCCGCCGCTTTGCCCTGCGCTTTTTAGACCTCACCAAGCCAGTCGGCTCGACACTGCCTCGGTCTCTGTGATCCGAATGTTCTCCGCCGCGTCGATGTAGCGCACCACCCCCTCGATGGTGCTGTGTCGGGACAGCAGCCTGATCTCTTCTAGCGGCAGCCCAAGCCTCGCGAGGTGCGTCAGTGCCCCCCGTCTCAACGAGTGTGGTGTCAGCGTCAGCTTCACCCGCTTCACCGCCGCCGCTATGGATGCATAAGTCACAGTCTGTGGAAACACCTTTTTCTCTCGCGAACGCGCCGTCGTGCGCAGGTGCTCTGTGAGAAGCTCGTAGTAGCGTCGAGGCATTCGCAACCCTGTCATCCGTCCGACTCTGTATGGATCGGACTTCGACTGCGTCCACCGTACTGCGACCTGTCCGTTCCCCATCGGCTTGACATCGTCCCTGTCCAAACGCAGGACATCTGAGCTCCGAGCTGCCCCCGCCCACATCAGACTCAGCGCGATCTTCACCACGTCCCTGGGCTCTCGCTGCATGGCTTCCTTTGCCTCCTCTCGCGTTGCGGGCACAGCGTGTTTCTGGGGTTTCAGTGCCCCTCTCCGCTTTAGCGCTCTCCTGAAGTCCCGCAAAATGCTGCTGTGTTCGAGGTGGATGCCGGCGAACCTGCGGAGCGCCGCCACCAGGTTGTTGGTGTACTGCAGCGCCGACTGCACTGACAGCCCCTCCGCCTGGAGGTGTGCCATCCACAGCATCACGCCTTCGTCGTGCGACTCGACACACTCCTTCTCCTGCCACACTTCCAGGAAATCCCCGTACCGCTCCATGGTCCGCGACAGTGTTTTCCAGTAGTTTGGGGAGAGTGCGTCTCCCAAGATGCCCCTCAGCGTCGCTCGCACCACGTTGCGCGCCTTCTCGGTCAGTGGGGCTTGTGTTTTCTTCTTGCGTCCCGTGCTTTTGTTGCTCCTTTCTGTCGGTAGTTGGCGGTGCAGGGTCTGAAGAGGTAGGGTTGGGCGGGCGGGTGTTTGCTTGAGTCATTGCTTTGATCCCTTTGACCCGGTGTGCCCCTTCCCCCTTCCCTTCCCCTTTCCCGACGGTGTGTGATACGGTTCGTAGCGCCAGTCTCGCTGTTGAGGAAAAACGGCTGAGCGGGACCTCTCCGCTTGCTCCTCCCGCGACGCTGCATCCACGGCGTCCTTCACAAATTTGTGGTGTAGAACAGCGGAGAAACCCGCGAACCCCGCATCAAGGCATTTCTGCTCGTACACCCCTCGGGCCGTTTTCCCCCGCACCACCGTCAGCGCCGACAACCTTGCCACTGCGTGGTGCAGGCCCTTGCGGTGAGCCTGGTTCAGCCCGGTGCTGTTGACGAGGAGGAGGATGTTGTCCAGAGTCTCGAAAGCCCGCTTGAGGTGATCCAGCCAGTCTGCCTTGTTCTCGCCGATCGCCCCGATCGCCGCCTCGTTAAAAGCTGTAGACAGCTTGTTCCTCACCTCCCTTCTCATATGAGCTGAAGCCATGGTGCCCCACGTTGCGACTACGTGGGGACTAAAATCTGCGGGTAGCTCCTCCTCCACGGCCTGCAGGCGGTCACCCATCCCCTTCAAAGCCTTCTCCATGTCGATCACCCTGGCCTCCAGTCTCGTGTTTTGCTTCTTGATGGTGACGAGCTCCGCGAGGACTTGGTCCAGCTTGTCTGATCCCTCGTGCGCGCTGGCAGACTGCTCCGGTTGGTTCATGTCCCCCTCCTGCTGCGCGTCGTCTTCCCAGTCATCACTGTCGGAGTGCTCCACAGGGTGTTCCTCCGGCAACGCGTCTGGGCTGGCCAGCCAGGAGCACGCTGGACATATCCAGTGGGGCTCCCCCGCCGTCTGCATAAAAAGCTCGGCGGTGCCGGCCGTCGTGTGCTTTTTCATGCACGACTTTGTCGTGCGGCACCCACAGCGGTAGCACGTGATTGTCGCGCTGTGAGAGACCCCGCACGACGGGAAGATGCAGGCCTCCTGCGGAGCATTCATGCCATCGCCCGGACCTGCCAAGGACGGCACCACCCTGTCCCAGTCCACGGCGGAGTAGGCCATTACCGTTCAACTCTCACCCGTCCGGCTCCCCCACCTGTACGCGCTTCTCCTGCCCCTCTTCCTATGCCGCTCCTCTCTCGCTCGCACCCAGAGGACAGTCTCCCCGGTAGGAAGGTCCTGCCTCTTTTGATACCTCGCTTTCACAGAGTACAGTCTCCCCGGTAGGAAGGTCCTGCCTCTTTTGATACCTCGCTTTCACAGTGGACAGTCTCCCCGGTAGGAAGGTCCTGCCTCTTTTGATACCTCGCTTTCACAGAGTACAGTCTCCCCGGTAGGAAGGTCCTGCCTCTTGGTCTCCTTGATACCTCTTGTTTTCTCCTTGATGTCGCTCCTCTTCGGTCAGTCGTAGCTTTCACTTCCACGTGTTGATGATTCTCGATAATTTGCGTTGACGCTTCCACACTCACACTCCTGCTGATGATGGTGTCGTGAGTGAGGAGCACAAGGGCACGAACAAGCACGCGACACTTTCCGCCCACATCGAAGTGTGCCAGGGGATAAGATAGGTCTGGTTTTCCGGTTTTCAAAACCAGGGTTTCCCGGTTCCCGGTTTTCTGGAAAAAAAAAAGGTCGGTCTCATTTTTGGCGGTTTTTTTTGTGACTTTGGGACAGTAAAACAGTCAGAAAAAACGCCATAAAAAAATAGAAAGTGACCCCATCGTGATCCGCACAGAGCTCAAATAGTCCAAAGAAGGCAGAGAAGCGGAGAAGAAAAAATGGACCTAGCGGGTGGCCCGGTGGGTGGTGATGCCCTCGTCATGCAGGTCTCTTCTGTTTTGAAGGTGCACACATGGTGGACTCCAGCCACCATGTCTAAGAGGGAGTCTATGACTGCAGTCTGTACTGGAGACGGGAGTCTATTTTCCAGCTAATTTACGCTAAGACTCCCGCTAGTTGAGACTCATGGGAGACACACGGTGTACTCCAGCGGAGGTAGGGTAACCTCCGCTGGAGTTCACCGTGTCGTCTGCCTCTGTGCAGCGTCACTCGGTGCCATCGAATACATGGCGACAGCCCACCAACTCGAGACAGATCTGCTTGTCCGGAGGGCTGAGACGAGAACACGAACGACTTTCAAGCAGTCTTGAAGGTCGCCAAGCCTATTGGGGGCAACTAACAGATGAGATTTGTTTGTTGCCTGTCGTCACAGCTAGGTGCCCATCTCCTCGATAACGGAATGTGTGCAGAGATCTCGTGGACCCTTTGGCCATTCTGTCGTGCACCCACTCCACCCACAACGCACACCTGTCACGAGTGGTCGCTCCACCGTCCTCCTCCACCCTGAAGGTTGAACCCTCAAGGACCAGTGATCTCCTGCTGGCCGGGCTGCGATACAGCGAAGCCTTCCTACTTACAAGCGAATCCAGACTGTAGGGAACAGATGTTCCCTACCGTGGCCTCCGGCGGCTGGGGGGCTCCGCCCCCCAGACCCCCCCTGCGTAAAAAAATTGCACCAGACCGGTTTTTTGGCCGAGAGTCCAAACTTTCGAAGCAGCTGCTGCGCCTGCCACCAAGCAGCCTCAGTACGACAGGACGCGCGCAGGCACCGGGCCCTCTCAGACTCTGGGAGGGTTTGCGCGGGTCGCGCGCCGAAGGCGCGCGCGAAAAATTTTCAAAACCAGAAAAACCGGAAAACGGCGCCAGAAAAAAAGTCTATCTTATACCCTGAAGTGTGCTGAAAAATTGAAAAATTGGGGACACCGAAAGTCCCCAAACGAGTCTTCGACTTGGCCCGCAGAGTGAGTCTTTTTGGTGAAAAAATGCCCCAAAAATTGTCGGCCAAAAGTTACTGTTGGAGACGGCACAAGTTCTCTGCACAGGCTGGGTGGGCGCAACGTTGACGAACAACGACAAGCCGGAGGCTGCGACTGTGAAGAATACAACGAACGGCCCGGGTCCTCCTCTAGATGCCCAGGAACAACGTCCTTCCCACCGGTGTTACGCGGGGCGATACGGGGTGGGATAGTGCTGCTGCACGGAGCCAGTGTGCTCCTTGAGGGCCACTCCGAATCCCTGAACACCCCGCCTGCTTGTTGCTTGTTCCAGACCCAGAGTGGAGTGCCTCGTCCCAGTCAACTCAAACACTGCTAGATTGACGAGGCCACCACCTCCTGGCACTGCCTGTACGACAGGGACGGGTGACCTGCAGGTCGTCGTGAGCAGGACCATGGCAGCCCACTCG
This sequence comes from Rhynchopus euleeides, assembly GCA_963210315.1. Lineage (NCBI taxonomy): Eukaryota > Euglenozoa > Diplonemea > Diplonemida > Diplonemidae > Rhynchopus > Rhynchopus euleeides. Next base: position 1,448,820 of record OY723314.1, on the reverse strand, counting down.
AACACCTGTGCGGGGTACCGCAACTCATCTTGCTGCAGGTGTGCAGCGGGTGCGAGTGCGCCCCGGCCGGGGGTGGCACCTACTCCTCCAGGTTTGCTGACCTCCCAGAGCGATGGATCAACAGCCACAGCCTTGCCCCGTCAGCCTGCCCACGCTCCGCCCCTGCCGACGGGGGGGGGAGCTCAATCCGCAGTTCCTCGTCGCATTCGCCGCCACGGACAGGAGAAATATGCACAGAGGAGAAGCGGGCGAGCTCATTAAACGGCGGAGTCCCCCGGTGTATCTGGATGCACCGCCCCTGCACATACGGACAGCAGGTGCTGGAAAAAGAGATCTGCATGTTTTTGACCTCCCCGCCATCACCTGAGTTGCACCTGGATTTCCAGATCAGCCGTGAAGCTTCATACAGTCATCATGCACTGCATCATATCAGACCCACCATCAGCCCCTCAGATTCAGACCATGCTTTGTCCAGAACTGCACCCTGTCCTTCAACACCAGAGAACCACTGATCATGGACCCATGTGGCGACAAAAACCTGATCGTAGCTCATAGCAAAGATGGGTACCACGATCAAGGTTCATCTGTTACCAGATGGACGTCTCCTGTTTCCAGGTCTAGGGTTACCGCGAGTGTAGCACAGATTTACCAAGGTGTACCAAGAGAGTATGCAGCTCTGTCCCAGCAGTTCCTCCTCCTTGGTTCCGACCCCCCACAGTTCTTCGATGACTGGCACAACAGAGGAAGAAGCAACACAACCAGATCCTTCGATCAGCCAGACCCAAGCAAAAGAGCGGGGGGGCCAGACCCTACCCGATGTGACGATAAATTGTCGCGCAAGTACAGGGAGGGACCAGAAGACCGATCGCCACAAACCCGTGACGGTGTGTTCAGGGGGGTTGCGGGGGGGACGGGGTCACAGTCATTGTCACCACGTGCACTTGACGGACGGAAATATATGCAGATCAGAAACCGACTGAAGATAGCGGCCTGGTCTCGGCGGCTGCACTCGGAAGACTCTCTCTCAGACGTGGGATGCGGGTCACAGAAGTCAGGGCGTGGAGGCAGGGCTGTGAACCCGTCGGTCATGAAAGACGACGAAAATGTGTGGGAGGGAGGAGGCGAGCACAAAAGGGCGTCGGCTACCGCACGCCCTTTGGGCGCAGCCGACGACCGACCGAACCGGCCCCCGGCCGGGAGGGAGGTGGGGGGGGGGGGGGCGGGGGGCGTGGGGGGCGGAGCCCCCCGGAAAAGCGCCCTATCACTTCACAGCTACAACCGCTCTGATGAATTTCCTTTGTTTGTTGCGTTGACGCTTCTACACACAAAACCCTGAACTGATCACACCCTGAGCCTGATGAAGGGTGGGGTTAGTGTATAGAGCACGTTTGGTTGCAGCTGTGGTGGGGCGCTTTCCGCTCACACGAGTGTGCTTAAAATTTTTTTTCGACATGTCGAAATTTCGGCCACCCTGGGTCAGTACCCTGGACCGGTACCCAGCTAGGCAGAAAAAAATCGCAAAAAAATCCGAAAATTTTCCGAAAAATGTGGGTGTGGCACCCCAGAGGGCCTGATTTTCGGTTTAGGCACGCGAAAAAAAAAACTTTTTTTTTGGCCAAAAATTTTTTTTCGACATGTCGAAATTTCGGAATTCCGTACCCCAGGGGGGTATGGAAACTGGGTACCTTTGACCTGGTGCCTACGCCTGCCTGCGCCTGCCTACGACACAATGCGTTTTTTTGCGAAAAATCTGGATTTTTTCCAAATTTGTACTCTCTTTTCCCCAGCCAAAAAACCCTGCCTATTTCGCCTGAGAATGCCTAAGAATGCCTAAATTTCCATGCCCCCAATAATGGCCATTCGACGGAGCAGCCAGTGATCTCGCTGGGCTCGTGCCCAAAACTTTAATAGGTAGGGCAGCTGCCCTACCTGGTAAAAAGGGGGAAAAAATTCGCGCGCTTCGCGCGCGAACGTGAGCGCTCGGCCAGTGGACCATCCGTGTCTATCGTACCACAGGCGGTTCATGATATCCAGGAGCCAGCAGACCGCCTTCAGGGGGTCTGGGGGGCGGAGCCCCCCAGCCGCCGGAGGCCACGGTAGTGAACATATGTTCTCAGGCTGACATATCGTCCATGACCTGCCAAGCACCTGACCAAATTCGGTGGGACGTTGGGTCGATAGTCCGGAATAACCCTACTCCCTGGGCCCCAGTGGGCCCAGGGGGGAGGGGGCAGATCAGAAATAATACTCTTGGTAGGGCAGGCTGGTCAGGCCTGCCCTACCAAGGTTTCGGACAGAAATTAAATAGGTAGGGCAGCTGCCCTACCTGCCTGACCAGGCACGAGATCGCTGGGAGCAGGGTGGGGTCCGACCTGAGATCATCAGAAAAATCTTCTCTTTCTTGGTAGGGTCATGCATGGGGAGGGTCGACCGCGCCGCTCGACGCCTTCCGACTGACCCACTTGTGATTCATTGCCTTTCTTCAGAGGGCTCATCGCCCCAGGCTCGTAGTTTTCGACGAGTCGGTCCGACTACTCGGAATGCTCGACCGCAAGTGTGTTCCCAAAGCGTCCCCAAAAAACACCCCCGCTCGTCGACATTCGTTCCGGGGCATACCCCCCCGGAAGGAGAAGGCACCGCAGAAGAAGCGTGCTGACAAATGAAGGGCATATCAAGAGTGGGGCGTGCGTTCTCCCGCCAATATTCACGTCCCGGCGATGTGAATTAGATGCGGCCAACAAGCAAGCTCGGTTTCGGTTCTTCAGTGTTGTGGGCGAAAGCAACTTTGGTGATGTAGAGCTACATCTCGCGTTGGTGTGAGTTGGAAATCGGTTCTGAGCCCAGTATTCGGAGACAGCTCCTCTGAGGGGGGGTGGGGATGATCGAAGGCCTGTTGCAGCTAGGGCTGTCGTGTGTTTCGGCAGGAGCCCAAAGCTATAACTCAAAAAGGGGGGGGGGTGCATGACCTTTGTTGTGTTGCCGCTTCCCCGCGCCCGACGAACAAAATCGCAATGTAACCAGTCCACCCACAAACACTCGCTTTGAAGTGTGCGGAACAGTATATCGAACTTCGGTTCACTCAGCCAGGAAGGGGTGCTACTATGATGATGGTATTTATTGAGGGGGCCCTTGCTCAGAAAGGCAGAAAATTGATAAAAAGTGAGTTGTGTGTGTGTGTTGTTGAAAGTGTGTTGTTGAAACCAGTTTTAATGCGGTGTCTGGCTCGCACAACCCTTCTCGGCAGAAGCACCTCCTCTCACGTCCGTCACTTCGTGAGGAAGTGACGGACCCCCTACGTGGCCCCAGTTTCATTCATACTCACGTACTCCCTCCACTGGCCGAACTCTTCAGCTGTGTGTGTGTATGTGTTCGCGTGTTGTGTGCCCTCACAAAATACCGGTTGCAAAGTGCCGCAGTTTGACGGTCACACATGCCCCTTTGAGCATCAGTCAGTCGCGAGGTGGAAGCGATCAATGCAAAATCATCTAAAAGGAAGACTCGAGAGACTGCTGCTGTATTTTGAAAACCCGGGTTTGGCGCACAAACATTCCGGACGCCGGTTCCTTTCCGGGAGCGAGAAGAGGGCCATGCCACCCCACGAAACCCTTCAATTTGGTCTCTTGGTTGAAAAGTGACACACGGTTTGACCCCACAACAGCGGCACAGAACGGAGGCACCCAGTGATGATTGAGTGAGTGAATCAAATGGCAGGGGATTATATATATGTATTCACGAGTTCCAAACCCGTGGCTGCAGCTGTTTGAGAGTATCCCTTCCTCCACTTCCCAGGGCATCAACACAGCAGAAAAGGCGTGCTGTTCAAACGGAAAAGCGAAGCAGGAGCTGTCCTTGACATCACAGTTGCCAGACAAGGGTGTTTCACACCTCACCCAGAGGGCGAAGTGGCGGTACGATTTTTGTTGTAAAAAATCGCCCCAAAAGGTTGAAGAGAGTTTGCAAGGCGGGAAAAAAACAAAGACCCCCCCGCGATTCGCCATCGGCGCCTCAAGGCGGGGGTGGGGGGGGTGGGGGGGAGAGGGTATGTGCGTTGTGTTGGAGTTGCGGCAGGAACTTTCCCTAAACCAGGCAGGCGCATTGGCCCTAATCGTTCCGTCATATGTGACAAGAAAAATAGGCGGAAAGAAGAAGGAAAACACACGCCTTTGCGACGACAGAAGAGAGTGGCAAACAAGTGGAAACCATACTCCTTTCGCTATAATCAGAGAAACACCCTGCCCAGCAACTGCAAAAAGGCAGATCCGGGCTACTTTTCGTTGAGCGCACACTCCTGTGTCAAAGGCTGTGTAAGCCCCTGTGAGGTGGCATGAAGGTGATCCTTATAAAGCTTCAGTCGTACGATTTCCTTCGTTACTTCGCGACTTCGCTACGCTTCGTCGCTCGTAACTGGTAACAAAAATAAAGTAAACAGGGGGGGCCCTCGCTACCAGTCACTGCTCGTCACAGCTCGTCAGCCAGTGAGGGGAAGTGGGCCGTGGCTCACTTTTTCTCACTCAGTCACACTTGGTAGCGAAGGCCCCCAAGATGCGAATCTGAAAGAGGAGAGGGTCGCAGTGACTCGGGAGAGAGGGGGCAGGGGAAGCATACAGCCCATTTGGGCTTGTTTGCATAAGGTTTCAGGTGATGAACCCTTCGGAAGCAAAAAGAAAGAGCCTGTGTTGTGTTTGTAGGCACGAGCGGCAGTGTGATGTGGCCCCTGTGTAGAGGGGCGTTGCTGTGAATCGGTAATTTTGCGTTGATTTTCTTTTAAACCACACTGTGCGGCGCGCCGTACGGCCCCACTCGACTCTTTCGCTGTGACAAGGCAAAGCTTGTTTTGGGAAAAACAAAAGTTGGGTTTTGTTTGTGGAACCTTCTGGGTCCCCGGTCACGTTGGGGGCGTGGGGTGGAGGTGAACAAAAAACATTGCTCCCCCCACTGCAACTTATTTTCGATCTGAACGCTTTCCGTGAGCACGGTGCGTTTTGTCACAAAAGCGCCCTATCACTTCACAGCTACAACCGCTCTGATGAATTTCCTTTGTTTGTTGCGTTGACGCTTCTACACACAAAACCCTGAACTGATCACACCCTGAGCCTGATGAAGGGTGGGGTTAGTGTATAGAGCACGTTTGGTTGCAGCTGTGGTGGGGCGCTTTCCGCTCACACGAGTGTGCTTAAAAAAAGATAACGTTGTTTGTGCTGGTTCCACAGCATTTTTACCGGAGAGATTCCTAGCAAAGGGACAGAACAGGAAAACGCTCAAAGCAAGTGCACTCACAGACCTACATTCTCGCGATGATGCAGGCGGGAAGGTAGCGCGCACGCTTCGGGTGAACACTTTCACCGAGCATGCACGCTCTTTGTAGTCGGGTAAAGTCCTACCATACGTACCGACTTCTAGGACAAGAAAACAAACATGCCTTCCCAATGACAGAAAGTGGAAATGCGGCGACAGAGGTAGAAATGCGATATCAATAGCTGTGTGTGTCACGACACGCACGATCAACAAAAATAACTCTGGGGGCCTCGCTCTGTGCCACTGTGTGCCAAACTGTGTCGCTTTGCAACCAGTCTTCACCTATTATTGTCACTTCTGAGCGCTGGCTATGTTGGATTAGGACCGTGCATCGTACAGGAAGTCCACGAAAGACTAACGCACGAGAACTGATACGCCATCAACTTCTGAGCGAAGGACACCATCCCCCCCCGTCCCCTCCGGGCTCAAAGTATGTTCAGCTCAAGACACGCGACATGACCACACTGCAAACCAAACCGACATCTATAAAATTAAACCGGAGGACACCCCCTCAGGCCCAGTTCGCTGGAAAGCGTCATTGAATGCCATTGCCAATGAATCTCGACCTCCAGCGAGCCTGGGTCCTTTTGGGGGGTGGCACATCCGCTGCTGCAAGAACTCCACGCCCGAACCCCCCCCCCCCCCCCACCCCCACCTCACCAAGCCGACCGTGCCACATCACCGAGAGGCAGGAAAGGGGTCACGGCAACGCCATCGCCTGCGGCGAATAGACACCCACCGCACGGGGTCACGGCGACGGCGCAGATGCCCTGCGGCCTGTCGTAGCAGCCTGCTGCTGGCGGCATGCCGCCGCCTCCCGGCACTCGGTGCAGAAGCTCCCCGGTTGCAAGGCGCCAGACGCAGACGCTGTCCCCGCCATCACCCCCCGTGACGAGCAGCTGGGAGGTGGGGCCGACAGCGCAGCACCTCACGCCCAGCCTGTGCCCCTGCATGTGGTGGAGGCACTCGCCGCTGCCCGCACCCCAGACGCGGATGCCGTGGGACGCCTCACCCGACACGAGGTACTGCGAGCACGCCGAGAACACCACCAGGTGCACCGCACCCTGGCAGGCGAGCCGCAGACGCGGCGCCCACCCCGACGGATGCACCCCAACACCCGCCCCCCACAGCGTCACCGCCGCGTCGGCACCGCCGGACGCCAGGAGCCCCGAGCATGGTGAGAAGGCGGCAGACAGGACAGCCGCAGGAGACCCTTCAGCATGCAGAAGGCGCGCGGCAGGCACGTCCGTCGCTGCTGCTGTGGGATCCCCAACCCCACCCCCACCCTCACCCACGCCGCTGCCTCCGGCAGCGCCGCACTCCCACACAGCAAGAGAGGCGGGGGTGGTGGTGGAGGCGGAGGCCAGCCAAGATGAGCACGGCGAGATGGCGATGGAGGTGCAGGCGGTGCTGCCAGGAATGTGTATGGTTTGGAGGCAGAGCCATGTCGAGGTGCACCACACCCGCGCCGCGCCGGAGCCGTCGCCGGTGGCGGCGCAGCGGAAAGATGGGGGCGCTGACATGGCTGCGACGTCGCCCCGGTGGCCCCCGAGGTTGAGCACCGCCTCGGCAGACTCGGTGTGCCACACGTCGACGCCGTGCCCCCCGGAACGCCCGACGAGGCAGAGTGACCCGCAGGGCGACAGGAGCATCGCCAGCACCGCACAGCCGCCCCCACCCCCGCACACCCCGTTCGGGCAGTAGCGGCAGGGGCGCCGCACCTTGGCGAAGGCGCGGGTCACCTCCAGCTCCCCGCCCGCCTCCAGATGGAACGACCCCACGCTGCAGGCGTCGGGGGCAAGGGGGCCGGCAGACTCTGGCTGACCCTTCACCCAAAGGGCGACGCCCAGGCAGCGTGCGGAGAGCGGGTGACAGGAGGAAGCGGTGCTGCTGCTGCCGCTACTGCTGTCCGCCACCGCGTTGGGTGGAGGTGAGGTCGGTGCTGTTGCCGTCAGCCCCGGGGTGAGTGGTATGTCTCCGGCTGCGGCGGTTGCATTGCTTCCCAGCTGGGGGAGGGCAGGGAGGCCCTCAGGGCGTGGGGTGGCGTTGGAGGTGGAGGCGGGTGGTGGTGGGAACCCCTGAGTCGCCCCCCAGAGCGCTTCACATGCCTTGTGCTTCACTGTGAGGACTGTGTCAGACTCTTCCACGACGATGCAGCAGCGTGCTCCGGTGTCACGGAGTGTCACGCTGACTTCCATGAGCAGCTGTGTAGTATTGATAGGATAGTCACGTCAGGCGCAGGGGGGGAGGGGAGGAGAGGGGAAGAGAGAGGGGGGGGGAGGGGACCGGGAGGGGTGGGGAAGGCAGCAGCAACGCCAGCAGGCACGAGCTGTTTAAAAAAACAGCTCGAGACAGAGAGGGAGGGTGGGATGTACCGCGAATTGAGAGGGTGCGTTTTTTTAGACTGGCCTTTCCCTCCCCCCCACCCCCCCCCCCCTCCCCCACAAGGACAAGTGTAGTGAGAGAGAGAGGGGGGGGGGGAAAGACAGTACCCCCCCCCCCCTCCCCTACTCTCAACTCAGAACTGGGGGAGGCGTTCCTCTTCTGGGGGAAGAACGCCCCTTTTTGAGTCGGTAGGGGGGGGGGGTGCGAGAAGGATACAAAGCTAAGGAACTGGGTGCACCTCACACTGTGGCGAGAGTGACTTTCGGGAGCTGGGGAGGTGGGTCAGGCGGGGAGGGGAGGGGGGGGTGGTGTGTGCGTGTGCGGCCTTTCCCCCCCCCCCCCCCCACCCCTCTTTCCCCCCCTCCCCACAACAGGGGGCACCTGGTTGAGGTTGGGTGTGGAGGTGCAACAGAATGACCAGAGACTGTGAAGAGATCTGATATCTGCACGGGGATCGAGCAAATATAGGTATAACGATAACCTCGGGGTGCGTGTGGGGGGACACAGTGCTGCGGTGTAAGGGGCGTCGTATCGCCCGACGAGCGGTGGGCGGAGGTCCCAGAGGGACCTATATCACTCCAACGCACAGAAGGGGGAAGCTGGGGTCGTCGGAAGCCATTGTTCTCAAAGACAGTCTCATGTGTGTCGCCTTTCCATTGGCACTGCCATTACCACAGACGATGTCTGGGGGTGCGCAAAAGAAAACTTGGCGGGAAAACGGGAAAAGGGGAACGAGGTTTTCCTGTTGACCGCACGAAACAGACAGAGGTGTCCACTTCTGCACACAACACAGTCGTGTGGTAAGGGCAATGCCACAGAGAGACTCCAGAGACCCGCTGATGGCTGGCCCTTGCTGCTCTCTTCGAGCGATTCCGATTACACCGCCTCACCTCCACGGCCCACCGACACTGCCTTCCAGCGTACGAGGGGCAGCGACGCAGGTTAGAGTAAGAGAGGGAGAGGGCACCAGCCCCTGCAACACTCAGCTGTTCAGGCAGCACCCGGGAAGTCGCGGGAACGTGGCTCTGAAGGCGGTGGGGTGTGATGGTGGAAGAGACATGGGGGACGGTAGTGCTGTATGTGTGACACTAGACACGGTGGCGGCACACATCTGGGGTGTGCCGCACATCGGTTCCACATCACTGGCCACCTCGAAAAAGTGTTGAAATTTGACCAACTTGTGGGGCGCTAAGTGTTGCATAAGTGTTGCATCAAGAAAATCTGGTATTCTGGGGCAAAAATGGTCTCCAAAGTGGTCGAAACCGATTTTCCCGACCCCTTGAAGGGCCTTCTAGGACATATCTGTGACTTCTGGGGGGTTTTGGGGGCTTCTGTGGCCCTCTGGGTGATGTTTTTTGGGTTCGCGGGTCTGGAAAAAGCTGAAAAACATGGGGAAACTAGGGGTTTTATGGGTTCGGCCAGGAAACACCTCCTGGGACCCGAAGTTGGGTCTCAAAAAGGTGCAGCATCCATTTTCTTCCACCCGGATACCTCACTGGAGGGGTATTTTTGCGGTTTTGGAGTGTTTGGAGGGTATTCTGGGCACCCAGATGGGCTAAGTCACTGACCTAAAACAAGCCGCCTTTTTGGCGTCGCCCAGCACGCGCACCACCCTCTACCACCCTCGACCACTCACGCCCGCACTCGCCTGCACTCGCCCACTCACGCCCACCCTCGCCCAGAGGCGGCTTATTTTAGGTCAGTATACGGTATTGCGCCTTCGGTCTTAAAGGGTTAAAACAAGAAAGACCGCCCCATCGGCCTTAGCGGGAACACTGGGGGGTGATGACAAAACAATACTACACGGCGGACCCCCACCCCCTCGGTCTGGGACCCCCGCTATCGGGAATCGGACTGCGATTTTCGGGGCCCCACCAGTGATTCGCACGGTGCGCTGAAAAAAAGGCTGATGAGTAGAAACAAAAAATGCAGAGAAGAGGGGAAGTCGAGCACAGCAGGCAATGCAGGACACGTCTACGGTGCGGCGACACAAAGAGAACACACACAAATCGGACTGCGCTGAGGTGAGATGTGGCTCTGACTGCAGCAGGCACTGCATAACTACACTGCCTGCTGCACGGTGCTGCTGTGTTCAATATCTTCCCTTCATTGCATGAGGTGGCGAAGACAGAGCGGGAAAGAAAGGGACCAGTAGCTCGCTACGTATCGTGACAGTCGTCCTGCTCTCGCTGTCGTCAATGTTCCTCCGGTGATGTCCAGCAGGCTGAGGGCACCACGTGCACTGCCGCACACAGCAGCTGGAGATCGCATGGGGAATACGAAAGGTGGTGAACGGCAAACGATTTTGAATTCTGACGATTTTGGGACTCGGGGGGGGTCTCACACTTTCTGGGGCCCAAACTTTTTTCACGCGGGAGATGCTACCTTCGCGCCGCATCAACAAAGAATATTCACACTTCGCCTTGCCCTCCCGCCCAATCCACCCCCCCCCCCCCGGCACGCCCACCCTCTTACTAGCAGGCATGTCGCTAAGCGTCGACCGTCGACCCAGTAATTTTGGGTTTCCCCCCCCATAAAAAAGCGTCGACCCAGCGTCGACCCAGTGGACTGGGTTGACGCTTGGTCGAGGCTTGGAGCGTCGACCCAGTGGGACTGGGTTGCCATTCAAGCCTGGACCAAGCGTCAACCCATTTATTACACTGGGTCGACGCTCACCAAGCGTCGACCAAGCGTCAACCCACTTTCACTGGGTCGACGTCGAAGAGAGTATGGTTTTGCAGGAACAGATGCTCACTACCGTGGCCTCCGGCGGCTGGGGGGCTCCGCCCCCCAGACCCCCCTGTGGCGTATGTCTCGTACTCAAGTTATTCGATTCCCACCGGGTCAGGGAATCCAACCACTCCAGTCGCCTCAGGGGGACGCAGCCAACTCACACAGAATCTGTACGCCCACAATGAACAGATGTTCACTACCGTGGCCTCCGGCGGCTGGGGGGTTCTGCCCCCCAGACCCCCCATCTCGCGTGCCCGTCTAGTAACCAAGTCCTTGCGCTTTGACGGCCGTGGCATATCAGGGGGCAGCGTCGAAATCATGGTCCCGAAAGCCATTTTTTACCACAACAGGGAACCTGTCAGTGTCAAAAAGATAGTAGGCAGCGCTTGGGCAACAAATTCAACCTCCTCATCAGGCTGCGGAGTTGCTTTTGTTTTGCCCGGATTTGGCGCACAAACAACAGCCTTATCTTTTTTGGTTTCCTCCGGCACTCGACGGCGCGAGCGGGAGAGGAACCACGGAAGGAACCCAGCGCCTCACACCGTGCCCACCTAGTGGTCCACCGATGGGAAAATTTGGCAACAACACGAGCGCGCGAGAAGCGCGCGCGAGAAAAATTGACCCCTAGTGTTTTCCCCCCTGATCCCCCCCAAAACAGGAGCGTCAACCCACCAAATCTGCAAAATCGAAAAGTTAGCGACAGGCCTGTCTTACTAGTAAGTGCCAAAGTTCACCCGCCTCCCGGACGCGGGAGCAGTTTCGATAAAGTCGTCAATGACATCTTGCATGAACTTGACAGACAGCTCTCCTAGGCCTTCGATCTTCAGTCGCAAGAGCATGTCTACATGCGCATCACTGAGCCGGTTCCGCTCCTTTGTCACCGTGCGGCGGAGGGCCGAGAAGCTGCGCTCCACAGCGCATGTCCCCGCTGCAAATACACCAGCCAGATGCATGATCAGGGGGGAAAACACGCGTCAGGGGGGATCACAGTCATCAGGGGGGAAAACACGCTCCTGCAATACATCGCTTGCAACAGAGCGAGGCAGTGGAGGCAGTGAATCGGGCCACTTTAGGTGTGCATGGAAGGAGGATGTTGTTCTCTGAGGACCACAGGCTACGGCTGGGTACGCGGTGCGCCTCTGCATGCTGTGAACCAACCAGCGTGGTGTGCACGGTTCAATCAGTTTCCTCAGAGGACCACTCGCCACTTTCTGCTGTATGGCACAGCTTCCTGGTGGCGCCGGGCACAAGCGGGATGACCTGCTCGTGCGCCCATCTTCTGTGGTGCCCACCGACATCAGCAGGGGTGTTAGGTGGTCACCTAACACCCCCAACTCCCGCCAGCCCAACCACTCGCACTGCAGGCCTTAGTACCCAGTATAACCCTTGTAATTGTCCGCCCCCCGAGGAGGCCCCGAGGCGGACAATTACAAGGGGGAGGGTAGGTATATGGGAATGACGGGATAATAAGGGGGTGGAAATATTCGAGGGTTCACATCACAGGGCTGTTGTCCACCGGCAGCAGGTGCACCTCCATCTCGCTCATCGGCTGCTGCCCCTCAGGAGACGTGCAGCTGCCATGCACACCGAACACGCCTGTGGGCCCAACATCGGCGTACCCCTCGCACTGCACGTTGGAGCTGTAGGCCTTGCGGTCCGCAGCCTGCCCACGGCACCCGCAGTACACAGCAACGGTGACGCCCACCAGAGCAAGCACCCCGGCAGCGGCAATCACCGCAATCAGCAGCGGCGACAGACCCTTCGACGTGTGGGCTTGCCCTTCAGGGGCCCACCTCACGATGAGGGGCTGGCTGCTCTCGGAGTACGGAGTGTACGACAGCTTCATCTGCCCAGTGGAGGGGCAGTACACGCTCCTCTGCCCTGGGTACAGAGTCGTGGTGCTTGCCGTGAGTGTCCCTGCGACCTGAGTCACAGTCACATCCACGTAGCGGTACGGCGTGCAGGAGATGACCCACTCCTGTGCGGAGCTGTAGGAGCTGTGGACCGAGTCCTCCTGCGACATGTAGTGTACACCTGTAGTGTGCCATGTAAACCTCAGAGTGTGACTGTGCCCGTCAGATGGCGTGTACAGCAGCGACATCTTCCCAGAGGAGGGACAGCTCACACGCTGATTGGACCCAGAGTACATCGACTCGTCGTCCAACTTGAGGCTGTAGCCTGACGGGTAGCTTTGAATGTCGATCCGTAAAGTGCTGTACCGCGTGCAGGAGATGACCCACTCCTGTGAGGTGCTGGAGGTGGTGTCGACTGAGTCGTGGTCCGACATGTGGTGCACTGTCGCTGGGATGGGTGTAGGTGGTGCTTGGGTCGCAGGGGCCCACGTGGGTGCAGCTGTGCCAGGATACCATTAGAGTGAAACAATGTGGCTGTGCCCATCAGATGGCGTGTACAGCAGCGACACCTTCCCAGAGTAGGGGCAGCTCACATGCCGATCGTAGGACAGCGACCTCCCGTCCAACGTAAGGCTGTAGCCTGACAGGTCGCTGGGAATGTCCATCCACAAAGTGCTGTACCGCGTGCAGGAGATGACCCACTCCTGTGGGGTGCTGTACCTGCTGTAGATGGAGCCGTAGTTGGTATGCATGTGATGCACCGTCAGTGGAATGCTCCATGAGAATTTCAGAGTGTGGCTGTACCCATCGGTTGACGTATACAGCAGCGACAGCTCCCCAGAGTACGGACAGGTCACACGCTGGTTGGACCCATCGTACATCGACTTGTCGCCTAGCTTGAGGGTGTAACCAGAGGGGGAATATTGAATATCCATCACCAAGGTACTGTCCCGCGTGCAGGAGATGACCCATTTCTGTGGGGTGCTGTAGGTGCTGTAGACGGAGCCGTGGTTTGACATGTAGTGCACCGTCGCTGCTGGGCTGGGTGTAGGTGGCACTGGTGTACGTGGTGCTGGTGTATCGGGAGTCTGTGGCGTCCATGTAATTTTCAGAGTGTGGCTCCACCCATCAGATGGCGTGTACAGCAGCGACATCCCCCCAGAGGAGGGACAGTACACACGCTGATACACGGACCGAGAGTACATCAACTTGTCGTCTACGTTGAGGGTGTAGCCCGACGGGGTGTACTGAATGTACATCCACAAAGTGCTGTACGGCGTGCAGGCGATGACCCACTCCTGTGGGGTGCTGTACCTGCTGTTGATGGAGCCGTAGTTTGACATGTGGTGCACCGTCACTGGGATGGGTGTAGGTGGCCTCGGAGTCAGCGGTACGTATGTGCCCGGAGTTGAAGTCGGAGGTGCGGCAGTGGACGGCACAGGGGTGCGAGGCACCTCGGTTGGAGGCCCATCGATTGTAGGTGGGTACGTGTGTGGCATGGGAGTCAGCGGTACGTACGTGCCAGGAGTTGAGGTCGGAGGTGCGGCAGTGGACGGCACAGGGGTCGGAGGCGCCTCGGTTGGAGGAACGTTGGTCGGAGGTGAGGGCGTGGGTGGCATCGGGGTCAGCGGTGCATACGTCCCGGGTGTGGAAGTAAGCGGTGGGTACGTGACAGGTGCGTCGGTCGGAGGTGCTGAAGTCTGTGGCACAGGAGTCAGCGGGGTGTCCGTCCCAGCTGTGTCAGGCGGAGCTCCATCTGCAACCAGCGTCACGGTCAGCGGGGTGTATGTGCCAGGCGGGACGTCAGTCGCTGTGCTGGTCGCAGGCTCCGCAGTCGGGGTCTCGATGACCCAGCTGACCTCCACCCGCTGTGCCGTCCCTTCAGCCTGGGGGTCCGGGCGGAAGGACAGCACCATCTGCTGGGAGGCGTTGCAGGCAACACTCCGCCCCCCAGGAGCGCCAAAGGGCAACCCCCCCAGCGTGAGGGGGGTGGGGGTGCTGACGTACGCCGACACGAGGAGCCCCGGGATGCACGGGATGACCCAGTCCTGTGGGGTGGTGTAGTTGCCGCCCGCAGTGCCCTTGAGAGGGACCTGCGCCACAGCCCCCTCTGCAGCACACACCGCCAGGGCGGCAAGCACCGCGCCACGCATCTTGCAGGGACACCTCGCCTGCAGGGTGGTGGTGTGGGTAGGTACCTACCACCCCCCGTGTATATGTCACCCCCCAAAAGGGGTGTGTTTATGTCACCCCCAGGCGGCCCTGGCGGGGGGTGACATACACTAACCTACCACCCCCCGTGTATATGTCACCCCCTAAAAGGCGTGTTCATGTCACCCCCCTCCCGATTTTTGCACCTGGGGGGGGGTGACATATACACGGGGGGTGGTAGGTATGTCGAAAAATGTCGTAAAGTTGACGGATTTCGGTACCTTAAGACGGTCCCTACTGGGGGGGGCTAAATAGAAGACCCCCCCCCTTCTAATAGGCGTATAAACGCTTTTTTTGGGGGGTTTTCAGGACCCCAAAATTTGGGCTAAATTTTGCAGTGGGTGGCCGAATACAAGGGGGGGGGGGGGTCTTGTATTCGGCGGTCCGTGATTTTTCCAAATTTTGGTGAATTTTGCTCCAGGTGACCTCGTGAAATCGCGATTTTCGCCTTCCATTGCACTATTCGGAATCCGTGCGGACCGCGGTGGGGTCATTTTGTGGGTGGAGGTGCCAAGTTTCACTCATGAAATGTGGGCCTGGTTTGGCTCCTGATAATGGGAGGATATTCCCAGGAGTCAGCCACCTGCGAGGACCCCCACACTGGTGTCCAAACCCCTGTTCTTTTGAATGTTTGGATTCCGTGCGGATCGCAGTGGGGTCATTTTGACCATGGGGTGCCTGTTAGGACTGGAAAAACAGGCTGAAAATTTGAAAATTAGCCAAAATTCACGGACCGCCGAATACAAGACCCCCCCCCCCCTTGTATTCGGCCTAAAATTTTCTGGATTTCGAATTTCCAGACCCCCCCCTTCTATTTAGCCCCCCCCAGTAGGGGCATAGCTTCCGATAAGCGGGGGTCGGGGGTCGGGAGGGGGGGTCGGAGGGGGTCGCCTTACTATTTCCTAAGGAATGTGGCCTGAATGGGGACCACCAATAAGGAGTGTTAATAGGCACCCCATGTCAAAAATGACCCCACTGCGATCCGCACAAACGCCAAATATTCAAAAGAACTGGTTTTTGAAAAACCCGAGGAGGGGGTCGGGAGGGTCCCGCTGGGTGGGTGGTGGGGGTGGCCTGGTGTGCCTCCCGGTCACGTCCTCCCATGACAGTACCTGGACCAGACCCATGTTTCGTCGTTGAAGCTTGGTCCCAAGACCCACGAAATGACCCCACTACGATCCGCACAAACTCCGAATAGTCCAAAGAACGGGATTTTGAAAATCCCGTGTGGGGGGTCGGGAGGGGGGACCACCCCATATTCCAACCCTAGTTTCCGACCCCATTCTACGACCCCCGAGAAAAAAACGCGAAAATTCCGATGGGGCGCCTGAGACCTCTTCTATCAGAAGTTTATCAGACGTTTAAATACGCCTAGGGGTGTCGTTTTTTCCTGTACCCCAGGGCTGCAGCAGTCTCTCCCCCCAGCACCGTACTCCCCTATCTAAGCCTCCTTCCCATGTGCTAACCCCCACAAGGTACCTCAAATAGCCCCGGGACACCCCCATTTGAAAGCTGCAGCAGGCAACACACTCAGCCGGGCGGGGGTCAGAGCGGGGGTCTGCCATACGACCCCCGATATCGGGACCCTCGTCGGCCCCTTCACAGTCTTGTTGGGGCGGAGGCCGCGCCCTTCTGCATACCCACGGAGCACATCAACGCCAACTACTCAATCCTTTCTCCCACAATCCCAACAGGAATGAAGCCGTGTAACCACCCGCGCCAAGTCGGGGAGCTCGTCCGAAGGCCGCTGCACTCCATTGCCCGGCATGGCTATGTAGGGGTTCTGAGAACCGTCGGCAGTGCCGTACCCTTGAGGGGCGTACACGAGCGGCCGTTGTCCTTGAGGGACAGCATGGCGGGACCCACTCCCTGAGGAGCATGCACGGGGTGCACCTCAACTCTGTGGGACTGGAAGTGTCGCAGAGCCCTGCCCTTGAGGGGCGCACAGGGAGTGCACGATGTCCTGTCGGTAACACTGAGCCCGGCCGCCCTTGAGGGCATATGTGTGGACTGGACGATCCCCTTGATGAGCGACAGCACCCAGCCCTTGAGGGGCATACACGGGATGCACATGTACTTGAGGGGAGGAGATGATTGCATGTGCGCAGATACCGAACGCCGTCACGAGTCTTTTGAGTGCGAAAAGCTAGAGCGTTTTCCCACACCCCAACCTGCCCCGCAGACCAGATGGTCTCCCTTGGGACATCATATGCTCTGTGAGGAAGGCCCACACGGCTGTGGTTTATGAGAAAGTGGTGCCTAATACCCGGCCTTTACTGAGTCAGCCCCAGGGAAAATAAGTTCCGACACCCCACCCCTTCTATCAGAAGTTTATCAGAGGTTCAAAAACGCTGTTTCAGGGGCCCCATCCGACCCGAGTTTGACCACAGTTTCAGACCCCCCATCTTCCGGATCCTGACCCCCCCAAGAATGGGGGGTCGGGATATAGCCCCGACCCCCGAAAAATGGGGGGTCGGGAAGTCGGGGGTCGGGGGTCGGATTCCGACCCCCGAGGTTCCGACCCCCCTTTTCTTAATGAACCACGTCCGCATTTCAGAGGTGTTCTGTGGCACCTACACCAACAAAGTGACCCCACTACGATCCGCACGGAGCCCAAACAACGCAGGAGAGGGGGGAACCGCGTTTCCTCGGGAAACCCCTGATATTTTTTGGGAGGGGGGGGTAGTTTTGCTAAGGGGGGGTCGGGGGTCGGGGGTCGGAGGGGTCCGGGGGTCGGATTCTTATCGGAAGCTATGCCTAGGGGGGGGGGGGCCCATTTGCGAACCGGGGGGAGGGGGGGCAGCCTGTTTGCGGCGCACGGGGGGTGCAGCCGACGTCGTTGCGCGCATCGTGGCTGCAGACTGGGCGATCCTGCTGGTTTTCCCAGTTCCCCGTCCATACAAACATTTTTTCGAAGACATTGCAAGATGTTCCAGTATTTTTTTCCGCACACTCGTGTGAGCAGAAAGTCACCCACCACAGCAAGCATCCAAACGTGCTCTATACACTAACCCCACCCTTCATCAGGCTCAGGGTGTGATTATCACTTCAGGGGTTGTGTGTAGAAGCGTCAACGCATCAACAAACAAAATACAGGCTAAGAGCGGTTGCTGCTGAATGGTGAAGTGACTTTTCAGGATCTGTTTTGAGGGAGCGTTCCGTGTTCTGCACTCATCACACCACCACACCTTCATCAGCCAGGAGGGTTTGGGAGGGCGGGGGCAGAGGCTGACCCTGTTGTCTTGAGCAGTCGTACCTCAATCGGTGCAGTGCACGCTGCATCCAGCCAGCAGGGTCAGGAGGTGTGCTGGGAGGCAACGAGCAAGGCAGTGCACTGCAAGAACCGAAGCAGGAAGAGGTTGCCTAAGTGCTGCCCTGTGGAACGTCACACACAGCACGCACATTCACAGAAGGATTGCTGGATGTGAAGACCCACCGCCCGCACGGGCTGAATGCCACACCTTCATCCACTGACTCCACTTGTCCCAAACGCTGCAAGGTGCTGAAGTTGAACAACTCGGTGTGGTGAGAAGAGGAGACGGCCACAACATCACCTGGCTGCGACACGGCAAGCAGGAACGGGTTATCAGAGAGAGTGACAGTACCTGTCCTGTAGATTGCACTCTCAGGAGTGCAAGATGAAACAGGACAGCCACCACACCACCAGTCTTGACGCCCACAAAATGGTGGATTTTCCAGCGTCAATTCTGTCTCACAGGGTTAGCCACTTCGACCACACGGGTCGCTGTGCAGAACTTCTCTTTTCGACGCGACGGTATGTATGTCACGCTTGCAGTTGGCTCTGGCGCTGGTTGCGGGTCTGTCGAGGAGCAGCAGCGGGGTCAAACCCGTCTGCTGTTTTCTGTCATTCCTGTGGTCTGTCGTACGACTTCGGCTTGCGAAAGACTTTTAAACGTTTATAGCCTCTGGTCACGGCCCCCTTTCAACTTTGACCGTGGATGGGTTTCTGAATTTTCTGGAAAGCACCATGGATTCGAGGGACTGCGTGATTCGGACTTGCAGAACGGAAGGGCTACTGGGAAGGAACTGTACACTTTCTTGAGGCACGATCATTGGTGACCTAGGACGGAGGCATGCACGCCTGTTGACTGGTGAAAAGGGGACACCCCAAGCAAGGCATACAAAGCGGAAGGCAGACTTTGTTGCTCCGGCACCACTGTTTCTATTCCCGCCTGGGCTCTGTTTACCCCACCGTCAACAACGCGGCGCCGTTAAAACTCTATAAGGGGAGGTTTGGTATGTCGCACTGTTCGTCGCATTCAGCGGGGGAGCCAGTGGACGTGTGGAGAGGGGTGTACAGTTCTGAAACAGTAGTCTGGTTCTGCGGGGGCGAATCACGTGTGGGAGTGTGGGTGGGAAGTCCTGAGATGAAGTGGTGCGATCCTTGGGGGGGGCAAAACTTTCATTTGCCTTTGGTCAAGGCCTTTTCAAACAAATTTGACCACGGAGCCAAGTCGCCGGTCCCTCGAATAGCATGAGTCTATGACAGGTTCCGGCACCAGGTTGCCTGCGATCGCAAACCCCCCCCGGGGGGGGTCAGCCCAAGGACCCTTTAGGCCCTTTAGCCCCCAGCTGGGGGAGGGCCTGTGTGTACTGGATAGTTTAAGTGGCATTTACGATAATACCACTTTTTCAGTACCACTTTTTTGGCCTGTGCCCCTGTGGCCTGGCCAAGGCCCTGACCCCCCCTGAGCCCTGGCTTGGGGGGGTCCCTGTGGACCCCCTGGCCTCCGGCTGGGGGGGTCAGGGGCCTGTGTGTACTGGATAGTTTAGGTGGCATTTACGATAATGCCACTTTTTCAGTACCACTTTTTTCTTACGATAATACCACTTTTTCAGTACCACTTTTTTGGCCTGTGCCTGAGGGCCAGGCCAAGGCCCCCCTGGGTGGGCGGCCTGTGTACTGGATAGTTTAGGTGGCATTTACGATAATACCACTTTTTCAGTACCACTTTTTTGGTTTACGATTTTACCACTTTTTTCTTACGATAATACCACTTTTTTCTTACGATAATACCACTTTTTGAAAAGTGGTATTATCGTAAAAACCCCCAGAAAAAAGTGGCATTATCGTAATTACCCCTATACCTTTGCTTCGTGCTCCTTCAGACACCACACCTGTTCCCACGTTGCTGTCAGCCACACACAGATGGTGCTGTCAGCTGAGCACGTTGCCAGCCACGTCCCACAGACGGAGAACTCAACGGACCAAATGGTTTCCTCCCCTTGTGCGAGGTCCGCCACCACAGCAGCGGTCCTGGTGTCGAACACAGTGGTGTGTCCCTTAGATTGGCTGGCCGAACACAATATGCCACACCTCGACAGTGCGATGCACGTAATACAAACATCTTCATGCCCGGTGTTGTAGACAGCCGGTGCCCTGACGTGGGGCCATCTCGGCACCAGCTGGACACCATCCCCGTCCTCCAGACCCGTGTTAGCAACGCGCTCTGAATCGTCCAGATCCTCCTCACACCCTTCGATGCGTGTCGCCAGCCCTGCAGCCTCGCGGTCTGCGTTGATGGAGCCCGCGAACATCTCGTTGAGCGCATCCGTCTTCAGGCTGAGCACGGTCCCGCCTTCCGGAACACCGACAACACAGCTGCACCCGCTGTCGACATGCCGCACAGTTACATCCATCTTTCCTCCTCTTCCCCCCCCCCCCCCCCCGACAACTCCACGCTGCTCACGCACAGATGCACTCTTCTGACATGGGTGAAGGTGCTTTGTGGGTCGTGGGAACACTCCTGGGTGGAAAAGGAAGTACAGGCATGTGATTGGCCGTTCTTAGGAGGGTGGCAGGGGCTGTCTGGGAGCACTGGGACCCTGAGCAGTGCTCGCCGCGGCATACGTATGCATATTCGGACATATGGGCGCGCACACGCATGCAAAGTTAGACGGTAGCATACGCATGCAGATTACGGATTTTACGAAGAATGCGTGTCCAGCAAGTCCCGCCCTGAGGGTCATTGAGAAGTCGCACTCAGATGCGGTACACGCTGCATCCAACCAGCAGGGTCAGGAGGTGCTGGGAGGCAAGGAGCAAGGCAGGCACGGCAAGAACCGAAGCAGGAAGAGGATGCCTAAGTGCTGCCCTGTGGAACGTCACACACAGCACGCACCTCAACAGAATCGTCGATGGATGTGAAGACCCACCGCCCGCACGGGCTGAATGCCACACCTTCACCCTCGGACTCCACTTTTCCCAAACGCTGCAAGGTGCTGAAGTTGAACACCTCGGTGTGGTGAGTAAAGGAGACGGCCACCACATCACCTGGCCGCGACACGGCAAGCAGGAACGGGTGCTCAGAGAGAGCGACAGTACGGAGGCAGGTGAGGCTGGCTGTGCACCACACTTTCAGAGACATGTCATCAGAGCACGACACCAGGTGCTGCTCGTCGTTGGTCAGGGCGATATGGTACACACCCTCGGTGTGCTCATCCAGGGTGTCGGTGTGGGTAAGGGTGCTGATGTCATACACACGGATGGTCTTGTCGTCTGACCCGGTGAAGATCGCCGTCGTTGACACTGCAATCCCATAAACAGTCTCACTGTGCCCCTCCAGCACTGTGGCACTTGGTGTGCCCCCCAGATCCCATACACGCACCTTCCCGCCGAGACTACCCGACACGAGACGTCCACAGTGTGTCCACGCTGCGCTCCACACTGATCTCTCGTGCTGCAGACACCACGCCTGTTCCCACGTTGCTGTCAGCCACACACAGGTGGTGCGGTCAGCTGAGCACGTTGCCAGCCACGTCCCACAGACTGAGAACGCAGCGGACCAGATGGTTTCCTCCCCTTGTGCGAGGTCCGCCACCACATCGGCAGTCCTGGTGTCGAACACAGTGGTGTGTCCTGCAGATTGGCTGGCCGAACACAGCGTGCCACACCTCGACAGTGCGGTGAACGATATAGAAACATCTTCATGCCCGGTGTTGTAGACAGCCGGTGCCCTGACGTGGGGCCATATCCGCACCAGCTGGACACCATCCCCGTCCTCCAGACCCGTGTTAGCAACGCGCTCTGAATCGTCCAGATCCTCCTCACACCCTTCGATGCGTGTCGCCAGCCCTGCAGCCTCGCGGTCTGCGTTGATGAAGCCCGCGAACATCTCGTTGAGCGCATCCGTCTTCAGGCTGAGCACGGTCCCCCCTTCCGGAACACCGACAACACAGCTGCACCCGCTGTCGACATGCCGCACAGTTACATCCATGTTTCCTCCTCTTCCCCTCCCCCCCCCCCGACAACTCCACGCTGCTCACGCACAGATGCACTCTTCTGACATGGGTGAAGGTGATTTGTGGGCGACGGAGGGTATGTGTGTGGAGAACATGCCGACAGATGACGGTCTCAGGAGCGTGCAACCGTCGCCACATGATGTGAACCAGCACAGGTCATGAGGCAGTGTGGCTCCGCAGGTATGGCTTGTGTGTCTGTGTTTGCTCTGTGGAGCGGTCCATGACAAAACACACACACACACCAACACAGCGAAAGGCATGCTGAATTGCAGTGGAATGGCGACAACTCTTGACAGTGTACACATGTGGCATGCCATTCTCATTAGAGACGTGCGGCGTGGGGTTGCGGGGTGGGGAGGGGGGCTGGGTCCCGGTATAATCGCCTAAGGTCTCTGCACCTCCTTCACACGCTGCAAGCCTTCGCAGGGGGAGAGAGGGAGGGGTGTCGGGTTTGGTGTGGGGTGGGGGTGGGGGGGGTTTGTGGGGTGGGGTGGGGTGGGGTGGGGTGGGGGGGGCAATCAACAAAAAGGTAAAAAAAATGAACACAAAAGACACAAAAACACCACAACAAAGCAACGGCAACAACAACAACAACAACGAGCCTGAAAAGTGGGGGGGGGGGGTGTGAACGGGTGTCTCTCCTAATCCTCTCCTCGCCCCTCCCGCCCCCCTCCGATCGCATCCGTATCTCTGCCCGTTCATCCCCCATCCCTATTGCCACCCTTCCGGTGTGTGCATACACACCCCGGGAGGGGTGCATGCAACGAAAGGAAAGACGCTTTTGCCGGGAGGGGGGGGGGGGTGGAGTGTGCGGGGCATTGAAATAGAGGAAGAAGGAAGAAGGAAGCACAATGACGATCTGCCTTCACTCGTTGTGCAGGCTGTGTGTCTGTTTTCCTCCAGAGGCTCCTCCCTGTGAGAATGGGATGCGTTCGCCTGGACACACGGTGTCATTGCCTCAAGCACCTTTTTCTTCGGAAGAAATTGATCAGGAAGTGTTTTTTCAAGTCAATATGAAGTCTTAGAAATGGCCCAACCTGGCCCGCCTCAACCCGGCAATGGCAATGGGGGTGTCGTAAAGAAAGCAACTATCAGAGAAAAAAAAAGATAAGCCTGAAGGGCGTTGTTTGTGCGCCAAAACCCGGGAAAACACAGCAGAGAGAACAGTTCAACGCAGTAAAAAGGGTGCGGGTCGAGAGACCATTTTAAGTTGACCATACCCCCCCCCCCCCCCTCTCTCTCTGTCCTCCAATATTACTCTTGATGACGGGTCATGGGGTGGAGGTGTGCAGTGGGTTGGGTCCGGGGTGGGCCTGTGCAGACCCAGATGCATTATGCAGTGACAAAGGCGTGGGGTCAAGCCTAAATATGTTGGGTCGCAGGGGAGGGGGGGGGGGATACAGGATGCTGTGCACCAAACTGCCCTGCTAGCTGCCATGGGGCAACCTGGGGGGTTCACGGGGCGGGAGAAGCAGGAGGGAATGGGATGGTGGTAGTGAGGGTCATGTGATGCAGGGTATCAAAATGGGCTTCGGGCGATGCTGGAACCCCGTCAGGATGTGCACGAGGTCAGACAGGAGGGTCGCACTCTTCACGGCAGAGGGGGGGGGGGGGGTTTGGGGGAGGGGGAGGGGGAGGGGGAGTGGGGAGGGGAGTGAATGACAGAAACAACAGGGGAAGAACATACTTTTTTTTTGGCTAGGAAAAGGAGGGGGGGTGGGGAGGGGGGAGCAGAGTTCTCTCAACTCCCGCGACGTCGGAAAATGCGAAGGGCCCTTTGAAGGGGGACAAGAATCGTCTTTTCTTCGGGCATACGGGGGAGAGAGGGGAGGGTGGGTGGGTGGGTGTCGAGAGCAGCGAAGAAGAAAGTGCATCACAAAAGGCAGGAGAGAATGTATGTATGAAGAGTGCCTCAGTCCTGACCGCACAGAGGGAGGAGAGATCGGGACGTGCACAGCACAGCACAACACGGGGGTGAGGGTCTGTGTGAGTATGCGACTGGGCGGGGGGGTTTTTTTTTGATTGTCGAAAAGTGAATGGGGAAAAGCAAGTCCCCCCCAGCACCTTCTTGCAATGTTAGTCCTTTCACATGGGATGGTAGAGGAGGGAAGGGGGGGAGGGAGAAACCTCTGCATTGCCATGGATAGTGGAAAAGGAGGGGGGGGGTGGGGGGTGGGGGGGGGTGAGGGGAGAGAGGGGACGGGAGGGCGTCGCGGGGTGTGTGTGTGTGTGTGTGTGTGTCACTGTGTGGGTTATTTCTTCCCCGTTCCGAGTCCAAGCACCCGACGCGTGCAGAAAAAAGATAACAAAAAATAAGGTGGTGGCGAATAAAAAAAAAGGTCGCGGGAGTGCCCAACGAGAAGAGGTTGGGGTCCACACAGACCAATTTTTTTTGATACGGAGTAGAAAAGGGCACACCACACAGACACACACACACACGCCGCCGCCCTTTGGACGGGCCCTCCCCGCAGAGCGGCGGAGGTGGTGCTGTGCATTCTACACCCGGCGCACCGGCTGGACCCGGCGGTCGTCCCCCGCTATCGGCAGATCCACACTTGGGCAGTACAGGTCAAGAAGTGGAGCCACGCGCGAGACCTGGCTGCAGCCGCGTGGGGTGGGCGGGCCGCGTGGAGGGGCGAGGGCCCCTTTGCGCTCTTTCAGAAGGCCCTCTCGTAGATCGGGTGGCGGTGGATTGCGGCCACGCAGGTCGCTTATGAGGACGAGGCGAGTCGACGCCAGGTATTTGACCCCGCTACGGCCACCGACGCAGGGTGGCGGACCTTCGCGCACGACCTGCGACAGGCCCTCCGGACGAAGGTCCTACAGGGGGTGTGCGCGAGGCGTGCTGACTACGATGGGCTCCAGCACGGCGCCGATGGGGGGGTGACCCGCTGTATCCTGGAGGGCGACTCTGCGGTGACGGCATACCAGCGGGGCCTCCTCAGGTCGGCAATCGCCGGGGCGGTGCCTGTGGTGGGCCGGACGGGAATCGGAAAAGCCTGCCCGTACTGCCAGTCCGGGGAGCGGGAGACGATGCAACACCTGTGGTGGGAGTGCACGGCCTGGGACCACGTCCGGCAGCGACACCCTATCGCATCAACCGACCGCACGGCGTGGCCTGCCTGTCTCTCGATCTGCGGCGTAGCTCCGGTGTACCGACATGACCTACCGGGCGAGGCGCAGGTGCTGCCGCTCGCTCGGGGCGCGAGGGTCGCCATCGTGTCGCAGCTGCACCGCTACTTTATTGCAGTGCTGTCGGCGCGCCAGGGTCATGATGGGCTACTCGACCGGAATGCGCGCCACCACCGGACGGTTGAATACCCCTGGGGGTGGCGTACGCCCATCCCTGAGCGGGCCCGCATCCCGTCGTTGGCGCCGTCCAGGGTCAAGGCCACCTGGGGCAAAAACCCGCCCGCGCTCTGGGTGGCGCTCTGCCACTGGCTGCGGAGCCTGCGGTGGGCCCCCCACGGGGGCGAGCACACGGTGAGCCTGATCGAGCTGGCGGTAGACTTCGAGCTAACAACGGGCCTATCCCTCCCCCCAGCGGAGACGCGCCGCATCCGGCCCCCGAAGGTGAAGAAGGGGGACGGGGGAAGGGACGCCCGGGAGGTGCTCCCGACACGCCAGGCCCGGGGGGGACTGGCCCTCTACTTCGACGGGGGGGCGAGGGACAACGGCACCCCCTTCGCAGTAGCGGGCGCGGGGGCGGTCCTATACGAGGATGGCCGTAAGGTGGCGGAGGCGGTCCGCCCCCTCCCGGGGGTCCGCTCCAACAACGTGGCGGAGTACGAGGGCGTCAGGGCCGGGCTGGGGCTGCTGCGTGGAGACCTGACGCATGTAGGCGCGGTGACTGTCTGCGGGGATTCACAGGTGGTGCTGGGCCACCTGCGTGGCGACTCTGTCTGCAGCCATCAGGACCTGCGCCCGCTCTATCTCAGCGCAACCAGGTTGATAGAGGAGCTGAAGCCGCGCTGCAGCCTGTCCTTTGTGCATGTGCGGAGAGAGCACAACACGGATGCTGACGCCCTCAGTAACAGGGCCATGGACGAGACCGAGCAGCTGAGAGGAGTGACGCGCGAACAGCTTGTGAGTCAGCTGGACGCCTTCCAACGTAGCGCACTCGGGAAGGCGGCATCCCTCGAGAGGCTCGGAGCCCTGATCAAGCGGGGGTGCGGCAAGCCGTGGCACTTGGGCCATGCGGACAACACGACCGTTCTTACCGCGCTTGGGGGGACGGTGGTGAAAGGGCTGTCGCGGCGTGCGCAGCTCGACCCCGCCACCGAGGAGGTGATGCGAGCGCTGCAGAGGCACACCAACAGCTGGGAAGACGCCCCTGATACGCCGTTCCACGCCCCCGGACAGGCGTGGGCGGCAGCTTTTGAGCCCCAGCGGCACTACCCCGCGGGGTGGGACCGCGACGCAGGGCGGTGGGACGCGCAGTGCCGGGAAGCCGAGGCCGTGGCGAGAAGACCACGGGAGAGGAGGGGCGCCGCCCCCCGAACGGCCCCCCCAGGCGCGAAGCGGAACTCTCGGACTCTGACTTGCGACCGGCACAGCAAACCTCGGTGCGCGGCCTGCGTGCAGGGGCGAGTGCCAGCCGAGACCTGCTGCCATGAACTGCAGCACCACAACGACGGCGACGGGCTCTGCGTCACTATGGAGTTCTGCAAGAAGGCCCATAGGATGGGGCGCTGCGGGGACTGTGTAGTTGAATCTAAGTCTCTAACCTACTGCTGCAACACGCATCACGCGAGCTTTGCGGCACGCCCTCCTCCGAGTGGCACTGAACTGGCCCCACACTCTCGCCGAGGCCCCACTCTGACCCGAGTGGGGCCTCGGCGGTTACGTAGGGTGGGATGGGGGTGGGCTAGGACCCGTGCAGGGTTAACCCACCTAAAAAAGTGATCAACACACACACACACGTTAATCTTTTTAGTTCAGTGTAGGACGCACCGGCGAGCTCTAGTGCTGCCTCTACTGTCACACACACTCCGCCCCACCCCCCCGACCCCCC
Source organism: Rhynchopus euleeides (assembly GCA_963210315.1). Lineage (NCBI taxonomy): Eukaryota > Euglenozoa > Diplonemea > Diplonemida > Diplonemidae > Rhynchopus > Rhynchopus euleeides. The sequence goes on along the minus strand of OY723314.1, from coordinate 1,422,066 downwards.
CACACCCCCTGCACAGCAAAAGAAGTCAATGATGTCACTGATGCATCTCTGTTCTCTCTCTCTCTCTCTCTCTCTCTCTGAGCGTCTCTCCAGATCTTCTTGAAATTCAGAATCTCACATTTTCTTCATCGGATATTTGGCTTAGGCAACGACTGCTTGCAGCCTTTTCCTCTTTTTTTCCCTCATATTTTGTCTGATAGCACAGAACACACTGTTCTCGCTTTGTGTGACCCCCCCCTGCGGGGAAATGTGTTTCGTGTGAAGTCAGCAGGGGTCACAGCATTGCTGTGTGTGTCTTGCTGTGCGCGCGCTGTGTGTGAAGGAAGGCTCACCCTCCCATCACTTCCCTTCCCAATGTTTGTATCTTCCACCTGAGAAGGCTTCGTCGTTGGGAGGCTCAAAAGACCAAAATAACAAGGCAAGAATAACCAACCGCCACATATGCAATGCCATTTTGGCCGCCACACAGGAGGTTAGGTTCCGCGCGGAAGCCAATACCGAGGCACAGCGATGTGGGATGCAGAAACCCAGCAAATGATTTTGCTGTCAGCAAAAGCTGTGCAGCTGCGCACCTTCACAACCCCACAGACCGAGCGGGGGATTTTGCGTGCGATTTTTTCCGGGCTCAGATGAATGCAGAAGGCGGCTACAGAACAGGTCTCCCAGGGAGCCTGAGACGCACGCTCAACCCCACCACCTCCACCCTGACACGCACTCAACACACACGCGTGAATCTGTTTTGGAGTAGTGTCGATCTCACATAGCACACCGATGATACGATCTCCACCAACTGTCTGTCACACACGCACGTGATCCAATGGATTTTCTTTGGGTTCTGGCAGGAACGCACCTCGCGACTTATCTTGATGACGCGGTCTCCAATATGAAAAAGACACAACTGCGTGCAAAACTGCACAACCGAAACGTGGCCCCACCGAACCACCCGATCTCTGATGACCACTGAGGCAGGTACGCAGGGGATGTACCCAGTAGCTGCACCCAGAGAATGTACGTGAAAACATACGCGTGCTGACATCTCTCTGTGTTGTTTACTGCAAAGGAATAAAGCTCAAAAAAAAGGGAGATATAACGGAAATGGCTCTTCTTTTTTGTGAAAGATCTCTTTTGAACGAAAATCTTGTGACGACGTATGTATGGCTCCTTCCCACCCACCCACCCCCCCCCCCCCCAACCCCCCCCACCCTCCCGAGCTCGAGCCATACTATGCATAAATCTTCTCTCTCAGAATTGAACCATTTGTATGATGGAGGCCACACCAACACCCCACCCTCTCCCACCCCTCCCAGTCCCACCCCCCACCCCTGCATCAAACAGCTCTGATGGTATCGTCTTTTCGGAGAGGAGGAAGAGGAGATGAAGAAGATGCCTTTTCAAATTAAGCTAAATCGGCACGCTTTGAAGCCCCACCCCCCCACCCCCTCCCTCCCTGCCCCCGGCATTTCTTCACATATCCGGTCCCGGTTAGAATCTCTTCGTAGGTAGCAGCAAGAGGAGAAAAAAGAGCTAGAAAAGGAGGAGGAATTGGGGGGGGGGGGGGGGCGCTTGGCACACTGGAGAGAGTAACCCCGCCCTCCCCCCCCCCCTGTGTCCCTCTGATGTGCCGAAAATTTTGGGCTGGGGATTTGGGTGGGGGTGGGGGGGGGGGGGGGAGAAGGCGCGCCAGCAGGTACGGTTGCCACAAAGAATGATCAACTGTTCTTGGGTGAGAGGGGGGGGGGAGTGGGGGAGATAAGTTGATGCGGCTTGGAAATATTTTGATGGTAACGGGGGGGGGGGGGGGTGGCGGGAGCGTCAGCCCCAGATCTACGAGACAAAAAAACTACGGCTGCAGCACGGTGGGATCTTGTAAATTTTACATGTATAACTACAAGTATAATACATGTATTATACATGTATAATACTTGCATGTCAACTATTATACATGTATAATACATGTATATGCCTGAAATATACATGTAAAATACATGTATATCAAGTAAAAATACATGTATAATACTTGCATGTCAACTATTATACATGTATTTTTACTTGATATACATGTATTTTACATGTATATTTCAGGCATTTACATGTATTTTACATGTATAATACTTGTCATGCAAGTATTATACATGTAAAATACTTGCATGACAAGTAAAATACTTGCATGCAAGTAAAATACATGTATTTTACTTGCATGCAAGTATTTTACTTGTCATGCAAGTATTATACATGTATTTTACTTGTCATGCAAGTATTTTACATGTATAATACTTGCATGACAAGTATTATACATGTAAAATACATGTAAATGCCTGAAATATACATGTAAAATACATGTATATCAAGTAAAAATACAAGTATAATAGTTGACATGCAAGTATTATACTTGTATTTTTACTTGATATACATGTATTTTACATGTATATTTCAGGCATATACATGTATTATACATGTATAATAGTTGACATGCAAGTATTATACATGTATAATACATGTATATACTTGTAGTTATACATGTAAAATTTACAAGATCCCACCGTGAGTGTGTGTGGGGGGTGGGGGGGGGGGGGGGGGTGGCAACATATTTGCCTGACAACACTCACTCTGAACGGGTTTTGAACGATGATTTTATGTTGGCTGAAATTCTGAACGGTTCTCGCTTGGTGCGTTTTTTTTGCCCACTCCAGGTGACACGCACGCGGGGTTTCATTGTTATTGTAGGGTGCAGATCGGCACCCCCAAACTGTTTAACACCTTGGCCGTGCTCCTCCTTTTCGCTATCCCACACCTCTCCTCCTTGAGCAGCTGCAGCTGCAAGTGCGCAGGAAGAGGGTCGGTATAACTCCATCAGCAGCACTGAAAATGAGCTAAATTTAGATCGCTGCGGGCGTGGCACATGCATGGACACTCACTGAACACACGCACATTTGTTTGCTTCCTTTTCCCCTTTCCCCCCCTGCGCCCAACCAGGAGGATCGGGCAACACGGCTGTTTCCAACACGGGGTGCACGCGCTGCAGCCACCCTCATTCCCCACCCAGGGCTCTTCCCCCAGATGGAAAAAAGAGGTATGCGGAGAGTGCGGCAAAGGCAAGATCAATATCCCTCTCGCCCAACTCAGAACAGAATTGAAACGAATGGGACATGACACAGAGCTGCACCACACGACCAGCGGGGGGTGGAAGGAAGGGAGGGTGGGGCCGGACACTGCGCCAGAGACTCAGTAGTCCTGCCACCCTCGGTCTTCGCCGCCCCCTTTTGCCGTGTGGGCGCTGCTGCCTCGATGCCGCACAATAAAAGCATTTGCCCTATACCATTCCCACCCTGTAGCCGCAGGAGAAGGTGTTGGGCTGCACGTGTTGGAGAGCACGTTTTGGCTGCAGGCTGTTTGTCACACATTGTAGGAGAAAAGGCCATGTGTTTTTCCCCCCCACATTTTTCTCTTCCTTTGCACATGTGTTGGTTGCTGTAGCAGTGATACCGGGATCCGTAGGGGACACACCACACGGAGACAACGCACGTCCACCTTTTAATGCAGCGGAGTACACATGTAATTTTTGTATTGTTGTCGGTCTCATGATATCACAACCACTGCGACGGACACGTCATGACATGCCATTTTACTTTCTTCTTTTTGCAGCAGAGCCCACCTGATCTTGCCCTTGAGTTTGGCGGTGGTGTGGCGGCGTTCGGGCGAACGCCGTATTGGGAAAAATCAGGTGAAAAGAAGAGACAGCACGCACATCGAACACACCCTCAGGGCCTTGCTCTTAAATGCGAGATCCACTGCTCTTTAAGTTAAATCAGACTGGTGGCCGGAACAAGCAAACGCACGCACACGGCACAAAAGAACTTCACAAAAGAAAGTGATTGCAACAAGCACCGTCACTTCGCCCTCAATCTTCCCTACCCTATGCCACCCTCTGCAGGCCGCCACTCCTGCAGACCCGAGGGGACTGGATTGGGAACGTTGGCAAAATATTCTCGTCGCTGATTTCGTTGACGCCTTTCACCAAGCAAAACCGTGGGGGAGGGTGGGTGAAAAGAGGGGGTGAATGAAGAAAGGCCCCGCACCATTTTAAATCATACGAGATGGGGTGGCGGCGGCGGCGGGTGGTGCGAATGGGAGTTCACGGGGGTGGTGGGTGATAACACTTTTGAAGCATCCGAGAGAGAGAGGTTCGAGACGAGGTCGAGAGTGAGAGAGAGAGGGGGGGGGGGAAGAGGATGTGAGGGTTGGGCGGGTGCTGAGATGCAGGTATCCTCATCGGGGGAGGACGATGTATTCACACTTCTAAATCAGGCGCCGGGGAAGATTGTGGACCCCCCCCCCCCCCCTTCCCTCTCTCCCTCCCCCCCGGAATGTATTTCCCAGGCACATCCCACAGATGTCGTGCCGTGGCGGTTGCTTCTGCTGACAGCCCTGTTTTTTGAAATTTTTGCGAGCTATGCAGAGCACACACCAAGCGCATACCAAAGCAAGCGCCATTCCTTTCTTCTCTCTTTTATGCACTGTAGATTTTGGGGGTAGCAAACAACTCGCCTCCACACGCAGTGTCCCCTGAAGGACAGAACATGAAAACCGAGCCACTCGCTACCCGCCTGTATGTACACCACACACACACCCCACCCCTTGTGGCGGGGTGGGGCTGCATGAGGGGGTGGGGGCGGGGGAAGAGCTAGAGGGGAAATCGCAAGATACACAGCCTGCTAGGGGCTAGGTGACGGAGAAGTTAGGCAGAAAAAGCGCCCTATCACTTCACAGCTACAACCGCTCTGATGAATTTCCTTTTGTTTGTTGCGTTGACGCTTCTACACACAAAACCCTGAACTGATCACACCCTGAGCCTGATGAAGGGTGGGGTTAGTGTATAGAGCAAAGCGCCCTATCACTTCACAGCTACAACCGCTCTGATGAATTTCCTTTTGTTTGTTGCGTTGACGCTTCTACACACAAAACCCTGAACTGATCACACCCTGAGCCTGATGAAGGGTGGGGTTAGTGTATAGAGCACGTTTGGTTGCAGCTGTGGTGGGGCGCTTTCCGCTCACACGAGTGTGCTTAAACGTTTGGTTGCAGCTGTGGTGGGGCGCTTTCCGCTCACACGAGTGTGCTTAAAAAAATATTTCCGAAAAAAATGAAAAAGACCCAAAGAAGAATATAGCCCTGAAGGGGAGCACGGCTGGAATGAGTTGGGGGAGGGTACGGGGTGGGGGGTTTGGGGGAAGTGTGTGCGGTGGGAAATTGACCCCCCTTGGTAACAGATACCCTGTCAGGATATGTGTTTTTCGCTACTCATTCTATCCAACCAATGATGAATGCATGACATTTAAAGTGGTTTTGATACGGGGTGGGGGGGGGGGGGTGGAGCGGTTGTGGGGAGACAAAGCGAACAATTGGCTTGTTAAAATTCGTATCAGAATATTCAAAAAAACAAAGAAAAGTCAGCCAACAAAAACAATGTGACAACGACCGATGATCTCAAACAGAGTTTACACAATGCATGGGACACGCCCGGGTGTTTGGGAACATTTCGTTCGCCCCAATACTCCACCCGGTAGGCCCGGATAATGAGGAAGATATGAAACGGTGGCGATGATTTAGAACAACGTTTTATAAAAGCCTTGTCAAGAACTTTTTTTTTTGCTGCCTTGAGATAATTTCTCAGAATCATGAGAATGGATGGGAGAAGGGAGTGCTCCTCGGCTCTTATGGCAAAGAGGGCAAGGACACACACACACCAGCCCCTCCGTAATATTCAGGATTTGGGATTCACTGTGAATTCACAATCAGGAATGTTCTTTTTTTTTCACGAAAGGAACATGATAGGCGCGGAAGGCCTGCCCGGGCGTCCTGAGGACAACTCAGCAGCAGAAGGCACCGCTCGTTACAAACAAAACAACACAAAACTGTTGTATTGGAGCTTTGGGGTCACGGACCGGCCTCGCGGAGTCCTCTGGAGGACACAACGCAAGAGCCAGGCCCGCTGTCAACCAACAGTGCAAACCTCCGGAGCTGAGCCAATTACTCAGCACCCCGACTTGGTATTCTGGGGACCCCGCCCGGGGTCAAACCAGAATTCTGACGGGGGCACAGATTTGCGGATTGCGCCGAAATGGCAAAAGGTTAAAGACGGCCCCCTGTGGGGATGCAACGCGCGGGCTAAAGCGCAACAACTGCAAAACAAGGTAAGCGGGGGGAAAGCTGCGCCAATATTTTTTTTGTTTGTAAGAACGGCACCTCGCTGGTGCAATCTGTCGAGGGGGAAAAGCCGTGAAAGATAAACTGCAGTTTCTTTAATTTTTTTGAGTTTCAAAGTCAATATGATGGGCTGTTTTGGTTTCGTTTAAAATTCTTCGGTGAAGAACAAATCAGCACCTCCCCCCCCCCCTGGGGTTGCCGATAAATAAACAAACGCAGCGAGAAAAGGGTGACTGAACGAACACAATAAATAACAAAACACCCCCTAACATTTCTGGGGGTGCGAGAAGAGAACACCAAATCCGATTCCACGGCGTCCAAATGCAGTGCTGGCGCAAGGTAAGTTCGCAAGACACCGCAGACCGGACGCTTTGTGGAAGGAACCCCACTAACGCTAATCACTCCCACAAGTATCCAACGCAGAGGGGAAGGGGTGTGCCGACGCGAGGGGCCTTAAAAAAAGGGGTTCGAAACCTTTTCTTTTTCACCCCCACACGATCGCCACGCCCCCACCCACCCCCTCGCCCCAAAAAATAGCTTTGCAACCCACCTCTCAGCCACACCCTTATTACACTAGACTACACCTCACCAATGAGCACCCCATTTCAAATGGGCTCGCTCCATCTCAACACCCCCCCCCCCCCGTGTGCTGTACTCCGGCCGGCAAGGGTAAGGGGGCCTTGGAGCATTTGCATTGCACACAACGCACAAGTACAACGCACTCCAACAACAAGAAGAAGAGAAGGAAGGGGTCAGGGGAGTACGGGGGTGTCTGGGAGGAGAGAGAGAGAGAGAGAGAGGGAGAAGGGAAGGGGGGGATGGTGTTGGGGGTTTGTGATGTTGGGGTGGTGGTGGTGGGGGGGTAATTTCGAAAAAAAAACAATCGCTGTGTGTGTGAGGGGAATGTGTGGTTCTTCATTGCGTGCAACATGGGCACGGCGCGATGCAGTTTTTGACGCGTCTGAAACTCTCTCAACACAGGCGGGGCACGTAGGAGGGGGGGGGGTTCTTGTCGCAATTTGGATGTTTGGGCATGGTTTGCTTGACTCCTGACTGAGCGGCATTCGACACAGGAGGATAAGTAGAATTCGGGGTCTTTTTGGGAGGGGAGGGGAGGGGGGGGGGGGTCGTGACAGAAGCAACACCTTGAAGCCATGGGGCAGGGAACCGAAAAACAAAACAGAGAACAGAGCACACAACACTCACTCGCTCACCCAACACGCCCGCACCCCCGCCGGCGTGGGTCTCACCCACTTCCCCCTTCCCTGTTTCCAGCAGGCCCGTGCCTAAACCTAAATGGGGCAAGATGGTAACACAAAGTGTCGCTGCGGGTTTTTTTTTAAAAAAATGCGCTATATACAGCACTTTGCTGTATATAGCAAAATCTGTTTTGCTTCCCGTTTGGCGATACCCTTTCTCGCGCCCGGGGGAGGGGGAGTGTGGGGGTGGGGGGTGGGGCGCTTCTGGGAAAAACAACAGTGGTTGCAACACAATAGCAATCGCACTCCCTTCGCTTTACAGTAGACACCCTGTCCAGCAACCGTGGGAGCACAGTTCCGGACTACTCTTTGTTGAGAGCACAAGGCCGTGTTGTCGAAGCCCTGAAGGCGCTCTTCCCGAAAGCTTCAGTTATACGATCACCTTCGTCACTCCGCGACTTCGCTGCGCTCCGTCGCTCGCAACTGGTAAAAAACACCCCAACGCGACTGGGGAGGGGCAGGGTTCCCAACAACCCGGCAAGCAATGACTTCCACCCCCCCCCCCCTCACACACCCCGCTCCCCCCCCGCCCCCCCCCCCCTCCGACCGCTTCTCACAAGCTCCACCCACAAAACAGCCACTTGGACCCCACCCCGAGACCCATTCCTGACCCTTGCCGCACTCCAACTCTCCCTCTCGGCAGCGAGAGGGGAAGATCGGTGGGACGGGGCAGGGGCAGTGTGGGCTGGGGTGGGGTGCGTGTGGCGTGATATGGTGTCGCAAGTGCCTTCTGCGTCTTGTCGGAGGGGACGGGGTGAGGGGAGAGGGGGGGGGGGGGGCGGGGGGTGGGGAAAGTCCCCCAACCGGGGGGGGGGGGGGGGGTTGCAGGGGGGGACCCTGGATCCCCGCTTTGCGGAAGAAGAATAGGGGGCGGCACGGGTGGGCAGCTCGGAGCACAGAGAGGGTGTATTTTTGTGGGGGTGACACCGTCGTGTTTAGTTTGCCCATTATTTTGTTGGGAGGGAGGGGGGGGGGGCAGATGTAAGCTGCAAGCCTTCTTTGTTGTTTTGCCCCCTCCCCCCTTCTTGTTGTGACCTGTGTGTGTTGCTGATCTCCATACTTTTTTGCGGCATTTTTTTGTCTGCATTCGCATACAATTTTTGTTTTGTTTTAAAACACGGGCCACCGCCGCCATCAGGCTTTGGAGGCCTCAATACACAGGCGAGGACGACTCCTCTGTGAGGCGCTTGGACTGAAGGCCGGCAGGTTGCCCCACCAACCCTCTGCACTTCGGGGGCGCGTAAAGCACTATGGCTGGGCTGGGCATGCGTGTGTGTGCTTCTGTGTTGAAAAGGGAACCCAAAGCTTCAGGGAGGGGAAGATGGTGTTGGGAGGGGACAGAATCGTGGGGATAACATGGCTCCATATCCGGAGGGCACCCGGATTGGGTTTAGTGTTGACACCTTTCTTTTTTTTGCGACAGCTCATAGAGAAGGTAGGAGGCAGGATGAATTTTTCCCTGAATGTTCCTGGGCCTTCTACAAAACTTGCGCCGTGCATGTCGACAGAAGAACTAACATTTTTTACTTGCATATCCGGGGGGATTCCCGTAACAATTGAAAATGTAACACAAATGATAAGAAGGGTGCTGTGTGTGCGCCAAAGCCGGGGCAAAGCATTGCTTGGGGGTGGGGGTGTGGCTGGGGGTGTGGGACGGCCCGCAAACACCTTCGGAACCGTTCAACAAAAATAACCTAATTGAAAGACCCGATCTGGCCTGTTAAACGGGGCCCTTTCCCTTTGCATGGCTCGAGCCACATCACAACAACCGTATTTATTGATTTTCACAACGCGCAGTGGCCCAAGTGGAAGTCCAATAAGAAGGCTGTGCATCATGCCAGGTTGGCACATCCCCAACAAGGCATTACTTTTGGCTCAGATTTTTGCGTCCCGCCCCACCCCCACCCCACACTCAAAGAACAGAAAACGCACCGCTGACCCAGCGGTGGAAAGACATAACTATCTGTGCCCCCCACCCAAGTATGAAGCTAAATGTGGAGTCCAAGTCCCGATTCAGGATTGCACTTTTTTTCTCTTTGGGTTTTTACAGGGAGGGAATTTTTTTTTCTGCTTGGGTTTTTTAGGTAGGATTTTTTCCCCACAGGTTTTCTGGGTGAAGTTTTTCGGGGGCAGGTGGTATTCTAGTGGGGGATGAGGATGATCCTCCGGACACCCGCCCCTTTTTCGGTTGTTCCAGCCAAAACCCGGCGTTGTTCCCCAGTCAAGAGCCAGGCGTTCACTACCGTGGCCTCCGGCGGCTGGGGGGCTCCGCCCCCCAGACCCCCCTGTACCACTAGGCTGCAGCGTGTGCCTGTCTTGTAGCCAAGTCCTTTGGGTTCACATCAGCGAATGGGACCCAGACCACTCTCAGTAGCCTCAGGAGGACGCAGCCAACAATCTGTACGCCCGCAACTCCCACGCGCTCCCACTACGGCGCAAGGAACATATACTCACTACCGTGGGCTCCGGCGGCTGGGGGGCTCCGCCCCCCAGACCCCCCGTATGTCGAGCAACCAAATCCTTGAGCTTGTGCCACTGGGCATAGGAAGGGGTCGTTACAATAACGCCCCGAAAACCCATTTTTGGCACCCCTTGCCTGGCATGTTGCTGTTGTGTTGCCACTATCTCTCATTACACAGGGCGTCCAATACCCACACACCACTCACACTGGTTGTGTGGTGGGGATGGGGGGATTTTCTTGCCCGCGAGGGGATTGCGCGCCATTTCCCCCCCGAAAAACCCTTGGAGAAAAAGTGGAATCCCGACCCCTTTTTGGACCCAAAAAGGCCAAAGTCCCAGGCATACTTGCCCCCACCCCGCTGGATTCTAGCAGTGACAGCAAAGCGGGGCAATCGCATATCGAACTGCCGAGAGGAGGTATCCTGGAAACGCAGGCACCCTCTCCACTCATTTTGTACCCACCACCCGACCAGTCTGACGGAAGCGGTGTGAGAGTGGGAGACCCAGCTATATTAGGGGGCACAGAAAGGTGTTGTCCTCAGTTTTGGCTACGCCAGAACTGTCAAAAAAAATACCAATAAAAATACGTCGCAGGAAGCAAGGCAGGGCAGGGGGGGGGTGGGCAGAGTTAGAAAAAAATGCAGGTGGAAGAAAGGGGTGAAAGGGGGGTTTCGTTGTCATGATTCGGCGAGCAGAAAAATCGCAACACAAAGGGGGGGAGTCCCTCGCTACCAGGGTGTGACTGAGTGAGAGAAAGTGAGGGGAAGCGGGCTGCCCCCCCCCCCCCTTACTGTTTTCTCACTCAGTCACACCTGGTGGCGAGGCCCCAAATGCTGCAATACACCTGAATCTGAATGCTTGGGGTTCCCGCACGGGAGGGGGGGGGCTTTCGTACACCTGGTGTATGCGATGGCACTGTTTTTTTAGCCTTGTCGCCATACAAAAGACCCCGAAGAGTGCAGGGGAGGGGGGGGGGGGAGGAGGTTTTGGGGGAGATGTTGGGTAAGCGCGTGACAGGCAACCGTTCGTCATGAAGAAAAGCAAGGTTGGCAGGGGGGAAGGAGGGTGGTGGGGGGGGAAAGGGCGGCACAGAAGAATCGTGTTGGCAGAAGCGAAAAAAAAACTGTGGTGTGTGTGTGTGTGACACTGTGTGGTGGGTGCAAAATATGCAATAAGGGGGGACTGGCTGAACGGGGTGGGTGGGGGTGGGTGGGTGGGAGTGACTCGTCAAGAGAATGTCGCGGGGTTCCTCCACTGTGAAGCCCAGGCTCTCTGAGGCTGGGACTCGCATCAGTGGGTATAACAGTGAAATAAGGCAACACCGCAGGGGGCACAGACGGAGCGACCTCACAAGAGGGCGACCTGCCATGTGTGCGTAAAGGGCATGTGGGGTGTTCACCGCAGTGTCTGAACTGAGGCGAACTGCTCCGTGCTAAAGGTGTTATATATACTTCTGTTTGATTCGGCAATTCCCTACTTTTTTCGACGAATTACTTCCCATCAAAAAGGGAGAGAGAAAATCATTTCTTCAGCAGAAAACACACCCCCGGAAGGCTTGGAAAGGGACAAGGCGTGACGCAACAGAACTGGGGCACAAATCGTGAGAAAAAGGGGGTGGATGCGGCGGGCAACTATACAACAACACAGGCCCATATATGCGGGGCGAGTGGTGACCAGAAGCAGACAAACCCGCAGAGGGGCCCACTTGCACCCTCCCCAAACCACCCCAGGCAGGGCGGAGAGTCGGGTCACTCGCGCCTGGTTCACTCCCTCACCCGGACCCACACACGCATACGCACGTTAAGACTTTCTTTTGTTTAGTGTTAGTCACCCCGGGAGAACGCTGCTGGACTGCTTCCACCACAACAACAAACACACGCGCGTGACATATATATTTGTTTTTGAGAATTGCGGCATGATGAACACGCAACCCTCAGCACCCCTTCATTCAGCCGAGTACATACTCCTTACGGATCCCGCTGGAAAACCCGCGCCTCCAACAACATCCTTTTGTTTTGTTGAAACCAGGGTGTTCGCTATCTCCCACCTTCCTCAGAGACTGTGGGAGAAAGGGGTAAAATTGCCGCCTCAAAATTTTTTTCGCGCGCGCTTCGCGCGCGCGAAATCATGCAACATCGGCCCCTCAGACAAATTGCCTGAAGGGTCCAGACCAGGGTACTATATAGGTTTGGCGCAAGGGGCCCATTTCGCGGTTCGCGGCTGCAAAATGGAGGTTTTGCGGCAATCAGTGAGTACTTCGGGAGTTGGTGACGAACCCAAAACAGGATCACGGACCGTCGCCGATACCCGTTCTCGAGAAGGAAGGGCACGGTCACATGCGCTCGTTAGTTCCTGTTGGACAGACTTCACAGGTCACAGGGGGGTCTGGGGGGCGGAGCCCCCAGCCGCCGGAGGCCACGGTAGTGAACATTTGTCAGCCTCGTCCCCGAGTCCGCTTCATAGTCGAACACCACATACAGTCAACGTGCACCTTGAGACAGCATGCTCAAGAGGTACAGCGGCCTGGTGCCTGTGGCAGGCCACTATGCTCTTGGCTTCGGCCTCCTCTGGCTTTGACCATGCTGATGCCGGCAATAGCTCCGACGGTCCCCAGCAGGTTCAGATCTTGCTTCTTTGGGTTATTTCCGCTCCGTGCGAAGCGTGGTGATATCAATTTGTACGAGAGGGTGCTGCCCTTCTCCTTCAGAACCCCTTCCCACCTGAGGCAAAAACTTCCGAGAAACTTTTTTTATTTAATTTATCCCCCTTGGGAGAAATGCCCGGGAGAGAGGTGGGAGAAGGGTTTTCCCAGAATCATTTTTTTAACGAAATAGGCCCCTAGTTCTCCCCGAGCGAACGCCCTGGTTGAAACCGTTCTTCTTGTCTGAATTCTTGTTGAGAGAGGGGTAACGGCCGCAGCCTTTAAGAGCCGCCAGCTGCACTGCTTGATTGGCACTAAGGTTAACCACAGAGAGAAACAGGGGGGTGAGAGAGACAGGGGAGAGAGTGTGTGCATGTATGGTGTGGCAGCAAAAGCCCTTCAGCAGGATATAGACCCATCGCCGCCCCGAGGGCTGACCGTAGTAACTGCCACTGCACACCCTCACCCCCTCTGTTTGTTGTTCGCCCCCAACTCGAACTCTGTAAGTATGCAGCTCTGTATTCAGAAGGGGAATACTACTTCAATCGGCACTTTTTTTCCCCGCTATTTTTTTTCGCTTATTTTATTTTGCTGCATCCATCCTCACCCATTGCTAGAATAGGGGAAGGAAACCGCGGCAAAAAAAGAAGAACGCGGGTCGCTTTTTTCCCTGCGCAATACACACTCGAAGCTGAATGAAGGGGTGGGGAAGGTGAGGCATGCACATGCGGAGCACGCCGCGCTCCTTTGGTTGATCGTCTGACATCATTAAAATGGTACCCCCTCCCCAGAAGTCTGTCCGTGATTTGGTTCTTCTGAATTCATAGTTTGCTGGAGCCGTGCAGCCACAGACCAACAGAGAGAGAGGAAGGACTGCCAGCTGCAGCGTGTGTGCTCTTCTGGGACCACACGCGGTGTCACATGCCCTGATGATCGTGACGGCACAAAATACTACGAGAAACACTTGGCCTCTATGCTGTGAGTGTTGCATTGGACGCTTCCACCTGTTGAACGGGCTCCACCTCTTGCACTTTGAAAACCCCCCCCCCCATATTTTTTTTTGATTTGACAACTCCGGTTTGGTGTACCTCGATGAGCTTACCTTACCTTGTCGTCGGACACAACATACCATCGTTGTCCCAAACCCCGTAACCCACGTGAAGTGGATCATCTGAAGTGCAGAATGAGGTGGAGCAGGTGGAGCACGAAACATAAGTAAACCATAGCAAGAGAGGCCAGCAGCAGTCCCGAGTCCATCGCGTTCCTCGTAGCATTTCCCGTACCACACAGGTGTGTTATGTGCAAAATACTACGAGAACCACTTGGCCTCTATGCTGTGAGTGTTGCATTGGACGCTTCCACCCAGGACCCTTAGGACCCAAGGACTTAGGGACGCCGCGCGAACGGTCTACTATTGAAGTGATCAGGCTCCGTCGCCCATCGTATGCATCCCTCCGATGGTAATGTACCGCTTTCTACGTTGTCACGAGCACCTTGTACGGAAAACGATCGAACCTCACTCGCTGAGGGGATCCGCCTGCCTCGGCCGTGTGCCGCCGTCGTGTGGTCAGCCTCGTGATTCTTGGTGTGCCCTATCGACAACATGCCTGTCTCTCCAGTTGCCGCACCCGGCGAGAGAGTTGATGCGTCTCAACCCGGCGAAACTAAGGGGGCAAAGGTTGCACACAGCCCCGCCTGTGCTGCAACCACCCGCTCTTGGCTGACCCCCGACGTCTGGTGCGTTTCCCACTCCGGGTATTTGAATCCTCACCCTGTACCTCTTCGGGATCCTCCATCCCCTGGGGAACCCTTCCCCTCGAGGCTTCTTCACGTCTCCGACATATTGGTGTGTGCCCACATGACCCTTCTTCCTGACATCCTCGATGTCGTTTTGCACCCCGGGCGATGCACTGAGACGGCCGTATCCAGGTAGTCAGTGGCCATGCCCAGCCCCTCAGCGTGACAGTCCTCTGGTGCGCTCCCAGCACCACCACCGCGACGCTCGTGCATATTCAGCCACCATGACCCGGCAGCTCTCGCCTGGGGACAGGGCTCGGCGGATCGAGAAATCACAGTCTGAAACTCGCCTCCCAGCTCCTCCGCAGCAGTCTACTGTCCGGCCGTCTTAAACTCTCGCCCTTCGGGAGCCCGGCCAACACCCGGTGCTTTCCGGCGTGATCTCGATCGCTCTGTGGCTCTCTGTGTCCTCTCCGGTCTTCGCTGGCTGCGAGCGAGTTGCGGGGTGAAGCCCAACGCGCCTCTTCATGGCGCACTGGAGACGCTGCATGGAGTGCCCAGGGGTAGGTGTGAGAGGTGCCGGCCCTTCTGGGTGAAAGAGGGCGATCGCGCGCACTGTCGTCTCCTGAACTCCGCTCGAGCGGTGGACAACACGTTCCTGCGGCCCCCTTCCCACTGGGCTGATCCCCACTGTACCTGCCCCATCGCCCGCCTCGTAGACAGCGCATCAAACGGAGGCCCTGTGGCCCCACGTGGCGTCGATTCAGTGGTAACGCCCGGACTCAGTGTGGAGGGCGTATTTCCCGGTGCGTGAGGAAATTCGAGGCCCTGGAGGTGTGGGCATGCCAGAAGGATTCTCGGAGTCGCCTTCTTAATGAGAGAGGTGAGTCCCCGCGGACCGGAGCTTGTCGCACGCTGCAGTCGCTGTTCGGGCTTGTCGAGTAGGCTGCTGGGTACTCGGGAAGACTGGCTGACTGCCCCCCAACCTTGTGGAATGATCTCGGCCCGCTGCCATGGCTGCGGTTTCGGTGGACCCCCTCAGCGGCGGCACCGCTGACACAGGCGATGCGGACGCGTCTCTCAGTCGCTGCTTATTTTGCTCCCCGAGCAGTGCAGCTTGGGAGAGCGTCTCGGCTGTGTTGGATACCTGATCTCTGTGTATGTCCCACGGCACCTCGCAGGTGTCCAGTCAGCAGCTCCCCTTCCCTGCATGGAACTGTGAGGTCGTACGTCTCAACACCGGGCCACAGACGCCCGGAACTCCCCCTGACCCCTGTGAATAATGCAGGCTTGAATGTGTGTCCCCCGGCAGGGAGACTATGCTTCGACGGAGTATGCCCCGCTTGGGGCGTGTGCGGGCATCCGCTTGACGCCGGGGTGCGCGTAGTCGGCATTCGCGCAGATAAGCTGGGCACGACAGACGTGCCGGCTTCTCGGGGGCGTGTCCGGGGGCGTTGCATTGGTACACGAAAACTGTCGCCCTCGGAAAGCTCACGTCGCGTCACCGTGCTCGAGCTGGATCTGGCAGGCTGTGTGTGACAGGCCACCCTTCCGCCTTCAGGTGCCGTCGCTCGGGCAAAAAAGGTGTATTTCTCAATCAAGAGAGTATGCCCCTCACGATTGTGGCACGATTGTGTCTCCCCGGGTCAGGCTCGGTATTCCAGTCGAAAGCGTAAATGCCCCTCGGCACTGTGCTGGGCGGGGTTGTGTCTCGGTCAGGAGAGGAGGTGCCCCTCAGGCAAAATCCTGCGTCTCGCGGTCGGGAGTGAGTGCCCCTCGGCAGGAATGTGTCTCGGCCAGGTGTCCCTCAGGCAGGGAATGTAATGTCTCGGCCCGGTGTCCCTCGGGCATGAATGTGCGTCTTGGCCAGGTGCCCCTCAGGCAGGGTGCCCCGTAGGCGGAAATGTATGTCTTGACCAGGTGCCCCTCGGGCAGGGTGCCTCGTAGGCGGAAGTGTATGTCTTGGCCAGGTGCCCCTCGGGCAGGGTGCCTCGTAGGCGGAAGTGTCTGTCTTGGCCAGGTGCCCCTCGGGCAGGGTGCCTCGTAGGCGGAAGTGTATGTCTTGGCCAGGTGCCCCTCGGGCAGGGTGCCTCGTAGGCAGAGGTGTCTGTCTTGGCCAGGTGCCCCTCGGGCAGGGTGCCCCGTAGGCGGAAGTGTGTGTCTTGACCAGGTGCCCCTCGGGCAGGGTGCCTCGTAGGCGGAAATGTATGTCTTGGCCAGGTGCTCCTCAGGCAGGGTGCCCCGCAAGCGTAAGCTGTAGGTATGTCGTGGCCAGGTGCCCCTCAGGCAGGTAATGTCTCGGCGAGATGCCCCTCGGGCAGGAAAAATGCGTCTCGGCTAGGTGCCCCTCAGGCAGAAGTGGGTGTCTCGGTCCGATGCTCCTCGGCAAGATCGTGTCCCGGTCAGGAAAGTGGGAGTTGGATATCACTGACGTCACTTTGCTGCATCAGTATCGACCCATTTATCAGCACCCGACTGTTGCTCTTGGTCCCGCCTTTGTCAGCGCCTCTGTGACGGAACCTCCAGCTGAAGTATGCGTTTGGAAACCTTGAGCGCGATCAAGCGTGAAGCAGGTTTTCGGCGAGGCGCGGTGATAGTCTCGATGGCTGATGGGAATGTCCTCAATCCGCTGCGGCCACGGGCGCAGCGCTGTCCCGCTGTCACGTTCATAAGCGGCGGAGGACCACCTTGAACACCACGGCGTCATCATCCCCATCTTTTTGCGCCCCTCCTTCGTGCTGATCCCCCCGTGCACCTCGCCGTCATTTATTAGAACCAGTGCGTGGGGGTGTTGTTGTCCTCAACCGCGGCTTCGGCCCTCTTGAGACCTGACACGAGCATGGTGTGAGGGTCGTCTTCTCGGTCGGGATTTGGTGCCCCTCGGGCAAGATTGTGTATCTCTCGGTCGGGAGAGCGGGTGCCCCTCGGGCAAAAGCTTTGTCTCGGTCAGGAGAACAGGTGCCCCTCGGGCGAGATGCTGCGTCTCTCGGTCGGGAGAGTGGGTGCCCCTCGGGCATAGTTTTGTCTCGGTCAGGATAACGGGTGCCCCTCGGGCAAAACTGCGTGTCTCTCGGTCGGGAGAGTGAGTGCCCCTCGGGCAGAATATTGTCTCGGTCAGGAGAACAGGTGCCCCTCGGGCGAGATGCTGCGTCTCTCGGTCGGGAGAGTGGATGCCCCTCGGGCAGAATATTGTCTCGGTCAGGAGAACAGGTGCCCCTCGGGCAAGACTGCGTGTCTCTCGGTCGGGAGAGTGGGTGCCCCTCGGGCAAATTTTTTGTCTCGGTCAGGAGAACAGGTGCCCCTCGGGCGAGATGCTGCGTCTCTCGGTCGGGAGAGTGGGTGCCCCTCGGGCAGAATATTGTCTCGGTCAGGAGAACAGGTGCCCCTCGGGCAAAACTGCGTGTCTCTCGGTCGGGAGAGTGAGTGCCCCTCGGGCAGAATATTGTCTCGGTCAGGAAACCAGGTGCCCCTCGGGCAAGACTGCGTGTCTCTCGGTCAGGAGAGTGGGTGCCCCTCGGGCAGGGTAGAATGCTGCGTCTCTCGGACGGTCAGATCGTGTGTCCCTCAGTCAGGAGAGGAGGTCTCGGTCGCTAAAAACGCGCCCCCTCGGGCAGAGTGGTTGTGTCATCGCTGTTGTGTCACACCAATTGCCTCTCGGGCGGTGTGTCTTTTTTGATTTGACAACTCCGGTTTGGTGTACCTCGATGAGCTTACCTTACCTTGTCGTCGGACACAACATATCATCGTTGTCCCAAACCCCGTAACCCACGTGAAGTGGATCATCAATGAAGTACAGAATTGTTTTTTTTGATTTGACAACTCCGGTTTGGTGTACCTCGATGAGCTTACCTTACCTTGTCGTCGGACACAACATACCATCGTTGTCCCAAACCCCGTAACCCACGTGAAGTGGATCATCTGAAGTGCAGAATGAGGTGGAGCAGGTGGAGCACGAAACATAAGTAAACCATAGCAAGAGAGGCCAGCAGCAGTCCCGAGTCCATCGCGTTCCTCGTAGCATTTCCCGTACCACACAGGTGTGTTATGTGCACAATTCTTCTTTTTATTTTTGCCACGATCTTTTTGTTTGTGTTGTTGCACTGCAGGGCACGCATGGTGCTGCACCAGTGGTCAGCACCGTTTGACACCACAGAGGGTACCACGTGGTGGTAGGATACCCAGACGACACTTCTCACGAGTCGGGTCGACGAGTCGAAAACGACTAGTCGGGGAGGAAGTGTGGGAGGGGAGGTGTTCAGCCGTCAAAAGGATGCTGGCAAAGAAGTTTTGTTCCTCCAGCGATACGTTCTCGGGGGGGGTTTGAACGTCCGTCTCCAGCTCTTGACATCCACAAGCAGATTGTGTCACTTCCCGCCTGTGCGGATGGGTGAAGTCCGCCAGTATTTTACCATGACCCGAGACACGGCGAAAAACTAACGCAACCCGGGTGAAACACAAGAGAAGGCGACAGTTTTTGGTGTTCTTCGAATGCGGAAACACCCCCTCGGCTCTGGCATCGCTGGAGAGAACAAAGAAAAGCTCTTTTGCCAGTTCCTGCATGGAGGGGAAAAGGGGGGGGGGGTAAAGAGTAGAATGTAGAAGTGATGGGGGGGAGGGGGAGGGTCTCAGTTTTTTATGTTTTTTTCCGCTCTTCTGATCGCACACCACACGAGAGAGAAAACCGGGGGGGGGGGGGGGGGCCAACAAAGAGAACAACAAAGAGAACAACAAGACGGGGTGGTTGTGGTGGTTGAAACACGCTTCCTGACGGTTGAAGAGGGGGGAGGGCGCAAAGTGTACACACATGTGTGTGTGTGTGTGGGGGGGGGGGGGGGGGGGGATCGCGAAGGGAAGACGAGGATCAGACCCACACCAAAGGAGGGGTGGGGGGGGGGCGAAAGGGGTGCCTGCAGAAAAGGGGGGGGGGGGGTGGGGGGAAGCCCCACCACCCCCCCCCTTTCCATTCTCAGCCCCTTTCATCTTTTTTTTGGTTCTGAGAAGTATGGAACAGCAATAAGAAAGACACGCTCCCCCCACCCCCCTACGGCCCGTCCTGAAAATCGGGAAAAGACCGCTTTAGGGGGTTGAAGTCGAGTGGGAGCGGCGGGATAGGCACAGCATGCGTGTGATTACGGGTGTTATGTGATCTCTCTGCCGACCGCGGGCTGCGTTTGTTCAGTGAGAGCCCCCCAGTGGGAGGGGGGGCGTTGGACTTGATTGCAACACCACGGCCCTCTTTCTACCCGACACACCACGCCGCCCACCCGCCTTGCCTGCACGGCGCGCTCGCTAAGACCATTAACAGGTGATTTTGACAGGCGGTTGTTACAAGCGCAAAACCACAACTCGGCCTCCAACAAATGCCAAGGCGTGTTTCGGTTTTGTGTCTCCCACATGTATCGAACCTATTTTGCCAACGAAATTCCCGCGCGCGAGCGCCGTGCAAAGGCGATGCATATAGGCTAGAGGGCGAAGAGGAAAAAAATAACCAAAAAATAGAGAGAAGAGTGGCAACACAACACATGGCACCCACAAGAGGGGCTTCATGCCCCTTCATGTCATGCCACGAACGGGGTGGGGGGGGGGGGGGGGGTAGGGGTGGTCTTAAGCCCTTTAAAAACGTTAACCTGGCCAAAAAATCAAACTTTTGCGTACAAGGACCAAAAAGTGACCCAAACCTGAAAATTCGACCCCCAGACGTCCGGAAATGCATCTGCGCCCGGTTTCGGGCGGTTTAGAGCCTCCAGAAGCACCTAGTTTGCAATTCCAAAAAATGTACCACAAAGTTGTACCACACCACCCTAAGTTAGAAGGTCTCAATGGCTGATTCAAGCCCTTCCGTCACGACGTGGACCTCCGCACTCTCGCACAGATGCCCGAGTGCGTACGAGGAACAACCACTCACCTTCAGCGGCAAGAGACACAGAAGGCCGTGCTCTCATGACAATTTTCTTTGGCTGAAGATGGTACAACTATACGGCCACAGGTTGGTACAGGTGGTGCCACATAGACATAATCGCCAGAGGGCGGGCCGCCGCCTGGCCACCCCAGAGCGAAGGCCTCAACGTGTATTAGTGGGAAACAGAACGGGAGGGTGGGGAGGGCATTGTGGTGGCTTCCCACTCGATGCACACAACTGAACACAAAAGACGCTGGGGAGCCGTGCAGCCGTCAGACTATGCGGTACGTTGAACAACGGAGTATACCCAGGTGCGCAGGAGGGACTGCCGCAACCACTGGATATGCCAACCATGGGATCTGTGTGAACACACCACACGGATCGAACTGTGCCTGGAAATCAAAGGCACCGAGTGTGCTTTGGATGTGGGCTATGGCAGAAGTGTGGGGGACTCTGCCCGTTCGTGTGTGAGCTGCCTGGACAGCCGAGTTGCGCCCCCTCGTCCTTGTTGTACGGCTTGAACTTTGACATTGTAGTCTTCAGCCTTTCATACAACCATAAGGGGGCCGTCTTCGGTGCACTGCTGATGTCTGATACCAGTCCATGCCCCCTTCTTCATGGTCATCGGATGGCTCACTGCCACTATCACTGTCACTGGGAAGAACATGTGCACACAGATTCTGACACAAGTGATTTCGCAAGTGGCACAGTGCTCCTCTGTTCCTCGATATGCCGACAGTTGATGCACTATACCAGTCCGATCAGCGAATGTCCCGCATCGAGTAGAGATGCAACCGATGCGCCTGAAGGTCTGAAGGGGCTGGAAACATGCCCCTCCTCTAGTACCTATGACCCCTTGTTTCTGGTGATACTTCTCTACTGTCTCGCATGTCACACCGCAAACAAGGTGTTGTCATGTTGCACTTTTGACCCCACGTATCGTCGGGCAGCACGGTTGGCAACACCGCTCACTGGATCAGTGCGAGACATGATGGTTTGCGATTCTGCCTTCTGCCCAGGGGGGGGCTGAGGTACAGCTTTGTGGTACATTTTTCCGGAACACGACTAAACTGCTCAGAAGTGCTCAAAAGTGCCCAAAACCGGGCGGAATTGTGTTTCTGGGGTCCCAGGGGTCATATTTTCAGGTTTGGTGACGTTTTTGACCCCCAGACGCCGATGGTGAAAAATTGGCCAGGTTAACAGCTTAAGACCACCCCTAGGCATACTTGTCCCCCCATATGGGGAACCCCCTAAATGTGGGGGAAATATGGGGGGTCTCAAAACCCCGCCCCCATATGGGGAAAAAGGCTGAAAATATGGGGAAAAACCGGTAAAATATGGGGGAATATGGGGGAAATATGGGGCCCATATGGGGGGATATGGGGGTATTCGTGCTGCAACGGGAGAGCATCAAACCACTCATGCACGGACACACACACGAAGTACGCGAAACTGGCATCATGCCTTGTTGGGGACTCCACCAGGAGTCCGATCCTGGGGAGGTGCGCGCTCGTTCAGGTGTGGCCAGGTCTGCCCCCCTGGAAGATTCCCCCAGGTGGGTCGCACCGACCTTCCGTTCCTCTCCTGCGCCGATACAGCAGCAGCGGAGAGCGAACGCTTCCCGGTTTGGCGGGGCACCGCAGTGACAGCGGCAGCGGTGGTGGACACATACGCACAGACACACATAGCGCGTTCAGGGTTAACAGCTCCTCACAACACACACTCTTGTGTTTTTAAGTCCTGTCCGGCACGTCACTCTCACACTCGCTGTCCTCCTCCTCTGGTGTGTTTGCGATTGCGAACTGCCCCCTGGGATCCTTAATTAGACAAGGGAATTCACAAGCAGTGCATTCTGGGGTGTCAGGCGCTTCCGCCGCTTTTGACCGCTCCGAGCGCCGAAAAGTCGGAGTCGACGCTCGTCACCAGGCAGCTTGACATGTTCAAGCTGCATCTGCCGGGTGGAATGAGACCTGTGAAGGCCAGTACAAGGACTGGCTGCAGGACGCAACTGTTCTGCCAGCAAAGACAGGACTACTGGACGGCATGCTCTGATGGCCGCTACTCAGACTTGAAGAAAGTGGCGGTCGGCACTCTCACAGCACCTTTTGTGGTCTGACTCGAGCACTTCAGCCGGGCGTTTCCTCTCTGCAGAAATCGACGAGGTGAGATGGCTCTGCAAGGTGCTAGACGTCCCCTGTCAGTGGCTGAATTCACACCCTGTGAAAAGCAGAACGAAGAGAACTGTTTGCCGACTGCTTCCACCTGAGGAACCCCTGGGTTTTCCCCCATATATCCCCCATATGGGGGAAATATGGGGGAACAGGACTTGAAAAACCCCCCATATTCCCCCCATATTTTCCCCATATTTTTGGCCTTCCCCATATGGGGGTACAAGTATGCCTAGGGGGGGGGGGGGGGGGACATCAATGGTTTACTGTTCTTTACTAAACCCCCCTCACGACTATTGTTTACCTACAGGTATTGTTTACATAAAATTATTTACATGTATTGTTTACATCCGATTATTATTTACGTGCAAATATTTTATTTTTCGGGGGGTTCAAAAATATTTCCAAGGTGCTCTGAGGAGTGAGACTTGGTGCCTCTGTCACCAAAGTGACCCCACCAGGATCCGCGCAGGTTCCAAACGTTCAAAAGAACGGGGTTTGGAAAGCCCGGTGAGGGGGTCCCGCCTGGGTGGGTGGTGTGGTGGGCTAGCTGCCTCCCAGTCACTGAATCAGACCAACATTTCATGGATGAATCTTGGCACCGATACCACCAAAATGACCCCACTACGATCCGCACGGAGTCCGAAAAGGACAATGGAAGTGGAAAATCGCGATTCCGCACAGGTTTCGAAAAAAAAATGCTGAACTATGTAAACAGTACGTGCGTGTAAAATTATTTACACGTATTGTTTACAGTGAATATTATTCACAGCTATTATTTACATGCACATCTACTATTTACATGAAGCCAGGTAAACAATAGCTGTGACCCCCCTTTAAAAAGAATTGCCCGTTCTTGTGTGAAGAAAACAACACTCGCACACATTGCTGAAAAAACCCCCCCACCCCCAGTCAAGAAAGCGCCAGATCTAACGAGGGTAATGGAATGCGCGTGAGGTGTGTGGGGGGGTGGAGTGGAGATGTGTCGAGGGGGTGGGGTTGTGGGGGAGGGGGTGTGTGTGCACGGGGCATTTTTGTTTCCAAAGAAGTAGAAAATCGTACTCCTTTCGCTATAATAAGAGAAACGCCCTGCCCAGCAACTGCAAAAAGGGGCAGATCCGGGCTACTTTTCGTTGAGCGCACACTCCTGTGTCAAAAGGCTGTGTAAGCCCCTGTGAAGTGGCATGAAGGTGATCCTTATAAAGCTTCAGTCGTACGATTTCCTTCGTTACTTCGCGGCTTCGCTACGCTTCGTCGCTCGTAACTGGTTAAAGAAAAAAATAACGTAGGTTTTTTCTTTCCCCTCCCCCTTGTTGGAAGCAGGTGTTTCTTTTGTTTTTTTTTGCGAGCAGCGCGGCACGCCGAACAGGAGCAGTCACAGCGCGGCGAGATTGGGGGCGGCTGGCGGGATGTCAGCGCGACTGGCAAGACAAAGGGGCAAAGCGCGGCACCTCCCGCTGCTCAGGTGAGAGCGGGATGGCTCTCGTCAGGAGAGAGCAACGCGCAAAGCCCCTCGCGCAACACCCAGACGACCACACCACCCCGCTCGCCGCGTCTGTCGACAGAACGACGTGCCGGGAGAAACACAGTTAGCGCCCAAACACCACCACCACCCCACCCCCACACCCCCAACTCCTGCCCACATGTGTTAACCTTTATCTGCTCAGTGTGCGGGGGGAGTCGGCACCGAAGTGGGATCTGATGCCACCCCCTCCCACTGACCACATCCCCCAGACACTCTCACACCCACACACGTTACCCTTTTGTTAGGGCCTTTTTTTTAAAATTGCTTCGCACACTTCGTGTGAGCAGAAAGTGACATACACCCAACAGCGAGCAGCCAGGGGTGTGCTTCTATCCGCCAACCCACACACCCCTTCATCAGGCTCAAGGTAAACCCGCAACCCTGGGGGGGGGGGGGGGGGGGGGGAGGGAGATCCCCCACCCCTCCCCCCCACACCGCCCCTCCTTGTTATAACTGAAACACATGTGATCAGGCATAGCAAAGAAGGGGGCCGCTGGGGGGGGGGTGTGTCGATGCGGTATGGTGTGGCTAAAAAACACCGGGTCATCATCAGGCCGTTCGCTCGGGGCGAAGTTGGGCCCAACTTCGCTAAAAAAATAAATCTTCAGATTTACTTCGTCCCAACTTCGCCCAACAACTTCGCCCAAGGGGACGAAGTTGGGATAAAAAAATTCTGGGCTCGGCCCCCCCCCCCCCCGAAGGGGGGGGGGGGGGCGGGGGGGCCGAGCCCAGAATTTACGGTTTACCCCCCCCCCCCGAAGGGGGGGGGGGGGGGTGGTTGGGCTTCAGGGGTACAGGGAATGCTCACAGCAAGGAAATGCCACAGGGAGACCATCTCCAAACTATGATGTTTTGCTAGACCCTGCACAGCTGCGCATCACATGAGCCTCCACAGCAGGAGATCGCAACACATACAAGAAATGCCGGCCATGAAGCAGACAACTCTGTTTGGCCGGACTGGGACGCGCCTGTCGAAGGCGTACGCCTCGTGGAAGAGGCCGGAGGCGGAGAAGCAGTGCGGCCTGCGGAAAATCTCCACAGGCCCAAAGAGTGGGCCCGAGTACAAACCAATCGAAACCCTGCACACCCTCTGTCAACAGTACGATGCGCAGGTAGACGCACCATCGCAGGCACCATCGCAGGCACCGTCGCAGGCACCCTCGCAGACACCTCCACAGGCATCGCAGCCTGTCGCAACCCCCACAGATGCACCTACAATTCCGGCGGGATTATCTGGGGTTAGAAAGGGGAGCGGGAGGAGCAGAAGTACATCGCAAGAGCCGAAGAGGGCACGCACCGCCGTTGGGCCACTGACGGATATTAAATGGGATGACCGGGTCTCTGAATCGTCAGACGACGTACCGCCTCCACGTGTACCTGTGCAGCGGACTGAGGAGGCTGCTGCCATCGACGTGGATGCACTAGCTGACCCCAACACCCACGTATGTGGCGTTCGAGTAAAGACCCTCGAGAAGCACCGGAACCATTTTCCGTGGCTGTGCTGGAAGGATACCATCTATTGCGGGATTTGTGAGAAGCGTTTCGACAACCTGTCACGACTGAAGCGGGACCTGGAGCGCCACCCCTCTGACCTGACCCACAAAGATGCAGTGACGAGGCAAGACGAGGCCGGTCCCCTTGTGGCTGCATTTGCAGCAACCAAGGCACAGGTGACAGAGAAGCACACACAATCTCTGCGAAGGGTGGTGCGCTCCATTTTCTTCGCAGTGCGCCGCAACTTCCCTGTCAGACACTGCAAGGATGTACTGCAGTTCTACGCGGATCTGCTTGACTGCGCTGACATGAAGGAGTGGCTAGGCAGCGCGACTCACTACATGAGCGCTGCCTGCCTCCAAGAATGGCTCGCGTGCTTCACAGAGGTCTTCCGGGCCCAGATTCTGTCGAAGGTGAAGGAGTCACGCCTCTGCAGCATCGTCGCCGACTCAACGAAAGACGTTTCCAGAGCAGAACAAGTGGCACTTGTGCTGCGCTATGTCAACAACGGGTCGCCAACGGAGTCGCTTGTTGACGTCTTTGAGATCAAAGACCGCACGGCGCAAGGGTATTCTCGCGCCATTCGGCGCGCGCTGCAGGGCTTGGGGCTGGAGTTTGAAGACGATGCAGAGCCGCATGCAAATCCAGAAGCATGCAACGTTGTCCTGTGCGGGCTGGCCTTCGATGGGGCAAGCGTCATGCACGGTAAGTACAACGGCTTGAGCAGGCAGCTGCGCTTCTGGCTTGGGACAGGTGCGTTGTCGGTGTGGTGTGAATGCCACCTGCTGCAGCTTGCTACCAAAGATGCGTCAAACGAAGTACCAGCGATGCGCACCTTCTTCAAACGCCTCACCGACATCTTCATGTTCTTCCACACCCATAGGAATCATGAAGATGGGCTGCGGGACATGCTGAGTGATCTGTGCGAGTTGTGTGATGAGTGCGAAAACACGCTGTCGGAACCTGGGGATACACGCTGGTTGGCTCGTGCGCAGACTCTGTCGACCCTCACTCGCCAGCTCCCAGCCGTCACGGCATATCTGAAGCGAGTTGAAGAAGACGGGCCTGTGCAGAAGGCTCTGTTCCAGACGCTGAAGGACCGCTCCTTTGTAGCATGCCTGATGTTCCTCGAAACTGTTCTTGCGATGCTGGCCGGGCTGTCAGTACAGCTGCAAAAACGGGATCTAAACGTGGTGGAGTGTGTCGGCCACATCAACAACACGCTTGCGCGCTTGCAGCTCCTGGCTGATGATCCTGCAGCGCTCGGGACGTACGCTCAGTTTCCTGCGAAGTACACTCTCTGCTTTCCTGATGTTCAGGTGAACGCACAGCGCAGCGTGGCGTTGTTCCATAATGAGGTGGGGAAGCCGTATATTACTGCCCTGCTTGCGCGCCTCAATGCCCGTTTTTCTGAAAACGGCATTGTGAAGGACATGGGTGTGCTGGACACCCGCAACTGGGCAGACGGGGATGCCTACGGAGAGAACAGCATCTTGAGTCTGGGGGAGGTGCTCTGCTCTTCGCAGCACGTGGACTTCAAGGAGTATCATGAGACACCCGGCGGCACCCGCGACTACCCCAATTATTCCAGCACCTCGTTCACCCAGCGCGCTCGGAGCGGTCAACCGCTCTTGAAGTGCACTGCCGGGGAGCTTCTTCTGGAGTGGCGGCTGGTTCGGCGCGCCCTGAAGGACCATGCTCTCCCGAAAGGCCCCCATGCGTTCACGTCGTTCTTGCTTTCCGCAGAGGGCATGCCCTACCCGCACCTTCGCTCCCTGTCGCGGCTCGTGTGCTGCATTCCCTGCACAAGCGTGGAGGCTGAACGGCAGTTCAGTGTCCTCAAGCTTGTCAAAACAAGACTAAAGGCAAACATGCTGGACAAGACGCTCCTGGCATGGATGCTCGTCATGCAAAAGAAAACCATCACCGACAACGAAGTCGACGACATCATCAAGTGTTTTTTTCAAAAAGGGAACCGTCGTATCCCTTGCCCTCTCCCCCCATGAGGGCGCACCAACGCATGATCTGGGTGGGTGGGGTTCGATAGTGAGGGTCGGGGGGGGGGGGGGGGGGTGTGAAGTGATGTGGTACTGTTCGTGATTTGCACCCTTCCCTCGGGGGCGCGAAGCGCCCCCGAGGGGCGCCTCCCTGTGGTTAAAAAAATTTCCAAAATCCCAAAATCCCAAAATAAAACTTCGTCCACCCCACGCGGGAACGGTGGACGATAGCGAACGGCCTGGTCATCATGCACAAAAAAAAATGACAAAAATTGGGCGTTGCAGTTGCGTTGTGTTGGAGGGGGGGTCCGGGTGCTGTCACGGGGGGGGAGGGTGAGTCAAGGGGGAGGCGGAGAGGAGAATGGGTGGGAAGAAATGTGTGGCGGTGTGATGGCGGGGGGGGGGGGGCTGGGATGGGGGGGGGTATAAAGCAGGAGAAGCAGAAGGAGCGGGTTGGGGTGGGGTGGGGGGGGGGGGGGGTGGGTGAGGAGGTGGTGAGGTGTCTTTTTTTAACACCCCCCCCCGGAACCCACGGATGCCGGGGAAGAGGGGGGGGGGGGGAAATGTGTGTGTGCTTTGTGTGTGATCTCGAGTTGTATTCTCAACTTGTTGTTGTGCCCCCCCCTCCCTCCCCTCCCACCCCCCCCCCCCCCAAAAAAAAACATGAACAGACAATGGGTGTGGTGCGGATATAACGCAAAAAAAGGGGGGGGGGGCATGGGAAAGTTCGGCTGTCTATTGATTATTCAGTGGGGGGGGGGGGGGGGGGGTGTGGGGTGGGTGGGTGGTTGTGGTTTTGATGGCGGGTTGGGAAGGTGTGAGGGTGTACGGGGGAGGGGGGAAGAAGTGAATTGGGACAGTGTTTTTTTGCATCGTTTCTTGCATTTTCTTTTTTTTGCCCCCCCCCCACCCGCATTGTTGTTAGCCCCCATTTAAAACTTTACGTTTTAAACGTTTTAAATGTTTTACTGGGGGGGGGCAAATACAAGCATATATGCTTGTATTAAGCGTGCCAGCTCGCATAATGCGGGGCTTTCTGGAAAAATTATAAATGGCTATACTGCGAATACAAGCATACTAAAAACCCAATTTTTTATAAAATATATTATAAAATTACTGGGGGGGGGCAAATACAAGCATACATGCTAATACAAGCATACATGCGAATACAAGCATATTATGAAAATCCGGATTTAAATAAAATTTTCAGGCTAATAGAAGCATATATGCTTCTATTAGCCTGGTAGAAAATATTGGGTATTTTTGGGGTTTTTGGGGGGTTTCCACCACAAAATATCAATTTTTTCTACCAGGCTAATACAAGCATGTATGCTTGTATTAGCCTGGTCAACAAAAATTGGGTTTTTAGTATGCTTGTATTCGCAGTATAGCCATTTATAATTTTTCCAGAAAGCCCCGCATTATGCGAGCTGGCACGCTTAATACAAGCATATATGCTTGTATTTGCCCCCCCCCCCAGTAAAACGCGTTTTAAATTAATTTAAAACGGAGTTTAAAACGGGGGTTAAAACAGGGCGTTTCTGTGGTGTTTTCACACCAAAAAAAATTTTTTTTTCGGCCAAAAAAATTTTTCCATGCCCCCTGAGGCCCCCCAGCTCATATTCTGGGTGATTATTCCTGCATTCCTGTCACAGCGGACACATTATTGGTGGAAAATAGGTGGCACTGACGTTGTGGTGAGGGTTGCATCAATCGCACCGGCATCAGTTGGCACACCCCCTCCGTTGTTCTCAGGAATAATGCAGTTTGACATCAGCATATTTCTGGAGTGTCGAATCTTCATCTTGCATCACTCGATGTGCACCCTTTTGAGCTGAATCCATGATACAAAGGCGCAGGTTGAAGGCCGGATCACCATGATGGGGATGGCAATGGACCCAGCGAACTCCACCAGCTCCTTCGACAGTCCTGGAAGCACCCCTCTGGAAAAGTTGCACAGTTCCAGTTGCCACCTGGAGCCTACCTTTGGCCTGCCCCTCTTTGAGAGGAGCATATCTGTATTCCCTTTACTCTCCTATGGACGCCCGACTTCTCTGATCGAGAGAAGCCTACAAAAGGCGTAACCATCCTCGTCATCTATTCTTTGCCTCCAACTTTCACTTTTGCAGAACGGATCCCGATGAACTCCAAACAGGAAGTGCAGCCAGCTTCATCACGGCTGTGTTCAACAAGACAGCCAGGTGATGTTGTTGCTGTCAGAACGATGGTTGCAGCACTCGGCTGCGCCCCACCTGGGGTTGCTCTGGCTGTTGCCAAGCTAGTGTTTGGGACAATTATTGATCACCTAGCCATTCTCTCGGCACCCTAATGACCGTGGGTAGGCAGCAGGAACCTGCACTCTGGGGGGACATCATCGATGAGTTTCTTTGAAGAAACCGGCGGCTACCGCTGGAGTTAAGATCCGAAGGGGTCAGTACCACGGGCGCCACACCGCTCGTGTTGGGCATCGGGGTTCGGTGAAGGCGGGGGCGCTGAGAAAGCGAAATGTACGTAACAAGCAATGATCAACCATACACCAGCAAGTCAAACAGGCACCACCGTTGGATCGTTCGTGCACCCGAGTCTGTACTGTACCATCCTGAATCTTTTCTGGGTGATTGTCAACGATGAGGGCATGAGCTTGCGTCAGGGTGAGCAGAGGAACGGGTTGAGGCCAGGGTGAATGGAGGGTGAAAAGTAGCCCACTTCACCAGGAGGCGAATTTTCGCAGAAAGCCCTGCCACACAGCTGTGTTTGCCTGATCATGCTCAAAAGGCCTGCAATAGGCTATTTCACACAGGGAATTTGTTCACCCATTTGGGACCCCCAGGGAGCCTCAAAATTGGATTTTTTTGCCGAAGATGGCCTCAGATGGCCCAAAACGACCAATTTTGGGTTCCAGAAAAAAAAATCGAAAAGTCTCCCCCTATATTTTGCAGGGTTTTTTGCCGTTTTAAACCCCGTTTTAAATAATTTAAAACGGCGTTTTAAACTTTAAAACGTTTACAGGGGGGGGTCGAATAAACGTACTTAGTTGAATAGTAGTACTTAGCCGAATAGTAGTACTTATTTTTTTGGGGCTCTGGGGCACGTTGGGCCGTTGAATACAAGTACTTACTTTGCCCACCCGTTTTTTTGGGAAGTATCTCGTTTTTTTTGAGATTTTCTTTTTGGAGGACCGCCTGCCAGTGGAGGGGGCACACAAATCCACAAACTTTGGGGCAAGGAATGGGGACAAGGTCTATTGGTGCCACTTCGGGGAACCAGGGTGCACGGGCCCCGCAAACCCGCAAGCTCATGCGGTCCAGAGGCATCAGAACCACTGCTGAAGCCCGCCGCGCATTCCCTCAGCTACGGCGTCCGCAGTCCCCACCACCACCGCCCCAGACAAAGCTCACCGTAGACCTGTGACATCCACCAACAGGGCCAATATCTTCGGCTGGTGTCGATATAGTGACGACGTCGGATGCTTTCATCTGCTCACGGAATGCCTCAAGAGGATGGGCCACAGCCAGGCGCTCCCCGGCCTTCCTTCAACGAAGTGATCTGGGCCAGGGCACGCAGCAGTGACCAGCGCGCCCCTGGTGGACCAAATAGCCCCGCAGAGCCCCTGCAAACAGTGTTTTTAGGAAAAGTTGAATAGACGTACTACGTACGTCTATTCGCTCGCAACGTATTTTATACTTTTTTGGCGAGGTCGATTTAGGCCCGCCCGTTCGCCGAATAGTAGTACTTAGTACGTTTATTTGACCCCCCCCTGTAAAACGTTTAAAATGTTTAAAACTCGGTTTCTAACAACACTGCCCCACCCCCCCACCCCCCCCCCCCTCCCATACGATGTCTGGCTGTGAAAATGTATTCTTCTCCTTCTCCTTATTATATTTCACCACCATACCGTATACGTAAATATTTTGGAACGTAAATATTATGGAACGTAAATACCGTATACGTAAATATTATGGAACGTAAATATTATGGAACGGGCCCATTTTTGGCCGGTCCGTTCCATAATATTTACGTTCCAAAATATTTACAGGGCCAGTTGGGGACTCGGTGGTGAGGACGGCTTGCGTCAGGAATCGCGCGAAAAGTGCACGAGTAGGTCCCGTCAGGGACTCTGTATGCCGTCCGATCCCCTGGTCCAAGTCCCCGAGTCGCAGAAAGCCCTGTAAATATTATGGAACGAAAAAAATCTGGAACGCCAACCCACCAGCGTTCCAAAATATTTACGTTCCATAATATTTACGTTCCAAAATATTTACGTATACGGTATTATGGAACGTAAATATTTTGGAACGCTGGTGGGTTGGCGTTCCAGATTTTTTTCGTTCCATAATATTTACAGGGCTTTCTGCGACTCGGGGACTTGGACCAGGTGATCGGACGGCATGCAGAGTCCCTGACGGGACCTACTCGTGCACTTTTCGCGCGATTCCTGACGCAAGCCGTCCTCACCACCGAGTCCCCAACTGGCCCTGTAAATATTTTGGAACGTAAATATTATGGAACGGACCGGCCAAAAATGGGCCCGTTCCATAATATTTACGTTCCATAATATTTACGTATACGGTATATATTTTTTGACTTTACACCCCATGGCATGCTGCCCATGGGGTACAAAGGGCGTGACACGAACCCCCTCAACACACAGGCAGAGCTTCCGGGAGGAAGGCGGATTGGCTAGGCGCCGCCCCCTCCTCTTCGCTATCCGCCTCCTGCGTTGAATCGAGCAGATCTGTGTTCTGCATCGGTGTGTTGAGAGACGCTGCGAGCCCCCCGAAGGGGGAGATGGAAATCGCCGCGGAGAGCGCACCCTGGTCCATCAGCGCCTGCACGGAACAGGCGCGGCGGGGCATCCGGGAGGTAGGGGTGGGGGGCACGCCGAGCGCAGCCGGGGCGCCGCCCCCGCCGCGCTTCTGCTGGCCGTGCCTCCACTGCTGCGCGGCGCGCGTCGTGCCGAACGTCTCGAGGGAGAGGAGGAAGCCGATGTTGGGGGATGCGATGCTCCTCCGCGCCATGACATACTCCAGGGCGCTGTCCGAGGTGTATTGGAACAGCATCATGATGTAGGCGACACAGAGCGCCGACGAGCGGGACACGCCGCCTTTGCAGTGCACCAAAACCCGCCCACCGGCGAGCCTGGCGGAGTGGATGAAATCGCTCGCCTCCAGGAAGTGCTGGTGGAGCGGCGCATCGCAGCAGTCGTCAACAGGAACCCTGAGGATCCGCGTCCCCTCCGGGCATGAGTTGCCGCAGTCGCGTGTCGCGTTGACGATGTGGGTGATGCCGTTCGCCTCAATCGCGGAGGCGTTGAGCGCGTCCCCCGCAGATCCGAGGTAGAGCGATTCAGGGAGAATCTCTGAGGCACCCCAGGAGTAGTTCGAGCTGCGATCGCTGCTGTCAGACGCCTCGATGGAAGACCCAGACGCGATGCTGGTGGCAGGGGAGACGACAGGCGACACCGCCTTCGGCGCCATCACGCATGCCTCCATGCTCCGCGCGACCCGCGTCTGGTGGGCCTTCAGGCCGGTCAGGACTGCAGGGAGAGGTGCCTTCCCGGGGCGGCGCCTCATAGAGGCACGCTTCTGCTCACCAGCTGGGACATTGCACATTCTCCGGGTGGTGAGGTGAATGGGAGTCGAGTTGCGGTGTGGGGGGGGAACACACGGATTTATAAAAAAACCGAAGGGAGGACGGAACGGACAACAAACGGAACTGAAAAGAAAGGGGGGGGGTGTGGGGTGTGAGGCTGAACCGCGCAAAAAAAGCAAGAAGGGTCCTGGGGAAGGGTTAGGAGGGGAGGTGGACCCTAATTAGTTTCTTGTGTACGGTGTGTAGGTGCCCTGAAGGGGGGTGGGGGGGAGGGTGTGTGTTTGTGTGTATGGGAGTGATGGGAGTGGTGTGGCGCAGCGCGGATGGTGAGTGCAAAACACACACAAAGGCAAGTCGTTCCCCCCAGTCTCCACAGCTTCGAATGGTTCGCAATAGTGGGAGGGGGGGGGGGGGGGAGAGGTGGTGCAAACCCCCCCCCCCCTCAGAATCGCGGGGGTAGAGTGGGGGTCGGGCGGATGGTGGTGTGTTGGGATCTCAGCAGGCATCCCCCCTCCCCTCCCCCCCCCCATCAGTGTTAGCTCTATACACCCCACCCCCCCCACCCCATCGATGCCTTGATTCCAGGCAGGCTGCAGGATTCAGTCAGCCCAAACCCCCCTCCCCCACCCCGGCAGGCAGAGAATATAGGCTCCAGTGTGGAAACAGGAAGAGCCAAAAGTCTGCCTCCCCTCCCCCTCCCCCCACCACCCAGCTGCCGGCCACGCAGGCAGCTAGAACATGTTCAGTTCAGTGTCTTCCGTTGGTTATGCTGTCTTCTGCTGTTTAAGGCTAGGGGGTGGGGGTTGTGTCCGAGAGGAAATTCCATTTCCTTTTTGAATCAGCAGGATAGGAGACAAAACGGACAGGTGTTGTGTTGCACACACACACACAGAGAGCGAGCGAGAGCGTTACCCTCAGCATACACATGCTACTCTGGTGATTCAGCCTGCTGGAGCGGCTGCATCAGCAGGCGGCGCCGGTGCGGCGTCACACTGTGGGTTCTGCAGCCAGGAAGAGTAGTGGAGAGAGTTGGTGGTGGTGGCGGCGGCGATGAGGCGGCCTCTCCCCCCGTAACCCCCCCCCCCCCCTCTGCGCACATACGTTGTTCGGTGTCAGCACATCGACCTCCTCCCACTTGTCGTCGCCCCCTTCGCAGGCAACACGGAGGACCAGGAACAGCTCTGAGAACAAAAAGAATCAAAGGTGTGCAGGCTGCGCTCCTCCCCCCCCCCCCCCTTTGTTGAAACCCATGCAGCCCTGGAGTTAACGGAGAAACTGTCTCCCTCAGGTTCTGCCCAATCCACCCCATTCATGAAACAACACAATCTCAGAGGGATATGCCAGTGCCGGTATCTGCCGGCGTGTCCCCCACTCCCCATCCCCCCCACCCGCCACGGCCATACCAGTGCCGGTATCTGCCGGCGTGCCCCCACTCCCCATCCCCCCCACCCGCCACGGCCATACCAGTGCCGGTATCTGCTGGGGAAAGCCCGCAGTCGCACAGCGTCGACCCGTCCTCCAGGTTCTGCTTCCCGAGCAGCAGCCGCTGGTCCGCAGAGGGGGTGCCGATGGTCGCCGCAAGCTTCTCCTTGATGACGTGCACCGTGTCGCTGGGGTCGCAGTGCAGGAATATCGTCTGCTTCTTCCGCTTCACCCGCACATACATGGCGGGAGGCATGGCGGCACTGTGTGGTGGTTTCGGGGGATGCCCAAGCTAATAACAAAAAGAGGGAGGAGAAAGCAGGAAAGGCAGGCAAGGAGTCACTCCAGCCGGCCTGGGTTGGGTGGCGGTGGTGGTGAAGGCAGAGAACAAGAGACGCAACAACAACACCCACGGTGAAAACCTGCCGAAGGTGGTGCTGTGTTGTGGGTGTCTTGCTGCCTCTCTCTCTGCTCCAACTTCCCAACGTAAACTCAGATGATGGTGGTGGCGGTGGAGGCAGCTTTCTGGGATCCGTGGCTGGACCCTTATTCTTACACGGGGGGATTTTCCCGGGGGTGCCGACAATATCGGTTTTCCACCACTCTACGGGGGGGCGAATATTTTGCATTTCCAAGAGAGGTGTGCCCTACACCCTGACAGATACATGGGGAGGGGGGGTTGGGGCGTTGGGGGGGGGGAACGCAGCCCGCCATCCATCACGATGCATATGTTTTTTTCCTGCGACCCGTGGCCCTCTAATTCTCTACACGGGGGAGAAGGAGGGGGTGGAGGGGGGGCGGGCTGCCGTGGAAACGGGCATCCCCTCTCCGACACCTCGATCTTCAAACCAACCCTGTTGTGTGTCTTGAATGCGACAAAACCTCCTGAAAAGCTGTCCGACAGGATAGGATACTGATGGCCACACCGCCCGACCTTGTGAATGGAGAGAGCGGTGCTCACGCGGGGCTAGTGCACAGGGCATGCCTTGGGGCTGCTAGGGTAGGGGGGGGGGGGTGTGTGGGTGTGGGTGTGGCGACACCACGTTTTGTGTGGGGAGATCCTGCGCGGATCATAGCCCACCCCCGCCCATCTTTACGTCACAGCGGAGGCCCCCATGTGTGTGGCGGTGTGGCGTTTCTGCATCGGGCGGCACAACATGGCGGTGCCTCACGTCGGGGCGAACCTTCCTGTGGTGTCATTCGCTGCTTCTATTAGCGCCAGCAGCAGTATGGTGAAGTGGCCCATCGCAGACTGCACAATTGTGACGTTGGGCTGCGTGGAAACGGAGGGAGAAGACACCGCAGCGGCACGCATGTCTGCGATCTGCGCCATGACAGGCGCCTTGGCGGATTCGACACCCAGCTGCCGCAGGTCGTCGCGGGAGGCGTGCAGCCAAGACACGATGAGGTTGTCCTCGCTCAGCACCCCAGGCCCTTCCATGTTGGTGAACTGCCCAACAAGCTCTGTGACCTGCGACGCCAACTGGTGCATGGCGAGCAGGCAGTTGCGGGCGGTCTGGCTTGCCCCGGCATGCCGTGGGCTGGTCTCAGTGGCGTGTGCAGCAGCTGCCTCCTCTGCAGCCATGTCGCACTGCACACCGGAGTCGCAGAGCTCAGGCGGGCCCGGTAGTTCGATCATCTGGTTCTGCTGCAGCACCGCAGCGTAGTCGAAGTCGTCTTCATCGTCGCAGGCACCCGCCCCTGCGTTCGTCACGCAGGGCCCTTTCGACCGCACCATGCACCGCCGCACCTGCCCCCCGACACGCTTCAGGAGCTGCTCGCTCTCGATATCCAGCACAGCATGCGCCAGGGTCGCCTCCGTCACGTGGTGCAGCACCCCCGTGTATCCCTGTGGGTGAACACAGGCGAGCTTCCGCAGCTGGGTCAGCATATACCCCTCGAGCGTGGACTCGCCGTCAGGGCCTGGTCTGTGGTTGCGAGAGGGGGTGTGGGTGTGGGTGTGGGTGTGGGTTCAGAGAAAGGTAAGGGCAGAGAGTGCGAGGGGGGGGGGGGGGTGTGTGTTGGCCACAGTTTGGTTTGTAGGGTGGGATTGGATGGCCTGCCACCCGAGAGTGAAGAGAGAATGTGCCTTGGGTCTGGGTGCTGTGTCGTGGTGGGTGGCAGGGCATACATAGTCTCCACTTGCCGGTCGGTGGGTTCCTGCAGGGCAGCACGCAGAGCATCGTTCTTTGAAAATGCGCCCAGAATCAGCTCGCCCCGCCTGCTGTATAGCTTGTCGTTCTCAGCACGCACGACGTCATCGAGCTTCGCGATGTCGTGCCGCACCACTTCGAGCGTCTCAGACGCCTCGTGCTGCCACTTGCATGACCTCGTGACCTCGTCGCCCTCCAGAATCCGCAGGTCACCGACCTGGATGTTGACGAGCCGCTTGTGCCTTGGCTTCCGCCGTGACGCAGCAGGCGGCGGGTTCGGCAGGCGTGACCCCTTGGTCCGGAGCTTCAGCAGACGCTCCATCGTGAGCGTGCCGCCGAACGTCGGCGAAGGGGCAGCGGCCGACAGGCCATTCGATGTCAGCCCACAACGCGAAGCCCGACGCTGCATTATCAGGGGTGGCTGGGTGGGGGGTTGCCCCGCCCCTTCGCACACTGCCGAGAGAGCGTGTGTGGGGGTGAAGCACCAAATACTTACACACACGTTGATTCACCCGCCACATGGACAAAATGGAACACTATCGACACGTGTCACTAAGCACAAAGGAATGGCGGGGAGGGGGGTGGGGGGGAAGGTTGTGGTGAAATGCACACACCTGGATGATCCACAACATTGGAGCGGCTGCTGCACCAGACAAGACTAACGCCCGGCATTCAAACCTGCAACTTCCAGAAACGCAAGCAGCGTCCTTCACTGGAGCTGCATGTATCCTACAGTATCATCGAAGCTAGAATTATCAGAAACATACTGACACGGCCCTCCCTGCCTCTTCGCCACACCCTTCAAGTGCCTGGCAGCGCATGAAACAAGACTAGGCGCTGTATGTGCGTCAAAACAAAAGGGTGAACAAAGCCCGTGTGTTTGGCCTGATTGAAATATCGGGGTGTTCTGTGCGCACAGTCACAGCAACATGGAAAATATATGTTGTGTGTATTTTTTAGTCAAAAAAAAGCTCTGTGTCAAACTATATGTCCTTCGGTGTGACAAGGTTATAAGTCTTGTTGTCGAGAAAGAAAGCCAAATTTGAAACCAGAAGAAACAGAAACAAGAAAGCGCGGCTGCGTTCGCTCTCACGCGTGCTGAAGAGGTGTGATGAGGTGCACCTCACCCCCACCCCCCTTTTGTGAGAAAACCCCTGCACTTTCTTAACATACTGTAGGGGTGGCCTGCAGGCCTCACACGGAGGATGCACAAATCACACCGCCACAACACCGTTGCCGAAAACATCCCGAATAGCGCACACAGACACACCACACCCACTCTCGCTCACAGTGGTGACACACACACACACACACACACACAGCGGCACAGAGTGAGAATCACCCCCGAGAACACGAGAACCAAAGGCGCACTCGTGGGAGTGGCAGAAAGCAGGCGCACAATGGGGGGGGGGGGGGGGTAAGGGACACCGACACCGCTAACACCAAAGAGAACCCCCTCTTGCCTTCCGGCTCGGGGGAGGAGGGGGGGGGTAGGGGTGATAATAATCAGACCCCGTGACCCTTGGTTCAGAGGCTTAGCTTGGGGGGGTAAACTCGGTCAGCTGACCGAGTTTCAGCCAAACCCGGAAAAAAACTCGGTCAGCTCAAAAAACAAAAAAAAAGTATAATTTTTCGGGGGAAAAAGCGGATTTTTCTTGGGGTGCAGCAGCACAGGAGGTGAAGCACGCGTGCGAGCGAACGCGAACACCCCATTCTCCTTCTGTCCCGTATTCGTCGCTAGCGTAAGAATAACGTCAGCAGTCTCGAATTCCGTCTCCCGGCAACATGGTGGGCACGCAGGTGCAGGAGGCTACATCGCTGACCATTGCCTGGCACCTCTCCCGGGGATCACTGGCGCGTACCCTTGCCCGGACTTCAATGCCCCAGCACACCCACTGAAGTGGGCACAGGCGCACAAGACTGCCCTTCTGCAAGGTGCCCGGGTGTCTGTTCCGAGATTCGGAGGTTGGGCCTGCGTGATCTGCAGGAGGTTATTCAGCGGTTTACCTCGGGAAACCTCGCTCTCACGTACCCAGCAACATGCAGGCTACTCCAGCTTGCATCTATGCTTCGGCTGGGCACTGCTTCTGTTGAACGCTTGTTTTCTAAGCACCGCCCTGTCTCCACCAGGCTTCGCCAACTGAGCAGCGAAAGCCTTGCAAATGTACTTTGTGGAGTGGAATGTCGCGAAGATTCACAGGGTATCCCCGAAGCCACTCTTGCGAGGTCCCAGGGTACCCCGAGAGAATGTCACCCCCCTCGAGGGCCCAGGGCCGAGGGGGGGTGACATTCTTCCCAGCCGCTACCGTCCCACCCTCTGTACAGGGTGGCCGTTGGAGCCCAAGCGGAGGCCGAGGGGGGGGGGTGACATTCTCTCCGGGTACCCGAGGTATATGGAAAATTACACGGAAGCACCAACAAAGCTCTTTTTCAGCCCACTTCAGGACTATCTGCGCTACCGAGACTGCATCCGCCACTGGCGGGAAGCTGCCAATGCACACCTACAAAGGCAACAAAGCAACCCCAGGTTGAGGCTGCAAACCTGGTTGCTGAGCTGGTGTTCCAGATAAGAAGGGGGGGAACCGGGAAGGCAGCAACGTCGAATTCTGGGTGAACCAGGTGGTGGGGAGCAAATCAACGGGGCAAATCAACTGCGTGTGTACTGTGACCGAGTCTGACCGAGTTTCGGCCCCAACCCCAAAATCCAAGCTGAAAAAGTGGGCTGAAAAAGAGCTTTGTTGGTGCTTCCGTGAAATTTTCCATATACCTCGGGTACCCGGAGAGAATGTCGCCCCCCCTCGGCCTCCGCTTGGGCTCCAACGGCCACCCTGTACAGAGGGGGTGACGTTCTTCAATGGTTGCCCTGTGTAGCGGCTGGGAAGAATGTCACCCCCCCTCGGCCCTGGGCCCTCGAGGGGGGTGACATTCTCTCGGGGTACCCTAGGACCTCGCAAGAGTGGCTTCGGGGATACCCTGTGAATCTTCGCGACATTCCACTCCACAAAGTACATTTGCAAGGCTTTCGCTGCTCAGTTGGCGAAGCCTGGTGGAGACAAGGCGGAGCTTGGAAAACAAGCGTTCAACAGAAGCAGTGCCCAGCCGAAGCATAGATGCAAGCTGGGGTAGCCTGCATGTTGCTGGGTACGTGAGAGCGAGGTTTGCCGAGGTAAACCGCTGAATAACCTCCTGCAGATCACGCAGGCCCAACCTCCGAATCTCGGAACAGACACCCGGGCACCTTGCAGAAGGGCAGTCTTGTGCGCCTGTGCCCACTTCAGTGGGTGTGCTGAGGCATTGAAGTCCGGGCAAGGGTACGCGCCAGTGATCCCCGGGAGAGGTGCCAGGCAATGGTCAGCGATGTAGCCTCCTGCACCTGCGTGCCCACCATGTTGCCGGGAGACGGAATTCGAGACTGCTGACGTTATTCTTACACTAGCGACGAATACGGGACAGAAGGAGAATGGGGTGTTCGCGTTCGCTCGCACGCGTGCTTCACCTCCTGTGCTGCTGCACCCCAAGAAAAATCCGCTTTTTTCCCCGAAAATTTATACCGTATACGTAAATATTTTGGAACGTAAATATTATGGAACGTAAATATTTTGGAACGCTGGTGGGTTGGCGTTCCAGAATTTTTTCGTTCCATAATATTTACAGGGCTTTCTGCGACTCGGGGACTTGGACCAGGTGATCGGACGGCATACAGAGTCCCTGACGGGACCTACTCGTGCACTTTTCGCGCGATTCCTGACGCAAGCCGTCCTCACCACCGAGTCCCCAACTGGCCCTGTAAATATTATGGAACGTAAATATTATGGAACGGACCGGCCAAAAATGGGCCCGTTCCATAATATTTACGTTCCATAATATTTACGTATACGGTACTTTTTTTTTTGTCTTTTGAGCTGACCGAGTTTTTTTCCGGGTGTGGCTGAAACTCGGTCAGCTGACCGAGTTTACCCCCCCAAGCTAAGCCTCTGGAGGAACTCCTCCGATTCCTCCGGTCGCGAGAACACTGATTGCACATGGCACGCCGTGGCAAAGAAAATGATACGCGATGGGCGCGCTCTCTCTCTCTCTTGCCGCATGCTTTACTTCTGTTCCGTGCTCCACCTCTGCCCCCCCCCCCCCACCCCACTCTGCACTTCAGGCGGAAGGCCTAAAGAATCATCCAACGCAACTACTGTCTCTCCACATCCCAGAGGCCAAAGAGCAACCCTCCTGTGTCGCATCCCCCCCCCCCCCCAAACCACCATACACTGCCCCCCCCCAACCCCAAACCCCCTCCCCCTCCCTCCACCACCTCTCACCATCAGAAGGACCTGTCATGCCTCGCACCCCCGTGTTGGCTGCTCTGGCTGCTTGCGTGTGCATGCGCCGTGCTCCCGTGGGGGCCATGCGAGACAGACGCAGAAGCATGCGCATGCGCATGCGAGCTCGAGCTCGAGAAGGCATCGCTGTGGTGGTGGCCTGCAGGCTGGTGGTATAATGCTGCTGTGTGCGGCGCATGCATTGCTGGGGGGTGATGAGGCGCGGGCTGTGTCGACGACGCCTGCGTCACATCGGAGCGGGTCGAACGAGGTGGGGAGTGCGACGGCCGGCGCGGGGGCGGCGCTGGCAGGGCGGCGGGCGGGGCCTGTGCCGGGATGGCATGCGAATCGTATCCCGGAAGCGTGCGCGCGCTCGCCTCCATCCACCTCCTGTCGAAGTCGGTGACATCCGTGGATGCCACGTGCCTCAGGTCGCGCATCGTGTTCTCCTCCTGGGTCCGCATGTTGCGCTCCTTCCGCACCGACACCCGCTGGTCCCCCAGCTCCCGGCAGATCTGCACCGTCTCCATCCCAGCAAACCCGTCCGTCTCGGAGCTGCGCATCTCGCTAATCCCGTGGTTGACGTTCAGCACCTTGCTGGTCTTCCGGTGATACGTCCCCTCCCCACTCGCGGCGCGCTGCAGCAAGGCCTCCATCCTGGGGTAGAGGGGGCGGAGGCTGTGCGGATAAAGCTTGCTGATAAAATCAGTACGTTTGTCAGAGAGAGAGGGGGGAAGGTGAGGGAAGGTGAGGGAAGGTGAGGGAAGGTGAGGGAAGGTGAGGGAAGGTGAGGGAAGGTGAGGGAAGGTGAGGGAAGGTGAGGGAAGGTGAGGGAAGGTGAGGGAAGAGAGAGAGAGAGCTGTTTGTGTCCGTGGCACGGCCCCAGTAGGTTGTGGGTGTCTACCCAAAGGGGGGGGGGGGGATTTTCGGCGGATCCCGGTGTGTAGATGAGGGAGGGGGTGGGGTCGTGGTTGCTCAAACTGCCAACCCTTCCTGACGGGGGGGGGGGAGAGTGGTGGTGGTGGTGGTGTGTTTTGAACAGGGGTGGGGTGTGCGGGTTGATAATGATTTTTTCTCTTGAGAGTTGTGCAACAACGCAGGAAACTGTGCCAGTGCAGATCCTTGCAGAACATCACCACGCTTCATGACAGCCGCGTGGGGTGTTCTCGCGAGCGACGAAGAACCGCTCGGCTCTTCTTATACACAACAACACCCCACTCGCCATCCCTTACACCTTACCCTCCTTCCCATTATGCCGTCGAGAGCGCAGAAGAAGAAGGCGAGGAGGCCGCTCTGAAGAGGGCTGCGGAGGAAGCTACGGAGGACGAGCAGCAGGACGAGGGGCAGGACGCGGAGGCGCAGGTGGTGGAGGCCTCATCGGTGCAGTCCACCACCCCTCCCCGGAAGAAGCGGCGCACGACCATGTCTGTGAGGCGTGCCCGGTCGACGGCGGCAGGACCTTCTGCTTCGGCCCCGGCCCCGGCCCCGTCCATGAACCCGCGCTCGATCCCGCCATGTGGAAAGAGATGGATTATGGAACACGGGAGGCGGCGGGTGGGGGCTGTACAGTCCTTTGCCTTGCTTGATCCCTTTGGGAATGTTCGTCGCTCTCCTGCGGCCGCGAGGTCGGGTTTTATGGTGCGCCGCTCCGGCGTATGGACTACCCTTGAGGAGGCCAGTCCGAGCTGCCAGATTTTCTCTGGGAGGGGTTGAAGGCGGGAGAGGGATACGGCAGCCTCAAGGACAGTTTTGAAAGTCACTGCAGCAGGTGGCCGCAGTGCAGGCAGAGGGGAGGGGGGATGTGCGGCACACTGTTTCTTCTAAAAACTGGGGCTGCATTTGACCATTGCCCGCATCTCTGCATGTGTCACGGATGTTCTCCCACACAACCCACTGTGGAAGAAGTCCGGGGGACTGGTGAGGGGGCTGGTGAGCACACCACCCTGGCACAACCCTGTCTGTCAGGCGAGGAAAAATGGCGTGGAAACACCACTTCAACCCAACACTGAGATGTTACTCCCATCTGATGTGCGTTTGCCGGGAAAGCGCTGCGGAAGGAACGCTGTGATCACCCCCCCCCCCCCCCCCGTTTCTTCACCACCCCCGCCACCCCCCGGGGGAGTAGCGTGGGCCTTTTCGTGCTGCCTTTCTTTACTTCTTCTCACGCACTGCCGGACGGCGAGTCGAAGCAGAAGGACGCGTCAGAGAAAATGTTGTCGTCCTCATCTGCACCATCATCCTCGGCACCACCACCACCACCACCACCACCATCTCCCTCCACGCGACGCGACGGGCTGAACGACAGTTCGGGAACATCCACTTTGACACCCCCTCGTGCCGGAACCGAGGGGCTTGCCTCGCCGCCTGCACGTTTGCCCTCCCCCGCGTGGCCTTGTGAATCGGACACCACCCCGGTGAGGATACCGTTCCCCAGCAGCTTGGAGCGGTTCTCATTCGTGAGCCGGATGGCGGCGCTCCGTGGGAAGGACGACGACACCTGCTCCCACTCCGCACCGCCCTCCTTCGGGCTGTGCGCCATCATGCCCCGCAGCGCCGATATGCCGGCTCCCGCGCCTCCCGGCTTCCTCTTCTTCTTGGTGAACTCCACCTTGAGGTACCCCTTCCTCGCGATCAGAACCGACCCCTTCCTCCCGAGGAAAGCCCTCTTGTCGGGGTTCCACTTCACCCTACTCACCTCGACGTACGTCGGGTCCGACGGGGCGCGCGCGTCGAGGTTGACCGCATCAGCCCATTCGTCGCACAGCGCCTCGACCTTCTGGCGGGAGGAGAGAAGAATCACCTCGTTGGACACCCAGTGGTGGAAGGTGTCGAGGGAGATCCCCTCGGGCACAGGGGATGTGACGGTGAGGAGGAGGGAGATAAGCCGGATGACGCCGTTCTCCGCGGCCATGTGGAGGGGTGTATTGCCTTGGGAGTCGCGGGCGTGGGGGTCAGCCCCGCTGTCGATGAGTGCCTTCGCCATGCCTGTCGTGTCATGCCAGTGGTATCCGCAGAGGTGCAGCGCGGTGCACCGCATGTGGAGCGTCACGGAGGTTGCCGCAGTCTCCGATGCCGCGAGTTTTAAAAACGTCTCCCGCCCATCCCGGGTCTCGCTGAACTCCTTCCGTGCAACAGCGTAGTGGACAGGGAGTGACCCCACCAGCTCCGCCAGGGCATACCCTTCGCCACCCCCTCTCCCACCCCCATCGTCCAGAAACAGCCTCCCGCTGGGGGCACCTGCGAGGCAATCCGCTTCAAAGGGGTTCGTGCCGTAATCAAGGAGAAGTTTGACAGCAGGGATTCTCCCCGTCTCCGCCGCGCGGTGGAGCGCGGAGAGGGGGAAGTCGCGCGGGCCGAGGGTGGAGGTCGAGACTCCCCTCAAGAGGAGGATGCTGTCGACGCTCAGCTCATGCGCTGCGGTGCGGATGGGCGTCAGGCCCTCGGAGG
The DNA here is from genome assembly GCA_963210315.1 of Rhynchopus euleeides. Classification (NCBI taxonomy): domain Eukaryota; phylum Euglenozoa; class Diplonemea; order Diplonemida; family Diplonemidae; genus Rhynchopus; species Rhynchopus euleeides. The sequence continues at coordinate 1,377,761 of OY723314.1, read as the reverse complement.
AGACCGCCTCGGGGTCCGCCCCACGCTCCAGCAGGGCCTGCACCAGGTGGAAGTGGTTACACTTCGCAGCGGTGTGCAGCGCGGTGACCCCTGTGACGCCCCCCACCTCCGCCACCGCATTCACCGTCGTCGCATCCGAGATAAGGTGGGGCAGCGCAGCCGCCCCCTCCGCCGTGTTAAACGCCTCGGTCCCGACAGCGACCTGCAGGGGGCTGAGCCCTTCCTGGCGGATCTCACCCAGATCGATGGCGAATGTGTCGAGCAGGCGGAGAACCTCGTTGAAGTGCCCCTCCCGTATCGCGGTGTACAGCATGTTCTGCGCCTGCCCCCTCGGGAGGGTGAGCTTCCCCTCCGCGGAGGGCAGCATGCGGACGATATCCAGGTTCTGCTGGATCATCGCGATCTTCACGGGGGAATACCCTTGGTGGTTTTTGATGCTGGCGTCGGCATTCTCCTTGAGGAGGAGTGAGGCGATTCGTGGGGAGCCGTTCTCCGCTGCGAAGAAGAGTGCCGTCCTCCCGCTCTTATCCTGCGCGTTGATGTTGACGGGGATCCGCCTGTGCACCCTGTTGTACCACAGGAGGATGCCCAGCATGTCGAGGAGGTTCCGCTCAGCAGCGTGGTGTGCCGCGGTCTTCCCCTCCAGGTCGCCGATGTTGGGGTCCATGTTGAGGCGGAGGAGGACCTTGGAGATGTCTTTGTGTTCGTGCATCACGGCTATGTGCAGGGGGGTCATGCCCTGCGTGTCGCGGATGACATGGGGCAGGAGGCACAGGCGCTCCACCACCTTCAGCCCGGATTCGGAGGAGAACTCCGCCTTGGAGCAGACGAGGTGGAGAAGGGGCATGCCCTGTGTGTGTGTGGGGGGGGGGGTGTGGGTGTGGAAGGGTTGCGTGTGGGGGGGGGGGGGAAGGTTGCTTGAGGAGGATATTCGTTCCGTTCTGACAATCACAGGCACTGTGAGCGTTTTTTATGTTTCCAGAGCGATCTGTAAGCTACCGACAGAAGGACGTCTTGTACGCGTATTTCTGAGCACCTATGTATTTTTCAACAACACAGGTGCGGCTTGCTTGGAGAAGGAAGGGACATGAGAGAGCATGCAGCGTGGGGGGGGCTTAGTGCATACCTCGTGCTCCACCTCTGAGCTGACACCGCAGTTGATGAGCAGCGACACCTTGTCGCACTCCACATTCAGCACGGCGTCGACCAGCACATCCGCTGCGCTGCTGATCTGTGGCAGGGGTGGGTGTCGGCAGGGAATCACGGCAGCACAATGTGAGGCCGGGATGCATTATCTGCACTTTTTACTACGGTGTCTTTTAAATTTTTTTTTTTGCGCTGACGATTGAATCGGATTCCACTCACAAAAAGAGACACGTCTGAACAAACCCCCTGCGGCGGCAAAGCCATACCTTGTGGACCGGGAAGTCCTTCGGGTTCAGCCCCGTCTTCGAAAAGGGGAGAAGGAACAGCACGACGTCCAACTGGAACCCCTGCGCCGCAGCTTTCAGCGGGGTGAACCCGGAGGGGTCCCGCGCATTCACTATGTCGTGCTCGCTGGCGCCCGGGCTGGCCAGCAGCACTTTCACAATATCCAGCTCCCCTGTGGAGGCCGCGTAGTGCAGGGGGGTGATTTTATGCTTGTCGGACTTCACGACAGTCTTCAGCGTCGACAGCCGCGCGATTGTCTCCAGCCCACTCGCCGCGGTGAAGGCGCCCGAAGCAATCGCAAGGAAGAGAACTGTCTGCCCGTCCCGGTTGGTGAGATCCGGGTCAGCCCCATAGTCCAGCAGCATGTTCGTGATGGAGAGATACCCGCGGTGCGCCGCTGCCTGCAGCGCGGTGCACACAGAGTGCCCCCGCCGCCGGGGGGAGAGGGAACGGACGAAGCGCTGCGCGGCACCACCGCCGCCACCGCCACCTCCACCGCCTCCCGGCTTCGGCCCACGCGGGGAAAGGTTCCCCGCCAGGGTTTTAACCGCGTTGGCCAGAGCGTTTCCCGACTTCAAGAGGGAGGGCGTCGAGACGATGTTCGGGTCTGCGCCGAGATCCAGCAGCGCCTTCACAGCGGACTCGATGCCCCTGTCCGCAGCGCGCTGCAGAGGGGTGGCTCCCCTGCTGACCCCCGAGTTGAGCAGCCCGTTGCCCGACAGCTGGCGCAGGACTCCGACATTCCCTTCAAAGGTCAGGGAGGCGTTGCACACCACGATGTGCAGAGGGGTGTCCCCGGTATCCTTCTGCAGCGATGGGTCCGCCCCAACGGACAGCAGCTCTGATATGACGCCGAAAGCGTTTGCCCTCCCCGACCCTGCGATATGCAACGGGCGGGACCCCGTGTCATCCACCGCGTTGGGGTTCGCACCCAGCGCCACCAGGGGCCGCACCGCGGCAGGGCGGCCGTCCCCGCTGCACCCCTGGAAGAGAGACCTGTTGAGTACGTCTATGCTCTGCTTAGGGTTGAGGATTTTAACAAGCTCGCCGGAGATGGTGACACCAACGGAGGCGGGGAGGACGTCATCGCCATCGCAGGGCACCACGCAGTCGAGCAGCACGCCGTGCGATGGGCAGCACGCCACACGGAGGGCCTCTTTGAAGTTCCGCGCCTCGAGAGCAGCCATGATGCGGAACAGCTCCCAGATCAGCTCCGGGGCCCTGGAATGGGTCAGCAGCGGGATGACGATCCGGGTGAAGACAATCAGGGCCTTCGCGGGCTCCAGCTCCGCCAGGTCGAACCGCTGCACCAAGGCAGCCTCCGGCTCCCTGTGGTGCTGCCCCGCGTCCCCACCCGCACTGCTCACCGCGCTGACAACCTGGAATTTGCTGTTTGGGAGGAAGAGATACTCCGCGTCCCTCGCCCTGCGGGACCAACGTGATATGCTGCACCCCCCAATCGCCTGAACCGAGAAGACAGACTTCTTCTCCGTGTCCGCTGCGCGGAGCCCGATGCTGGATCTGCGCGCCTGCCGTTTCACCGCAGCATCGGCTGCTCTACCTCCGCCTCCGCCTCCACCTCCACCACCCCCGCCAGCCGCACCCCCCCCGCCGCTGCCCTCAAGAACTCGGGTGAGGACGGACATGTCGGAGGTTGCGAGGCTGAGGGCGCCCCAGAGGACAACCGAGGATCTGGCATACCGGTCAGCCAGGTGTGAGTTGGCCTGTGCGCGGTACACCATGGAGGGCTCAGGCGGGGCGGCGTCGCTGTCGCTGCCGCGGATTTCGTTGATGGCGTCGACGATGCTCGCGACGAAGGGGCGGATCTGGTATGCCATGAAACCGCGGAGGTTCAGCACAGCCTCCTTCGCATCGACGCACGCCCTGTCAGGCAGGTGCAGCAGCCAGTGCCCCCCGCGGGCCGCATCGTGGCTCCACACCGCACGCGCCCCTCCATCGCGCGTCTCAAACACGACAGGATCCGCCGCCGGCTGCCCCGCCACAACCTTGGTGTCCTTCGCAACAGCCTCAGCACCGCCACCCTGCTGCGGCATGACATACTCCGCATAATACGATTTCGACGCATTCGCATGGGTTGACGTGTCGATCACCAGCTCCGCGGAGCCCCTCTTCCCCTGCAAATGCCGCATGGTCCGGTTGACGAGGCTGTGCGGCTGTGTCTCCATCGCCTTCAGGAGTCGTGTCATCTCACAGAGATTACCGGTGTGGGCATCGCAGAGGACTAGGGGATCTCCTGAGAATGCCGCGATATACCTCCCGTGGGGTGGGTAGATGAGGTAGTGGAGGCTGAGGGCGTTGGCGATGGTTCCGGGGGTCGGGTGGAGCTGCCCGCGCAGCTTCTTGTTGAATATCCTCCGGAAGTGCCACGACACGTCGCGGGGGTCCAGCGGGTCGCAGCGCAGGAGGAGGCGGGTCGACCCATCCGCCACAGGGGTGACCTTCCCGGCGCTCGCCAGGTCGACAAACGTGAGGGCTCCGTCAGATCCGAGCTGGGCGGCGATATGCCGCTTCTTCTTCGCGAGGACACGGGTTGCGTAGCACTGCGCATCCACCGCCTCATCGGGGACACGGTCCGCACCTTGGAGCCCACCCCCGACGAGCCCAAACACCCCTGTCGCGCACCATCGGATGCTGAGTGAGCTTCCGTTGACATAAGCGCATGAGCCCTCATCCTTCACAATGCTGAACGGCTGCTCGAGGGAGAGGAGCCACGCCACGCCGAGATCCGCCTTGCTGACGTTCTCCTCGATCAGAACCTCCCCGATGGGCATCCACGACAGCACAGTCGTGTCCGATGTGATGGAGGTTTTGGCGATATCCGACGCCTCCTGCTCTGTGATGCCCTCCCAGGTCCGCAGCGCCGCGACGGGCCTCCAGCACACACCCCTGACAACCCCAACGGGCTGAGGGAACGCCGCCACCAGGTCCTGCGCCCTGTTGAGGAGGTCAGCCCGGAACTCAGTTGGGTTTACCACCTCCCTACACTCTGCGAGAAGCTCGACAAGCGCTGCGTTGTTATTAACAGGCAGGGCCTTCCAGCTCGCTGGGGTTGCCGCAGCGGCTGCGCCGTCGCAGCCCACCCCGGGCCCCAGGGCCTCGTCAGCCCTCCTTGAGTGCACATACTCCAACACCCCGCTGGGGGGCAGATCCCCGAACCGAAAGGCCCCGGGGCGGATCGCGTTTGCCAGAGGGGGGACCCACCCCACGCTGTCCCACAGTGGGGAGGCCACCCCCTCCTCAATAACGGCGGATGGTGGCGAAACCCCTGCTTCCCCTGCATGCTGCCTGTGGGGGGACACCGGAGGCGATGAGAATTCCGGAAAAGCAGCTGCGGAGGGGAGGGTCGGCGAGACGACCCCAGAGATGGATTCGTCTTGGATCGACCCCTGCCTTGCGGAGGCGGGAGTGGTGTCCCCCCGGCCCCCGGCGCTGCTGTCGGCTGGGCTGTGGGGCACCTCCGGATGCCCCCCCGCGCCCCCGCGGTAGATATTTTCATACCTATAGAGGACGAGGGAGTCGATCCCGGAGGGGAGGGGTGTCGACAGCGCACGCCTGAACAGCATCCCCCCGTGGCTCGAGGTGAACAGGCACAGCTCCCCATATCCGTAACGCCCCCCAGTCATGGAGAGGCCCATCGCGAGCTTGTCCTGGGAGGGCAGCGCGTCGGCTATCTCAGCGGCAGCCTCCCCTGTCAGGTGAAGCCCTTCCGGGGGCCTCCGCCTGGCGAAGGCATCGCCGAGCCCTGCACTCTGGGAGACGGTTCGCCAGGAGCCTGCAGGGCCCCCGGCATCCGCAGTACCTCCGCTGCCCTGCGCTGCGAGGGCTGCGCGGAGGTGGGTCCTCTTCGCCGCAGGAGCTGGGTTGTCGGCGCTCCCCGCGGGGTTGGCGGCGGGGCGTGGTATGGGGATCCAGATCGCAAACACAGCCCGCTCGCACATCGTGTAGGTGTAGGCGAACAGGGGGTACACCACATCGAGGTCCTGCCCGGAGGAGTGGTGCGCCGCGAGGGAGATGCAGCTCCCCAGCAGATCCCCGACTGGGTCGGAGAGGGCCCCGCGGGCGCTGCCCCCGCCTGCTGTGCATCCTCTGGGCCAGATGTTGGAGCCGCGGGGGTCGTGCCAGAGGCCCATGTCTTGCACCACAGAGGAGACGGAGTCGCGGACAAAGGTTCCGGAGAAGAAGTCGACGACAGGCGGGAGGTATTGCGTTTGGGTGACCTGGTGTGGGTCGCAGAGGCCATCGGAGAGGGCCGGGGTGTCGGAGGAGTCCAGGCCTTGGTAGTCTTCGGAGAGTGCGGACATCAGGGCGCGGAGGACGTCGGTGCGGAAGTCGTGCGATAGCATGGCGTCGACGACAGCTTCGGCGACTGCCTTGACGCCCTCGCGTTTGCACATCGACTTTACGACGCTGGCGAAGGAGTCAAGAAGCGTGCTTCGGTCGACAGGCTCAGAGGTGACCCCCTGCGCGTTCCGGATGCGGTCCCCAACCCAGCGCTGTGCAGACTCGAGAGGTTCGTCGGAAAGCGTGGGGTCTTTGTAGTGCCCCATAAGCCCGGCCACGACCTCCAGCCTCGCAGCGGGGACCTGAGGGAGGCTGGCCAGTGCAGAGAAGAGGGGGTCCGTCGCGGTCATGTGTGCCTTCCTCTTCCCCCGGGTCTGCTGGAACTTCTGGCTCGCCTTGTTCCACATGTGGCGGGAGGTCTTCTTGTCATCCCCCGAAGCGGAGACGCTGAGCATCATTGTTGCAGCTAGGGGGGGGCGGGGGGTGGGGAGGGGGGGAGGGGGGGGGAGGCAGAGAGTAGGCAACTCTAGCCTACCCAGGTGGCTATGTCAAAAGGGGGGGGCTGTGGGGAGGGGGTGGGGTGAGGGGTGTGTGTCTCGGCATGCAACACAGGAGGTTTGCAGGAGGGGGGGGGTGGGGTGGGGTGGGGTGTGGTTAGGGTGGGGTGTTCACCGCGTGGCACCCAATTACCTCCTCCCCACACTCAGCCCTGTGTGTGGAAGGGGTGGGGGTGTGTTGGGGTGGGGTGGGGGTGGCAGAACAAAAAGGGGGCGGAGGGGGGTGGTGTTGCTGAAAATGCTTCGCATGATGCGCACGAACTACGCACAAGTACACATGAACTACGCAATATGGCCTCGTAATGGACCAGTAATTGGCTCAAAATGGCTGAAAAATACAGCAGCAGTCTCTCGAGTCTTCCTTTCAGATGATTTTTGCATTGATCGCTTCCACGCGTTTTTTTTCTCGCTGGCGCTAGTGATATCGGCTGGCAGAAAAACCACACACAAACCCCCCCCCCCCCCGCGTGTCGAGTGACCTTACCTGTCTGAAGTACAGAAATGTGTCGGGTTGGGTGGAGCATACACACACACAACATGTTCACACAAACACAGAACAAACCGCACAAACGTGTTCACACATCCGGCATCCTATGCGAAATACCCGAGGGGAGGGGAGGGGAGGGGTTGTGGTGAAACGCACACACCTCGACCTGTGATGAGGTGAGATGTGGCTCTGCAATTACGGCACTACGCGTGCCGTAATTGCCCAGCCGCCGGAGGCCACGGTAATGAACGCCTGTTCACAGGTTGACATGATCCACGTCATGCCAAGCCCCTGACCAAAGTCGGCGGGTCGTTGGGTCGATAGTTTGAAGAGCTCTGCCCTCCTCCCAGTGGGAGAGGGGCGCTTGCAGCGGGGGGTAAAGAGTAGAACGCAGAATTGATTGTTCCACGGTATGAAAAATCCACACGTGGGAGGGGGGCGGAGGGGGGGGGGGGGCGGGGGAGCTGAGGCCCGCACAGCAACTTCTTCTTCTGGCATTGTTTTTTTAAATTTTTGATCCGATGGATTTTCCACACATTTCCTCACATCACACAACCCTCTCCCCCCCCCACCCACCCACTCGCCCCCCCTGCCTACACATGTGTTGCAATCTATGCCGACACACCCTCACCCACACAGATGTCACAGGCCGACCTCCACGGGGTCTCCTCCGGTAACACCGGCCCCCAGGCCGGTGGCCAACAGGCCGCCCCCCTGCCCCCCCTCGTTTTCAACGAACCCCGGGAATACACCCTCGGGCCCCTCCCCCCCCTGTACCGCGCGGCGCATGTCCGCGCCATCCTCCGCCATCTCCAGTGGGAGGCGCATGTCGAGGAGCCGAAGGACGGCGTAGCCGTCGTCATCGCGGACAGCCCCCCCCCCCCCCCCTCTGGCACCCCCCCCACATGGTCGGTGCAGGTGAACGGCAAGGCCGTGGCCCTCACGGACACGGCGATGCTGGAGGAGGAGAAGCGGCGGCTGGCGGAGGAGCGGAAGAAGGGAGAGGAGCTGGACCGCCTCAAGAGGCGGTACGACGGCCTCCAGGCCAGAGTGCGGGAGGAGCGCGAGGCGGCGGCGAAGGCGGGCCGGGCCGCCAAGTCCAGGACGCACCTGGGGAAGACCGGACGCGGGGGTGGCGCCGCAGCGGCTGCGCAGCAACACGCGCAGCAGGCCCGCCAGCGCGTGGAGCGGCTCCAGAAGGACCTGGAGCGTCTGGGCCGCCGCCTGGTGGCCCTCGGCCATGACCCCGCCGCAGCCACCGCCGCCGCCACCGCAGCTGACCCCGGCGCCAGTGCCCCCACGCAGGACGGCGTACCCGCGCTGCAGCAGGAGGTGCAGCGCCTGCTCAAGGAGCAGCAGAGACAGCAGGACCTGCAACGGCAGCGCCTTGAGCAACAACTCGCTGCACAACAAGGCCACCAGCAAGCGACCACGCAAGGGGAGCGCGCCGAAGTGCGGCGACTTCAACAGGAGCTTGGGGAGCAGAGGGCAGCCGCGCAGGAGGAGCACGCCGAGGTACGGCGACTCCATCAACAGCTCGGGGAGCAGCAAGCCCGGCAGGATGAGCTCCTGCAGCGCCTGGCAGCCCAGCAGCGCCAGCTGGACGACCTCCAGGAGCGTCCCGCCGCGACCCCCCCTCAGCCTGGCACGCCGAAGGCTGTGCGCGAGCTGAAGACGCAGCTGGAGGGGCAGGGCGTGGAGCACGCCCGAGTGCACGGGGAGCTGCGCGGCCTGCTTGTTGGCCTGCGCAAGGACGCGGAGAGCGGCCTCGGGGAAGAGCGCCGCAGGGGTGAGGCCCTCGGCGGGAGGGCGGCGAAGCTGGAGGCGAGCCTCCGGGCAGTGCGGGAGCAGCTGCAGCAGCACGCCACCCGCCACGACCAGGGCGAGGAGCACCGCAACGCCCTGCTCGCGGAGGTGCAGGGGGCCCGGGAGGCGATGCTGGGGCTGCAGGGGAGCGTGGGGGAGGCGCAGCAGGCACTGCCCCAGCTCCAGGCGAAATCCCTGCAGACGGGGATGAGCGGCCTCCGCAAGGAGCTCAAGTCCTTCAAGGACGAGCAGAGGAGGGTGAGCAGCGCGGGGCAGGCAGAGGTCGCCCGCATCACGGCCGCGCTGAGCGAGCAGCAGCAGAAGGGGGTGGAGCTGCTGTCGCGTATGGCCGCCGTCGCCGATGAGGGGCGCCTCAGCCAAGCCCAGGCGGACGCGCGCCTGACAGCCGCCCTCGCCGACGTGCAGGCGACAGCGCAAGCGACTGCGGAAGGCCTGCGGGCCGCGAGCGAGCAGCAGCTGGGCGAGCTCCGGGAGGAGCTGGGCAGGCAGCGCGTGGGCAACGATGCCCAGCAGGCCATGGTGGCGGACGGGCGGCGGCAGCTGGAGGGGATGCGCGCCGAGCTCGCTGAATCACAGCGGGCAGTCGCGGAGGAGACGAGGGCGCACCTCGCCGAGCTCCACCACCACTACCATGCCCAGCCCGCCCGGGGGAGGCCAGGTGAGCAGCGCAGGAGCCGGTGCCGCTCCCCGCGGCGGGCCCGCAAACGCGAGGGCAGGGACACCTCCAGGGAACGGGAGAGGGCCTCGGCGACCCTGCAAGAGGTCATCCGCGAGGATGCGCAGGTGAGGGAGGCGCTGCTCCATGCAAATGCAACGGCAACGGCAGCAACAACAACAGCAACAACAGCGCCACCCCCCCCAGTGGCGGCAACAGCGGAGCCGGCCAAGACTGAAACGGCAGTCGCGCCACCACCGGCGGGGGCTGACCAACCTGCCCCTACAGCCAACGCTGACCTCGAACCCCCCGCGTCTGATAGCAACAACAACACCACCACCGCCACCTCCGCAGCGCCCGCAGCCGCCCCTGCGCCCGGGGATACACCCGTGCCCGCACCGCAGCAGCAGCAGCAGCCTGACCCCGGATGCGGAGGCGAAGGGCAGCCCCCGGCGTCCGAGCAGCTACCCCCCCCTCAGCAACCCGCGCTCGGGAACAAAGGGGCCGAGGCCGGACAAGGGGACGCGGCAGCTGATCAGGACGTCAACGACACACCCCGGGTGGCGGGGAAGGGCGCGGGCAAGAACGGCAAGGCACCCCGACTGTGGAGGGGGGCTAAGCGCTACACCCCCTACTAGGGGGTGAGGCGCCCCCTCAAGGGGGGACCCGGCCTACACCCTAAGGCTTCCGGTTCCCCCGGCGGGGGCGCCGACCAGGGGATAGGGGGAGCGCCCGTGGCGCAGCACCCTCTCGCCGCCGGCGAACCCTCCCCACAACCCCCCCATAGAAAACCAAAACCCGCAGGGACAGGAGTAACCTCTGCGGGACCCTTAGATAGAGCGAGAGAGCATAGAAGCCACGCCCCTGGGGCAGGAGAACCCCGGGGGCTTCGGGGAGGAGGGGGACAGGAGTACTCCCCCTCCTCAGTAGAGCAGGACGACCGATGGCTGGCAGAGATGGCGCAACGACTGCTGGCAGTGCGAGAGGCGGTGGCGAAAGATGGCAACTGCCAATACACCGGCCTCGCGGTGCAATGTGCGGGATGGACGGCGGCCTCTCTCAGAGCAGCTGTAGTCGAAGCCCTGGGACAGGACGCCGAGAGGCGAGCAACCTACGCGCCCGATATAGATGACCCCCGGGCACCCCCGTCCTACGACGACTACATCGCGGCGCAGGCACAGAGCGGGGTCTACGGGGACGGGGCTACACTCAGGGTAGCGGCTGAGGTGTTGGGGGCCCAGGTGTGGGTACTCGGCACTACGGATAGGCTGTACCTGGGGCGCGTCGGGTCAGGCGACAAAGTGATATGCCTCACGTGGAGGCCCTTCCACTACGACGTGCTGCGCATCCCCCTCACGCTAGCCAGGGAGTTAGCAGCCTCCACCACAAACAGATGGAAACTCCCCACCGCGACTCCCACCCCTCCTCCAGTAGCTCCAACCGCAACCGCTGCTACCACAATCTCCCCGTTACGCGGCCCTGCTCCCAGGCCGCCGCCGCGACGCCCCGCGCCGCGGCCAGCGTCTCCTGGGGTACTCAGGGTGGCGTCAGCCAACGTCACGTCGCTGTCAACCCACTTGTGTGATGTGGCGGACCTGAAGGCAGACGTTGTGGCCCTGCAAGAAACACGTGTCCCGGACCCCAGCAAGGGCACGCTCAGCAGCTACTTCGCGGCCCACGGCTGGTCCATGCACTGGGGTAAGGGCATGCCCAAGGTCAAGGGGGCCAATGGCTACGAGCAGACCCGACCCGGAGGAGTGGCAGTCATGGCAAAAGAGGGCCTGGTAGCGCAAGTGGTGCAACCGAAGACCAAGCTGGAAAAGAAGCTGCATGACAGTACCCGCCTGGTACACGTGGTGCTCGCAACCAGTAACGGCAAGACAGCGCTCCACATCCTGTGCGTTTATGGTCACTCTGGGATGAAGGTGCGAGTGCAGCGGGAGACCCTCCTGCAGGAGGCGCTGGACCTCGCAGCCGGCCTGGGGCAGGTGCCCGTGTTGCTGCTGGGGGACCTCAACACCAACCCGGAGACCAGTGCCGTCCTATCCCAGGCCTGCCGGGTGGGTGGTTGGACCGATGCGGCGGTCTCATACGCAGAGCTGAAACAGCAGGAAGTTCGGAACACCTGCTGGGCATCGAAGGAAGGCACCAGACTGGACATCTGCCTGCTGAACCCCTGCGCGGCGCCGGCCTTGCGCTCCGTCGAGGTGGCAGAAAAGGGCGAATACGGCATCCCCACGCACTGCCCGCTCTTCGTCGACCTCGATCTCGCCGCCTTCCGCCGACCGAAGCAAATCTGCATCCTCCCCGCCCCCTTTCCTAAGTGCAGGCCCACGCTCGGGGGCGCTGCCGCCAGAGAGGTGCTGCTGGATGTGCTAACCGCAGAGGAAACGAAAGAGGGTGCAACAGGAGCGCAACTCCTCCGCCGGGCCTCAGCCTGCAGCGAGAACTTCCTGAAGCGTGTCCACGTGGGCCAACTCGGAAGGCAGGAAACGGCGTACACGGGCAGGGCGGAGGGTTACCACATGCAGCGGTCGAGGGTGGCCACCAAACACCGCCCCGCCTCCGCCCGAGGAGCGGGCGACAAGAACACCCGGGCGAAGGACAAGCTGTTGGGGAACCTCCGGACCCTCATCCTGGAGGGCCGCCACCGACTGCTGGAGTCTGCGCCATACCCCCCCACACCCAACGAAGAGCACGCCTGGGGCGCTGCGAAGAAGCGGCTGAAGGGAGGGGGCCTTCCCCCGGGGCTGGAGGCGGCGCTGGCGGGCACCACCTCACAACTGCCGGACCTCGAGACGATGGAGATGGCCCTTGTCGCCCTGGAGGGATCTCAGCGAGGCATGTTCGACGCGCTCCGCGACGAAAGACTCCGCACGTGGAAGGCGAGGATGCAGAAGGCCTGGACGCAGGAGGCGGGGATAGTGTTCTCGTACCTCGCAGACCGCTTCTGCGCCCCTACCACCTTCATGCGCCGCGAGGATGGCTCCTTCACGGCCTGCCCCAAGGAGGCGGATGAACTGCTGAGGAGCGATACTGCGTGGGGGGGCTACTTCCGGAAGTATGCGACGACGCCTGAGCCTCGCTGGGACACCTTCCGACAGAGGTACAGCGACTTCCTCCCTGACCCGGCCGAGATGGAGTGTAAGACCATTACGGCAGAAGACGTTGGGACAGCGCTGGCTAAAATGTCTACATCCACCTCGCCGGGCCTACACGGCTGGAGGGTGCACGAGCTGCGGCAACTCCCAGGGGACCTCCTCAAGTTGTTCGCGGAGGTGTTCAATGAGGTCGAGAGATCGGGCGAATGGCCGGAGCAGCTGATGCACGCCATGATTTGCCTCATTCCCAAGCCCGGCAGCTCAGGTGAGCCGCTGTCGCAGCGCCCCATCAGCATCACTCCCGTGCTGTACAGGGTGTGGGCAGCAATCCGAGTGAAGCCTGCGCTGAAGTGGCTGGAGAGCATTGCGCCTGGGGACTTGCACGGATGCAGACCTGGCCACGGCGCGGAGGACCTCATCTGGCACCTGGCAGCACGGATCGAAGAGGCCCACCTCACAGGACGGCCACTGTACGGTGTCGCCCTAGACTTTAAGAAATGCTTCGACACGGTGCCGATTGACCTGACCTTCTGTCTAGCTGCGGAGCTCGGCTTCGACGGCCGAGTCCTGCGCACCCTGCGGGCAGCGTACGGGTCAATGCAGCGGCACTTCCGGGTAAGCGGCACTATCGGGGAGGGCTTCCTGCCAACCAACGGCATCATGCAGGGCTGCCCCATTAGCGTCGTGCTGATCAACGTGCTGGTGGGTGTATGGATGCGCATGGCGGAGCACCGGCAGGGCACGAGGGCGTTGTCGTTTGTGGACGATGTGTACGCGGTGACCCCCAGCCCGGGGACCTTGCAAGCAGTGGTGGATGACTCTGCAGATTTCTCCCACGATACCGGGATGGTAATATGCGCAGAGGTCAAGTCACATGTCTTCTCGACGTCCCCCGAGCCGTTGACCCCGATAGTCTACCGGACACGGGACGGCACGGCTACCCCCCTTCGACAGCGCGATAGCTTCGACTGCCTCGGGGCCATGCTGCATGCGCGCCCGCTCGAGGGACCCGAGGTGCCCAAATCGGAGCGCGTCGCCCGCCGAAAAGAGGGCGCAGAGCAGAACCTGCGCAGGACCTCGGCACTGCCCCTACCGGTGCAGTGGAAGGGGCAGGCAGCAGCGATGACAGCGGGGTCCAGGCTCTACTACGACGCCCTGGTCACCCGCTGGGAGGACGCCGACATCAGGCGATGGAGGGGGCTCTTCGTCGCCGCGCTGTGGTCCGGACCCCCCCGCAGGGCGCGGGAGGCTGTGCTGGATGTCCTCCACCATGCACATCGGGTGGACCCCGCCGTCGCCCCCCGCTACCGGCAGATCACCACCTGGGCCATGCAGGTCAAGAAGTGGGGCCGCTGCAGGGTTCTGTCTGAGACGGCTTGGGATAGCAGAGTGAGGCTTACAGGGACAGGCCCCTTCGCGCTTTTCCGAGCGGCCCTTCGGTGGATAGGATGGAGCTGGAGCACGGCGACCACCCTATCTTACACTGATGAAGCGGGACGGAGCATAGTCTTCGACCCCACCGCAGCAACAACGAGCGGATGGGGGATCTTCGCTCATGACCTCCGCCAGGCCCTACGTACACAGGTGGCCAAGGCGCTGGCTGGTCGTCGTGACGACTTTGCGGGCGCTCAGCACGGCATCGACGGGCAAGCCACACGCTGCGTCCTGGAGGGAGAGGGCGCCGCGGTCACGGGATACCAACGGGGCCTCCTTCGTTCCGTCATTGCAGGGGCGGTGCCTGTCCGAGGGCGCACGGGGCAGGGCGGGATCTGCCGATACTGCAACGCAGGCACCCCCGAGACGGTGATGCACCTATGGTGGGAGTGCTCCGCGTGGGACCCAATCCGACAAAACCACCCCATTACGGCTGTGGACCGGTCAACCTGGCCACCTTGCTTGGCGTTATGCGGGGTGGCGCCCGCCTTTAGACACGGCATCCCGGAGGACAGGCAGCCCCTGCCACTATCCTTCGCACGCAGGGTGGATATAGTGGCGCAGCTGCACCGCTACTTCATTGCAATCCTCTCGGCGCGGCAGGAGAAAGATGGACTGCTCGACCGCTCCGCGCGCCACCACCGCACCCTTCACTATCCATGGGGGTGGTGCACACCCAACCCCGAACAGACCTGCATCCCTGTGCGGGCGCCGTCCACTGTCAAACAGACGTGGGGCAAGCGCCCCCCGGAGCTGTGGGTGGCCCTCTGCGACTGGCTGCGGGGCCTGAAATGGGGGCCGCAGGGAGGGGAGCACACCGTGACCCTCATGGAGTTGGCTGTCGACTTCGAGCTGTCGACCGGCCTCACCCTCCCAGAAGTCGAAACGCGCCGCATCCGCCCCCACACACCTGACCCCCCTGAGAGGGGGCCGCGGGAGGCCCGCCCACGCATCCCCGAGGGCGCATCCCCGGGGCTCACCCTCTACTTCGACGGCGGAGCAAGGGACAACGGCACCCCCTTCGCCCTGGCGGGTGCAGGTGCGGTGCTCTACCGAGACGGCCTCAAGGTGTCGGAAGAGATCCTCCCTCTGCTGAACGTACGCAGCAACAACATCGCTGAGTACGAAGGGGTTCGGGCGGGCCTACGGCTGCTCAGAAGGGGCGACCCGCCCCCTGAGGGGAACGTTACGGTGCGGGGTGACTCGCAGGTGGTGCTGCGACACCTAAAAGGGGAAGCGGTTTGCCGCGATAAATCCCTCCGCCCCCTCTTCCTCAGCACGGCACGGCTGGCTGCCGACCTCGGGCCCCGGATCACCCTTACGTATGAGCACGTGAAAAGGGAACTCAACGTCGATGCGGACGCCCTGAGCAACGCCGCCATGGACGAGGCTGAGAGGCAGGGGGAGACCTCGCAGGAGCAGCTGCGGCAGGACTTCGCAGCCTTCCAGAAGAGCATCCTGGGCAAGGCTCACTCGTTGAGGCAGCTCTGCGAGGTGGTGCGCAAGACTTCCAAGCAACCATGGCACTGTGGCCACACTGCGAGCTCCACTGTCCTCACCGCGATCGGGGGAACCGTGGCAGGGGGCCTGTCCAGGAGAGCCCAGCTCAGCCCAGCCACCGAGTCGGTGATGCGCAGCCTCCAAGCGCACACGGCAGGCCCGGGCTTGAACCAGCGGGACACAGCCTTCCACTCCCGCGGCATGGCGTGGGCCGCAACCTTCGCACCGCAGCCCCACTACCCAGAGGGGTGGCAGCAAGCGGCCCAGCAATGGACTGCCAGCAGCCGGCAAGCCAACGCCCGGACAGGACGGTCATGGGAACGACGGGGCGCTGCTCCCCGGACTGCCCCCCCTGGAGCCAGACGGAACGCGAAGATGCTTACCTGCGCTCTGCACTGGAAACCCCGCTGCGTGGACTGCCGGCGCCGGCGCCTCTCGGAAGAGGACTGCTGCCGGGACCACCACGGGAAGAACGACGGCTTGCAAGTCACCATGGAATTTTGCAAGACGCATCGCATGGGCCGGTGCGGGGACTGCCACAGCAGTGCGAAATCACTCACACACTGTTGCGGCACGCACCACGCTGGCTATGCCTCACGCCCTCCTCGGAGTGGCACTGAGTTGGCCCCACACTCTAACCCGAGTGGGGCATCCGCTGTGACGTAGGGGTGGGCGGGGAGTGGGCACAGATCCGCGCAGGGTTACCCACTTAAAACCACTATCATTACCCTCACCCACACACACCCCCTCCATCTGCTCACTGTTCCTACCCTGGGTTACTCTTCATTACTCGCATTCTCCTTCCCGGACGTTCCCCCACTAATAAGGCTCGGCCCTCCTGGCATCCGCCCCCCCTATACCCACCTGGCAGGGTGAGCACCCTCCCTCAGTTTGTGAGCCCTGACTCGATGTGTCCAGGCGGAGTGGCAGTGAACCCCCCGACAATGACACATCCCTGCCTCCCTCCTCTCCCCCGGCTACCCTCACTGGAGGGAGCATGTGAGTGCCACGTCTGCCCTGAGGGATGTTAATCTTGGGGGTGCCGTTTGGGAGGGAGGGCGGGCTTGCACAATAGTTCAGCACGGTAGTTCCAATACAGTTCGCTCCGTAGCGTTGTGAGAAAGAGGAGGGGGGTGGCACAGGAAAAATGTCAGTCCAGTACAGCCGCTCTTTACTCGTATTTTGTTTGTGATGCGTTGACGCTTCCACACACAAATGCCTAACTCCTGTGATGGGGGAGGCTAGTGGTGTGCGGAGCACGTTTGGCTGTGGTGGAGTGACATTTTCTGCTCACAAGTGTGCGTAAGTTCGACCAGTAATAAATATGACCCTCACACAGCACTCCGGCGTGTGTAGAGACCTGATCTGGTTGGAGTTAGGCAATGCGTGCGGTTCGCAGGAATACATTGTAGCACACATTTTTTTACCAACCAAGCGCTTCTGTGTTGGACGTTGAACGGCGCAATACCCTTTCGAGACTGACATCGTCCCTCGGGGGGGGGGGGGGGGAAGCCATCGAGGAACCAGCTTGACACCTTCTGGCCACCCAATCCCAAACCTCTCTCGACACGTTCTGGCCAGGCTGACACCTCATGTTTTGTTCTCACTTCAGAGCATTTCAGAATCCTACTCGCGACGCCATCCCTTAGATGCTTAGACACACTCGTGTGTGTGCGTGGGGGGGGGGGGGAAAGAGGGAGGAAACGTATCGCTAGTCCTGATTCGCTCAGTCTCAGGTTGAGACCTATCCGCCCTGCCCTCCGCACTCCCTAATTCACACAAGGCGATGGGGGGGGGGGGGGGAGGTGGGTAGGTTGCTCTCCGACACACACAACAGATACTCAAGAAATTTCGAAGACATTAGACTGCACTTCTGACGGATGATGCGCACAACCGAACCGAGCCACTGAGATCTACACACACAACAGGGGTCTTGATGGGGGGAGGGGGAGGGGGAAGGGAGTGGCGAGGTTCGTTCTGGCACTCTAGGTACACAAAAAATTCGGGGGATGGTGGTGCGGTGGAGAGAACAGGGGATGGAGGGGAGGGGGAGGGGGGGGGGGGGGGGAGAGACGGTGTGGGTTGGGTAGTTGCAGTTCATTGAGGGCCTTTCGCTCAGAAATGCAGAGAAGTGAGGAAGGGGCGAACCGCCTCACAAAACTGGCTGCAAAGTGACACAGTTTGACACACACACACTGACACAGAGCGAAGGCCTCCCATTAGATAACCGAAAGAATACCACCGCATTCTCCCCCCACCCCACCCTGCACCGCCATCACAGAAAACAATGGGGATCTAGTGGAAATGGGAAGGTGATGGGGAGGTGTCAGAGGGAGGGGAGGGGAGGGGGGGGGGGAGAAGGAGAAGGAGGTAGGGAAAGTGAGGGTGTGTGTGTGTGTGTAGAGATAGTGGTTTTAAGTGGGTAACCCTGCGCGGATCTGTGCCCACTCCCCGCCCACCCCTTGTGTGTGTGTGTGTGTGAATATTTTACTTCACATGCACCCCACACCCCACCCCACCCCACCCCACCTCTAACACACAACACCCCCGTTGGGCAGCAGCCTGGGCGGCCACACCTGCATCGACGAGGGCCGGGCATCGAGCTTGCTGCCACGATCCAACATCGCACTCACGTCTGAGAGAGACGGGAGTGTGTGACCCGGGGGGCCGTGGTGGTGCCTCCGGGGCGACACCCGCCTCTCTTCTGGAGACATATGCGGCTGCGGCTGCAGCTGCTGGGGTGTGTGGTGGTGGTGGTGGTGGTGCTGCGGTGGCGCCGCGGGAGGGGGCCGCGCGGACCGCGCCTGCTGCAGCACACCCGTCGCAGCCTGCTGCAGCAGCGCGTGCTCCGCCTCCAGCGTCGACAGCTGGTGCTTCAGCTTCAGATAATCCGCCATCTGCGTCTGCAGCGCCGCAATCTCGCTGGCAGACTTCCTCTGCTGCGCCTGGAGGGCCGCCAGCTCCTGCCGAAGGGTTGCAACCTCTGTCTTGGCGCGGTCCCTCTCATCCAGCGCTGCCGACAGCTCATCCTTCAGAAGCTGTGTGGCGTGGTTCGCATCCCTCAGCTGACCCAACACCGTGGCATGCACGTCCTGCTCGGCGCGGGTCTTGCAGTCGAGAAAGACGTGCTGCTCGATGGCAGGGGTCAGCTCCGCCTCGAGCTCTGTTCGCATGCGGGTCCTCGCCGACTCCACCTCGTCCCGCATCGCCTCGCACATCCTCATGAACTCCAGCTGCAGCTCCTCCCGGATCTCTGATGTGATCTTCCGGGTGAGGATCGCCTCCAGCTCGCTCCGCATCTGCGGCTCCATCTCGCGGCGGAGCTCGATCCGGAGCCGCTGCTCCGTGTCGATGACGAACCGTTGGTTGTCGCTCTCCAGCTCGTCGATGCGCCGCTTCTGGTCCTCCTCCGCCCTGCGGAGCTGCTCCTCAGCCATGCGCTCCAGCTCCGCGAGGTTGGCCTCCCGCTCCCGCAGGATGCCCTCCTGCAGCTTCAGGCTGCGCAGCTCGTTCTCCTTGCGCCGCTCCCACTCGCGCTCGCGCGCCTCCCAGTCGTCGAGGAGCTTGCGCTTCACCTTCAGGATCTCCTCTTCGCCCGCCATCAGCTGCTGCTGCCGCATGGCATCCAGCTGCGCAGCCTCGCCCTGCAGGAGGCGGATGCGCCTGTTGGCTTCAGCGAGGCGCTCCTCCGCGCGTGACACACCCCAGTCGTTGAGGGGGCCGATGCCCGCGTGCCCCGTGGATTGTGCCTGGTGCAAGAGGCTGGCGCTCTTGTGTTTGAAGTTTTCGTCTGCGTCCTTCTCGACCTCGAGGACGGAGAGGGGTTTCGGCATGGCGGTCAAGTGTGAAGGGTATCGGGGAGAGGAGGATGTCACGGCATTGCTCGGCGCGTTCACAGTGACCAGCCCGCTGGTGGGGTTGTGCCTGAGAATGAGGTGTGGGTTGGGGAGGGGGGGGGGGGTAGGGGTGGGTCACTGGGGGAAACATTGGCCAATTTTTGAGATGTGCGTTTTTGACCCTAAAAAGGTGATTCTGCTGGCAGAAAGTGCCCAATATACTCCGGAAGCTCAATTCCGCCCACTCCCAGAGGGTGGTATGCCCCCGACGATGCCGTTTTTAGCAATCAAAATTTTTGGGACAGAACTTGTACCTGGGCTGCACTCCACAGGACACATCAAGCAGAGCAACCACACCTCAACCTGCCAGATGCACAGAAGAACTGTTGTCGTTGATTGTTCTGAAACATAACAGCTTCTCGGTGCCCTCCAGAGGCCAAAAGGCACGCCAATGTGAGGTGATTGCACCAGGAAAAGCTGTGGGAGCAGTATGGTACAGTTCGTGTCCCGTTTGACGCTGTTCTTCGGGAGCTTACGGCAGCTGGGTCTGTGGCACGGTGCATCCATTGCCAGGGAGCGCGTCCTTGGGTGTGGTGCCTCACCTGTGAGCATGTGGTACAGGGACGCCATACGAGAGTCTCAGATGCCTCCTCTGATGGGAGCAGCGGACTGGAACAGGCACCTGGTACAGCAGGCACGGGTACAAGAAATGGCCCAGAAATAGCGCTCAGCAGAAGCGCAAGATTTGCCCGTCTCAGCTTCCAGCCCCAACTTCTGCTCAACGGTATTGTCGGGAAATCCTCAGGCATGTCTGCATTGTCAAATTTGAGGCTGATTGGGAGCCACAAATGTCTGGATTGAGGGGGTCGACGGAATCCACAGTTGAGATACGGGCCAGTCTCTCAAAGGAAGAGGAAACCAGATCTGATTGCTCTCGCGGACGAGCAAGACGTTATGTAGGACGCAGTTCATGGACCAGAACTACGGACGGACCTCCCGAGGGCCATCCGGCGCCGCTGGCAGTCCCAGAGGGTGATACAAAGGGCACCAGCGGAAATTAGCAGACTGCACAAATAGCCTCAGGTACAAGTTCTGTCCCAAAAAATTTGGTTGCTAAAAAAGGCATCGTCGGGGGCATACCACCCCCTGGGAGTGGGCGGAATTGAGTTTCCGGAGTATATTGGGCACTTTCTGCCAGCAGAATCACCTTTTGAGGGTCAAAAACTCGTTTCTCAAAATTTGGCCAATGTACACGCTTTTTTAGGTGCAGTGACCCACCCCTAGGGGGGGGGGGGGCGGTGCGGGTCATAGCTTGGGTTTGTGGGTTTAGACACATTAATAACACGGGGTGGGGAGGGGGGGGGGTTGATTGAGAAGAAAAGGCAAGTCTCCCTAGCACCTTTCTCGTATAACGGCAGTCCTTTTTTTGTTGTGGCCACCCACACCAGAGAAGCTGCCAGGGTGGATAACACAGGAGGGGGGAGAGGGGGGGCGATGTATATAACAGACCTGCTAGGGGACAGCTTCACACCGCCACCACCCATGGGTGAAAGCTCACCTGGGTCTTCAGCGCGCTTTGCGACACGGGTCTGCTGGATCAACTCTAATAGACTCGGTTCGTTTGGCGTCAGCATCCCTGGGTCATGCGAGTGCGGCGGGGGGCCGATGGGCGCACCGTGTGCACCCATGAGGCTTAGATCAGCCCCGATCCCAGGCCGGCGTGGGGAGATGTGTCGCGACGACATCGCCTCTGACGCGCCAGGCCTCTAACCCTGCCTCGCGATAAGGCTCGCTCCGCAGCAGCCAGCACCACCCACCACCCGTTGGCAGAGCCCGCAACACGCAGTGCAGAGGCTGGAGACGAAGCAGGGGTGAGTACACCCACTCAACCCGTTTCGTTCGTTCCGCCCCCCCCTCAAGCCCACCACCCAACGCGCGCACCCCGCCCAACCCACCTTACTCGGCTCGTGGGCTAAGGGTAACGGCGGGGAGCACCGGTTGGGGTGGGGGGGCGGGGGGGTGCAGGTGCCTGCGGCGTGTGTGGCGGTATTGCTTTGTTGATGTGGCGGCGCACCCCCTCCCACACGCACTCCACCCCTCCCCCCTGGGGCCCCTCCCTTCCTGTGCTGTGTGCGGGTGGTGGTGGTGATGATTGAGCGCCTGTGCACGAAACAAAGGTAGTACTGGTGCCCCCCTAAGCCGCACTCTGCGAGTGCTCGAACAAGTTAGCTAGGCTGGTGGTGGTGGCGGTGCATGTGTGTGTGTGTGGGTAAGTGGGGGAGTCATGCCACAACGACGCGCAGGACGACAACGACGCGCCCGCTAACTACATGCGCGCTGCTTATATGTCGACCGACCGCGCACCCACTGATGATACGCCGTTTGTACAGTACGCAAAAGACACGCAGCCGGGTATGTTCAAACGCATGAACAACGAATTCGTGCGACTGGAGTCGCCAATTCCCGCGTGGCTCGCAATGGCCAGTACATGTGCTCACTTGTACGGATTTACGGCACTGCTGGGGCCAGTTACAACCGAAGACGGCTTCCGCGGTAGCAACACGAGCACATGTGAGGGGGTATACACCCACCACAAGGTCAGCAAACAAAGTACACAGCAGCACAGCAAGCAACGCACACCCGGAAGCTTTGTCAACAGACAAGAGTGCACGAAACAAAGGTAGTACTGGTGCCCCCCTAAGCCGCACTCTGCGGGTGCTCGAACAAGTTAGCTAGGCTGGTGGTGGTGGTGGTGGTGGCGGTGCATGTGTGTGTGTGTGGGTAAGTGGGGGAGTCATGCCACAACAGACGGAAACAAGCTGCAAAGCCTCCCAGGAGAAGTTCCTGGAGAGTTGCGTTGCGGTGTGTGCAAGTGTGCCACGGCGGGGATGGGGGACCAAAGACAGCGTGCCTCTGAGTGCGATCTGCAGAACGGGGCGTAGTGAGGTGGGGGGGATTGGCGGCAGTCTCCAGAGAGAGAGATCACTGGGTCAGGGTGTGCCCTCTTGTCCTCTCAGATGCACCGCACAGCTGCCTCCAAACCGAGCAGGGGTGGGGCGGTGCTGTGTTGCGAGGCTCGAAAGCAAGACGGTGCGATGAAACAAACGGCAAAGCAAGCACAAAAGGCAGAAAACACTCCGCCCACTCTCGCCTACACCCTCCTCAGCTCCCGCCTGGCAGTCACACGGCATGTGGTCCGGCTGGACGCAGTTGCAACAATTGACACTGTCCGTTCCATTGCCACCGCCACCGCCCTGAAGGGGGAAGACACGGGACAGGTGATCCGTCTAGCCGCACGAGTAGCACGCGCGGCCACCGCCAAAGCTGCTAGCACACTACCCACCGCCACTGCGGGTAGACATACAAGATGTGGCCAGCTTGGCCGCACGAGTAGCAGGTGCGGTCACCGACGCCCTTGCCACACCACACACACGACATGAAAGGCAGATAACACTGCCAGGTAGTGCTATTGGAGAAACTGGGATCCAAGACGCCATGAAACGGAAGACACAGCGCACACAGAGACAGAAGACATGCTGCTCGTTGGTGTGAAAACCCACCTCCCGCAGAGGCTGAGTGCAACACCAGAACCCTTCGAGGAGTCAACTCTCCCCAGACGCTCCCCTGTGCTGAGGCGGTACAACATGGTGATGGAGCTGCCGTCCACCGCAACAACATCACCTGGCTGTGACACAGCAAGTGAGGAGGCATAGTCGCTGATTCGGAAAGTACGCAGGCAGCTGAGGGAGGTCGTGCACCACACCTTGAGAGTTCTCAGAGAGGCCGAAGACACCAGGCGCTGCTCATCGTTGGACAGAGCGACGCAGGGCACCGTCTGTGTGGTCTCATCCAGGGTGTGTGTGTGTGTGAGGGTGCTGATGCCCCACACACGGAGGCTCCTGTCTTGTGACCCGCTGAAGATCCTCGTGCGCGACACAGCAATGCTGCGAACAGCGTTGCCGTGACCCTCCAGCACTGTGGCGCTCGGTGTCCCCTTCAAGTCCCACACACGCACCTTCCCTTTGGAGTCTCCGGACACCAGACCTCCGCAGCGCGTCCACGCTGCACTGTGCACGGGGGTGTCATTGTGGCGCAGGATGCACACCCGATCCCACGTTGACATCAGCCACACGCAGATAGTGCCGTCAGCAGAGCACGCTGCCAACCACGTCCCACAGGCTGAGAACGCGCTGCAATACACAGCAAGGTCGCGGTTGCCATGTTTTAATTCCGCCACCACAGCAGCGGTAGTGGTGTCCAGCACAGTAGTGTATCCGTCCATGTGACTGACTGCACACAGTGTCCCACACCTCGACAGTGTGATGCGGGAAACGAAGCTGCGTGCAGATGAGTAGGCTGCGGGAGCCCTGACGTTGGGCCAGCGTGGGACGAGCTGGACAGTACCCCCGTCCTCCAGACCCGTGTCGGCAACGCGCTCTGAATCGTCCAGCTCCTCCTCACACCCTTCGATGTGTGCCGCCAGCCCTGCAGCCTCGCGGTCTGCGTTGATAGAACCGGCATACATCTCCTTCAGCGCACATGCCTTCAGCCCGATCACGGTCCCGCCTTCTGGAACACCGACGACACAGCTGTCACCGGTCCCGCTGTGACGCACAGTCACATCCATGGGTTTGGCAACTAGCGGCTCTGCTTCTGGAGAACGTGGCGGTGTGTGCAGTCGCGATCGGGGGTGTCATCATGGGAATCAAAAGACAGTGGCAAGGTGGGACCGACACGTGGATACCCCTCCCCACCACGGCTGAGTGTGTTTCGCTGTTGACTGCGGCTCTCAGTGTGGCAGTGAAAGGAGAGAACAACTCTGCTCAGCATGTGTGGGTGCTGGTGGGAGAATCGGGGATGTGCTGCTAATCCTCTGAGTCAACACTCAGTGTGAAGTTGAACACTGGTCTCAGGTGTGCATTGCAAGGGTAGAGAGGAGGACTTCACGAGGGAGGAGGGGGTGGTGGAGGGGGGGAGTAGTCTGCAGAGAGAGCACTGCGTCAGTCATTTGCCCTCTTCTCATCCCAGATATAAACGCATCAGCTGCCTCCAAACAGAGCAGGGGTCAGGTCCTGCAGTGTTGCGAGGCTAGAAATGAAGAGAGTGCAGAACACAACAAATACGCAAGCAGGTGCAACACAACGGCAAACCCACAAGGCACGGAACAGGCTGACGAGACACTGCACTCAGGAAACAGAAGACACAGCACACACAGAGACACAAGTGAGGTTCGTTGGTGTGAAGACCCACCTCCCGCAGAGGCTGAGTGCAACACCACAACCCCCAGCGGCCTTGACGCTGGGCCAGCGTGGGACGAGCTGGACAGCACCCCCGTCCTCCAGACCCGTGTCGGCAACGCGCTGTGCATCGTCCAGCTCCTCCTCACACCCTACGATGTGTGCTGCCACGCATGCAGGATCGCGGACTGCGTTGATAGAACCGGCGAACATCTCGTTGAGCGCATCGGCCTTCAGCCCGATCACGGTCCCGCCTTCCGGAACACCGACGACACAGCTGTCCCCGGTCCCGGCACACAGTCATCTCCATGACTTTGGCTACCAGCTCAGCTTTTCTGGAGAATGTGGCGGTGTGTGCGTGTGTCCGATGGTGGGGATGGGGATCAAGACAGGTTGCGTCAAAGCGGTGCCACCGGTTGATACTTCGGAGGGGTTCGGGCGGGTGTTTGGGTGGGTGGCTGGGGAGGGGCCCAGGAAGAGTCACGGCGACCAGCCACACTGCCCCCTGCTGTGAGGCAACCAACCGACAGCGCCAGATCTGAACAGCACGAGTCACCTGTTTCGCAGACGGCGACACGGCACCCACAGGGCCGAAGCGGTTTGCGGATTGCCCCCAGAGGTGGTCAAGGGGGTCTTGGACACGCACCCACCCACCCCCTGTCCGACCCCTCCAACCACACACACGTTAATCTTCCTCTCCTGCGCCGACGCAGCGGCAGCGGAGAGCGAACGTGTCTCGGTGAGACGGGGGGCCGCGTTCGGAGCAGCGGCGGTGGGGGGCCCCCAGGTTCTTGTTGTTGTGATGATGCAGCTCATGGGAAGGCGGCAGCAACGACGTCGCTGTCGCGGCGCAGAGAGGCAGACGCGCAGATGAAGGCGTCTGGGTCGGAACGCACAGCCGCCAGCACCACCTCCTTGTCGCAGCACAGCGCTGTGGGGGCGTGCTGCAGGGCACGTCCCTCCTGGCGCACAGCTGCCAGCACCACCTCACGCTTGTTCCACAGTGTGGCGTGGGCGAAGCGCAACGCACTGCCGCAGCTCATCACAGCTGCGAGCACCACCTCCTCGTCAGCACAGAACACAGGATCGACAAATTGAAGCGCATCGCCGTGTGTACGAGCCGCTTGAAGCACAACCGACCTGTCGCTTCGCAGTGAAGGGTCAGCGTACTGCATGGCCCTCCCGTCCTGCAAGACGGCGATCTGCTGAAGCTCCTTGTCACGGCACAGTGAAGCACTAGCGTAGCGAAGAGCGCACCCGCACTTTCGCACGGCCGCAAACATGAAGTTTCTGTCGCTGAGGAACGCAGGGTCGGCGTACTGAAGAGCATCCCCGTAAGTGTGTGTGGCTGCGAGCACCACCTCCTCGTCCTTGCGGAATTTCACATCTGCATATGGCAGTATTTCCGGTGACGACTTCACAGCAGCAAGCACGACCTCACGATCCCTGCGCAGGTTGTCTGAAGCAGACTCCAAAGCAGCACCAGCCTTCTGCACGGCTGTGAGGACCACGTCTCTGTTGTTGCGGATCGACTCATCGCAGAATTCCAAGGCACAAGGGAACTGTGCCACCGCAGCAAGCTGCACCTCCCTGTCGCTGGCTACATTAGTTGGGTTTGAACCGAACGAGGTCCGACCCCGGCCCGTCGGCCACAGGTCCGAGCTAGCCTGTCGAGCAGGCTATCCAGCGTCCGTCCGGCATGCGTGTGTGGGGGTGGGGAAGGGAAAAGACACACGGGACACACACCGGTGTTAGATTTAAAACGCAGCAACTGTGCCACCGCAGCAAGCTGCACCTCCCTGTCGCTGGCTACAGAGGGGTGGGCGTGCTGCAAGGCACGTTCCTGCAGCTTGACACACTGCAGCACGAAGTCTCTGTTGGCGCGAAGCGAGGCGTCTGCTTCTCCGAGCACATCTGGGCCACGCCGCACCCCTGCCAGCACCACCTCCTCGTCCTTCTTCAGGTGTGAGGGTGCACAGCGCAGTGCATAGTGCTGACCCCATGATCTGCTGTGCATCGCAGCGAGCACAACCTCCCTGTCGCCCTGCAGGGAAGGGTGGGCGCGTTGGAGTTGAATGGGGTCGGTCTGGACTGCCGCAATCATAACGTTTCGGTCTTGGTGAAGCGGCACATCGGAGGGCGACACCACCCGCTCGGGGACATGCTCCAATGCCCTGCCGTGCCACAGGACAGCCTCGCGTTGGAACTCCGTGTCGTGGCGCAGTGTTGGAGATGCATCGATGAAGTTGTATCCCCAACGACGCACGGCAGCCAGCATCACCTCCCTGTCGTCACGCAGTGCCCCAGAAGCGGACTCAACCTCAAACGCCGTATCCATCTCGAGGGCACGGAGAACAAGCTCCTTGTCGTTGCGCAGTGCAGCACTTGCGTACTTGAGACCACCTGCCGCCATGACCACCTGCCTGTCGCCGCGGAGGGTCTCACAGGCGTACCCGAGGGCGTGTCTGTCGACTGGGACTGCCGCCATGACCACCTCCCTGTCGGCCTGCAGGGACGCATCGACATGCTCGAGTACACCAACCTGCCGCTGCACAATAGTGAGGACGAAGGGTTTGTTGCTGAGCAGTGCAGGTGACACAGACTGAATATCATATGCAGACAGGTAATACATCAGCATGATGTCCTCATCCGCACGCAAGTCATCGGAAGCGTGCTCTAACGCGCCACAGTTACTGCGGACTGCGACGGTGACGATGTGCTTGTCACTGCGGAAGGACTCGAGGTACTGCAACGCCCTGCCGTCACACTGCACCACCACAAGCGCCACATCACGCAGACCCCGTGCCCAGGCGGGTATGGTGTTGATGTCGACGTGATCCCCATCTGGGTTGCGCAGCATCTGCTGCTCCAGCATCTCAACGAAGCGTGCACCCGACAGCGCCACGTCGATGCAGCACCCCTGCGACACACCTGCGGCACCGCGCAGAGGCGTGCTGTCGTCCAGCACCACCCCATCCACCGACAGCTCCACGTCCTCCGGAAGCGCGTCAGCAGGGGACCCGAGCACCACGTCGAGTGCCTTTGCTTTCAGAAGCTCCAGCGTGTCGCCCTCCTCGATGTGCACCGCATGCTGCTCGCCGCACAGCGCGTCCTTCAGGAACACCTCCATTGTCTCTCACACCTGTGTTTGCTCTGCGTGTTGCTGCTTGTGTATGCGGGTGTGTGGTGTGGTGGGGTGGGGTGAAATGTTGTAGAATCGGTCTGGCTTCCAACATGTGACTCACCTCACATTCAGCACAACGCAATGGCGGGTGGAAAGTTTCACGTGCTTTAATCGTGCCCTTGTGATCCTCAACTCACGACACCATCATTGCCAGGAGTGTGACCGTGGAAGCGTCAACGCAAAGTACTCTTCGCGAAAGCGGCAACCGTGCTTCCTTCATACTTATTTGATGCGTTGACCATTCCACCACCCTAGAGCCTGATGCTTAGATGTGGATGTGAATCATCTGTGAACACGAGATTGCTGGACATACAGAAAAGAAGCAAGGTGCGTCGGAATCACCCCTACACTTTTACGCTTCATGCTGAGACAACTCTGCCAAGACTCAGGTCAAAACTAGGTGGTGGTGATCATGTCATGTCATGCATGTGCTTCAAAAAGACACAGAGCAACAGCACCCAAAAGGCCACCACTGTGGTGCGGGTGCGAGAGTCGCCTGCAGACAACTCAACAAACAGGTAGGTAGGGGCGGGGCCTGGGGGTGCGTCTTACAGACGCAGACTGTCGGAAAACGTTTCCGTGCCTCCGACACGACAGCCGACGTGCCCTCTGAAGGCCAGCCAGGAGGGAGGGCGCAACGATGTTGGTTAGGGTAAGATCATGTGCAACAGCCTTCTCAAGAGCGGGGTCCTTTCGGAGAGGTCAACACGCTGCAGCATGGCCGGTCTGAACGCCATGTGTGGGTCACTCTTGGTGCCGTCCTGTGTCGGAACTCCTCTGCTACATCCTCCCCCGCCGCTTCCTCCTCAGGCATGAACGGATCAAGGCCCACGAAGGAGCGCACCCCAGGCAGACGCGACACATCAGGAGGCGGGTTGGTGGAGGTAAACGGTAAATCAAGCAGGAGGAGAACAGCCTCCAGGAAGACGACGCTCGAGGTCGGGTGGACGCGAGGCCCAGCAGGTAATGTCAGGTTGAGATTGCGATCGAAGTCTGGGTGGGGGCTGAAGCACCCGGACACGGGGATGTCGCCGACGATGCAGAACAGTGAAGAGAAATTCCTCAAAACGCACCACATTCGGCACCAGCGAAGACCCTCTTCGAATCGTCGAAGAGGGACAAGCATGGCAGTGGATCACTTGTGGGACAGCACGCTCTTCATGCCCGCTGTGTATGGTTCTCATCCAGCTCAGGGAAGGCGGCAGCAACGACGTCGCTGTCGCGGCGCAGAGAGGCAGACGCGTAGATGAAGGCGTGTGGGTCGGCACGCACAGAGGCCAGCACCACCTCTTTGTCGCAGCACAGCGCTGTGGGGGCGTGCTGCAGGGCACGTCCCTCCTGGCGCACAGCTGCCAGCACCACCTCACGCTTGTTCCACAGTGTGGTGTGGGCGAAGCGCAACGCACTGCCGCAGCTCATCACAGCTGCGAGCACCACCTCCTCGTCAGCACAGAACACAGGATCGACAAATTGAAGCGCATCGCCGTGTGCACGAGCCGCTTGAAGCACAACCGACCTGTCGCTTCGCAGTGAAGGGTCAGCGTACTGCATGGCCCTCCCGTCCTGCAAGACGGCAATCTGTTGAAGCTCCTTGTCACGGCACAGTGAAGCACTGGCGTAGCGAAGAGCGCACCCGCACTTTCGCACGGCTGCAAACATGAAGTCTCTGTCGCTGAGGAACGCAGGGTCGGCGAAACGAAGAGCGCGGCCGTCAGTGTGTGTGGCTGCGAGCACCACCTCTCGGGGACAGTTGTAGTGCCGGGCCACCCACGCCGATGATTTCGCAGATTCGAGCGCCATGTCTTTGCGCGGCAGGTCATCCGAAGCGTACTGCAGAGAAGCACCATTCTTCCTCACGGCTGCGAGGACCACATCTCTGTCGCTGCGAACGGAGTTTTCACAGAACTCCAAGGCCATCGGGTCCTGCGCCACTGCAGCAAGCTGCATCTCGATGTCGTTGTCGTGGTTGGCATACTTCAAGGCACGCCCATTCAGCTTGACACACTGCATCATGAAGTCTCTGTCGGTGATCAGGGACGCATCGGCTTCCTTCAGCAGGTCAGGGTCGCGCCGCACACCCGCCAAGAACACCTCCCGGTCCTGCTTCAGGTAGGCGTCAGCCCAGATCAGGGCAGTCATATGGCCCCACCCCTTGCTGCGCATCGCGGCGAGGACCACCTCTCTGTCGCCAGAGAACGTCAGTGCGCCCCGAAGGGACCCCGGATACGTCTCCACAGCTGCAAGGACAAGGTCGCGGTCACGGCACAAGGAATCGTTTGAGTTCTGCAGTACCCTGCCGTGCCACAGGACAGCCTCGCGTTGGAACTCCGTGTTGAGGCGGAGGTGGTCGGAGACGAACCTGAAGGAAGACGGCACCACACGCAGGGCAGCCAGCACCACCTCCTTGTCGCCACGCAGCTCTTGGGAGACCGCATCCAGGGAGAGGTTGCTCCTGCAGTTGAGCATCAGGTCCTTGTCGGAGCGCAGTGCCTCGCCTGCGTACTCCATCCCAGCACCGTGTGCCGCCAGGAGCACATCCCTGTCGTTGCGGAGTGCCTCAGACGCCCAGCGGAGTGCGGCGCCGGTGCTTTGCACCGCCGCCATGACCACCTCCCTGTCGGCCTGCAGGTCGGTAGACACGTATTCGAGTGCATCACCATTGCGCATGACGAGATCGAGCACGAAGTCCTTGCTGCCCAGCAGCGTTTCAGATGCGTACTTCAGGGGGGATGCGGAATCATCCAGGGGGTTGGCGGAGGACATCCCAGCGACCAGCACCACATCCCCGTCTGCCTGCATCGCTTCGGGGGCGTATTCAAGCGCATTTGCGTTCTTTTTCACAGCGAAGATGACGAGGCGTTTGTTGTTGCGCAGAGTCACGTGGACGTGTTGCAAAGCCCGCCCACCGCAACGTCCCACCATCTCAAGCGCTACATCCTCGATGCACCGTGCCCAAGCAGGCATTTGGGATGCAGTGATTGTGCGGTTCTTCAGCTCCCTCACAAGGCGTGCACCTGACAGCGCCACGTCGATGCAGCACCCCTGCGACACACCTGCGGCACCGCACAGAGGCGTGCTGTCGTCCAGCACCTCCCCATCCACCGACAGCTCCACGTCCTCCGGAAGCGCGCCAGCAGGCGACCCGAGCGCCACGTCGAGTGCCTTTGCTTTCAGAAGCTCCAGCGTGTCGCCCTCCTCGATGTGCACCGCATGCTGCTCGCCGCACAGCGCGTCCTTCAGGAACACCTCCATTGTCTCTCACACCTGTGTTTGCTCTGCGTGTTGCTGCTTGTGTGGGTGGGTGTGTGGTGTGGTGGGGAGAATCTAATCTGCAGAAAGAAGGAAGGTGTGCTGACAAGAAGATTGGGCCGCTTGGTTGTTCCGATGCGGGGCGGGCGGGGTGGTGCGGGTGTCCTCTTTTGTGCCGCCAAAATCGACGGCCCCCGCTCGCAATATTTGTTGGCACCGACAGGGGGGGCGGCCCCTGGTTGCGGACACCTTCAGCTGTGCAGCGGATGGAGGGTGGTGAAATAGAAGAGAATGGTAGAAAGATCCACGAGGGATGGACCCTCCCCGTTCACTCGATCTATCGAGCAGGTTGCCCGATCACCTGTGTTGCTTGTCTTGTGTTGTGTCGTTACGTTGTGCGGGCAGAAGGGCACGGGCACGGCGGGGGCGGGGCAGGGCGGGTGGGCTCCAGAGAAGCTCGTGCGTCGATCGCGCCCGCTGTACTAAACCCCCCTGCACCAAGCAGGACGACGCATGGGGCATGCAGACAGACAGGGTATACAGCAGGACGAAGTGGCATGTCATGACACGGCGTCATGTTGCTTCTTTGTTTTGTATCAAAAACACTTCCGCTTTGTCAAGGGCACACTATCATTGAATGTCACACGGGTGCATATAGCAAAATCAGGACAGTACCTTTTTCCAAAACGTGAATCATATTTGCAGCAGTGCCAACCACACAGAGCTCTGTCCTGCCCTCTGGGTGTGAGATCCCACCGCAACAAAAAAAATTGGCACGCTCCAACACACGGAATGACGCCGGCGACAATACATAGAGCCGGCGGCTGGGCATAAGAGGAGGAAAAATACTTCCGACACACTTCAGGAATCTGTTTCACTTGCTTGGGGTCCCTCGCTACCAGGTGTGACTGAGGGAGAGAAAAGTGAGCAACGGCCCCACTTCCCCACACTGACTGACGAGCTGTGACTGGTAGCGAGGGCCCCCCCTTGCATTTCACGCATCCAATCCGGCTGGGCATAAAAAGGAGTAAAACACTTCCTTCAGAAGGGCAACCGAACCAAATCACATGTCACCAAGCCAGTGGAGAGCGCATTTTGGCTCTCGCATTTCACACACTGTGAATATTCTTTTGGAAAGTGTCGGGTGGCACTGAAAGGCAGGGGGGAGGGGGAGGGGGAAGGGCAGGCACCACCCCACCTTTTTGTCGCAGTGCCGAGCACACCCTGCTTGTTGATGTAACACCCACTGCCGCACAAACACAGTGTCACACACACACACACGCGAATATCATTTTTTTGCAGCAATGCAGAGGGAGGCGCGTGGAGCGTCGCTCTGCCCTTTTGCCGCCACCCCCGTCTGCAACACCCACGTTCGAACAGATGAAAAGCCTTGCAACTGCAAATGCAAGCCTGGTATTTTTTTTGCGCGTGATGCAGGACACCGACCGCTGCCAAACACGAGCCGTTTTTTTGTTAGAATAATACACGTTTGTTCTGCCACCCCACCCCCCCCCCAAAAACCCCCCCCCCCCCCCCACACCCACCCGTGAAAACCACTTTTTTCCCACCCTGGAAACAACCTCCCGATGTCTTCACGCCACCACACAGGGACAGCTCCGTGCCAAAACACGGCACCCACCATGGTCGAACCCACCTGAATTCCGAGCAGTACGGCTTTGCGTTCGTGCCCCCTCCGGCTCCACACCCCCTCCCCCCTTCTTCTTCAGCATGCAAACATAAACGTTCCGGACCCCATCTCGCTTGCGACATCAGGGATTGCCGCTCGCACGGATCTCCGACAGAGAGGTGCATCGCTGCCACGCGGCAGGCGTTGGCGTTGCACTGGGGGTGGGTCACTGGGTGGCAGAGGTGAGTGGCTTTTGACGTGATTTGCTTCTGAGTTCAAAGTTATATAAAACACACAAGGCCCGTGGTCCCAGCACCTCGCACGCCATGTCATGTGACACTGCGTGCGGTTGTGGAATGCAGCCCGCCCAAAACCCCCCACCTGGAAGCTCAGTCAGAATCGGAATCAGAGTCGAAGAACGCGGCCTGGCTTGCCTTCTTCGACGGTGGTTGCCTCTTGGGTGCAGGCTTTGCGCGCACCGGGGCAGCGCTGCTTTCGTCTGAGGAGCTTTCGAAGGTGCTCTTTGAGCGCGGCTGTTAGGCGGGTGGGGAGGGTGGGTGAGAATGTGCTTCTGGGAGTGGCTTTCCTGGTGGTGCCCCAGCACTGCAAGCCCGCAAACCCGGTATGCCTTTATGCGCCCCGCAGATCCATACCTTCGCCTGACCCTTCGCAGCAGGTTTAGGGCTCTGCCTCAATCCTGCGAACACGTCGTCGCTGCTGTCAGAGTCAGAGCCTGCGAGCGCCTTCTTCGCTGTGGGCTTCGAAGATTTCGGCGGAACTCGTGTCGCGCGCGGAGGGGCTGAAGACGAAGATGACGAAGACACATCCGAATCCTCCACAATGAGATACGACAGGGCGCGCGGCTGCAGGGGTTGGTGTTGTGTTGAGGCGGTGCGATGCAAACCAGAGGAGAGGCACGCGTGGCGCGGAAGAGTTCACGTCACAGCGGGCACAGCGCACATGCCACACGGCGTGGCAAACACGCCGTTCAAATTTTAATGTTGGTACAAATCAAAGCTCAAGACAAGATCGCAGCACTGGAGGCGATGAAACACACTGGCGCGGTGCGGGATCTGCACATCCGTTCTTAGGACCGGCCGTCATGAGGCTCGTCATGAGGCAGCCGGCCCTAATGTACTCCCATTTTGCCAATGGGGCTGCAGAGGTGGGATGGAGAGCCACCATCTTCCTAAAAGTCGCAAAAGACGAACTTCCCCGAATCTCGCTGGGCAATCAGCATGCAAAGAACCTGTGCACTTGCCGCCGCCATCGGGAAGCAGACATCCGACCAACCCCGGACAACATCCCAGCAACACAGGCAGAAAACACACCTTCGATGCCGCATCAGCCTTCGGGGGCGGCCTTCTGGGAGGCGGCACATCCCCCTCTGACTCAGAGTCGCTCTCCTCGAACTCGTTCTGCTTCCGCTGCTGCACAAACTTGCTGCTCGCAGCCTTCGGCTTCGCCTCAGAGTCACTGGAGGAGACATCCTTCTCATAATCTGCCGCAGTCTTCTTCTGCAAAAGGCGTGCGTGTTGTTGTAATGAGACCACATCAAGCAGGGCAATCGGTGTCTCTGCACTACAGTCTACCCCATACAAGATGATGATGCATGTCTGTTGTGGAGGTGCACTCAATGGGGCGTGCCAGCCACCCATCCTATCATCTCTACCCAATGGGGATACCCACCTGGTCAATGTTTCACTACCTCTCTATGGGGTACCCTAGGTAACACACTAACAACGAGAAGCAAAGCGAGGCGCATCACTGAGGCTGTTTGAGCCGACCATACCCTGAACGTGAACACGATCTCCAGCTTGCCATACACCAGCTCCTTCACATCGGCGGTGCTCGTGACAGGCACCCTGTCGACATGGGTCAGCAGCATCCCTGTCGCGGGGGCAAATCCGCTCGACTCCGCCGCCGTCCCCGCCACAACCTGCGTCACAACCATGGCGCTGAGGGACAGACCCACACGCACCGCGGCGTTCTCCCGCTTCAGCGTGAACTGCATCTCACTGCTGCCAGCCTGCACCTCAGACTCATCGGAGTCGGAGTCAGAGTCAGAGCCGGACTCAGCCTGGGCAGGCGCGCGCCGCCCCTGCGGCGGCGCCGCCTTCGCCTCCGCCTTGTCGCCGGGGTCAGAGCCGGAGCCCGAGTCGGAGTCAGAGGAGGAGGAGTCGAACATCGGCTTCGACACCGTCTTGGAGGGTGCCTTCTTTGCGGCGGGCTTCCTCCGCGCCACAGCATAGCTGCTGGATGACGAAGATGACGACAGGCGGCTCACGGCGCGCGCCCGGGCAGACGCCTTTGCGGGGGCCTTCTTCGGTGCAGGCTTCGCGAAGGCGGATGAGCTGCTGCTGCTGCTGCTGCTGGACCCACTCTGGAACGACACATTCGCAACAGGCGGGCGCGCCGGCGGGTCAGCCCCGCCTGCAGCCCCCTCGGCTGGAGGCGCCGGCGGCACCACACCACCACCACCACCACCACCACCACTGCTGCTGCTGCTATCGGAGTCAAAACCACCACCTCCTCCTCCTCCCCCAACAGCCTGCTGCTGCTGCTGCTGCGGCTTCGCCGCAGCAGGGGGTTGGGGTGTTGGGGAGAGAGGGTCTCCTGCATCGCCTTCATCGTCGCTATCGGAGGAGGAGGAATCGAAGCCTGCTGGAGGGGCGCGTGGCGGAGGCGGCGGCGGCGCTGCCGCCGCACCACCGCCACCGCCGCCGCCGCCGTCGCTATCCGAATCGGAGGAGGAGTCGCCCAGGAAGAACGCGGCGCCAGGCCTTTTCGCAGGCGGCTGCTTCTTCCTCCGGCTGCTGTGCAGCGGCTGCGGCGGCGCTGCGCCCCCAGCCCCACCGCTGCTGCTGCTGCCGCTGCTCTCCGACCCAGATGCGTACCCCCCGTCACCGCCGGCTGCCGCCTCAGATGTCTCAGCGGATCCCCCCGCTGCCGCCTCCTCCTCCGCTGCTGCCGCTGGGCCCTGCAGAGGATCCCCTGAAGCCTCAACGCCAGCAGACTCTTCGACAACCTCGGGTGGTGGTGCCGCTTCGTCATCCTGTTGCTGCTGGTCCTTCTTCTTCTTCTCAGCCACATCTGCCACCGGGGGGGGGAGCTGCGGCGGCGGCGCCATGGCCCCTTTGAGGATGATGTCTGAAAGGGATTTGTTCTGCTCCTCAAGCGACATGAGCTGCGCTGCGAAGTCCGACTTCTGCTGCTCGAGGAGCTCCCGGAGCGATTCAACTGTCTCGCCGGAGGACCCCGCGTCGCGGAGGAGTCGCTCCTTCAACGAGTCGATCTCCCTTGACGCGGAGCGGAGGTCGGACTGCAGGCAGCGCCTCTTGTCCCTCTCCATCTCGAGCTGGTCCGCCTCCACCCCGCGCGCCTCCTTCTCCCGCGAGAGCAGCGCCTCGAGGCGCGACACCTCGCGCCGGGAGTCGGCCTGCGCCTGCTCTGCGGCGGCAATCCCACTGCGGTCCCATTGCGCCTCCGCAAGCTCGCCCTGGAGGGACCGCTTCTCAGCAGAGAGGGCCTGCACCTCGGCGAGGCGCTCTTCCGCTGCCCGGCGCCACTCCAGGGAGGCAGCTGCCGCGGCGCGCAGCCCAGAGGTGGACTCGCAGACCCCCTCCGAAGCAACGGAGAGGATGGCGGCCAACGCATCCCTTGCCTCCGCAGCGGTTGCCCTCTGCGCAGCGTGGGGCCGCAGCATCGAACGGACCACACCCGCGATGCTGTAGAACGCCTCCACCTCCGCCCTGTCGAGCGTCGCCGCACCCGACCCACCCCGGAAGGTGACACCCGCCGCTGTCACAGAGCACATCTCACCGGCTGCCTCGGAGAGAACACCCTCGAGGGAGATATAAGACATGTCTGTTGCATACTCCGCACCACCCTCAAAGGGATACGCCACGGATCCCGCAGGGAAGCTGGGGGTGGTGGAGGTGGAGGTGGGTCGGGCTGCCGCCCCCACCGCCCAGACCCGCAGAAGGTTGTGGAGCACCACGCCGAGGGAGAAGACGTCGGCGCAGCGGTAGTCCAGCCGGCTGCCCCTCCCCGGGGTGGAGCGGAGGATTTCCGGGGAGAGGCACGCCGCCTCCCCGAGGTACACCTTGTGGGTGTTGTGCAGCAGCTCCCACCCGCTGCCGCTGCCGCCGCCGCTGCCCCCGCCGGCACCGACGGGGAGGAGGGCGGAAGAACCTCCACGTGACGTGTCCTGGAAATCCACAGCGCAGGCAAAATCCGTCAGAAAAGCATGCACAATCCGAGGCGCTGTAGACCCCCCCGCCAATCCCCCACCGGGCGCCGGGGGGGTAGTGTCGTCATCATCCCACCCGTCGTCGTCGGCGGCGGGGTGGGGGGAGTGGTGGTGGTGGTGCTGCTGCTGGGCAGCCTTCGCAGCACCTCCATCATCCAAGGTGTCCCACGAGGAGTCGGAATCGGAGTCGCCGGACCCACCGCCGGCGGGGAGGCGCTGCTGCGTGGTGGTGGTGGCGGCGGTGCCCCCTCCACCCCCTGCCGGTGTCGCCGCTCTGTCTGTGGTGACCACAACGATGCTCTCGAAGGATATCCCGCGGTGCGCGACGCGGCAGCCCTGCAGATGCGCCACAGCGCCTGCGATCTGCGCCCCGATCCGCGCGATGGACAGCGGGGGCAGAGGCGCTGCAGCCGCTGCGGGCGCCACCCCCCCGACACCCCCCACGCCGGCGCTTGCCGCGCGGGATAGCGGAGCGGTGCGCAGCGGGACACCCCCACACAGCGGCAGGGGGGTCGCGCCGCTGCTGGGTGGGCCGCCGCCACCGCTGCCGCCTGCAATCCCGCCGGAGAGGAGCTGTGCGGATGCGGTGATGTTGTGGGAGAACGACGTCGCCCCACCCCCTGCTGCGGGTGGCACAACGCAGGGTGCGGCGATCGCCGCGCTGAAGGAGCAGGAGGAAGGGTGGTGCGCCGGATGAGCCAAGGCGGAGGCCCCACTCGGAAGGCTGTCGTAGCAGGGGTGGATGACGTAATACGCACGCTCCCAGTCTGAGAAGATGTACTTTCCGGCACGGATGGACCGCAGGTGGGCGGAGATGGCTTCCCCGATGACAATGGTGTCGTGGAAGGACTGCAGCGCCTTGAGGATGGACGGGCATCCAGGGACACGCACCCCCGACGCCAGGGTGTATTGCGTCGCCGCCTCCGTCACAACTGATGTTGACTCTGCCTCGGAGTAGACCATGGTGACCAGCACATCCGCGCCCGATCTCGCCTTGCCGCGGCGGGTGATGGACCTGAGCCCTGCACCCTCTAGCAGCGTCGAGGACCACACCTCATCGCGCAGCTCGTAGTCACGGATCTGGGTGCTCCAGATGCCTGTGGCAGAGTCCATCGTGTGGGCTCGAAGCCCCTCCCCACACGGGGTGGTGGTGGTGGTGGCGGCGTGTGTGTGGAAGAGAGGTCCGCCCACCCCCAGAGGGGAGGAGGTGCGGTCTGCGTGGTGGTGGTGGTGGTGGTGGTGGTGGGGGAGTCTTGCTCGGTCAGAGGATACAAACAAAGGAGATAGGGGGAGGGGGAGGTCAGTTCATCCAGTTCTGCTTGTAGTATCAGTTCGCGTGCGGAGGGGCTGGAGCGGGGAACAAAGAGACACAAATCCTGCTGTGAGTTGTGCCTCACTCACAACACCGGGTGGGTGGATCAGGGGGAAACACTAGGGATCATTTTACTCTCGCGCGCACTCGTGTTGTGACTTACTGGGGGGGGGGGGGTAGGGCGGGTCGAAAGCCTGTCCCAAAATGGGGTTTTTCGACATAGCAGCCGCGGCCCTCTATTTGACCTTCTGACCCCTCAGAACCCCCTATACCCCGGTTTTTGGGCCCTAGGAGTCCGATTTTCGGGCTCCCGAGCCCCGGAAAGTCGATTTTTGATGATGTCAAAATTTTGTTCCCTATACTGCACCTCAGGGTCACGCACAGGTTCGCCAGTCCACTATCAGCTCATGTGCAGGCCCACTTTCTCGACCTCCTCCACCCCTTCCTCCCCTGCGTCCTCAAGACCCTCCATAGGTGCCAATCCTGCATCTTTCGACCCTCTTCCCACTCCAGCGTCACACCAAACTGTTGAATGCGGGCAGCCACCATCTCCTTCTCTGTATACACTGCCAGATCGTGCAAAGATGCATACTGATGCAGAGTGGGAATCGTCATCAACTTGCACAGTGTGCGGTGCTTGGCTGCAAGGGACAGGGGGCACAACTGGCCACTGCTCCGACACTGAGATGCTGGTCCGGCCAACGAACTCTTTGTAAGTTGAAAGGTCTCCTCTGTCGGGAGGGGGGTTTGCGAACCAACCCTCACGACTTGCTCATGGCTTGCTGAGCAAGGTGTGCAATGACTTTCTGATTATTCAGGACGTGCATTCGAAGCCCGCGCACTTCTTCTGTGAAATGGTTGTTGCGAGAGTTGCATTGTTTGATTCCTTGATCCCCTTCCTCGCCTCATCGTACGGAGGACGCTTGAATGTCCCGAGCATATCCTTCGCAGCGTCTTTAGCCAGTTCTGCGCACTCGTCATTCCATAAGGCGCGTGCAGCATAAATACCCGGACACTGTTCTGAGACCAGGTCCCACAGGACCCTGTTCTTGAGCGCCCATAAGAGAACCTTGAATGTAAGCTCGGGCTCTGCGTTGCAGCTGGGTACTCGCTGCGCTCTTCACCTCCCTTGACTGTCTGCATCCACAGGAGAAATGCTTCGCAGATAACGGCAGCAGTGGCAAGTGTTTAGTCGGGACAGTTTACCTGCCTTGCATTCTAAGAGAGCATTCTTATGAGGACATCAACACTAATGCATCACTGTCGGCTATGATGACATCCTCCCTGTTCCTGGCAGCTCCGAGTTCAATAGCAGGCCACCCAACGACTGTGTCAGATGGCAGTATTCGATGCCATCTTCTCACTGTCCGAATCGTTGGGATACGACGTTGTTTGTGGCGCGGATGAGCGGTTGCATCAGAAAATCACAGCCGCAGGATGGTGTGGGCTCGGACGTCCCAGGATGAGAGTGTTTTACTATCTGCCCGTGGCAGGCGTCCGTGCCATGACCCGGAGGTGCAGTATAGGGAACGGAAAAATTGACATCATCAAAAATCGACTTTCCGGGGCTCGGGAGCCCGAAAATCGGACTCCTAGGGCCCAAAAACCGGGGTATAGGGGGTTCTGAGGGGTCAGAAGGTCAAATAGGGGGCCGCGGCTGCTATGTCGAAAAACACCATTTTGGGACAAAAAAAGGGGGCTTTCGACCCCCCCTAGGGCAGTGCTCGCCGAATACGGGCATACGTATGCGTATTCATACGTATGCACGTATGCAGATTTCGAAAAAACGCCTGCATACGTCTGTTAATACTTTTGCACTGTACGCTGCCAGGCAGGGCTTCCCCCACACGTGCCACTCTTTGGTGCCTGCCCACTGTGCCTCCTGCTGTTCTGACACGAACAACGTCGCTACTGTGCCCAAAAATGCCCGGAAACACATTTTTGGGACATCTGCGCACCCAGAGAGCCAGATTTGGCCGTTGGGGGAAAATCAGATTTTGGGTCCATCCGGGCCCAGGTACATGTACCAAGTACCTTGGTACAGGAGCCAAATGGGCCGTCGGGCCCGCCCATAGTTATGGGCTTTCCCCGACCCAAGGTACCCAGGGGCCGAAACAACGTACGTGGGTCCACTGCGCACTGAGAACCTAGCCCACAGGACGACAGGACATGCACAGGCACCGGGCCCACTCTCCTCCACCGGTGACCTGCCAGCCGTATGCGTATTCGAGCCGTATGCGTATTCATACGTATGCACGTATGCAGATTTTGGGTTTTTCGAAGAATACGCGTATTCTGCAAGCACTGCCCTAGGGGGGGGGGGTAGGAGGGGTCAAATGCCACCCTTTTACGTGGACAAACACGATTTTTCAAAAAACCGGCGCAGAGGCCCCAAAGCCCCCGTAAACCCTCCAAACCCCCCCAGATCGGTCCGGAAACCCATCGAACCCCACTTTTCCACCATTCCGGGCACCTCAGGTGCCCGAATTGGGGTACCTAAATTTTGTGCCACCGTTTGGTACCGGACAGTGCCACTGTGTGGGAGGTTGGAAAAGAAAATGCCCCAACACACCACATCTGAGGGTTGCAATGCATGTTGCTTGCCAACCACGTCATCCGGTGGGTGTCAGGCGCTATGTAGGTGGCATTAGCCAGGTCTTCGATGAGTTCTGGCTTGTATATGTACCTCCCTGCCACCATGCACCGGGAGGCTGCCTGTAGGTACGGAACAAGTCCAGATGGTCGTGTGATTCCTGTGCAGCAGTGCTCCACAACCGGGATGTGTTGACAACGACTGTTGCAACACGAGCTGTACATTCCGGGAACACACGAAGTGCGCTGTCGTGGTACCCATTGTGCCAGAATTGGTAGTTGCTGCGGTCTACTTTGCCTGGCCCAAGAGCACTGGTACTGAACGGTGCAATATGCGTGGCGAGGTGAATGCAACGGAAGGGCGCAAAGTCAATACAGCTCTCGGATGGCGGGTGGTGGTGCCACTAGTGTGTGACGTTCACTCGAGGATACAACGCATCACAATGAATCAGCAACCGTGGACCGAGTACAATACGCTCTCTGTGGCTGGTGTGGGGGACAAAGGCAGTGCCTGTGCCGCAGGCAGGGAGGTACATATACAAGCCAGAACACATCGAAGACCTGGCTCATGCCACCTACATAGCGCGTGACACCCACCGGATGACGTGGTTGGCAAGCAACATGCATTGCAACCCTCAGATGTGGTGTGTTGGGGCATTTTCTTTTCCAACCTCCCACACAGTGGCACTGTCCGGTACCAAACGGTGGCACAAAATTTAGGTACCCCAATTCGGGCACCTGAGGTGCCCGGAATGGTGGAAAAGTGGGGTTCGATGGGTTTCCGGACCGATCTGGGGGGGTTTGGAGGGTTTACGGGGGCTTTGGGGCCTCTGCGCCGGTTTTTTGAAAAATCGTGTTTGTCACCCCCATTTGACCCCCCCTAGGGGGGGGGGGCAAATAATCGTGCACTCCACTATTAATTGGTGAACGGGCAGGTATAATTGAGGGGCCCAAAAAAAGTCAAAAAGGTGACGGGGGGGAATAATCGTGGGGTGCACGATTATTCACTTTTGCAAGTTTTCTGGTCAGTTCTGGGGACAAACATCGCAAAAACCTCGTCCGTTTGCCTTTTTGGAATCTGTGCGGATCGTAGTGGGGTCATTTTGGCCATGGGGTGTCTGTCTTCACCCCTTACTGGCAGTCACCGTCTGGGCTCATTTTCGTGTTGAAACTGGGGGCACAAGGCCGGACATGTGGACGAATATGAGCCAAAATGGTGACGACCAGTCACGGGTGAAGACAGACACCCCATGGTCGAAATGACCCCACCACGATCCGCACGGGCTCCCAACATTCAAAAGAACGAGTTTTTTGAAATTTCTGCGGGGAAAATTGCTCATTTTTCTTTTCCACAACTGACCGAAAATAGCCAAAAGTGAATAATCGTGCACCCCACGATTATTCAGCGGAAAAAACATTATAAATGCCCGTTTCAAAAAGGCACTATTATTTGACTATGGGGGTCTTTGCTGGTCGACAAACTTCGACAAACTTCTTCAGTTTTCAGCCAATTCAACAGGAAATGCACCAAAATGCACTGACGACCACCCCGTAGCGAAGACCCCCTATGGGGAGTCAGGGAAGGGGGGCAAAGAGCAAAGAGAGGGACGGGGAAAAGGTGTTGCCTTGTGTGGCAAGGGTTGCGGAGGAAGCGTCAATGAGGAAACACAGCAAATGGTGTATCCGTCTCGGTGGGGGGCAACGTTTTTACACGGATTACACTGCACGGATACACCCAAGACAAAGCGACTCGCCTGCACCATCTGGAGGGGGGGGGGGGTAGGGGGGGGGGGGGTAGGGGGGGTCAAATGCCACCCTTTTACGTGGACAAACACAATTTTTAAAAAAACCGGCGCAGAGGCCCCAAAGCCCCCGTAAACCCTCCAAACCCCCCCAGATCGGTCCGGAAACCCATCGAACCCCACTTTTCCACCATTCCGGGCACCTCAGGTGCCCGAATTGGGGTACCTAAATTTTGTGCCACCGTTTGGTACCGGACAGTGCCACTGTGTGGGAGGTTGGAAAATACTACGAGAAACACTTGGCCTCTATGCTGTGAGTGTTGCATTGGACGCTTCCACCTGTTGAACGGGCTCCACCTCTTGCACTTTGAAACCCCCCCCCCCCATATTTTTTTTTTGATTTGACAACTCCGGTTTGGTGTACCTCGATGAGCTTACCTTACCTTGTCGTCGGACACAACATATCATCGTTGTCCCAAACCCCGTAACCCACGTGAAGTGGATCATCTGAAGTGCAGAATGAGGTGGAGCAGGTGGAGCACGAAACATAAGTAAACCATAGCAAGAGAGGCCAGCAGCAGTCCCGAGTCCATCGCGTTCCTCGTAGCATTTCCCGTACCACACAGGTGTGTTATGTGCAAAATACTACGAGAAACACTTGGCCTCTATGCTGTGAGTGTTGCATTGGACGCTTCCACCCAGGACCCTTAGGACCCAAGGACTTAGGG
This sequence comes from Rhynchopus euleeides, assembly GCA_963210315.1. Lineage (NCBI taxonomy): Eukaryota > Euglenozoa > Diplonemea > Diplonemida > Diplonemidae > Rhynchopus > Rhynchopus euleeides. The sequence continues at coordinate 1,334,708 of OY723314.1, read as the reverse complement.
ACGCCGCGCGAACGGTCTACTATTGAAGTGATCAGGCTCCGTCGCCCATCGTATGCATCCCTCCGATGGTAATGTACCGCTTTCTACGTTGTCACGAGCACCTTGTACGGAAAACGATCGAACCTCACTCGCTGAGGGGATCCGCCTGCCTCGGCCGTGTGCCGCCGTCGTGTGGTCAGCCTCGTGATTCTTGGTGTGCCCTATCGACAACATGCCTGTCTCTCCAGTTGCCGCACCCGGCGAGAGAGTTGATGCGTCTCAACCCGGCGAAACTAAGGGGGCAAAGGTTGCACACAGCCCCGCCTGTGCTGCAACCACCCGCTCTTGGCTGACCCCCGACGTCTGGTGCGTTTCCCACTCCGGGTATTTGAATCCTCACCCTGTACCTCTTCGGGATCCTCCATCCCCTGGGGAACCCTTCCCCTCGAGGCTTCTTCACGTCTCCGACATATTGGTGTGTGCCCACATGACCCTTCTTCCTGACATCCTCGATGTCGTTTTGCACCCCGGGCGATGCACTGAGACGGCCGTATCCAGGTAGTCAGTGGCCATGCCCAGCCCCTCAGCGTGACAGTCCTCTGGTGCGCTCCCAGCACCACCACCGCGACGCTCGCGCATATTCAGCCACCATGACCCGGCAGCTCTCGCCTGGGGACAGGGCTCGGCGGATCGAGAAATCACAGTCTGAAACTCGCCTCCCAGCTCCTCCGCAGCAGTCTACTGTCCGGCCGTCTTAAACTCTCGCCCTTCGGGAGCCCGGCCAACACCCGGTGCTTTCCGGCGTGATCTCGATCGCTCTGTGGCTCTCTGTGTCCTCTCCGGTCTTCGCTGGCTGCGAGCGAGTTGCGGGGTGAAGCCCAACGCGCCTCTTCATGGCGCACTGGAGACGCTGCATGGAGTGCCCAGGGGTAGGTGTGAGAGGTGCCGGCCCTTCTGGGTGAAAGAGGGCGATCGCGCGCACTGTCGTCTCCTGAACTCCGCTCGAGCGGTGGACAACACGTTCCTGCGGCCCCCTTCCCACTGGGCTGATCCCCACTGTACCTGCCCCATCGCCCGCCTCGTAGACAGCGCATCAAACGGAGGCCCTGTGGCCCCACGTGGCGTCGATTCAGTGGTAACGCCCGGACTCAGTGTGGAGGGCGTATTTCCCGGTGCGTGAGGAAATTCGAGGCCCTGGAGGTGTGGGCATGCCAGAAGGATTCTCGGAGTCGCCTTCTTAATGAGAGAGGTGAGTCCCCGCGGACCGGAGCTTGTCGCACGCTGCAGTCGCTGTTCGGGCTTGTCGAGTAGGCTGCTGGGTACTCGGGAAGACTGGCTGACTGCCCCCCAACCTTGTGGAATGATCTCGGCCCGCTGCCATGGCTGCGGTTTCGGTGGACCCCCTCAGCGGCGGCACCGCTGACACAGGCGATGCGGACGCGTCTCTCAGTCGCTGCTTCTTTTGCTCCCCGAGCAGTGCAGCTTGGGAGAGCGTCTCGGCTGTGTTGGATACCTGATCTCTGTGTATGTCCCACGGCACCTCGCAGGTGTCCAGTCAGCAGCTCCCCTTCCCTGCATGGAACTGTGAGGTCGTACGTCTCAACACCGGGCCCCAGACGCCCGGAACTCCCCCTGACCCCTGTGAATAATGCAGGCTTGAATGTGTGTCCCCCGGCAGGGAGACTATGCTTCGACGGAGTATGCCCCGCTTGGGGCGTGTGCGGGCATCCGCTTGACGCCGGGGTGCGCGTAGTCGGCATTCGCGCAGATAAGCTGGGCACGACAGACGTGCCGGCTTCTCGGGGGCGTGTCCGGGGGCGTTGCATTGGTACACGAAAACTGTCGCCCTCGGAAAGCTCACGTCGCGTCACCGTGCTCGAGCTGGATCTGGCAGGCTGTGTGTGACAGGCCACCCTTCCGCCTTCAGGTGCCGTCGCTCGGGCAAAAAAGGTGTATTTCTCAATCAAGAGAGTATGCCCCTCACGATTGTGGCACGATTGTGTCTCCCCGGGTCAGGCTCGGTATTCCAGTCGAAAGCGTAAATGCCCCTCGGCACTGTGCTGGGCGGGGTTGTGTCTCGGTCAGGAGAGGAGGTGCCCCTCAGGCAAAATCCTGCGTCTCGCGGTCGGGAGTGAGTGCCCCTCGGCAGGAATGTGTCTCGGCCAGGTGTCCCTCAGGCAGGGAATGTAATGTCTCGGCCCGGTGTCCCTCGGGCATGAATGTGCGTCTTGGCCAGGTGCCCCTCAGGCAGGGTGCCCCGTAGGCGGAAGTGTATGTCGCGGCCAGATGCCCCTCAGGCAGGGTGCCCCGTAGGCGGAAATGTATGTCTTGACCAGGTGCCCCTCGGGCAGGGTGCCTCGTAGGCGGAAGTGTATGTCTTGGCCAGGTGCCCCTCGGGCAGGGTGCCTCGTAGGCGGAAGTGTCTGTCTTGGCCAGGTGCCCCTCGGGCAGGGTGCCTCGTAGGCAGAGGTGTCTGTCTTGGCCAGGTGCCCCTCGGGCAGGGTGCCCCGTAGGCGGAAGTGTGTGTCTTGACCAGGTGCCCCTCGGGCAGGGTGCCTCGTAGGCGGAAGTGTCTGTCTTGGCCAGGTGCCCCTCGGGCAGGGTGCCCCGTAGGCGGAAGTGTGTGTCTTGACCAGGTGCCCCTCGGGCAGGGTGCCTCGTAGGCGGAAATGTATGTCTTGGCCAGGTGCTCCTCAGGCAGGGTGCCCCGCAAGCGTAAGCTGTAGGTATGTCGTGGCCAGGTGCCCCTCAGGCAGGTAATGTCTCGGCGAGATGCCCCTCGGGCAGGAAAAATGCGTCTCGGCTAGGTGCCTCTCAGGCAGAAGTGGGTGTCTCGGTCCGATGCTCCTCGGCAAGATCGTGTCTCGGTCAGGAAAGTAGGAGTTGGATATCACTGACGTCACTTTGCTGCATCAGTATCGACCCATTTATCAGCACCCGACTGTTGCTCTTGGTCCCGCCTTTGTCAGCGCCTCTGTGACGGAACCTCCAGCTGAAGTATGCGTTTGGAAACCTTGAGCGCGATCAAGCGTGAAGCAGGTTTTCGGCGAGGCGCGGTGATAGTCTCGATGGCTGATGGGAATGTCCTCAATCCGCTGCGGCCACGGGCGCAGCGCTGTCCCGCTGTCACGTTCATAAGCGGCGGAGGACCACCTTGAACACCACGGCGTCATCATCCCCATCTTTTTGCGCCCCTCCTTCGTGCTGATCCCCCCGTGCACCTCGCCGTCATTTATTAGAACCAGTGCGTGGGGGTGTTGTTGTCCTCAACCGCGGCTTCAGCCCTCTTGAGACCTGACACGAGCATGGTGTGAGGGTCGTCTTCTCGGTCGGGATTTGGTGCCCCTCGGGCAAGATTGTGTATCTCTCGGTCGGGAGAGCGGGTGCCCCTCGGGCAAAATTTTTGTCTCGGTCAGGAGAACAGGTGCCCCTCGGGCGAGATGCTGCGTCTCTCGGTCGGGAGAGTGAGTGCCCCTCGGGCATAGTTTTGTCTCGGTCAGGATAACGGGTGCCCCTCGGGCAAAACTGCGTGTCTCTCGGTCGGGAGAGTGAGTGCCCCTCGGGCAGAATATTGTCTCGGTCAGGAGAACAGGTGCCCCTCGGGCGAGATGCTGCGTCTCTCGGTCGGGAGAGTGGATGCCCCTCGGGCAGAATATTGTCTCGGTCAGGAGAACAGGTGCCCCTCGGGCAAGACTGCGTGTCTCTCGGTCGGGAGAGTGGGTGCCCCTCGGGCAAAATTTTTGTCTCGGTCAGGAGAACAGGTGCCCCTCGGGCGAGATGCTGCGCCTCTCGGTCGGGAGAGTGGGTGCCCCTCGGGCAGAATATTGTCTCGGTCAGGAGAACAGGTGCCCCTCGGGCAAAACTGCGTGTCTCTCGGTCGGGAGAGTGAGTGCCCCTCGGGCAGAATATTGTCTCGGTCAGGAAACCAGGTGCCCCTCGGGCAAGACTGCGTGTCTCTCGGTCAGGAGAGTGGGTGCCCCTCGGGCAGGGTAGAATGCTGCGTCTCTCAGACGGTCAGATCGTGTGTCCCCCAGTCAGGAGAGGAGGTCTCGGTCGCTAAAAACGCGCCCCCTCGGGCAGAGTGGTTGTGTCATCGCTGTTGTGTCACACCAATTGCCTCTCGGGCGGTGTGTCTTTTTTGATTTGACAACTCCGGTTTGGTGTACCTCGATGAGCTTACCTTACCTTGTCGTCGGACACAACATATCATCGTTGTCCCAAACCCCGTAACCCACGTGAAGTGGATCATCTGAAGTGCAGAATGAGGTGGAGCAGGTGGAGCACGAAACATAAGTAAACCATAGCAAGAGAGGCCAGCAGCAGTCCCGAGTCCATCGCGTTCCTCGTAGCATTTCCCGTACCACACAGGTGTGTTATGTGCAAAAGAAAATGCCCCAACACACCACATCTGAGGGTTGCAATGCATGTTGCTTGCCAACCACGTCATCCGGTGGGTGTCAGGCGCTATGTAGGTGGCATTAGCCAGGTCTTCGATGAGTTCTGGCTTGTATATGTACCTCCCTGCCACCATGCACCGGGAGGCTGCCTGTAGGTACGGAACAAGTCCAGATGGTCGTGTGATTCCTGTGCAGCAGTGCTCCACAACCGGGATGTGTTGACAACGACTGTTGCAACACGAGCTGTACATTCCGGGAACACACTAAGTGCGCTGTCGTGGTACCCATTGTGCCAGAATTGGTACTTGCTGCGGTCTACTTTGCCTGGCCCAAGAGCACTGGTACTGAACAGTGCAATATGCGTGGCGAGGTGAATGCAACGGAAGCGCGCAAAGTCAATACAGCTCTCGGATGGCGGGTGGTGGTGTCACTAGTGTGTGACGTTCACTCGAGGATACAACGCATCACAATGAATCAGCAACCGTGGACCGAGTACAATACGCTCTCTGTGGCTGGTGTGGGGGACAAAGGCAGTGCCTGTGCCGCAGGCAGGGAGGTACATATACAAGCCAGAACACATCGAAGACCTGGCTGATGCCACCTACATAGCGCCTGACACCCACCGGATGACGTGGTTGGCAAGCAACATGCATTGCAACCCTCAGATGTGGTGTGTTGGGGCATTTTCTTTTCCAACCTCCCACACAGTGGCACTGTACGGTACCAAACGGTGGCACAAAATTTAGGTACCCCAATTCGGGCACCTGAGGTGCCCGGAATGGTGGAAAAGTGGGGTTCGATGGGTTTCCGGACCGATCTGGGGGGGTTTGGAGGGTTTACGGGGGCTTTGGGGCCTCTGCGCCGGTTTTTTGAAAAATCGTGTTTGTCACCCCCATTTGACCCCCCCTAGGGCAGTGATAGAAAATACGTAAAAAACGTTCAACGTATTTGAACGTTCAACGTATTTTTAAAAAAATGCGTCGAAGTTGAACGTTTTTTTGGCTTTTGAGCGTTTTCACCCACTGGGTGCACTCTACACATGAAACCCCCCCTAGCAGTAGGGGGTGGGCCCCCTGCACACACTAAAGGGGACACCGGTGGGATGGAGAGTGTCACGCGTGGTGAAAAGTCGGTGAAAAAGGGGTTCTGTAGTCCCAGAAGGGGCGGGACCCGGAAAGGGGTGGTTGGTACCCCCTCTTTTCAAGGGTGAACTCCGGAAAAGCGGGGGTACCAACCCCCTCTCGACCTATCTCCCAGTTTTACCCCACTCGACCGGCTGGAGTCCGTCGTGTCGAGGAAGTGGATGGCCGAACGTGAGCTGGCCGAACCTGAGCTACGGGTACAGGACGTATGGGATATCCCGCATGGGAGAACCGGATGGCATATCCCACCGGCACGGGTTCACCTCAACTGCACCAGCCCGCTTCATGGAGCAAAGGACAAGGGATATGTTGTCGACTGCATCGCGAAGCAAGTCGCTGTAAAATCGTGCTCCAAGGACGTCTTCCGCACGGTTGTCGTTGGTGCCACCAACTCGCCCTTGCTCTGCTTGAGGGAAGGCGGGTTTGTGACTGGTGGCCCCTGCAGACGGTAGGCAATGTGAGAAACGTTCAAATACGCTGAACGTTCAACGTATTTGAACGTTCAACGTATTTTTAAAATCGGGATTCTGAAAAATACGCGTATTTTGCCTTCACCACGGACTAGTCGCCCGGACGACTAGTCGGGACGACGGGTGAAATGACGACGGGTGAAACGACGGGTGGCACCCGTCGACTCGACGGGTGGACCTGTCGAGTCGACGGGTGCCACCCGTCGGCACGACGGGTGAACCTGCTGAAACGACGGGTGTTCCAGCCATTTCCTGTTGATATGGGCCAATTTCCATTGAAAACTAGGGGAGTACCTTGCATGGCATCAGGTTATTTTTCACGCCGAGCTATCTTCCCTGCACAGACCCACCCCCCATTACTTTCCATTTACAATTCCTAGTTGGTGAAGGGGCTGCCCACCGGTGGACCACCAGGAGGGGGGTGAGCCATCCAGGTGGGCAGGGGGCCTGGTAAAACAACTCCCTCCCACGACGTCACTCCGCTCTCGAGGACAAACAAAATCACCTACGTACCTGAACTGCCAAACACCCCCCCCCCCTCACTTACGGGTGCGCGGATCTCATGTGCTCGTCGCGCTTTACAGTGGTTTTAAAGAGCTCGAAACAAACACAGCAACGCTTTTGTGTCAGCACGCGCGAATGGTGACTGAGGTAGTGCTGGCTCAGTCCCTTCGATTTTGCCCGTTTGCCGCACTCCTGGCATGTGACAGTGCAGGTCTGACACGGCGCGTTGTTTTGTGGCCGATGTGCAGCATCATAATGCGCAAACAGTGCTTCTCTCGTGTGGACAACTTTGGAGCACACAATGCAGATATGCTGCTGCACAGGCACTGTACCGGATGGTGTTGGTTCTGGCACTTCTGGCACATCCTCGCTGTTGCCCCAGGATTTGGACTTGCAGATGCATGCGAGCAGCGTTGCCTTTGGAGTGGTGTTTTCCGGGTCGCCCAGAAATTGTTGGCCCCATCGCCCCCTTTTTGTGACGTGAGATCCAAGGCTGAGGGACTCGAGTCTCCGCTGCAGTGCTGCCGTTGCTCCCTTCCAACAAGCGTTCCTCGCAGTGACACAGCAGCAAAGCTTTATCGCGCCGAACTTCAGGAGGGTCGGGGTGCTCGGTTGGTCCAGCAGGCCGCACCCCTTGCCTTTGGTCCTCTGCATTTCGAAGAGCAGCAGGTCCCGTTCGGCGGTCTGCTGCGATGTCACCCTCAGGGCATGGCGTTTGGGGACGCCATTCCCCCTCTCCAGTTCCTCGTCACTCAGGGCGAGGGGGTGTGCATCTTCTGGATCAAACCAGTGGCTCATCGAATGGATATATGTAACACCACGCCCCTCGGATGTTCTCCCAGGTGACACCCACTCCAGGACAAACACAAGGATGTGCATTGCGATGAGCGAGAAGATGAACTCTTTCGCGCACTTTCCCTCCTGGTGGTACTTGATGGGGATGTCGTTGTAGCGGAAATGCACAAGCATTTCCATTGCAATACAGAGTAGATGCTGCACCCCCTTCGTCTTGGTAATGGTGAGTAAGCGACTCAGAACATCTCTGGCCTGGTTTCCCGTCATGTTGGAACACGTTGAGCTGCCAAGGACAGCCTTCTGCACGGCAGGTCCATCAGGCAAGATCTCTGCGAGTATTGCGATGAACCCGTTTATGTCGTGCAGGGGGGGGTGACCCCTGCGTACAGGCTCTCAAACCCAGCTTCATGAAGTTCCTGGATGCTAGCCCTGTGGCAGGCGTGGAGCTGTTTCAACCAGTCATTTCGTGGTGTGGTACAAAACGCGCTCCTGTGCGAAGATGACCCCATCTTACTAAATGCCGACCACAGCTCAAGATGGTCCCCTGCTACCCTAAGCAGGCGAGCCGAAACATCACGTTCGCCTTTTCGAAAACCCCTCTCTGCACTCTTGCGATTTGCTTCAGGAAGTTGAACGTGAACCACGTTCTGTACTCATCCTTCTGCTTATCGGCAACTGTCACCAACCGTGTTGCGAAGGCACCGTCGAAAATGCCTACGGCCAGCCTGCTCTGCTGGGTCTTCTGTGCCTGTTTCTTCTCCGCCTCGTACAGCTTCACCATAGCTGCAGTGCCGCGGGGCAGGCGTCGGCCATCTCCTTGAGCCCTGTCGGGTGGTCCTTCCCGTTGCTCTTCCGGAGGCCCAACCCGACAAACTCGATGTCTGACCCGCTATTGACACGGGCAGCGTACATCGTGCGACCATCCTTCGCGGTCGACTTGCTGATCACCCCACCCCCCACCTTCTCATACTTTTTGTACAGGGCAAGACTGATGATGGGATCAGTCGACTTGATGGTAGTATCCGTCAGCTTGCCGAGAAGCTGCTTCAGGGCCATGTGGCTCAACCCATCAGCATCACGCTCGACAACATACGTGTTGATCCAAGCACGTACAAACACCGTCATGTCCACAGCGCTGGCGAGGGCCTGCGCTGCAGTACGCTTTGCCGCTGGCATTGATTGGTGTGGCTCGTCTGGGTGGCCTGGGTGGTGATGATGGTATCTTGGGGTATCTTGGCCTGGGTGATGATGAGGGTACGGTATCTTGGAGACTGCCTTGTGGGTTGTGCAAGGGTTGGGGGCTGGGGCGAAAATTTGCCTGGCAGAAAAGTGATCAGCTTCATGAAGTAGGTTGCTCCGTCAAACTGACACAGTTTGTCAGAGTCAAGATCCCTCGAACAATGAAAATCCACGAGAACAGCCGTCGCACATGCACTTGAGGCCCATCACCAACTAGGAATTGTAAATGGAAAGTAATGGGGGGTGGGTCTGTGCAGGGAAGATAGCTCGGCGTGAAAAATAACCTGATGCCATGCAAGGTACTCCCCTAGTTTTCAATGGAAATTGGCCCATATCAACAGGAAATGGCTGGAACACCCGTCGTTTCAGCAGGTTCACCCGTCGTGCCGACGGGTGGCACCCGTCGACTCGACGGGTCCACCCGTCGAGTCGACGGGTGCCGCCTGTCGAGTTTTCACCCGTCGTCCCGACTAGTCGACCCCACCCGTCACTGCCCGACTAGTCCGTGGTGTTCACTGCCCTAGGGGGGGGGGGGGTCAAAGTCGGTCACATTTTGAGGATTTTTGAGGATCGCGCCTATGAAACCAGGTCCAGATCGGTCCGGAACCGGTGTGCCTGATTTCAGTCCGAAACCTTGGTAGGGCAGGCCTGACCAGCCTCCCCTCCCCAGGGAGCAGGGCGATTCCGAACTATTGACCCAATTGACCCACCGAATTTGGTCAGGTGCTTGACATGTCACGGGCGATATGTCAGCCCGGGAACGTATGTTCACTACCGTGGCCTCCGGCGACTGGGGGGCTCCGCCCCCCAGACCTCCTGAAACGCGATCTGCTGGCCCCTGGCTGTGGGGACCGAAAACATTGACCCCATGCAGTGCAGTGATACAAATCGTGATACGCGATACGTATCACGTATCACGCCAACTTAGCCCTAGGGGGGGGGGTGGAGGGGAGGGGGCACAGTGGCTGGGGGTGGGGGTGGTGCGAAGGGGATGGGGGTCTGAAGATCACTACGCACTGCAGCCAACCGCCAGTCAGAGAACCTGCCTCGTCGGGAGGTCTGAAAAATACTTGACACGCAAATACGCGAGGTTGATGTGAGATACACACCAAGACTTGTGCGGAGGCGAGTGGATTCATGCTAGTAGGTGTTCTCTGACATTGTTGTTCCACTACAATGCTGCGAGGGTGATTTCACGGTCGTCCTTCAAAGAGGAGTGCACGTAGCACAAGGCAGTACCATCCTGTTGCACTGCTGCGAGATTAATTTCACGGCCAGTCTTCAAGGAGGGGTGCACGTAGTACAAGGCAGTACCATACCGTTGCACTGCTGCAAGGTTGATATCACGGTCGTCCTTCAAAGAGGAGTGCACGTAGTACAAGGCAGTGCCATCCTGTTGCACTGCTGCGAGATTAATTTCACGGTCAGTCTTCAAGGAGGGGTGCACGTAGTACAAGGCATTACCATACCGTTGCACTGCTGCAAGGTTGATATCACGGTTGTCCTTCAAGGAGGAGTGCACGTAGCACAAGGCAGTGCCATCCTGTTGCACTGCTGCGAGATTGATATCACGGTCAGTCTTCAGGGAGGAGTGCACGTAGTACAAGGCAGTACCATTCCGTTGTACCGCTGCAAGATTGATTTCACGGTTGTCCTTCAAGGAGGAGTGCACATAGTACAAGGCAGTACCATCCTGTTGCACTGCTGCGAGATTGATATCACGGCCAGTCTTCAAGGAGGAGTGCACGTAGTACAAGGCAGTACCATCCTGTTGCATCGCTGCAAGGTTGATATCACGGTCAGCCTTCAGGGAGGAGTGCACGTAGCACAAGGCAGTACCATCCTGTTGCACTGCTGCGAGATTAATTTCACGGTCAGTCTTCAAGGAGGAGTGCACGTAGTACAAGGCAGTACCATCCTGTTGCATCGCTGCAAGGTTGATATCACGGTCAGCCTTCAGGGAGGAGTGCACGTAGCACAAGGCAGTACCATCCTGTTGCACTGCTGCGAGATTAATTTCACGGTCAGTCTTCAAGGAGGAGTGCACGTAGTACAAGGCAGTACCATCCTGTTGCATCGCTGCAAGGTTGATATCACGGTCAGTCTTCAGGGAGGAGTGCACGTAGCACAAGGCAGTACCATCCTGTTGCACTGCTGCGAGATTGATTTCACGGTCAGTCTTCAGGGAGGAGTGCACGTAGTACAAGGCAGTACCATTCCGTTGTACCGCTGCAAGATTGATTTCACGGTTGTCCTTCAAGGAGGAGTGCACGTAGTACAAGGCAGTGCCATCCTGTTGCACTGCTACGAGATTGATTTCACGGTCGGGCTTCAGGGAGGAGTGCACGCGGTACAAGGCATTGCCATTTTGTTGCACCGCTGCAAGGTTGATTTCACGGTCGGTCAGCAGGGAGTCGTGAACGTCTTCCAAGGCAGTGCCACACTGCTGCACTGCTGCGAGGTTGATTTCACGGTCAGCCTTCACGGAGGAGTGCACGTAGCGCAAGGCAGTGCCATCCTGTTGCACTGCTGCGAGATTGATTTCACGGTCAGTCATCAGCGAGGAGTGTACGAAGTGTATGCCACCGCGACAATTTTGCGCCGATGTGATGTTGACTTCACGATCGTCCTGTAGGGAAGAGCAGACGGAGTACAAGTCAGCACCACGTCGCACCGCTGCAAGGGTAATTTCCCGGTCTCTCAGGGAGTCGTCGACGTAGTACAAAGCCTTACCATTCTGTTTCACTGCTGCAAGATTGAGTTCATAGTCGTCGCGCTTCAGGGAGGGGCCGGCGTATAGAAGGCAGTGCCATCCTGCTGCACCGCCGCGAGGTTGATATCACGGTCGTCCTTCAAGGAGGAGTGCACGTCACACAAGGCAGTGCCATTCTGTTGCACCGCTGCGAGGTTGATATCACGGTCGTCTCGAAAGAGAGAGTGCACATTGCGCAAGGCAGTACCATCCTGTTGCACTGCTGCGAGATTGATATCACGGCCGTGTCTCTGGGAGTCGTGGGCGTATTTCAAGACAGTTCCGTTCTGTTGCACTGCTGCAAGGTTAATTTCACGGTCGTCCTTCAGGGAGGGGTGCACGTGGAAGAACAAGGCAGTACCATCCTGTTGCAGTGCTGCGAGATTGAAGTCATCATCATATGTCAGGGAGCCGGAGGCGTACATCAAGGCAGCTCCATCCTGTTGCACTGCTGCAAGGTTAATTTCATGGTTGTCCTTCAGGGAGGAGTGCACGTATTTCAAGGCAGTGCCATCCTGTTGCACTGCTGCGAGATTGATTTCATGGTCGTCCTTCAGGGAGGAGTGCACGTCGCACAAGGCAGTGCCATTCTGTTGCACTGCTGCAAGATTGATTTCATTGTCGTCCTTCAAGGAGGAGTGCACGAATGGCAAACAGCCTGACCATTGCACTGCTGCGAGATTGATTTCACGGTCGGTGTGGAGGGAGGGGTGTACGTATTCCAAGGCATTGCCATCATGTTGCACCGCTGCGAGACAGATGTCACGATCAGCCTTCAGGGAGGGGTGCACGTAGTACAAAGCTGTGCCATCATGTTGCACCGCTGCGAGGCAGATGTCACGATCAGCCTTCACCGTGATGTGCGCGGCTTCGAACCGAGTGGAGTCTTGACGAATAGCCCGGATCACATCCGATGCCTTCGACACCCACAGCGGAACCTCCCACACACTCTTGCGCTGGCTGTGCAGGTCATCCAGGTAGTGCTGGCACTCCAGGCCAACGTCAACTGTGCACCCGCCTTCGACCGCTGCAACACTGCTCAGAGGCTCATCACCGCACAAGACCTCGCCCCCCACAGACAGCTGCAGGTCGGCCACCCCCACACCAACCAAGTCGGGAAACGCCTGCAGCACAAACTCCTTCAAACTGACGAGCGTGTCATCGCTCCCGATCTCAGCGGCGTGCTGGTCACCGGTCCTCCTGTCAGCCAAGAACACCAACATGTCTGTTCCTGCTTCCCGGTGACGGGCAGCCGTGTTCACACCTGTGTGGCTGTGGGGGTGCAGTGCAGCGTGCAGCCAAGGTGGCGGGTGAACCAACCGTATCTTGCACGGAAATGAAACGGCAGTGCAGCTGATGACACGATTCGAAATGGGCGAATGACGTGCCGCACGTGGGCCGGGTACACACATCCCCACACCAGCCCGGGGCAAGGATAAACCGTTGGATCAACAATTTTTCAACTCAACTGTGGAAAATAGGATTTGGTATCGACCAGCCTTTTGCAGAAAGAGAGGACCCACCATCCTCAATTGAATCAAAATACAGCAGCAGTCTCTCGAGTCTTCCTTTCAGATGATTCTTGCATTGATCGCTTCCACCATGTGCCAAGGGAACGGTGTGGGGTATTGGGTGCGGGCCTCGGGATAAGACTCCATACTTGACCCTATCTGTTTCGCTCTCTCTCTCTCTGTGTCGCCGTGTTCATCAAAAATGCCACACCTGCACCAGCAGGTGGCCCTGTCACTTTGCAACCTGTTTTGCGCATCCCCGCAACACCCACACACACACACAGGGGTGGGCTAGGACCCGTGCAGGGTTAACCCACCTAAAAAGTGATCAACACACACACACACACACACACACACACACACACACACACACACACAGAGCCTGGGACGGTTTTCCAGCGGATGGGTTGAACAGTGCCCACTCCGCACCCAGAACAGGCAGACCTTTCATTCTTCATTCTTATTTCGGGTTGTGAGTCGTTCCGTGCCTTCTTTTCCTTTTTACCCCCCTGCGTGGCTCCGCTCAGGACTTGATCACCCTGAGTTCCAAGGAAGCTGGTTCACGCTGATGAGTTCGGCCAGTGGAGGGAGTACGTGAGTACGAACGAAACTGGGGCCACGTAGGGGGTAAGCCTCACGAAGTGACGGACGTGAGGGGAGGTGCTTCTGTCGAGAAAGGTTGCGCTAGCCAGACGCCTTAAAACTGGTTTCAAACACACACACACACACATGGCACCCATTCTCACCTTTCTGCATTCATGGGCTAAGTCCCCACCAGTGGAATATTTCATGTAAAGAATGACGGTGGCCTTCACCTCCACTCCCAGGTGGACTGAGTGAGCAAGTGAAGGGCGGTCGACCTACCCACCACCCCCACTGACTGACGAGCCGTGACTGGCTGTGTGGCTGGTAGTAGCGAGACCCCGACGAAATACTACGGAAAAAAAAGGTATTTTTCCCGTTGGTCGCACGATTATCACGCAGAAACTGAATGAAAAGTGTCACTGCGCTTTGTTCGGCACTTTTTGCTTTGGTTTCTTTTTTGCGTTGACGCTTCCACACTCACACTCCTGCTGATGATGGTGTCGTGAGTGAGGAGCACAAGGGCACGAACAAGCACGCGACACTTTCCGCCCACATCGAAGTGTGCTGAAAAAGTGTCACTGCGCTTTGTTCGGCACTTTTTGCTTTGGTTTCTTTTTTGCGTTGACGCTTCCACACTACCCTCGTCCGAGGGGCGCTGTTGTGGAAGACAGCGGTCTGGTTTGCTGCATTTGGTCTAAGGGTGACATCGAGTGGGATCGGCGCCGGATGGACGGCCCCTCTCGTATAGCAGTCCGCGCGTTGCTCTGTCGTCGGGACCCACACCGCATCCAGCGTGAGATTCTTAGCCGTCGCAGTGTTCACGATGTGTTGTAGCAGGATATTTCCCCGAAAGTTGCTGCAGTGTCCCTTTACGAGGCAGTGCACCAGCGGCAGGTTGTCGATGTAGCAGCGCGCTGTGCACCCACTCGCGATGATGAGTCTGAGTCCCTGTAGGGCAGCGTAAGCCTCCTTCAGGAAGATGTGCGCCCCGCGTTCCTGCTCGGAGAACACTCCCTGCGACACCCTCTCTGACGTCCCCTCGATCGCGATCGCCGCCCACGCTGTGCTCGACGCGTCGCTCCAGACCGAGGCGCCTCGTGTGTGTGGCACACATGTCAGCCAGCTATTCTGTTCGAGGAAGGACATTCGCAGGCGCAGCTCGTGCCGCACCGAGGGTGGTACCACCGCCTTTAAGTCCCACTTTCCCTTATCTTCCAGCGTTGTCCGGGCAATCCTCCTGATGTAGGACAGCATCGCTGGCGCGAAACAGAGCGGGCTGCGCGTCACGTAACTCTGCCACACCACACTACCGAAAATCTTGAAGGCGCGCCTCGGCGTTACGTCTCCTGCGATCATCTCGGCCAGCTCCAAACGATCGGCCAGCTTCTTCACCCACGCCGGGTCCATCCTCAATGAGTGGGTCAGCAGATCAAAGTCAATCCCGAACGCCACGAAACGCTGCGTCGGGGCGCCGCAGTGTCGTCCATGTTCAGCTCCACGTTGCATGCTTTGCACCGCCCCAGGAGGTCCCGATACCGCTGATCTGCCTCTGCGTGGCTCGACGCTACGATGCAAAAATTGTCGATCCACACCTCGCCGTGCGGCTGCGGGAGAAGCACCCGCGCGCTCCTGTGCGCAATAGCTGGGGAGTACGGCCAACCCATGCACAGTACCTGCAGGCGAGCGTCGACGAAATCGTTCCGCTTGCCACCGATACGCACCCCGAAGAACTTCTGTATATCCTCCGCCACCGGGAACTGGTAGAACCAGCTGCGCGCATCGGCCAATACAACCCAGTCAGCGTTAGCCAGCCTCTGCGCCACTCTCGTGATGGAATTTAGACTATGTCGGGCGGGGGCTTCATCGCCTTGTTCAGCGTCCTGGCGTCCACTATAAACCTGAGGCCACCGCTCTTTTTGGCCACGGTGTAGGCCGGGTGGATCAGCGTTGATTCTTCTTGCACCAAGACCCCGTAGTCCTCCAGCTGCCCGAGGTGCTGGAGCATGTGTCTGGACACCTTTCGCTTCTCCCTCGCGAACGCCCCTTCACGCCCCGCCAGCAGTGCCTCGCGGAACACCGCCGTGTCCGTTATCATGTCGATGACCCCGTCCAGCTCCCCGTCCGTGTCGAGTTGTCTCAATGCACCGATGTCCAGTCGTGGAGTCCCGCTGGGGGCGAGCTTCTGATGTTGTCCCGTGTCTCCCTGCTCGTGTGGTCGAACAGTCGTATCCCCCAGAGGCACTCCGATCTCTTCTCCGTATATGTGTTCCACTGCCGGCCCGTAGTCCGCGTTCTCCTGTCCGCTGCTCCAGTTTTCGTTGCCCCAGTCTCCCTCCACCGTCTTGCGCTGTGGCACCCGTGGTGGTGAAAGACGCCCTCGCTCGTCGTCGTCATCCGGTGTCGCGTCGTACATCGGGGCTGCGGCTAGAAGCCGCCTCATCTTCTTTTGCATAGGAGGGAAATGGGATGCCACGATGTCTCCGTCGCGACGCCGCCGCTTTGCCCTGCGCTTTTTAGACCTCACCAAGCCAGTCGGCTCGACACTGCCTCGGTCTCTGTGATCCGAATGTTCTCCGCCGCGTCGATGTAGCGCACCACCCCCTCGATGGTGCTGTGTCGGGACAGCAACCTGATCTCTTCTAGCGGCAGCCCGAGCCTCGCGAGGTGCGTCAGTGCCCCCCGTCTCAACGAGTGTGGTGTCAGCGTCAGCTTCACCCGCTTCACCGCCGCCGCTATGGATGCATAAGTCACAGTCTGTGGAAACACCTTTTTCTCTCGCGGACGCGCCGTCGTGCGCAGGTGCTCTGTGAGGAGCTCGTAGTAGCGTCGAGGCATTCGCAACCCTGTCATCCGTCCGACTCTGTATGGATCGGACTTCGACTGCGTCCACCGTACTGCCACCTGTCCGTTCCCCATCGGCTTGACATCGTCCCTGTCCAAACGCAGGACATCTGAGCTCCGAGCTGCCCCCGCCCACGTCAGACTCAGCGCAATCTTCACCACGTCCCTGGGCTCTCGCTGCATGGCTTCCTTTGCCTCCTCTCGCGTTGCGGGCACGGCGTGTTTCTGGGGTTTCAGTGCCCCTCTCCGCTTTAGCGCTCTCCTGAAGTCCCGCAAAATGCTGCTGTGTTCGAGGTGGATGCCGGCGAGCCTGCGGAGCGCCGCCACCAGGTTGTTGGTGTACTGCAGCGCCGACTGCACTGACAGCCCCTCCGCCTGGAGGTGTGCCATCCACCGCATCACGCCTTCGTCGTGCGACTCGACGACACACACCTTCTCCTGTCACACTTCCAGGAGATCCCCGTACCGCTCCATGGTCCGCGACAGTGTTTTCCAGTAGTTTGGGGAGAGTGCGTCTCCCAAGATGCCCCTCAGCGTCGCTCGCACCACGATGCGCGCCTTCTCGGTCAGTGGGGCTTGTGTTTTCTTCTTGCGTCCCGTGCTTTTGTTGCTCCTTTCTGTCGGTAGTTGGCGGTGCAGGGTCTGAAGAGGTAGGGTTGGGCGGGCGGGTGTTTGCTTGAGTCATTGCTTTGATCTCTTTGACCCGGTGTGCCCCTTCCCCCTTCCCTTCCCCTTTCCCGACGGTGTGTGATACGGTTCGTAGCGCCAGTCTCGCTGTTGAGGAAAAGCGGCTGAGCGGGACCTCTCCGCTTGCTCCTCCCGCGACGCTGCATCCACGGCGTCCTTCACAAATTTGTGGTGTAGAACAGCGGAGATACCCGCGAACCCCGCATCAAAGCATTTCTGCTCGTACACCCCTCGGGCCGTTTTCCCCCGCACCACCGTCAGCGCCGACAACCTTGCCACTGCGTGGTGCAGGCCCTTGCGGTGAGCCTGGTTTAGCCCGGTGCTGTTGACGAGGAGGAGGATGTTGTCCAGAGTCTCGAAAGCCCGTTTGAGGTGATCCAGCCAGTCTGCCTTGTTCTCGCTGATCGCGCCGATCGCCGCCTCGTTAAAAGCTGTAGACAGCTTGTTCCTCACCTCCCTTCTCATATGGGCTGAAGCCATGGTGCCCCACGTTGCGACTACGTGGGGACTGAAAACTGCGGGTAGCTCCTCCTCCTCTGCCTGCAGGCGGTCACCCATCCCCTTCAAAGCCTTCTCCATGTCGATCACCCTGGCCTCCAGTTTCGTGTTTTGCTTCTTGATGGTGACGAGCTCCGCGAGGACTTGGTCCAGCTTGTCTGATCCCTCGTGCGCGCTGGCAGACTGCTCCGGTTGGTTCATGTCCCCCTCCTGCTGCGCGTCGTCTTCCCAGTCATCAGGCCTGCATCTTCCCGTCGTGCGGGGTCTCTCACAGCGCGACCATCACGTGCTACCGATGTGGGTGCCGCACGACAAAGTCGTGCATGAAAAAGCACACGACGGCCGGCACCGCCGAGCTGTTTATGCAGACGGCGGGGGAGCCCCACTGGATATGTCCGGCGTGCTCCTGGCTGGCCAGCCCCGACGCGTTGCCGGAGGAACACCCTGTAGAGCAGTCTCCCCGGTAGGAAGGTCCTGCCTCTTGGTCTCCTTTGCGGACAGTCTCCCCGGTAGGAAGGTTGTGCCCTCTTCGTCCCCTTGATACCTCGTTCGTTGATACCTCGTTCGTACACAGAGTACAGTCTCCCCGGTAGGAAGGTCCTGCCTCTTGGTATCCTTTGCGGACAGTCTCCCCGGTAGGAAGGTTGTGCCCTCTTCGTCCCCTTGATACCTCGTTCGTACACAGAGTACAGTCTCCCCGGTAGGAAGGTCCTGCCTCTTGGTCTCCTTGATACCCCTTGTTTTGTCTCCCTGATGCCGCTCCTCTTCGGTCAGTCGTAGCTTTCACTTCTACGTGTTGATGATTCTCGATATGTTTGCGTTGACGCTTCCACACTCACACTCCTGCTGATGATGGTGTCGTGAGTGAGGAGCACAAGGGCACGAACAAGCACGCGACACTTTCCGCCCACATCGAAGTGTGCTGAAAAAATCAGAAGGGGTAGGGGAAGGGGCACGCGCATGACGTGCCCGCACCCCCCCCGCCCCACCCCGTCAAATCAGAACCCAGCACGGTGAAAACTTTCACGGGCTGGGTTCCACCCGGGGCTGTCAAGAATAAAGATAAAATCCCTGCTGAAGCGTGGTGCGTGATATTTTCAGTCGCAGGAAACTGCGTGACGGGACAAGCACCTAGCGCCTCCTTCTCTATCGATTGCACTTCCACCCGATAAGCTCTGTTGGAAACTGCGTGTGGTGCAACTATGAAGGAAGGGTCGAATCCGGTGGGTGTTCGTCGATCATGAGAACACCGACCAACAAAGACAAAAATACTACAAGATACTCTTTGGCCTCTGTACTGAGTGTTGCATTGGACGCTTCCGTGTTTTGCCTGAAGTGCAGAGGTGAGGTGGAGCAGGTGGAGCACGAAACAGAAGTGATCATGAGTCAGAGGCCAGTAAGCAGTCCCGAGTCCGTCGCGTCTCTGTAGCATTTCCCGTACCACACAAGTGTGTTATGTGCAAAGAAGATCGCGTAATATTGAAGGGTTCACTCAACCACCAGGAGCGGCGTGGGATTGTTTGGGAGTTACTACGGGTCCTGTAGTCCTAGTGTAGGCTGTAGCATCCCCTGTCTGTCAGCAGCACGCCTCAGAATCAGGCACGCCATTCTGTGACAGTGCGGCGCAAATAATGTGTACAGACCCCACTCTTTGTGCACACCACTCCCCAGCCTGATGAAATATCCAGCGAAAGGCACAGGAAAATCCACCAGCTGGGGCGACGCCGGACTCACAAAAAGAAACTGTGTTTTAGTGCAAATCTGAAAGGGAAACAAGAGAAGAGCCGAAGGGTATTCGTCGATCGCGAGAACACCCCACGCGCCTGTCATGAAGCGTGTGGGAAGTTCTGCAAGGATCTGCACTGGCACAGTTTCCTGCGTTGTTGCACAACTCTCAAAAAGGAAGAGTAAATACTACTCACACACCTCAGGAATCTTTGACAGACTGACAGAGTTTGACACAGAGACCGAAGAAGAGGTCCCCTGTGGGCCTGTTGGCGCGGCGCGGCACATTCTTCTTTGGCAGAAGAGAATACTACTCACACACCTCAGGAATCTTTGACAAACTGACAGAGTTTGACACAGAGAGACCGAAGAAGAGGTCCCCTGTGGGTCTGTTGGCGCGGCGCGGCACATTCTTCTTTGGCAGAAGAGAATACTACTCACACACTACAGGAATCAATCTGCCACTTGCTTGCATTGCACGCATCACCCCCCTCTCACACAAACCTGTCAATCAGCTGACGACAAAAGTGAGAAAGGGGAGCGGACGACGGTTATCCCCCCCCTCGGACTGACGAGCCGTGACGAGGTGGTGACTTGGTGGTCGAGGACCTCTCTCTCCACCCAGACAATGCCAAAAGGTAGAACGACCGATATGCCTGCAGCACAATGAAGCACAAGGAAGGTGCCAAAGGGCACACAACCAACATCAGTAAAAGCCCCTGTTCTGTTGGGCCGCGCATGCGCAGAGTGCACCTGGGAGCCACGGAACGGAGCGGCGTGGGCCAAGAGGAAACGCAAAAGGCAAGGAATAGAAGAAGAATGCCCTTCCCCCAGGGGAGGCAAGCTGGGTGGTCTTGGAAGGGATGTGTCCAGCCAGCCCAGCCCCCCCCCCCTCCCTGGGAGCAAGAGGGGGGCGATATTTGCTTGTTCTCTTTTGTGTTAGTTGTTGGGGGTCTTTCGCTGGTCGTTATCCTTCGTCAACCTTCGTCAGTTGTCGGCCAATCCAAAAGTAACTGACGACCACCCCGTAGCGAAGACGCCCTGAGTCGCAATTTTTAAAAAATGCCGTAGAACGGGGATGTTGGGACGATCATGCAAGAGAGAGGGGGGGAGAGTCTTCACTCCGCGTGGCAGCGAGGTGCCTTTCTCGCTTGTCTTGTGAGAAAGAATACTGCCGAGCTTATTATCTACCACCTGATTTGACCAGAATTTTGCCAAAAATACAGCAGCAGTCTCTCGAGTCTTCCTTTCAGATGATTTTTGCATTGATCGCTTCCACCGCCGCTCCCCGGGAGCTGTTGCGGGAACCATCTGCTCTTCCGACCCACCGAGACTCTTGCCGTATTTTCTCTACCACACGGGGTGTGTTTTACCAAAAAAAACTATCTGTGCCCCCGCTGGATCGTAAAGTGACAGCAAAACGAGACAACAAACCAATTACTGCCGAAAGTTGTTTTGTTGGAACGCAGACCCCACTCTTTGTGTACACCACTCCCCGGTCTGATGAAGTGGTGTGAGTGGGGACGCACGATCCAGCTAAAGGCACAGAAAGTTTCCCCAGTTGGCTACGCCGAACTAACAAAAAACTGCCCCGATTTGGGAAATTCGGCAAAATAGCTTCAAAGCAGGTGGTATTGGTAGAAAGGTTGCCACCAATAGCAAAGACAAATCCCTCACACATGTGGGGGTTTCCCTGGAACATGGCCAAAGCCCGAAAAGATCGGTCAAATCTTGGCCCGTTCCAACAATCATGGGGTTCGCAATTTGAAGGCAATAGAAAATGGAAAGCACGAAGGTAAGGGTGGATATGAAATCAAATTTTGTGGAAGCGCCGCATCGAAATTGGACATATGAGTGCCCTTTGCCTTGCCTTGCCTTGGGTACGGCGGCAGCGGGGGGGTTTTGATACGGCGGCGGGGGTAGAATTCGAAATTTCGCTGCCAGGGGCACTCACCCACACAGATGCCTTCCAACACACCTCACCGTGTATGGGGTTTGACAAGGAGTGACGGGGCACAGGCGAGTGAGTGAGTGTCGCCCAGAGAAGCGATACCTTCTTCACACTCTTGGGTGATACACTACGAACATAGGGGCCTAAAACCGCGCGGTGCAAAACGAAAATGAAGAGCACAAAATGCATGGCGACATTCTGTAAAGGGTTTGCACAGGCACAGTGTTGTCCCTGCGTTGGTTGGAGCGCAGCTCCCAAAAGTAACTTCACCATTCAGCAGCAACCGCTCTTAACCTGTATTTTGTTTGTTGATGCGTTGACGCTTCTACACACAAACCCCTGAAATGATAATCACACCCTGAGCCGCATGATGAAGGGCGGGGTGAGTGTATAGAGCACATTTGGATGCTTGCTGTTGTGGGTGACTTTCTGCTCACACGAGTGTGCGGGAAAAAATCAAATGTCGTGGAAGAAAAGTAGATACGCAGAACAAGGAGAAAGAAATTCACAGCAACGCGCCACGGGGGAGCACAAGGAAAAGACGGCAGAGAGGGGAAAGGGCGCAGGGAAAATACCCAAAGGGGGATTTCGCTCTGTGTCAGTGTGTGTCAAACTGTGTCACGTTGTAGCCAGTTTTGTGAGGCGGTTCACCCTCCTCACTTCTCTGCAGTTCTGAGCGAATGCCCCCAAAGCAACCCGCCAGCCGTCGGGGGGAGAAGGTGCGCAACACGCTCTCTACGTGCGTGCCCCATGTCCTTACGCCCCGACGAAGATGCCTTTGGGTGGCTGCAGACGACCCGAGCTGCCTCATGGCTGGCTCCCAAGAAGTGACACACTCCGACGGCAATGTACACAGCGGGGTGTGTTGGGGGGGAGGGGGCAGAGAAGAGGAGTGGATTTGCAACAAAACAGCCTAACGCGGCGCACGGCGGGTTCAGGGGTATCTACCACCTGATTTTGACCTGAGTTTTGGCGGAGCTGCTTGAGAGTCTCAGCATGCAGGAAGCGGCATAGTGTAGGAGTGCTTCCGACGACCCTTGCTTTTTTTATGTGTGCCTAAAAATATACGTGTTCGCATGTGCTCCACCCACGCCCACAACATCCAAGCAGGAGGAGGCTCGAGGGTGGTGGAAGCGTCAACGCATCAAATAAGGAAGAAGGAAGCACGGTTGCTACGCTTTTGGGCGGTCGCTGCGGAGCGGAAAACCAGGTGTGTTTGGTGGTGGTGTCAACAAAACAAGAACCCAGAGCAAAGAGCAAAGAGCGCGCCGCGGTATGGGTCATGAACGGGGGGGGGGGGGGGGGTGGTAGCGAGGGGTCGGCGAGGGGAAAAAAGAGGAAATCCCGGAGGCGTTTCATTTGCTCGGGTTTGCTGGACGAAACAGTCTTCACCCCCTGCAGAACAGGAACACACCACACAATTAGGAACCACCCACACATGAATCTCTTTGGAAAGCGTCGGTGGCACCTGGTAGGGGCATGCCAATAACCTGCCCTTCAAGCCCCGTAGGTAAGCGCACGCCGCTTTGCACCCTCATCACACACATTTTTACTCTGCCACCACGTCACGCGAGCAGCAGCAGGCTGGAAGCAGACGATGCCGAATGCGGCATCGGCGACCCCAGCAGCATCCCGCCTGGGATGGGGAGGCAGCGCGGCTGCCCCGACACCGGCAGCAGCAGGGCGGACACAGGGGTCGTGCCCCGGCTGGCCCCCGCAACCTCGCCGCACGACAGGTTGCAATCCGAGAGGACAGACGGCCAACACCGAGACCCCGCACTGCCCTGTGGGTGCAGCGGCGTCGTGATATCGACCCCACCCCCACCACCCCCGTCGGCCTCCAGCACAACCTCCTCCTCGACACCCAAATCGAGCTGCCGCAGGACATCCTCCTGCAGAGCGGCACGCCGCCCGCTGTCCGCGAGGTAGGCTAACGCCGCTACATCCAGCACCGCCTTCAGGATGAGGGCCAGCATTCCCGCGAGGAGGAGCGTGGCTGCTGCGCTGAACACCCAGCCGCCTTGGGGATTTCCTTGGTAGTAGCCAGCGGCGCTGAGGAGGAGGGCAGAGGCCTGGGTTCCGTAGAGCGCGGTGTCTGCTGCGGTGTCGCGGGGGATGGCGTGGGGCTGGATCAACAGGCAGAGGAGCAGCATCGCGAGCATGATTAGGGCGCAGGCCAGCTTGACATGCCCGCAGCCCGTCGCCGTTTCGGGCTCCGTCGCCATCGCAGCGCTGAGCGCAAAGCTCGCGGCAAACTCCACGCCGAGGAACCAGGTGGTGCCCGGGTTATACCGCCGCACCGCAGCCGAATTCCCCTCCACCCAGAGCGACCCGCGGGCCAGGTTAACCCACTCGCCTCTCCCGAGGAGGGCGGTGAGGGCAAACCCTGTCCTGTTGGTCGCTTGTGCGAAGACGGCGTGGCGGCCCACGCTTGCATGGGAGGTTCGCACAACGAGAACAGGCACCACCACGCAGAGCATGACGACCGGCACGGAGAATGCGGCGTGCCATGCGGCGCTGGGGTGGATGAGGAGGTGCAGGCCTGCGAGGGTCATGGGCTGGTAGAGGAGCTGGAAGACGAGGAGGGGCACGCTGGGGATGCGGAGGAAGCCTTGCGTGTCGAGGCCTTCGAAGAACTTCGGGGCGAGGCGGGAGCCGGCGTGGGAGACTGCGCGGAGGGCTGCGAAGCAGAGCAGGGAGGCGCCCGCAGTCAGGGCGAGGCCCAGCAGCACCGCGCCCGCCTCGGCGCTGCCGTCGACCCGCAGGCCTGTGGGGTGCAGCGCGGCGGAGAGCGGGGGCTCGCAGGGTGCGGCAGCCAGGGCCAGCCTGGTGGCGGCGCCGCCCGACCCCATCCCGGCGAGGGTACTGCCGGCGAGTGCCGCGGTTGTCCCGGAGACGGCCACGAGGCCCTGCGAGGGGGGGTCGAGGGTGAGGCTGGCAGCGGGCAGCGGTGTTGCGGGTGCCGCAGATGCAGGTGTTGAGGAAGGAGTGGGTGTCGCAGGCGCAGGTGGCGGAGGTGTTGGGGGGGCAGGTGTTGCGGGGGGAGGTGTCGGAGGCACAGGTGTCACTGGCGCAGGCGTTGGGGCAGGCGTCGGGGGAACAGGTGTCGGAGGCGCCGGTGTCGGTGGTGCATGCGTTGGAGGTGCAGGCGTTGGAGGCGCGGGTGTTGGAGGTACATATGTCGGAGGCGCAGGTGTCGCCGGTGCAGGCGTCGGAGGCACAGGCGTCGGCGGTGCAGGCGTTGGGGGAGCAGATGTCGGAGGCGCCGGCGTGGCGTAGGCGGACTGATAGCACAACGCCCTGCCATACGCCGCACAGGACACGCGCATGAGGCCCACCCCGACGCTGTAGTCATAGCCGGCGCAGGTTTCAACCCCACAGTTCGGATGCTCGCAGGCGCACCTCCGGGGATATTCCGAGAAAACCCCAGAATTGCACCAGGGGTTTGTGCCATGGTCCACCCCGCTCCCCCACACCCACCCGGATGTGAAGGTATACCCCATGTAGTACTGCGCCGCGACGTCAAACCCGGAGAAGAGGAAACTGTCCTTGCTGCTGCGCACCTCAGCTGGGGCGTACTCTGCAGGGCACAGTGTGCTGGAATGGATCATCACACACAAGCCGTCGTAGAAAAGCTCCTCCGCTTTGCACGGGTAGTCCCCGTGGTACACACGCACCTGGTGCATCCGACCCTCTGTGCTGATGAGGCCGTCGTTGTCGATGCTCTTCCTCGCTGTGCATGTGAAGGAGAAGCGCTTCAACTTCTCCCCCTTTGCCAAGAGGGAAGGCCCAACCGCCATCCTCATCCCGTTGATGAAGACGCCCACCTCCCCCGCAGCATGCCACACCACGAAGTAGTGCCACGTGCCGAACAGCCCTATGTCAACCACCCCGTGCACCACGGTGGTGTTCCCCCCCTTTTCACTGAACGACGCGAGGCGCGCCATCGGCGTGCCGCTGTCGTGGGAGACTTGGAGGGCAACCGACTTATCCTTTTGGATCCAGGCCACCAGGGTCTGCGCCCCGTCCTGCGGCGGCAGCTTGAACCAGCCTGTCACCACCATGGGGCGCGCGCCGAGCGCTATGGAGTCCACGCCGTGGATCCGGGGGCAGCTGTCCTCCGTGTTGTCAGTCCGCCTCGCCGCCTGTGAGGAGAAGACAGACGCATCAGACACCAACACGCTAGGGCCGCCGTTGTAATATGTGGCGTTTTCCCCGCCGACCACGTCACTCTCAGGCGTGTCGTCGCTGAGCCACTCATGCTTGAGGACCAGGTCAGCATCGGTGCGTACTATGCATGCAGACAGGGTGAGGCAGATGCACCAGGGTACGGCAGATGGCAGCCCCGCCCCACTGCCCATCGGCCTGATGGAGCTACGTCAGGTTGGAGCAGCTTTCTCGTGTTATGCTGCCTGCGTTGGGGGCGGGTGTGCGAGGGGAACAAACAACGCAACTCTAGAAGTGGCGTGATCATCAAGGGGTTCTGTGCTAGTTCCAGGGAGTTCCATGATTACGCCAAAAAGTCAATTTTGTCTGACGTTGGCAGGAAAGCAGCGCGCGCGCGCGGGGAGGGTGGGGGGGCTGCCATCTGTTCGAACAGACCCGACAGGTGGACGGTGATGGTGTCAGCCCCATGTTCTTTTCAGAATTCCATTTTTCTGAGTGCTCGTCGCTCGGAGGGTCCAAGGCCTTCTTGGCTCCTTGTGGCAGTAGTTTTTTTTTGGGGGGAGATGGCGGGGAAAACACAAAAGACGGCAAGATGCCATCACGCAGGCTTGATTGAGCGGCGTCTTAAGGCTGTGATGAAGGCCCTGTGAATGTGAATTGCGCATGAAGATGCCTAAATGCACAGATCAAGCCGGACGCTTCCCCCAAGCCGGACGCCCAGGGAACACGCAACGTGTTTGCTTGTGCAACCGAGGTTTCCTCGCTACTTCGCTGCGCACCGCCGCTCAAAACGAGTAAAAACTGAGACCCACGCCTGGTGGCACTAAAGAGAAGGTGAGTCGGCGCACAAGCCAGCATTCAGACCCACGTGTAGGAGAGGAGGAGGAAGCAAAGAGGAAACGTTGTAGGATACAGGGGCAAGGAGAAAAGGGGGGCATGTCGAAAGAGCATCGTGCAGGGTGGGATCGGGGTGGTAGTTGTGTGAGAGTTTATATAACCCGTGCGGGGCGGCCTTTTTTCCCCCGCCAAGGGGGTGTGGGGAGGTGGGGGGGGGAGGACAACGCCCGCAGTAGGTGGGGGGGCGGGGCATGGAAATGGTACACATAAAAAGAATCCCGGAGCTGGCTGTGTGTATTTTTGTTTGCGTTTTTTTGTTTGGACTTCTTGGAGACAAGCTGCGGGGGGGCCTGTCGCTCAGAAGTGCAGAAGGCGCGTCTTTCTTGAGACGCCTCACAAAGAGGGGGAGACTTCAGGAATCTTTGACAAACTGGCAAAGTTTGACACACACGCAGAGAGAGAGAGAGGCCCCCGTTGAGAGTAGTGTGGCCACAGCACAGCAAACGAGCTGCCAGCAGCGGTTTGTTTGTTTGATAATTTGCTTGCCTGTGTGTGTGCCGCACATTGTCGCTACCGCATGCTTTTTGGCATACACAGCAGCGCTGCTGCTGCGCCGCACCGCGCTGCAGTCATCACAGCAGATGCGAGAAGTACTTCGAGATGATGCCCTTGGCAATCGCCACCGCATCGCCCTGCGGCTCTGAGGGGAACGCATCCGTCTTATGCTGCCAGCTCTGCTCCAGGGCAAGGCACTCCGAGTTGAACGCAGTCTGGTTGAATTCCTTCCCGGCCGTCACGGCAGCATGCATGCCTTTGAAGTAGAGCTGCCAGCGCGGCACATAGTACGACGACACCAGCCCGCTCCACTCCTTGGCAGCATAGTCGATAACCTCGCCGTTGGGACCCCACAGCGTCACCTGGTTGCGTGCGTTCCACTCGTAGTAGGCCTGCTCCGCAGGGCTGCCGCCCCAGGCACGTGCGTTCTTAATCCAGGTGCCCAGGAGGAAGAACTTGCTCGACCCCAGCAGGGTGTCCATGTCTGTCGCCATGTCCATCATCCTGGAGGCGAAGCCCTGCATCGCGGTGGCGTTCTTCGCCTGGTAGGCTGCGGTGTGGTTGATGTTCAGCAGAGAAATCGCGTTGGCAATCGCTTGCTTCGTCACGTCGACGAGGTCGTTGATGTAGGTCTCCTGGTGCGCAAACGAGTCGCTGGCGCTCAGCATGGAGGACGCAGCCTGCTCCACAAGCAGCGGGTCGTAGAAGACGTACGTCGGCATCCACCCTGAGTAGTTCAGGTTCTGCCTGGGGCGCAGCTGGATGATGTTCTTCGTGACGCCCTGCTGCTGGCCCTTTGTCCCGGAGTAGACGCTGCTGTAGAGAAGCTCCCAGGCACGCAGCGTCCCGGCGTGCGACCCGCCGTAGCGCCGCACCGAGTAGTCGTGTGACCACTTGGTCATGTCGGCATGCGGCTCCGAACGCCAGATGTTCTGCAGCATGAGCTCGTAGAGGGCGTAGTTCTGCCGGGTGCCCTCCATGGTGAGCCCAAACCCGCGGATCGTGGTCTTGTTGAGCCCAGCCGCCTGCGGGCCCTGGTTGATGTTGTCGAATTCGCCGTACATCCCTGTGTTGCCGCCGTAGTTGTGGAGCATGTTCCAGATGAAGGGCTTGCCGTAGTACGAGTCGAAGTTGCTGAACTCCGGGCGGTCCTCAGAGTAGAGGTCCAGGATCAGCATGTTCTCATCAGGCACATAATCCAGATACGCCTTCACACGGTCCGCAGTCCAGAAAGTAGGGTCATCCACAAACAGCCACCCCTGCATCACCCACACCGCCTTCGGCTCTGCAGCCGCAAGCGAGTCATACATGGCCTTCCCTGCCTGAGCGAGGTAGGGGAGGTCCCCGCTTGCAGGAGACATCTCGTTGTACTGGTCCCCGTTGAAGTAGACGCTCTTCGTGGTGTACGTCTCGCGGTATTTCTGCACGAACGTCTTCCCGATCTGCACAAACATCGGGTCCGTCGCCTCGAGGTAAAACACAGAGCCGTACTGGTCGGAGAACCCGCCCCAGTCTTCCGAGCGGGTGTACGTAATGTTTGGCAGCTTCTTCGTCAGGGCCTCAGGGATGTGCCCGGCAAAGGCAGGCAGCACGGGGGTCATCCCCAGCTCCTCCGCACGCTGCAGGATCTTGACCTGCAGGTCCTTGCGTGCCTCGACGAAGGTCTCCGGCAGCGGCCCACCCCACCCCTTCAGGTTGCCCATGCGCTGCCACGCGAAGAAGGCGGGGCCCGAGAAGAACGGCACCAGGTCTGCGTACGTCAGCCCGTATGCCTCAAACGTCTTCTGCCACACATACTCCTGCCCGGTAAAGGCCAGGGGCATGTTGATGCCGTTGAGGGCCATCCAGTCCAGCTCTTCCTCCCAGCGCTCCCAGCCCCACCACGCCATGGTGTAGCTGACGGTGCACACATTCTGGTAGTAGCCCCAGGTGTAGGAGCGCTTCACCGTGACATCCTTCGGAACGGCGGGGAGGGTGGCGGGAAGCTGCGTGTTGCTTCCGGACCAGGTGCGGATCTGCACCTTGGCAACCTCAGCAAGGTAGTGCCCCAGCCCAGACGCGGCGCTGCCCACCGTGTTGCCCCGGATGACCTGCCTGCCCTGTGAGTCGCGCTGCGCTACGATCGTGAAGGTGTCGCCGCTTCCTCCCGCAACCACCTCGCCCTTGAAGTCGGAGGCGCGGGCACCCAGCACCCGCGCGAACAGGTCATCCACAGGGGCTGCAGACGCAACTGCGGCGTGCAGCAGCAGGCAGGCCACGGCACGCTGCATTGTTGCGCTACGCGGGGGAGGCTGTTGGGGCGTCAACACAGAGGGAGGGGTTCTCGTTTCCTGCGTGGGGGGGTGGGGTGTGTGGTGTGTGTGTGTGGGCTCAACACGAAGGGTGTACACTACACTGCGGCTGTTGTTCAACTGGGAAAAACCAGATGGCCTCGACTGGTTCGTGAATCGTCATGGCTTGGCAGTCTCTGTGCACGGTGGGGGGAGGGGAAGAGAGTGGCGGGTGGGGTGCTGACGCATCATCACATCCATCTGCTGGTCTGGAAATCCCGATAAAAAATGCGCCGAAATGCAAATGGTGCCTTGATGCGATATGTGGGATATGATGAAGTCTCCTCTCCTATGTGAAGCGGCTCACTTCTGCACTTCTGAGTGAAGAACTCTCCTTGGGTTATTTGGCTCATGCGTTGGGAAACACAACACAACACAGCACAACACAACAGCAAGCTTGCACAGCACAGGGCGGGGGAGTGAGCCTGACAAGCAGCACGTTCTTCCCGCACGCGATGTGTGTCAGAAAGACAGATAGAGAGAGAGAGAGAGAGAGAGAGAGAGAGAGAGAGAGAGAGAGAGAGAGAAGCAAGACAGCTAAACCTTACAGTTTGGCGATGACACATTTTCGAACAGAGGCACACGGAGTGGTTGCCTCAGATGCAACCACACAACCACACAACCATCACGAGATGCAGCACTATGGGGCCCCTCCTGACAACCCCAGATTGCGTACTTTGTGCGTAGTGAAAAAGGGGGTATTCCCAAGGGACCCCCAAGGCTTGGGGGGTCCCTGATCACCCCCTTTTTCGGCAAGCACCGCTTCTTTTTGGAACAGCGACGGGGTGCTAATCGGCAGACGCTTCACCACCAGCTGTGCGCAGAGAAAGAGATTGAGTAACGGAACCCCCCGACAGACACCCCCCCCCAGCAGTGTAGAACCGCACTGCTGCGCAGGGCCAAGACGACACGACCCCCCCCCCCCCCCACACGATGATGGCTCTCCCCCTGCCACACGCTTGGGCCAAGCGTGTGCGATGGGGAGAGGGCGCCACCCTCGTGTGGGCGTTGTCCACCCCCCCACCCCCACCCCTGACCCACCGAATTGACACACCCTGCGGCATTCTCTTGATGTGATGTATCTCTCTCACTCTCTCTCTCCACTGTTGCCACACCCCCCGCCCACCACGGCGCGGGTTTGCAAGCCTCACCTTAGAGGAAGCGGAACCAACGACACACTTTGGAGTGTAGTCTTGTGTCTCCATAATACACAACCTACCACCACCCACACCTCCACCCTCAGAAACCCCCCCACCCCAGGAGACTCATGTCACTCAGGGGGGTACCCTCCGGTGCGCGCAAGACACAACCTACCACCACCCACACCTCCACCCTCAGAAAACCTCCCTCCCCCGCTCATGCGGTCCACGACTAGTCATGCGACCAGTCGCACGAGTCGCCGGGCTTACCGACCTCTGCGTCTTGCATGTCACTCAGGGGGGACCCTCCGGTGGGCGCGGCGCCACAGCGCCTCGCGCAGCACGACGAGCCACGGGGGTATGATATCGCACAGCAGGCACAGCGATGCCGGCACCAGGAAGCAGAGGAACAGCCCTCCGCTGTGTGGGTCCGCAGGGGTGGACACGCCCCGCACAGCGTGCAGCGCGACGAGGGAGACTGCGCCGCAGGCGTACAGCGCTACCCAGAGGAGGGCGAGGGAGATGTCCCTCCGGAGGCCGTCGAAATCCGACACGGAGTAACCTTCTTCTGCGATGAGGGCGCAGGCCGTGGTGTGGGTGACACCGCTGACGCGCTGCAGCGCCCTCCAGAGCTGCGAGCTGCCGCTGCCCCCGCACCCCGCCGCGGCGCACATCCCGGCGAGCTCGCGGTGCCCGCGGTAGCCGTGCCGCCGGACCCGGCGCAGCAGCCCCGCCGCCTCGTCGAGGCTGCCACAGCGCGACAGCCACTCCCACAGCGTGGCGGGGGGGAGATCCGCGAGGTACTGCGACGGCTGCCCCGCGGCTACCCCCGCGTCGAGGTAGGCTAGCGCTGCGGGGGAACCCCCCGCCTCCACCACCTCGTGCGATGCCAGCAGGCGCTGGAGGAGCTCGGGGCTCCGTAGCAGCACCTTCGACCTCCGCACCGCACGATCCCCCGGCGTGGGGGTGGGGGTGGGGGTGGTGGGGACTCTCCCCGAAGCGACTGATGCAGCAGCCGACACACCTCTGCGGAATGTCGAGGCAGCGGAGCGAGGCCCGCTTCTCCCTTCCCGGCCCCCCTCGAAGGGCGCACCGCTCTGAGGGGGGGCAGCAGCAGCAGCAGCAGCTCCGGAAACAGTCGCGGTGATGAGGTGCTCCAACACGCCAATCTGCCTCTGCGGGCAGAGGTGTGTGAGGAGCGTGGTGAGCACCGCAGTGTCCGCCAGGTCAACCAGCCTCACAAGCCCTGCGGGGCGCTCCCCTGGGGTGAGGAATCCGACCTCACGGAGGGCCGCCAGACGGCGGGACTCGCGGCTGGGGCGGAGGGAGAGCGAAATGGTGTCGCCGTCAGACAGGCGCATGTCCCCGAGGGGTTCGGAGGGGTGACCTGCCAGAGGGGTGCCGTCGCAGAGGAGTTGGAGGGCCTGGCCTGTCCCGGTCGCCCCGGAGGCGGCTGCTGCGGAGAGGTGGAGGCCGCCGAGGGTTTCGTCCAACCCGATGGGGAGCGGGATGTCCTCCCCTGTCGCCCCGATCCGGAGGAAGACTGTCATCCCTGCGGAGGGAGGGTGGGGAGGAAACCCGTGGCAAGACGAGGAATGGGACCCCGGCACGCCGCCACCACCACCACCTCCTCCTCCTCCCCCAGAGTCAGCAGGTGTGGTGGGGTGGTGGTGGTGGTGGTGTGGGGGTGGTGCCAACCACCCGCCTTCCATCCCCTCCGGCTCCACCCACCCCCCGTCGCTCTCCGTGAGATCTGACTCCCAGGCGGAGGTGGAGGAGGAGGAGGAGTCCGGCGAGGAAGGCGCTGGGGGATCTGGGGAGAGCTGCCGCCGCTGCGGGCCGCCCCACCCCCCCGCTCCCAGATGCGGGGGCACGCCAGACCCCTCCGCCGCCCCAGCACCCCCCCCCCCGCCTGGCAGACACCTGGGAGAGTTGACTCGCCCCCCGCCCAACTCCAACTCCATAAACCCCCTCCCCCCGAGGGTTTTCCATTAGGGAGGAGGAGAGACAGGTCGATCCACCATGACACCCCACGCCACCCCCTACCCCCGACACCTCCGCTGGCGCGGCTGCTGTTGGGTCGGGTTGGAGGGGGGGCGATGGTTGTGTTGGAGATGGTGGTGGCTGCGTTGTCCCACTACTCCCGGCACTCTCAGTGGTGTGGTGTGGCGGAGGTGGTGGGGGAAAGGGGGTGTCCTCCGGGGTGCCCCCGGCGCTGCGGTGGGAGGGGGTGATGAATGCGATGATGTCGTCGAAGCATCCTGCGTAGGACAGGTCCTTCTCGACGCACAGCCACCGGTTCACCGCCAGGAGCACCGGGAAGAGTGTGGGTGCCAGGACAAAGTTGAACGCCTCGAGGTACCCTGAGGAACCCAGGTCGCGGAAAAAACTGGTGGGGGCTGCACACACACCCTCTGCCACACCGCCAGGCCAAAACATAGCTCTGAAGGGCCAGGGGGTTGCAGCTGAGGCAGTGAAGGCAGCAGAGGCAGCAGAGGGTACCACCCCTCCGCAACACCCCCCGACGTGGAAGGTGATGCTGTGCAGCGCAAAGTCGAAGAGAACCCCGCAGAGCCATGCCTTGAGGAGGACGTGCTGCAGGGAGAAGACCATCGAGACGATTGTGATGTAGACCGGGAGCATGATGTACACCACATAATACGCCGAGGAGGCCCAGAGGAAGTAGGGTATGTTCTGATCCCTCCACAGAGGCAGCACGTCCAGCCGGGGAACCGACGTGATGACGAGCAGTGCCGCGAGGAGCTGCGCGATGGCATAGGGGAGCCTCGCAGACCCCCCTCCGGGAAACCTCCGCCAAGGCAGAACCGCTTCGAAGCGGAGGAGGGACCACACCGCCGCTGGGATGGAGGACACCACGGCAGAGCCCTGGGATGGGGGGACCCCTGCAGAGCCTCCAGCAGAAGGAGAAGGGGAAGCAGCAGGGTCGCCCCACGACACGCCAGGCTTCATCGAGAAGGCGAGGAGCATCGCGAAGAGCGTCGACATCTGGAAGAGATACGCCCAGGGGAACACCCTGTTGGACAGCGCCACCCAGCGGCTGAAGATGCGGGAGGGGCGGGTGGAGGCGGTGGTGGGGCTGCCCGCCTCCGGCTGCTCGCCCCAGCCGGTCCCTCCAGGGAGGCCGAGGGCTCCGAGGAGGGGGCCCAGGCAGAGCGCGGCGCGGACGAGGTGTGATTCCGCGCGGAAGATGGTGGCGGTGAGGAGGCAGGTGTCTGCCAGGCGGAGCAGCGCGACTGCGGCGTACAGCACCCCGCAGACACGCAGCACCCGGAGGGAGAAGGCGGCACGCTCCGGGGAGGGCACGGTGGGGCAGGGTGCGCCACACGCATGCCGGGCTTCCGCCCCACAGCAGGAGGCGAGGCTGCCGTTGCTCAGGATGGCGGCGG
The DNA here is from genome assembly GCA_963210315.1 of Rhynchopus euleeides. Taxonomy (NCBI): domain Eukaryota; phylum Euglenozoa; class Diplonemea; order Diplonemida; family Diplonemidae; genus Rhynchopus; species Rhynchopus euleeides. Next base: position 1,301,197 of record OY723314.1, on the reverse strand, counting down.
AGGCCTCATACAGATCGTCACTGATGGGATAGCTCCGCGGTGTGCATACGCCTCCAGACGAGGATGGGTGCGGTGTGCCGCCTTCTCCCTCCAGATGATGCGGGTCTGCGGAGTGCTGCTGTGCGTCTCCAGAGGAGGATGGGTGCGGTGTGCCGGCGTCTACCAGGGGTGTGGGTGTGCCCTGCGCGGCGGCGGAGGGGTGGCCAGCGGTGGAGGAGCCGGGGGTGTGCAGGATGGCATGGTAGAGCACCGGTGATGTCGCGAAGTGGTACGAGATGAGGCAGGGCGCGAATGCGTAGAGCCCCAGCCAGATCAGCAGCAGCCCCTTCCCCTGCATCAACCAGAGGGGGGGGGGGGGAGGGGAGTGGTGGGTGAAGCAGCAGGGTTTGATCTCCTCCCCCCCCCCGCCCCCTCCGCTCGTTATGCCGGTTGGGGTGTGTCCGAGAGGTGTCCCAGCGCTATGCTCGGTTCCCCGGCATCAACCAAGGGGTGGGGGGGGGGGGGGGGTCGGTGGTGGTGTGTGTCACAGCACCAACAGAGAGAGAGCACTGTGTGCCTCCCCTGCCCTGCTTCCCGAAAAGCCTGGCCCCCCACGCCCTGGTGGTGTGGTGTGCCGTTTGGAGAGGAGGGTTGTGCAGAAGACGTAGAGGGGGGAAGAGAGAGAGTGAGGGGGGGGGGGCGGGTGGTGAGAGGTTGAGAGGGGGGGAGGGGGGGTCGGGGGGGGGGGGGGGGGGGTCAGACCTGTCGAGTCCCTGCAATAGAAACAAGACACTGACGAAGAGGATGCCCTTCCAAGCGATCCGGCACCTTCAGGCCTGGGAGTTTTTCTCAGGCCCTCTGGTTAACTGTTGGGCAAACACAAGACGTGGTTGCGGTGTCAATTGAAAATACCGAGACTCGTAAAAGTGGTGCCGGCGACACTTCTGTGGCAGTTCTGTATCGCACGGAGCACGAAACATATCGCATGCGAACAATCGTTTTGCTGGAAAAACAACACACACAGCGCTTCTTTGCGCACCACTGTGGGTCGCAAGCATCCGATCCCTCGACTGCGCGCAAGTCTTGAGCATCCGTTGGTGTGTCGGAGGGATATAAGGGAGAGAGAGAGGCACATCACCGAGAGAAGACCCAGAGAAGGGGGTGCAGTTCACGGCGCATGGCAGGCCCCCGTTGGGAGGCGCGAACCTGTCATCAGAGCAAGAAACAGGCGCAGGCACACTGCACGCTTCTTTAGCAACTCACCCATGTCCAGGGGCGGAACCTCTTGTACCTGCGAACAGCCTTCAACACCATTTCGTCTGCTTTCATGGATTCATGGGCGTACTGCAGGAGCCTGGGGTCCTGCCGAACAGCCGCCACGACAATCTCCCGATCCCCCTTCAGTGATTCATGCGCGTATCGGAAGCACTTGGGATGCTTCTGAACAAGCTCCAGAACAAATTCGTGGTGGGACTTCAACTTGTCGTCTGTGTAGGATAGCACCTCTGGGACATGCTTCACAGCAGACCGCACGAAAGCGTGGTCACCTTGCCGGTGCTCCATCCTCAGGATGGCGGGGTTGTCCCTGCAGGCAGCCACGAGGAACGTGTCGTCGTGCCTCAGCCTTTTGGGCACCGAGTACATCACTTCAGGGTTCAGTTTAATGGCAGCCAGAATGAAGCCACGGTTTTTGATATGCTCGGCTGCATTACCCCACGTTATGGGGTTCAATTGGGCAGAAACAAGCATGAGCTCCCGATCGCCTGTCAGGGTCTCGTGGATGTAGTAAAACGAGTTGGGAGCACGCCGTGCGATCCCCAAAAAGAACTCCCGGTCAGCCCGAAGGGAATCATGCGCCTTCTGCCAGAGGTAGGGGTATCGTTGCACAACCATCTGCACGAGCTCCCGATCTGCCCACAAGGACTCATGTGCGTCCAGCATGGCGCGAGCATTCTTGCGAACCGCAGCCAGAATGAACCCACGGTCCGCCTTCAGGGACTCATCTGCATAGTACAAAGTGCAGAGACGCGTAGCCCACGGTTCCGGAATATCCACAGTCGAGATCTTCTCAGTCGAGAGCTTCTCAGGGTCATCCGGCACAGTTAAGAGGATGAAGTCAGCATCTGCCTTCAGCGAATCGTGTGCAAACCGCATGGCCACAGGGCTCTGCTCAACAGCTACCAGCATGAGATCCCGGTCGGCCCTGAGAGAGTTGTCTGCGTACCTCACGACAGTGGGTGAGATTTGAATCCCCGCCAGAAAGAGCTCCCGGTCTGACCGCATGCAGTCGGGCATGTGCTCCCATGAGTCTCTGTTCTTTTGCAGGGCTGCCAGAAGGAAGTCGCGATCGTTGCGAAGGGAAGCAGGTGCTGTCAACAGATGCCGCTTCGCATGTTCAACCGCAGCCAGGTTGATCTCCCAATCGGCCAGGAAGGGTGTTGGTATGAAACAACGGGCATCGCGTTGCACAGCCGCGAGAACAGCACAATGCTGGAGCTGCGCCCACTCTGGGATGCCCCCCAGAAGCGCCCTCCCAGCACGGAGGTCGTCGACGAAGCGCGCGCCGTCCAGCCCCACATCGATGATGCACCCGGACTCCACACCTGCAGCACTGCCCAGCGGGTCGGTGCCGCTCAACTCCTGCCCATCCACCGACAGCCGCACGTCACCCAGCTGCGCGTCAGCAGGGTAGCGGAAGGCCTGGTGTGCGATGCTCTTCAGCTTCACAGGCATGTCGTCCACCCCGATCCCGAAGGCGTGCAGCTCACCGGTCTCCGCATCCCGCAGGTGTGCCTCCATGGTGTGCGGGATGGCCGTGCCTCTGGGGGTTCTGAAGACTCGCTTCCACCGCACCCAAAGGGCGCCCTGCTGGCGTGATGTGGGTGTGGAGCACGTGCTTCAATGATAGGATGCCCCTTGAGCTAGCGCCACACAGAAGAGGAGCCCGTGAGAGCACGAGACATGCAAATACACAGAGGGGTGCAGATGGATGCCGCTCCGAGTTTTCCAGAATGGAGTGACTCCGCAGTACAGGGGGTGCAACAAGCGCGCCTGGGGGAGGGTGGTTGGTTGGGTGGGTGGGTGGGTGGGTGGGGTGTCGAAGCTGTTGACTGCTGCAGGAAAACAACCACGATCCGCCACAGGGCATCCGACACGTCTCTGTCGGGGGGGGGGAGGTAGCTCATGAAAATGAGCAGCGCGCTATTTTGCTTTGCGTCTTCTTTTTTTAACACCCTCGGCACCCATCGCCTCCCCTCTCGCTTGGCCACCGCATCGGTGTCGTGTTGTAACAACTTTTGCTTGTTGATCAAAACGTGTTGTGCCCGTCGAGCTTCAGCGCTTATTTTTTTTTGCTTTGGGAAGATATGCACCCCCACCCACACCCCCACACCCCTTCGCGGGTGATTGAGTTCTGGGCAGTTTGGGCTGACCTCCATTTAGGCTGACCTCCGCCTTGAGTCGCAACAATATGGGAAAAAGGGTGAAGCAACCGCTGCCAACCCCCCGCCCTCCCCCCTCCCTCTGCTCTCCTGTGGACACTACAAGAGGCCCTTAGGGGAGTGCCTGTGTGTGGAAGCCACACTGGCCACCAGGGTAGGGGTAACGGGTGGGCACGGGAGGATGCAGAGTAAGGAACCCTCAACAGCTCACACGCTATCAAAAACGGGAAGCCTCCGTCCCCGTGTTGAGCAGGAGCTGTTGTCCACGCGCTACCGTACCAAGTCACTACACTCTCCTCTCCCCACCCCCATGCAACACCCCACCCAAAAACAAACACGACACATGCAAATCTTGCAGTGAAGGAAAGGGGAAAATGGGGAAAACGGAAAAAAGGGAAAGGAGAAGGGGAAGAAGGGGATAGGGAGCGTTGGGGGAAGGGAGGGGAAAGGGAGGGAACACCCCATGGGGGGCGTTGTGTATTGTGTTTTGTTGCTGAGCAGCCCGTTTCCCTTTTGTATTTGTTTTTTTTGGAGTTGTGCTAAACAAACGCAGGAAATTTTTGCTTTGCAGATCATGCAGGACACACCACCCGCAGCAGGCGTGTGGGGTGTTCTCGCGATCACGAATACCCACTGGTTCTTCTATCCCCTTACTGATTGCAGACGCATAGTTTTCCTGGCAAGGCAAAACGCTCTCGCATGCCTTGGCGCTCGGTCGGGCTGGAGTGTGGGGGGGGAGAGGGGGATGTGGGAGTGTTAGGACGGAGAAGCCGCACGGCGCCCCTGGAAAGTCGCAAATAATTTGAAGGGGAAAGGGGAAATGGCGAGGTAAAGCAGGAGGTAATGAAGCAGAGGAAACACGACTGGGGGTGAAGGGGGGGGGGAGGGGAGGGGCTGTGTGTGTGGGGAGTGCAGCACCGCACCGCATCAAGCTTTGTTCATTTACTGAATCTGATGATACGGCTGCGGAGTGCCACACATCCCAATAACACCGCCCTCCCAAAACATGTGAACGCAGCAATGGGGTGGGGGGGGGGGGGGGGGGGTAGGGGGGGTCAAATGGGGGTGACAAACACGATTTTTCAAAAAACCGGCGCAGAGGCCCCAAAGCCCCCGTAAACCCTCCAAACCCCCCCAGATCGGTCCGGAAACCCATCGAACCCCACTTTTCCACCATTCCGGGCACCTCAGGTGCCCGAATTGGGGTACCTAAATTTTGTGCCACCGTTTGGTACCGGACAGTGCCACTGTGTGGGAGGTTGGAAAAGAAAATGCCCCAACACACCACATCTGAGGGTTGCAATGCATGTTGCTTGCCAACCACGTCATCCGGTGGGTGTCAGGCGCTATGTAGGTGGCATGAGCCAGGTCTTCGATGTGTTCTGGCTTGTATATGTACCTCCCTGCCTGCGGCACAGGCACTGCCTTTGTCCCCCACACCAGCCACAGAGAGCGTATTGTACTCGGTCCACGGTTGCTGATTCATTGTGATGCGTTGTATCCTCGAGTGAACGTCACACACTAGTGGCACCACCACCCGCCATCCGAGAGCTGTATTGACTTTGCGCCCTTCCGTTGCATTCACCTCGCCACGCATATTGCACCGTTCAGTACCAGTGCTCTTGGGCCAGGCAAAGTAGACCGCAGCAACTACCAATTCTGGCACAATGGGTACCACGACAGCGCACTTCGTGTGTTCCCGGAATGTACAGCTCGTGTTGCAACAGTCGTTGTCAACACATCCCGGTTGTGGAGCACTGCTGCACAGGAATCACACGACCATCTGGACTTGTTCCGTACCTACAGGCAGCCTCCCGGTGCATGGTGGCAGGGAGGTACATATACAAGCCAGAACTCATCGAAGACCTGGCTAATGCCACCTACATAGCGCCTGACACCCACCGGATGACGTGGTTGGCAAGCAACATGCATTGCAACCCTCAGATGTGGTGTGTTGGGGCATTTTCTTTTCCAACCTCCCACACAGTGGCACTGTCCGGTACCAAACGGTGGCACAAAATTTAGGTACCCCAATTCGGGCACCTGAGGTGCCCGGAATGGTGGAAAAGTGGGGTTCGATGGGTTTCCGGACCGATCTGGGGGGGTTTGGAGGGTTTACGGGGGCTTTGGGGCCTCTGCGCCGGTTTTTTGAAAAATCGTGTTTGTCCACGTAAAAGGGTGGCATTTGACCCCCCCTAGGGGGGGGGGGGGGTTTCCTGTTTTGAAAAATCGAAACAATAGTTTAAAGAATTGTGTTGTTGTACAATGTCCACAATTCCACAGTGCCGCGGGGGGGGAGAGGGGGTGTCTAATATTTCGGCGTTCAACTTGGGCAAGACAGGGCGAGTGGCCTGCAAGACACTAGGAATCGGTGGAGGGTTGGCATTCCCACCCCCCGCTCACTCCCTGCCCTTCCTTGCCTCGACAAAGAAGGGTGTGGGACGGAGAGAGGGAGCGGTGCCGCCAATTTTCGTTGATCGCGGGCGGAGCGCACATCACAGGGGCGGCTTCTGCCTGGCTTTCTCTCTTACGTTTCTGTCTGAAATACCGCACCGTGTCCGGAGTGGGGGGCCAGAGGGCCGCGGTCCGAAACAGATGTGATATGTGTGTGCTCAAACACGACCCTCGAACACGCCTCGCGCCTTTCCCGAATATCATATCGAGTTCACTCCCCGCCTTCTGAAAGTACAGCACTGTGGCAATGTGTTGTGCGGGGACAGCGGAGACAAGGGTATCATCAGAATATACTCGGTGTGGCCTTACGCTGAACAAGAAAATAGCAAAAAAATGTGCATGTGTGTGGGGTGGAGGTGGGGGGGGGGGGGGTGGTGAGTGGGTGACGTGAATATATAGCACGATAACACACCCCTTCCCCCCCCCCCCCATCCCCCTCCTCCCTTTCGGCTGCACAAACTTATAACCTCGTCCCTTCTTTCTACAACTCAACAAACTCGGTCTTTTTAAATTTTTAAACCCTGCCCCCACCCCCCCAGGTTTGCGCACTGATTCTACATATTTTTTTGGCGAGCGTAGGTCGCGACTGGAGCGGGCCCTGATGCTCCCTGCTCATCCGCTGGACCAGTAACACAACACATATGAGCATTTGTTTAACTTCGCACCCCGCCCTCCATCTCAGTGTGCACTACGTCGTCGTCGTGTCGACCCCACTCGATGGGTTTTCTTCAGTACGGAGGGGAGATTTGATTGTCGTCGAGAGTGAATGGGAAAGCAAGTCTCCCAGCACCTTCTTGCAATGCTAGTCCTTTTTGTCGACCCCACTCGATGGGCGTTCTTCAGTACGAGGGGGGGGGGGGGGCCAGGGGTGATCGTTCTAACGTTTTTTTTGCAACAAAAAGACATTTCACCGGTCATCAACACGGAAGCTAACCGTGTGTTTCACCACAAAAGAAGGAAATAGAATCGTCAATAGAACGTGTGTTGGGAGAATGACTTGGGCGGGATCAGCGGGTGGTGGTGGTAGTGACGAAGGGAGGCAGGGGGTGATTAACAGAGAGAGAGAGAGAGAGAGAGAGAGAGAGAGAAAGGGGTTCGCAAGAAGGAGATGGTGCTGCGCCCTATTCTGGCTTAACGAAATAGAGACGCGTGCCGGGCACCTTTTTTTTCGCCCCAGATCGAAGCGTGATGTACAATACTACACCCTTACCCCCTACCTACCAGCCCCACCACCCCCCCCTCAGCAGCCCGGCGCATCGCATGTGTGGTGCGATTGAAATCCGAGTGCCGCGAGTTGCATGCGGGGCGCAGGAGTTCTGCAAAAGTGTCACGCGCCCCGCCTCACACCCCCCCACCCCTTTTTTGTTGTGATTTTTTTAGGCCTCGGCAACTCCAAGACAGCCCCTGCGAGAGTTAGGTTACTGCGCAGTGCCCCCCCCCCCCCCCCCCCCCCCCGGAGTGCGCCGTTTTGTTGTTTGCTGCTTTGCAAGCTTTGCAGTCTGGCAGACTATTTGACAGGGCCCCTTGAAAAGGAACGGGGGGGAGGGGGGGGGGGGTGTAGAGGGGAGGGGGGGGGTGTAGAGGGGAGGAAAGAAAGTACGAACCCCACCACCCACGCAGACGGGTGCGAGACAGACTGGTTCCCACATCGTCATTGCATTCCCTTTGAGGCCCGGATCTCGCATTGCTGTACTCCAGGAAAGCGCCCTATCACTTCACAGCTACAATCGCTCTGATGAATTTCCTTTTGTTTGTTGCGTTGACGCTTCTACACACAAAACCCTGAACTGATCACACCCTGAGCCTGATGAAGGGTGGGGTTAGTGTATAGAGCACGTTTGGTTGCAGCTGTGGTGGGGCGCTTTCCGCTCACACGAGTGTGCTTAAAAGAAAAATCAGTCCCCTGGCACAGTTGTGATGGGAATATCAATAAGGGGTGAAGGGGGGTTGAAGAGAGAGAGAGAGAGAGGGGGGGGGAGGGGGGGGGGGGACGTCAGATGATAGAAGCGCATAATGCAGCGACTGTCGTGACCAGGTGTCAGATCGAGTAAAAATACATGGCTGAATTTTATTAAAGGCATCAAACAACTGCACCCAGAACCCCGACGGTGGCACGGGGGGTTTTTCGGGAAATGTAAGAGAGGGCGCAATGACGGCGTGCGCAGCACACTTGTTTTCTTCAATGCCAGGGGTATATCCGGGACGGATGCTGTGTGATGTTCAAAAACACGGCCAATCCACTCTGTCCGCACTTGCTGCGACATTTCACCGCTTCCACATCAGGGACGTGTGGGGGAGAGTGGGTTGGGGCTTGAACAGCAAAACAACGTTTTTATTTTTTGCAAGAAATTCGGGGAGGGTGTTGATTGGAAACGGAGATGGGGCCCAGCCCGCTGGAGAATGTCTCAAGCAGGAAGGGCCGGAAGGCTGGGGGAGAGTGGCGCGGGGGGGAGGATCTGTGGGTGGGTGGAGGAACCGGTGGTGGGGTTGGATGAAAAATGACTGTGCCAAATATGTGCACTGTGTGTGGTGGCGAGGGGGCTGTGGGCACGGCTGGTGTATACGCCGGGTCCGACCTTGGTGCCCTGTTGGGTGTCACATCTGATGTCATCAAGCAGAGCAGGGATCGCGGGGGGGTGGAATGGCCCCTGAATGGATTTCAGGAAAACCCTCCTCCCCCCCACCCCCCCCCCCCCCACACACACACACGCTCACACGTTCAACCATTTGTTGTGTGAACCAGGTCCACCTGGTCTCCAGCGAAGAAGACTGTTGGCAGCGATTGGAATCACACCTATACACCCCCACCAGAGGGAACAAACCAGCGCACAGACAATGTGCAGGTCTCAGAGAGAGGGTGCGCGCTGCGTAGCTCGCGTGATGCGTGCTGTGTAGTTTGTATGCCCGGCATGGCAGCCCGCCTTCCCTCCACACACCCCGATCGGAGGAGGGGGGGAGGGGGAGGACGAGTGGTGTGTTGGGCGGGGCACCTCTCCGTTGAACCCAGCCGGAGATCCCCGAGAAGAGACCTCAAACAAAATGAACACACTGGACTGTGCGGGGGGGATGTTTCGAAAAGAACACTCAGAACAATTCGTTCGTCGTACGATTCTTTGTTTTCTTTTGAAGTTTTCCGTTTATTTCGCGACCCCCACTTTGTGCGTTTTTCTTTTTCTACTCGCCCTGTATTGTCCCCCCCCCCCCCCTAGGGGGGGTCAAATGCCACCCTTTTACGTGGACAAACACGATTTTTCAAAAAACCGGCGCAGAGGCCCCAAAGCCCCCGTAAACCCTCCAAACCCCCCCAGATCGGTCCGGAAACCCATCGAACCCCACTTTTCCACCATTCCGGGCACCTCAGGTGCCCGAATTGGGGTACCTAAATTTTGTGCCACCGTTTGGTACCGTACAGTGCCACTGTGTGGGAGGTTGGAAAAGAAAATGCCCCAACACACCACATCTGAGGGTTGCAATGCATGTTGCTTGCCAACCACGTCATCCGGTGGGTGTCAGGCGCTATGTAGGTGGCATTAGCCAGGTCTTCGATGAGTTCTGGCTTGTATATGTACCTCCCTGCCACCATGCACCGGGAGGCTGCCTGTAGGTACGGAACAAGTCCAGATGGTCGTGTGATTCCTGTGCAGCAGTGCTCCACAACCGGGATGTGTTGACAAAGACTGTTGCAACACGAGCTGTACATTCCGGGAACACACGAAGTGCGCTGTCGTGGTACCCATTGTGCCAGAATTGGTAGTTGCTGCGGTCTACTTTGCCTGGCCCAAGAGCACTGGTACTGAACGGTGCAATATGCGTGGCGAGGTGAATGCAACGGAAGGGCGCAAAGTCAATACAGCTCTCGGATGGCGGGTGGTGGTGCCACTAGTGTGTGACGTTCACTCGAGGATACAACGCATCACAATGAATCAGCAACCGTGGACCGAGTACAATACGCTCTCTGTGGCTGGTGTGGGGGACAAAGGCAGTGCCTGTGCCGCAGGCAGGGAGGTACATATACAAGCCAGAACACATCGAAGACCTGGCTCATGCCACCTACATAGCGCCTGACACCCACCGGATGACGTGGTTGGCAAGCAACATGCATTGCAACCCTCAGATGTGGTGTGTTGGGGCATTTTCTTTTCCAACCTCCCACACAGTGGCACTGTCCGGTACCAAACGGTGGCACAAAATTTAGGTACCCCAATTCGGGCACCTGAGGTGCCCGGAATGGTGGAAAAGTGGGGTTCGATGGGTTTCCGGACCGATCTGGGGGGGTTTGGAGGGTTTACGGGGGCTTTGGGGCCTCTGCGCCGGTTTTTTGAAAAATCGTGTTTGTCACCCCCATTTGACCCCCCCTACCCCCCCCCCCTCCCCCCAATATTTTCCACCCCCCCCCCCCTTTCAGCGGTGTTGCTGGGTTGCGGCTGTCGCCACCCCTCACTCCCTCACCACCCACGCTCACATCACCTGAGTCTGCGCACACGGCAGGCAGTCCGGCATCACACCCCCAACGAACCTCCTCGGGCACCAGTTGGACACACAAGCCCCGTCCCTCCAAGCACACTCCCCGTCGTACCCGGCGCTGGCGCAGCTCCCACTGTTGCCGTAGTCAGAGCATGTCACCGCATTCTCCCTCACGAAAACGCCAAATCCGACAAGGGGGAGGGATGTCTTCGGGAGGCTCAGCGACTGCCCCTCTGGGACGAGCTTCCGGTACGCCACCATGTGGTATTTGTCGGAGTAGTAGAGGAAACGGGGAGCGCAGCTCCCTGCCTCCCACCCGTCAGCCGACATCAGGCCGGGCCACCCGCCGTTCGTCGGGGAAGAGCACGGCGGGCAGTGGTAGGAGATGACGATCACCTCGCAGTTGACGGCGCCTGCGGGGCAGGCGCACAGGGAGTACTCCGTCTCCGCAGGCACGCCCTGGTTCTGGTCGGGGAAGTAGGCCGACACACCGCTGATCAGATAGGGCGTGGCGGGGAAGTTTGTCAGGCGCGCAGTCATGTCGTCGAACACCCAGGCGTTCATCCCCTCCGTCACGGTGCTCCCCGTGGTCACGGCCAGCTGGTTGCCGCTGGGGTCTGTCCCGCAGATCCCAGAGTCCGTCGGGGCAGGCGTCGGCGCCGGGGTGGGGACCGGAGTGGGGACCGGCGTTGGGACCGGCGTCGGGACCGGGGTGGGGACCGGGGTGGCGGAGTTGGGGAGCGGCGGCAGGGAGATCATCAGCAGGTGCCCCTTCTGCGACTGGGCCCCGCAGCTCGTCGTGACGTATGCCGTGTCCCCGCAGAAGTCAGACCCTGCGCCAAACTGGTGCGCGTACCCGATGGTGCTGTAGGCGGTCTTGTCGTGCGCCAGCTTGATGGGTGCCGCAGACGTGTCCCTCACATCCCACTCCACCAGCTCCCACTCGAAGGCGAGGAGGCGGCCACCGCTGTAGGCGATACCCTTCAGCTGGGAGTTGCCGGGCCAGGCACCCACACCGTACTTCTTCTGGGGCCTGTTGGGTGAAGACACGTCCACCGCCACAATCGACCCTGTCGACTTGTAGCTGGGGTCATGCAGGTAAATCGTGTCGTCCCCGTCGTATGCCACCTCAGGGTTCTGCATCGTGTTGCCTGCTGTGTAGAAGCCCAGCCAGCTCCAGGCCGTGGGGCTGCTGACGTCGTAGATCTTCACATACCGCGTGCCGGCACGCACGAAGATGCGGTTCTTCGCGTTGTCGAGTGTGAGCCCCTCGCAGGTGGAGGACATCGGCTGCGACTTGGCGAGCTTCAGGTTGGTGGGGTTCCGCACATCGATAATCAGGACACGCTTCTCCCCGCAGCACCCGAAGGCGTAGTCGCCGCCGCTGTGCAGCACCAGCGAGGTGCACTGGCTGGCGTACGACCACTTGTTGGTAGACGAGACGTCCCTCTCCGAAGGATACTCGGGGTTCGACACCGAAACCGCCGTGTAGTAGATCTTCGGGCTGCGGAAGCCGACGGTGTACAGAGTGTTCTTGTCCGCAGACAGCTCAAGGGCCTGTGCCGCCCTGTACGTGGATGTGCGCTTCTTATGGGTCAGGGTGTACCCCGACCGGCTGCTCTGCCGCTTCCACACGGAGAAGCCTTCCCTGTTGTAGTACCCCGTGTAGACATAGTCGCGTGCGCAGTCCACAACAACATCCGTTGCGTACTTGCCGCTGACATGGAAGTTCTGCACGTTGGCGGAGGCGGGGTCACGCCCGGCAGCAGGCTGCAGCCCCGCTGCAAGCGCAGCCGCGATGACAGCCCAGGCTTTCATGGGACACAGAGTGGTGGGGTGGGCTGGGGTGGGCGAGGGGGTGTCGGTTTGCTGGGTATTCCCCTGTGCCGGGTGGTGGTGGTGGGGAGGCGGGGGTGAGTGTGTGGCGTGTGGGCTACAACTGTACACACTGCTGTGCAGTTGGAGGTTGCAGCAGATATACCCTATCGGCGGAACACGTTAAATTTGCGCGTCCTACCAAACTAAAGAGTGAATGCGTGCGCGTTGCACTACCAAGAGCGCGTGGCAAACTGCTGGGGTGGGGGGGGGGGGGGGGGGGGCCCGGGGGGGGGGGGGGGGTGGGGTGGTAGCAGGGGACGCGTCTCAGAACGAGGCCCTTCACACACCCCCCCCCCCCACACGCAACTCGGGAAACGTTCGGCCGTCCCCTTGCCTCGTGCAATACAGTTTACCCCCCACCCCCGCACCTACCCCGACTCCTGCCAAGTAGCCGTGTTGTGTACAATGCTTGGGGGCTGCGCGAGAGCAAGGCAGGGCAGTGCGGCGTGCCCAGCCAGTGTGGGGCCACCCCCTGGCGGTGGCAAGGATAAACCGTTGGATCAACAATTTTTCAACTCAACTGTGGAAAATAGGATTTGGTATCGACCAGCCTTTTGCAGAAAGAGAGGACCCACCATCCTCAATTGAATCAAAATACAGCAGCAGTCTCTCGAGTCTTCCTTTCAGATGATTCTTGCATTGATCGCTTCCACCATGTGCCAAGGGAACGGTGTGGGGTATTGGGTGCGGGCCTCGGGATAAGACTCCATACTTGACCCTATCTGTTTCGCTCTCTCTCTCTCTGTGTCGCCGTGTTCATCAAAAATGCCACACCTGCACCAGCAGGTGGCCCTGTCACTTTGCAACCTGTTTTGCGCATCCCCGCAACACCCACACACACACACAGGGGTGGGCTAGGACCCGTGCACGGTTAACCCACCTAAAAAGTGATCAACACACACACACACACACACACACACACACGCACACACACACACACACACACACACACACACACACACACACACACACACACACACACACACACACATGTGGACCGGTCAACCTGGCCACCTTGCTTGGCGTTATGCGGGGTGGCGCCCGCCTTTAGACACGGCATCCCGGAGGACAGGCAGCCCCTGCCACTATCCTTCGCACGCAGGGTGGATATAGTGGCGCAGCTGCACCGCTACTTCATTGCAATCCTCTCGGCGCGGCAGGAGAAAGATGGACTGCTCGACCGCTCCGCGCGCCACCACCGCACCCTTCACTATCCATGGGGGTGGTGCACACCCAACCCCGAACAGGCCTGCATCCCTGTGCGGGCGCCGTCCACTGTCAAACAGACGTGGGGCAAGCGCCCCCCGGAGCTGTGGGTGGCCCTCTGCGACTGGCTGCGGGGCCTGAAATGGGGGCCGCAGGGAGGGGAGCACACCGTGACCCTCATGGAGTTGGCTGTCGACTTCGAGCTGTCGACCGGCCTCACCCTCCCAGAAGTCGAAACGCGCCGCATCCGCCCCCACACACCTGACCCCCCTGAGAGGGGGCCGCGGGAGGCCCGCCCACGCATCCCCGAGGGCGCATCCCCGGGGCTCACCCTCTACTTCGACGGCGGAGCAAGGGACAACGGCACCCCCTTCGCCCTGGCGGGTGCAGGTGCGGTGCTCTACCGAGACGGCCTCAAGGTGTCGGAAGAGATCCTCCCTCTGCTGAACGTACGCAGCAACAACATCGCTGAGTACGAAGGGGTTCGGGCGGGCCTACGGCTGCTCAGAAGGGGCGACCCGCCCCCTGAGGGGAACGTTACGGTGCGGGGTGACTCGCAGGTGGTGCTGCGACACCTAAAAGGGGAAGCGGTTTGCCGCGATAAATCCCTCCGCCCCCTCTTCCTCAGCACGGCACGGCTGGCTGCCGACCTCGGGCCCCGGATCACCCTTACGTATGAGCACGTGAAAAGGGAACTCAACGTCGATGCGGACGCCCTGAGCAACGCCGCCATGGACGAGGCTGAGAGGCAGGGGGAGACCTCGCAGGAGCAGCTGCGGCAGGACTTCGCAGCCTTCCAGAAGAGCATCCTGGGCAAGGCTCACTCGTTGAGGCAGCTCTGCGAGGTGGTGCGCAAGACTTCCAAGCAACCATGGCACTGTGGCCACACTGCGAGCTCCACTGTCCTCACCGCGATCGGGGGAACCGTGGCAGGGGGCCTGTCCAGGAGAGCCCAGCTCAGCCCAGCCACCGAGTCGGTGATGCGCAGCCTCCAAGCGCACACGGCAGGCCCGGGCTTGAACCAGCGGGACACAGCCTTCCACTCCCGCGGCATGGCGTGGGCCGCAACCTTCGCACCGCAGCCCCACTACCCAGAGGGGTGGCAGCAAGCGGCCCAGCAATGGACTGCCAGCAGCCGGCAAGCCAACGCCCGGACAGGACGGTCATGGGAACGACGGGGCGCTGCTCCCCGGACTGCCCCCCCTGGAGCCAGACGGAACGCGAAGATGCTTACCTGCGCTCTGCACTGGAAACCCCGCTGCGTGGACTGCCGGCGCCGGCGCCTCTCGGAAGAGGACTGCTGCCGGGACCACCACGGGAAGAACGACGGCTTGCAAGTCACCATGGAATTTTGCAAGACGCATCGCATGGGCCGGTGCGGGGACTGCCACAGCAGTGCGAAATCACTCACACACTGTTGCGGCACGCACCACGCTGGCTATGCCTCACGCCCTCCTCGGAGTGGCACTGAGTTGGCCCCACACTCTAACCCGAGTGGGGCATCCGCTGTGACGTAGGGGTGGGCGGGGAGTGGGCACAGATCCGCGCAGGGTTACCCACTTAAAACCACTATCACTACACACACACACACACACACAGATCACGCAGCTGGCTTGGGACAGGTGCCCGTCCTGCTGATGGGGGACCTGAACACCAACCCAGAAACCAGCGCTGTCCTGTCCCAGGCGTGCCGGGTGGGCGGCTGGGTCGACGCGGCGACGACGCATGCGGACCTCGCACAGCAGAGAGTGCAGAACACCTGCTGGGCATCGGAGAACGGCACCCGGCTGGACATCTGCCTAATGAACCCCTGCGCAGCGCCGGCACTGCGTCGAGTCGAGGTGGCAAAGCGGGGAGACTACAACATACCCACACACTGCCCGCTCTTCGTCGATCTGGACCTCACTGCCTTCCGCCGCCCCAAAAAGATCTGCATCCTCCCCACCCCTTTCCCTGCGGGCAAGCCCAAGCTGGGGGACGCTGCAGCAAGAGGGGTGATGCAGGACGTACTAGCAGAGGGGGAACTACGTCACGGAGCGACGGCCGCGCAGCTCCTCCACCGAGCTTCCACCTGCGGCGAGCGCTTCCTGAAGCGTGTCCATGTGGGCCACCTGGAGAGACAGGAAGCGGCCTACACGGGCAGGGCGGAGGGCTACCGTATGCAGTGGTCGCGGACGGCTACCAAGCACCATCCCGCTTCTGCACGGGGGGCAGGAGACATGAACACCCGGGCGAAGGACGGGCTGCTAGGGAACATTCGATGCCTGGTCAAAGAAGGCCTCAAACGCCTGCAGGCAGAAAAACCATACGGCCTCACGAACGGGGAGGAGCACGCCTGGAACGCCGCGAAGAAGCGCCTAAGGGAGGGCGGCCTCCCCCAGGGGCTGCAAGCGGCGCTGGCGAACACAACCTCGCAGCTGCCAGACCTGGAGATTCTGGAGCAGGCCCTCATCGTCTTGGAGGGGTCGCAGAGGGGCATGTTTGACAGGCTCCGCGAAGCGAGAATCCGCACCTGGAAGGCGAGGATGCAGAAGGCTTGGACATACGAGGCAGGGCAGGTGTTTGCGTACCTCGCAGATCGTTTCTGCGCCCCAGCCACCTTCATGCGGCGCGAAGATGGGTCCTTCACGGCCTGCCCCAAGGAGGCGGACGAGCTGCTGAGAAGCGACACGGCGTGGGGGGGATATTTCCGCAAGTACGCGACAACGCCCGAGCCCCGGTGGGACACCTTCCGCCAGAGATACCTCCGCTTTCTCCCCGAGACGGCTGACATGGAGTGCAAGACCATCACAGCAGAAGACGTCGGGAAGGCCCTGGCCAAGATGTCCACGTCCACCTCACCGGGCCTGCACGGCTGGAGGGTCCACGAACTGAGACAACTCCCACACGAACTCCTCAAGCTCTTTGCGGAGGTGTTCAACGAGGTCGAACGATCGGGCGAGTGGCCGGAACAGTTAATGCATGCCATGATCTGCCTCATCCCCAAGCCTGGCAGCTCAGGCGAGCCTCTATCGCAGCGCCCCATCAGTATCACCCCTGTGCTGTATAGAGTGTGGGCAGCGATCCGGGTGAAACCGGCACTGAAGTGGTTGGAGACCATCGCACCGGAGGACCTGCACGGCTGCCGGCCTGGCCACGGTGCAGAGGACCTCATCTGGCACCTGGCGGCACGCATTGAAGAGGCCCACCTCACGGGGCGACCGCTGCACGGAGTCGCCCTTGACTTCAAGAAGTGCTTCGACACGGTGCCTATCGACCTCACCTTCCGCCTGGCTGCGGAGCTCGGATTCGACACCCGTGTCCTGCGCACCCTGCGAGCAGCGTACAGGACGATGCAGCGGCACTTCCGGGCGAGTGGCACCATCGGAGAAGGCTTCCTGCCTACCAACGGCATCATGCAGGGCTGCCCCATCAGTGTCGTGCTGATTAACGTGCTGGTGGGTGTGTGGATGCGGATGGTCGAACACCGGCAGGACACGAGGGCGCTATCCTTCGTCGACGATGTGTACGCCACAGCCTCCAGTCCGGAGGTCCTACAAGAGGTGGTGAACGACTCTGCGGATTTCTCTCACGACACCGGGATGGCTATTTGCGCAGAAATTAAGTCCCACGTGTTCTCAACATCCCCCGGGCCGCTCCGGATCATGTACCGGGCGAGGGACGGCGAGGCCACTCCCCTCCGGCAACGCAACAGATTTGACTGTCTCGGGGCCATGCTGCACGCGCGCCTGATCAGGGAAGGGCGCACAGCGCCCCAGTCCGAGCGCATCGCCCGTCGGAAAGAGGGGGCGCAGCAGAACCTCCGCAGAACCTCAGCGCTGCCCCTGCCGGTGCAATGGAAAGGGCAGGCGGCTGCGATGACGGCAGGGGCACGGCTGTATTACGATGCCCTCGTAACTCGTTGGGACAGCAAGGCCATCAGGCGATGGAGGGGCCTCTTCGTCGCCGCGCTCTGGTCTGGCCCACCACGCAGAGCGCAAGAGATCGTGCTGTGTGTCCTCCATCAGGCGCACCGGGTGGACCCCGCTATCGCTCCTCCCTACCGGCAGATCACCACGTGGGCCAAGCAGATCAAAAAGTGGGGCCACAGCAGGGTGCTGTCCGAGGAAGCATGGGGGAGCAAAGAGAGGCTTGAGGGGACAGGCCCCCTTGCGCTCTTCTGGGCTGCCCTGCAAGGGATAGGATGGCGCTGGAGTACGGCGACCACCCTGGCCTACACGGACGAGGCTGGTCGCGCTGTCACCTTCGACCCTGTTGCAGCAACGCCGAGCGCCTGGGCGATCTTCGCGCACGACCTCCGCCAAACCCTGCGAAACGCCACGGCGGGGAAGCTGGCTGAACGCAGAGAGGACTTCCAAGGAGCAGAGCACGGCATTGACGGAAGGGTGACACGTTGCGTCCTGGAGGGGGAGGGCGCCGCAATTACGGGATACCAGCGAGGCCTCCTCCGCTCTGTCATTGCAGGGGCGGTGCCTGCCCGAGGGCGCACGGGCCTGGGGGAGGTGTGCCGGTACTGCACAGCTGGGGCCCCGGAGACGGTGTCGCACCTATGGTGGGACTGCGCGGCATGGGAGCCGGTCCGCCAGAAACACCCCGTAGCAGCGAGGGACCGAACTGCCTGGCCGGCATGCCTGGCGCAGTGTGGGGTAGCGCCCGTGTACAGATACGGCGTTCCGGAGAACGAGCAGCCGCTGCCCATGTCTTTTGCTGACAGAATCACCACCGTGGCGCAGCTGCACCGCTACTTCATCGCAGTCTTGGCGGCGCGACAGGAGAAGGACGGGCTGCTCGACCGCTCTGTACGCCACCACCGCACTACAGTCTACCCCTGGGAGTGGAGCACCCCCACCCCCGAGAGTGCCTGCATCCCTGCACTGGCGCCATCCGAAGTCAAGCAGACGTGGGGCAAGCGGCCCCCAGGCATGTGGGTGGCTCTCTGCGACTGGCTAAGGGGCCTGAAGTGGGGACCGCAGGGGGGTGAGCAAACTGTGACCCTGATGGAGCTAGCCGTGGACTTCGAGCTGTCGACGGGCCTCACCCTCCCAGACACCGTGACACGCCGCATCCGCCCCCCTACCCACGTGGACCCGAATAAGAAGGGTGCGAGGGAGGCCCGCCCGCGCATTCCTGCAGACACGGCCCCGGGGCTCACCCTGTACTTTGACGGTGGCGCGCGCGACAACGGCACCCCCTTCGCTGTAGCGGGGGCAGGGGCGGTGCTGTACCAAGACGGCTGCAAGGTCTCAGAGAAAGTGCTCCCGCTGCTGAACGTGCGTAGCAACAACATTGCTGAGTACGAGGCGCTACGAGCAGGCCTGCGCCTCCTCGAGAGGGGCGATGCCCCTGAGGGCCCAGTCACAGTGCGAGGCGACTCCCAGGTGGTGCTGCGGCAGCTCCGAGGGGAATCCCTGTGCCGGGATGCCGCCCTCCGTCCTCTTTTCCTCAGCACGTCCGCGCTGGCTGCGGACCTCCAACCGAGGTTCACTCTCACGTATGAGCATGTGAAGAGGGAATCCAACACCGATGCTGACGCCCTCAGCAACGCCGCGATGGATGAGGCTGAAAGGCTGGGGGCCTCGCGGCAGAAGCTCCAGCAGGACCTCACGGTGTTCCAGAGCAGTATCCTAGGGAAAGCCGCCTCGCTGAAAGGACTCTGCAGTATGGTGACGAAAGTGGGCAAAGGGCCCTGGCATTGCGGTCATGCTGCCAACTCAACGGTCCTCACGGCTCTCGGCGGAACTGTGGCGGCGGGCCTGTCGAGGAGGGCCCAACTGAACCCTGCCACTAAATCGGTGATGCGCAGCCTCCAAGCACACCTGGCTGAGCCAGTCCACAGCCGGCAAGATACGGTATTCCATGACCGCGGAATGGCGTGGGCCGCCACCTTCGCCCCACAGCCGCACTACCCAGAGGGCTGGCAGCAGCCGGCCCAGCAGTGGGCGGCGCGCGGTCGGCAGGCCAACAGCCGGGTGGGACGCCCATGGGAGCGGAGGGGCGCTGCCCCCCGTACTGCCCCCCCTGGTGCCAGGAGGAACGCAAAGGTGCTTGCCTGCAAGTTGCATTGGAAGCCCCGTTGCTCGGCATGCCAAAAGCGACGCCTCCCAGAGGAGGTGTGCTGCCGCAACCACCACAAAGAGGGGGACGGGCTCCCGGTCACTATGGGCTTCTGCAAACGCCACGGCATGGACCGATGCGGTGACTGCTACAGCGATGGCAAATCACTAACACATTGCTGCCACACACACCACGCTGGCTATGCTGCACGCCCTCCTCCCCGGAGTGGCACTGAGTTGGCCCCACACTCTAACCCGAGTGGGGCCTCCGCTGTGACGTAGAAGTGGGCGGGGGTGGGCAATGATCCGCGCAGGATCTCCCCACACAAAACGTGGTCACCACACACACACACACAGAGCCTGGGACGGTTTTCCAGCGGATGGGTTGAACAGTGCCCACTCCGCACCCAGAACAGGCAGACCTTTCATTCTTCATTCTTATTTCGGGTTGTGAGTCGTTCCGTGCCTTCTTTTCCTTTTTACCCCCCTGCGTGGCTCCGCTCAGGACTTGATCACCCTGAGTTCCAAGGAAGCTGGTTCACGCTGATGAGTTCGGCCAGTGGAGGGAGTACGTGAGTACGAACGAAACTGGGGCCACGTAGGGGGTAAGCCTCACGAAGTGACGGACGTGAGGGGAGGTGCTTCTGTCGAGAAAGGTTGCGCTAGCCAGACACCGCCTTAAAACTGGTTTCAAACACACACACACACACAAGCCCTCAAGACTCTTGAAGCGGCCTGACTATTTAGTGTCTTCGTCGCAGCAAGGGGGCGATATATACCACCCTTTTTATTGATTTCACGTGTCAGTGTTTGACTTTTTCGCAACTTCATTTCTTCCTTTTCTCCCTCTCCAACCCCACCCGTGACACCACCAGGGTTTAGCTAGCCCTGGTCCGATTATCCCCGGTTCTTCGCTGAAGAGACGCGGCCGGGGGGAGGGGTACGAAGAGTACGCGTCGAAACCGGTGTCACGTCGTGTTGGGGAATCCTTCGGGAGTGCGATACTGAAGGGGAGGTGCTACTGCCCGTGCAGGGCGACACCGCCTTAAAACTTTATAACCACACACAAACCCTCAAAATCCCCCAGGCCTGATGAGCAAACCCCCCTGCCCCATGTTGTGATTTCCTTTCTACCTTGCACAAAACATCCCATTTGCCCCTTTTCTTCCTTCGAAAGTGTTGTGACTACCCCCCCTTCCCCACCCCTCGGGAGTGCCACTCCTCTGGTGGTTAAAAGTGACCCGCCGTTGTGCCTTCGGCATCTGTTGCGTGTGCCGTCGTATGCTTCCTATGCACTAGTTATAGCTATCCGGGGGCGGTCTGCTGTCGCACCAGTGGGCTGCCCCACCTCTGCACCCTCGGTTTTTAAGATGTTCACCACAGCGGAGAATGATCCCCTTCTCTGTGGCGATCGAGCCAAGCTGGACGAGGTTCGCCTTCGGGCGAAGGTCATGTGGGCGGACAAAAGGTGCCTGCTCCTGAGGCTCATCAGCAACCTGTTTCTACCTTCAAGCCCTCAAGACTCTTGAAGCGGCCTGACTATTTAGTGTCTTCGTCGCAGCAAGGGGGCGATATATACCGCCTTTTTTATTGATTTCACGTGTCAGTGTTTGACTTTTTCGCAACTTTATTTCTTCCTTTTCTCCCTCTCCAACCCCACCCGTGACACCACCAGGGTTTAGCTAGCCCTGGTCCGATTATCCCCGGTTCTTCGCTGAAGAGACGCGGCCGGGGGGAGGGGTACGAAGAGTACGCGTCGAAACCGGTGTCACGTCGTGTTGGGGAATCCTTCGGGAGTGCGATACTGAAGGGGAGGTGCTACTGCCCGTGCAGGGCGACACCGCCTTAAAACTTTATAACCACACACACACACACATGGCACCCATTCTCACCTTTCTGCATTCATGGGCTAAGTCCCCACCAGTGGAATATTTCATGTAAAGAATGACGGTGGCCTTCACCTCCACTCCCAGGTGGACTGAGTGAGCAAGTGAAGGGCGGTCGACCTACCCACCACCCCCACTGACTGACGAGCCGTGACTGGCTGTGTGGCTGGTAGTAGCGAGACCCCGACGAAATACTACGGAAAATACTACGAGAAACACTTGGCCTCTATGCTGTGAGTGTTGCATTGGACGCTTCCACCCTCGTCGTGGCCAGGTGCCCCTCAGGCAGGTAATGTCTCGGCGAGATGCCCCTCGGGCAGGAAAAATGCGTCTCGGCTAGGTGCCCCTCAGGCAGAAGTGGGTGTCTCGGTCCGATGCTCCTCGGCAAGATCGTGTCTCGGTCAGGAAAGTAGGAGTTGGATATCACTGACGTCACTTTGCTGCATCAGTATCGACCCATTTATCAGCACCCGACTGTTGCTCTTGGTCCCGCCTTTGTCAGCGCCTCTGTGACGGAACCTCCAGCTGAAGTATGCGTTTGGAAACCTTGAGCGCGATCAAGCGTGAAGCAGGTTTTCGGCGAGGCGCGGTGATAGTCTCGATGGCTGATGGGAATGTCCTCAATCCGCTGCGGCCACGGGCGCAGCGCTGTCCCGCTGTCACGTTCATAAGCGGCGGAGGACCACCTTGAACACCACGGCGTCATCATCCCCATCTTTTTGCGCCCCTCCTTCGTGCTGATCCCCCCGTGCACCTCGCCGTCATTTATTAGAACCAGTGCGTGGGGGTGTTGTTGTCCTCAACCGCGGCTTCGGCCCTCTTGAGACCTGACACGAGCATGGTGTGAGGGTCGTCTTCTCGGTCGGGATTTGGTGCCCCTCGGGCAAGATTGTGTATCTCTCGGTCGGGAGAGCGGGTGCCCCTCGGGCAAAATGTTTGTCTCGGTCAGGAGAACAGGTGCCCCTCGGGCGAGATGCTGCGTCTCTCGGTCGGGAGAGTGGGTGCCCCTCGGGCATAGTTTTGTCTCGGTCAGGATAACGGGTGCCCCTCGGGCAAAACTGCGTGTCTCTCGGTCGGGAGAGTGAGTGCCCCTCGGGCAGAATATTGTCTCGGTCAGGAGAACAGGTGCCCCTCGGGCGAGATGCTGCGTCTCTCGGTCGGGAGAGTGGATGCCCCTCGGGCAGAATATTGTCTCGGTCAGGAGAACAGGTGCCCCTCGGGCAAGACTGCGTGTCTCTCGGTCGGGAGAGTGGGTGCCCCTCGGGCAAAATTTTTGTCTCGGTCAGGAGAACAGGTGCCCCTCGGGCGAGATGCTGCGTCTCTCGGTCGGGAGAGTGGGTGCCCCTCGGGCAGAATATTGTCTCGGGCAGGAGAACAGGTGCCCCTCGGGCAAAACTGCGTGTCTCTCGGTCGGGAGAGTGAGTGCCCCTCGGGCAGAATATTGTCTCGGTCAGGAAACCAGGTGCCCCTCGGGCAAGACGGCGTGTCTCTCGGTCAGGAGAGTGGGTGCCCCTCGGGCAGGGTAGAATGCTGCGTCTCTCGGACGGTCAGATCGTGTGTCCCTCAGTCAGGAGAGGAGGTCTCGGTCGCTAAAAACGCGCCCCCTCGGGCAGAGTGGTTGTGTCATCGCTGTTGTGTCACACCAATTGCCTCTCGGGCGGTGTGTCTTTTTTGATTTGACAACTCCGGTTTGGTGTACCTCGATGAGCTTACCTTACCTTGTCGTCGGACACAACATATCATCGTTGTCCCAAACCCCGTAACCCACGTGAAGTGGATCATCTGAAGTGCAGAATGAGGTGGAGCAGGTGGAGCACGAAACATAAGTAAACCATAGCAAGAGAGGCCAGCAGCAGTCCCGAGTCCATCGCGTTCCTCGTAGCATTTCCCGTACCACACAGGTGTGTTATGTGCAAAAAAAAGGTATTTTTCCCGTTGGTCGCACGATTATCACGCAGAAACTGAATGAAAAATCAGAAGGGGTAGGGGAAGGGGCACGCGCATGACGTGCCCGCACCCCCCCCGCCCCACCCCGTCAAATCAGAACCCAGCACGGTGAAAACTTTCACGGGCTGGGTTCCACCCGGGGCTGTCAAGAATAAAGATAAAATCCCTGCTGAAGCGTGGTGCGTGATATTTTCAGTCGCAGGAAACTGCGTGACGGGACAAGCACCTAGCGCCTCCTTCTCTATCGATTGCACTTCCACCCGATAAGCTCTGTTGGAAACTGCGTGTGGTGCAACTATGAAGGAAGGGTCGAATCCGGTGGGTGTTCGTCGATCATGAGAACACCGACCAACAAAGACAAAAATACTACAAGATACTCTTTGGCCTCTGTACTGAGTGTTGCATTGGACGCTTCCGTGTTTTGCCTGAAGTGCAGAGGTGAGGTGGAGCAGGTGGAGCACGAAACAGAAGTGATCATGAGTCAGAGGCCAGTAAGCAGTCCCGAGTCCGTCGCGTCTCTGTAGCATTTCCCGTACCACACAAGTGTGTTATGTGCAAAGAAGATCGCGTAATATTGAAGGGTTCACTCAACCACCAGGAGCGGCGTGGGATTGTTTGGGAGTTACTACGGGTCCTGTAGTCCTAGTGTAGGCTGTAGCATCCCCTGTCTGTCAGCAGCACGCCTCAGAATCAGGCACGCCATTCTGTGACAGTGCGGCGCAAATAATGTGTACAGACCCCACTCTTTGTGCACACCACTCCCCAGCCTGATGAAATATCCAGCGAAAGGCACAGGAAAATCCACCAGCTGGGGCGACGCCGGACTCACAAAAAGAAACTGTGTTTTAGTGCAAATCTGAAAGGGAAACAAGAGAAGAGCCGAAGGGTATTCGTCGATCGCGAGAACACCCCACGCGCCTGTCATGAAGCGTGTGGGAAGTTCTGCAAGGATCTGCACTGGCACAGTTTCCTGCGTTGTTGCACAACTCTCAAAAAGGAAGAGTAAATACTACTCACACACCTCAGGAATCTTTGACAAACTGACAGAGTTTGACACAGAGACCGAAGAAGAGGTCCCCTGTGGGCCTGTTGGCGCGGCGCGGCGCGGCACATTCTTCTTTGGCAGAAGAGAATACTACTCACACACCTCAGGAATCTTTGACAAACTGACAGAGTTTGACACAGAGAGACCGAAGAAGAGGTCCCCTGTGGGTCTGTTGGCGCGGCGCGGCACATTCTTCTTTGGCAGAAGAGAATACTACTCACACACTACAGGAATCAATCTGCCACTTGCTTGCATTGCACGCATCACCCCCCTCTCACACAAACCTGTCAATCAGCTGACGACAAAAGTGAGAAAGGGGAGCGGACGACGGTTATCCCCCCCCTCGGACTGACGAGCCGTGACGAGGTGGTGACTTGGTGGTCGAGGACCTCTCTCTCCACCCAGACAATGCCAAAAGGTAGAACGACCGATATGCCTGCAGCACAATGAAGCACAAGGAAGGTGCCAAAGGGCACACAACCAACATCAGTAAAAGCCCCTGTTCTGTTGGGCCGCGCATGCGCAGAGTGCACCTGGGAGCCACGGAACGGAGCGGCGTGGGCCAAGAGGAAACGCAAAAGGCAAGGAATAGAAGAAGAATGCCCTTCCCCCAGGGGAGGCAAGCTGGGTGGTCTTGGAAGGGATGTGTCCAGCCAGCCCAGCCCCCCCCCCCTCCCTGGGAGCAAGAGGGGGGCGATATTTGCTTGTTCTCTTTTGTGTTAGTTGTTGGGGGTCTTTCGCTGGTCGTTATCCTTCGTCAACCTTCGTCAGTTGTCGGCCAATCCAAAAGTAACTGACGACCACCCCGTAGCGAAGACGCCCTGAGTCGCAATTTTTAAAAAATGCCGTAGAACGGGGATGTTGGGACGATCATGCAAGAGAGAGGGGGGGAGAGTCTTCACTCCGCGTGGCAGCGAGGTGCCTTTCTCGCTTGTCTTGTGAGAAAGAATACTGCCGAGCTTATTATCTACCACCTGATTTGACCAGAATTTTGCCAAAAATACAGCAGCAGTCTCTCGAGTCTTCCTTTCAGATGATTTTTGCATTGATCGCTTCCACCGCCGCTCCCCGGGAGCTGTTGCGGGAACCATCTGCTCTTCCGACCCACCGAGACTCTTGCCGTATTTTCTCTACCACACGGGGTGTGTTTTACCAAAAAAAACTATCTGTGCCCCCGCTGGATCGTAAAGTGACAGCAAAACGAGACAACAAACCAATTACTGCCGAAAGTTGTTTTGTTGGAACGCAGACCCCACTCTTTGTGTACACCACTCCCCGGTCTGATGAAGTGGTGTGAGTGGGGACGCACGATCCAGCTAAAGGCACAGAAAGTTTCCCCAGTTGGCTACGCCGAACTAAAAAAAAACTGCCCCGATTTGGGAAATTCGGCAAAATAGCTTCAAAGCAGGTGGTATTGGTAGAAAGGTTGCCACCAATAGCAAAGACAAATCCCTCACACATGTGGGGGTTTCCCTGGAACATGGCCAAAGCCCGAAAAGATCGGTCAAATCTTGGCCCGTTCCAACAATCATGGGGTTCGCAATTTGAAGGCAATAGAAAATGGAAAGCACGAAGGTAAGGGTGGATATGAAATCAAATTTTGTGGAAGCGCCGCATCGAAATTGGACATATGAGTGCCCTTTGCCTTGCCTTGCCTTGGGTACGGCGGCAGCGGGGGGGTTTTGATACGGCGGCGGGGGTAGAATTCGAAATTTCGCTGCCAGGGGCACTCACCCACACAGATGCCTTCCAACACACCTCACCGTGTATGGGGTTTGACAAGGAGTGACGGGGCACAGGCGAGTGAGTGAGTGTCGCCCAGAGAAGCGATACCTTCTTCACACTCTTGGGTGATACACTACGAACATAGGGGCCTAAAACCGCGCGGTGCAAAACGAAAATGAAGAGCACAAAATGCATGGCGACATTCTGTAAAGGGTTTGCACAGGCACAGTGTTGTCCCTGCGTTGGTTGGAGCGCAGCTCCCAAAAGTAACTTCACCATTCAGCAGCAACCGCTCTTAACCTGTATTTTGTTTGTTGATGCGTTGACGCTTCTACACACAAACCCCTGAAATGATAATCACACCCTGAGCCGCATGATGAAGGGCGGGGTGAGTGTATAGAGCACATTTGGATGCTTGCTGTTGTGGGTGACTTTCTGCTCACACGAGTGTGCGGGAAAAAATCAAATGTCGTGGAAGAAAAGTAGATACGCAGAACAAGGAGAAAGAAATTCACAGCAACGCGCCACGGGGGAGCACAAGGAAAAGACGGCAGAGAGGGGAAAGGGCGCAGGGAAAATACCCAAAGGGGGATTTCGCTCTGTGTCAGTGTGTGTCAAACTGTGTCACGTTGTAGCCAGTTTTGTGAGGCGGTTCACCCTCCTCACTTCTCTGCAGTTCTGAGCGAATGCCCCCAAAGCAACCCGCCAGCCGTCGGGGGGAGAAGGTGCGCAACACGCTCTCTACGTGCGTGCCCCATGTCCTTACGCCCCGACGAAGATGCCTTTGGGTGGCTGCAGACGACCCGAGCTGCCTCATGGCTGGCTCCCAAGAAGTGACACACTCCGACGGCAATGTACACAGCGGGGTGTGTTGGGGGGGAGGGGGCAGAGAAGAGGAGTGGATTTGCAACAAAACAGCCTAACGCGGCGCACGGCGGGTTCAGGGGTATCTACCACCTGATTTTGACCTGAGTTTTGGCGGAGCTGCTTGAGAGTCTCAGCATGCAGGAAGCGGCATAGTGTAGGAGTGCTTCCGACGACCCTTGCTTTTTTTATGTGTGCCTAAAAATATACGTGTTCGCATGTGCTCCACCCACGCCCACAACATCCAAGCAGGAGGAGGCTCGAGGGTGGTGGAAGCGTCAACGCATCAAATAAGGAAGAAGGAAGCACGGTTGCTACGCTTTTGGGCGGTCGCTGCGGAGCGGAAAACCAGGTGTGTTTGGTGGTGGTGTCAACAAAACAAGAACCCAGAGCAAAGAGCAAAGAGCGCGCCGCGGTATGGGTCATGAACGGGGGGGGGGGGGGGGGTGGTAGCGAGGGGTCGGCGAGGGGAAAAAAGAGGAAATCCCGGAGGCGTTTCATTTGCTCGGGTTTGCTGGACGAAACAGTCTTCACCCCCTGCAGAACAGGAACACACCACACAATTAGGAACCACCCACACATGAATCTCTTTGGAAAGCGTCGGTGGCACCTGGTAGGGGCATGCCAATAACCTGCCCTTCAAGCCCCGTAGGTAAGCGCACGCCGCTTTGCACCCTCATCACACACATTTTTACTCTGCCACCACGTCACGCGAGCAGCAGCAGGCTGGAAGCAGACGATGCCGAATGCGGCATCGGCGACCCCAGCAGCATCCCGCCTGGGATGGGGAGGCAGCGCGGCTGCCCCGACACCGGCAGCAGCAGGGCGGACACAGGGGTCGTGCCCCGGCTGGCCCCCGCAACCTCGCCGCACGACAGGTTGCAATCCGAGAGGACAGACGGCCAACACCGAGACCCCGCACTGCCCTGTGGGTGCAGCGGCGTCGTGATATCGACCCCACCCCCACCACCCCCGTCGGCCTCCAGCACAACCTCCTCCTCGACACCCAAATCGAGCTGCCGCAGGACATCCTCCTGCAGAGCGGCACGCCGCCCGCTGTCCGCGAGGTAGGCTAACGCCGCTACATCCAGCACCGCCTTCAGGATGAGGGCCAGCATTCCCGCGAGGAGGAGCGTGGCTGCTGCGCTGAACACCCAGCCGCCTTGGGGATTTCCTTGGTAGTAGCCAGCGGCGCTGAGGAGGAGGGCAGAGGCCTGGGTTCCGTAGAGCGCGGTGTCTGCTGCGGTGTCGCGGGGGATGGCGTGGGGCTGGATCAACAGGCAGAGGAGCAGCATCGCGAGCATGATTAGGGCGCAGGCCAGCTTGACATGCCCGCAGCCCGTCGCCGTTTCGGGCTCCGTCGCCATCGCAGCGCTGAGCGCAAAGCTCGCGGCAAACTCCACGCCGAGGAACCAGGTGGTGCCCGGGTTATACCGCCGCACCGCAGCCGAATTCCCCTCCACCCAGAGCGACCCGCGGGCCAGGTTAACCCACTCGCCTCTCCCGAGGAGGGCGGTGAGGGCAAACCCTGTCCTGTTGGTCGCCTGTGCGAAGACGGCGTGGCGGCCCACGCTTGCATGGGAGGTTCGCACAACGAGAACAGGCACCACCACGCAGAGCATGACGACCGGCACGGAGAATGCGGCGTGCCATGCGGCGCTGGGGTGGATGAGGAGGTGCAGGCCTGCGAGGGTCATGGGCTGGTAGAGGAGCTGGAAGACGAGGAGGGGCACGCTGGGGATGCGGAGGAAGCCTTGCGTGTCGAGGCCTTCGAAGAACTTCGGGGCGAGGCGGGAGCCGGCGTGGGAGACTGCGCGGAGGGCTGCGAAGCAGAGCAGGGAGGCGCCCGCAGTCAGGGCGAGGCCCAGCAGCACCGCGCCCGCCTCGGCGCTGCCGTCGACCCGCAGGCCTGTGGGGTGCAGCGCGGCGGAGAGCGGGGGCTCGCAGGGTGCGGCAGCCAGGGCCAGCCTGGTGGCGGCGCCGCCCGACCCCATCCCGGCGAGGGTACTGCCGGCGAGTGCCGCGGTTGTCCCGGAGACGGCCACGAGGCCCTGCGAGGGGGGGTCGAGGGTGAGGCTGGCAGCGGGCAGCGGTGTTGCGGGTGCCGCAGATGCAGGTGTTGAGGAAGGAGTGGGTGTCGCAGGCGCAGGTGGCGGAGGTGTTGGGGGGGCAGGTGTTGCGGGGGGAGGTGTCGGAGGCACAGGTGTCACTGGCGCAGGCGTTGGGGCAGGCGTCGGGGGAACAGGTGTCGGAGGCGCCGGTGTCGGTGGTGCATGCGTTGGAGGTGCAGGCGTTGGAGGCGCGGGTGTTGGAGGTACATATGTCGGAGGCGCAGGTGTCGCCGGTGCAGGCGTCGGAGGCACAGGCGTCGGCGGTGCAGGCGTTGGGGGAGCAGATGTCGGAGGCGCCGGCGTGGCGTAGGCGGACTGATAGCACAACGCCCTGCCATACGCCGCACAGGACACGCGCATGAGGCCCACCCCGACGCTGTAGTCATAGCCGGCGCAGGTTTCAACCCCACAGTTCGGATGCTCGCAGGCGCACCTCCGGGGATATTCCGAGAAAACCCCAGAATTGCACCAGGGGTTTGTGCCATGGTCCACCCCGCTCCCCCACACCCACCCGGATGTGAAGGTATACCCCATGTAGTACTGCGCCGCGACGTCAAACCCGGAGAAGAGGAAACTGTCCTTGCTGCTGCGCACCTCAGCTGGGGCGTACTCTGCAGGGCACAGTGTGCTGGAATGGATCATCACACACAAGCCGTCGTAGAAAAGCTCCTCCGCTTTGCACGGGTAGTCCCCGTGGTACACACGCACCTGGTGCATCCGACCCTCTGTGCTGATGAGGCCGTCGTTGTCGATGCTCTTCCTCGCTGTGCATGTGAAGGAGAAGCGCTTCAACTTCTCCCCCTTTGCCAAGAGGGAAGGCCCAACCGCCATCCTCATCCCGTTGATGAAGACGCCCACCTCCCCCGCAGCATGCCACACCACGAAGTAGTGCCACGTGCCGAACAGCCCTATGTCAACCACCCCGTGCACCACGGTGGTGTTCCCCCCCTTTTCACTGAACGACGCGAGGCGCGCCATCGGCGTGCCGCTGTCGTGGGAGACTTGGAGGGCAACCGACTTATCCTTTTGGATCCAGGCCACCAGGGTCTGCGCCCCGTCCTGCGGCGGCAGCTTGAACCAGCCTGTCACCACCATGGGGCGCGCGCCGAGCGCTATGGAGTCCACGCCGTGGATCCGGGGGCAGCTGTCCTCCGTGTTGTCAGTCCGCCTCGCCGCCTGTGAGGAGAAGACAGACGCATCAGACACCAACACGCTAGGGCCGCCGTTGTAATATGTGGCGTTTTCCCCGCCGACCACGTCACTCTCAGGCGTGTCGTCGCTGAGCCACTCATGCTTGAGGACCAGGTCAGCATCGGTGCGTACTATGCATGCAGACAGGGTGAGGCAGATGCACCAGGGTACGGCAGATGGCAGCCCCGCCCCACTGCCCATCGGCCTGATGGAGCTACGTCAGGTTGGAGCAGCTTTCTCGTGTTATGCTGCCTGCGTTGGGGGCGGGTGTGCGAGGGGAACAAACAACGCAACTCTAGAAGTGGCGTGATCATCAAGGGGTTCTGTGCTAGTTCCAGGGAGTTCCATGATTACGCCAAAAAGTCAATTTTGTCTGACGTTGGCAGGAAAGCAGCGCGCGCGCGCGGGGAGGGTGGGGGGGCTGCCATCTGTTCGAACAGACCCGACAGGTGGACGGTGATGGTGTCAGCCCCATGTTCTTTTCAGAATTCCATTTTTCTGAGTGCTCGTCGCTCGGAGGGTCCAAGGCCTTCTTGGCTCCTTGTGGCAGTAGTTTTTTTTTGGGGGGAGATGGCGGGGAAAACACAAAAGACGGCAAGATGCCATCACGCAGGCTTGATTGAGCGGCGTCTTAAGGCTGTGATGAAGGCCCTGTGAATGTGAATTGCGCATGAAGATGCCTAAATGCACAGATCAAGCCGGACGCTTCCCCCAAGCCGGACGCCCAGGGAACACGCAACGTGTTTGCTTGTGCAACCGAGGTTTCCTCGCTACTTCGCTGCGCACCGCCGCTCAAAACGAGTAAAAACTGAGACCCACGCCTGGTGGCACTAAAGAGAAGGTGAGTCGGCGCACAAGCCAGCATTCAGACCCACGTGTAGGAGAGGAGGAGGAAGCAAAGAGGAAACGTTGTAGGATACAGGGGCAAGGAGAAAAGGGGGGCATGTCGAAAGAGCATCGTGCAGGGTGGGATCGGGGTGGTAGTTGTGTGAGAGTTTATATAACCCGTGCGGGGCGGCCTTTTTTCCCCCGCCAAGGGGGTGTGGGGAGGTGGGGGGGGGAGGACAACGCCCGCAGTAGGTGGGGGGGCGGGGCATGGAAATGGTACACATAAAAAGAATCCCGGAGCTGGCTGTGTGTATTTTTGTTTGCGTTTTTTTGTTTGGACTTCTTGGAGACAAGCTGCGGGGGGGCCTGTCGCTCAGAAGTGCAGAAGGCGCGTCTTTCTTGAGACGCCTCACAAAGAGGGGGAGACTTCAGGAATCTTTGACAAACTGGCAAAGTTTGACACACACGCAGAGAGAGAGAGAGGCCCCCGTTGAGAGTAGTGTGGCCACAGCACAGCAAACGAGCTGCCAGCAGCGGTTTGTTTGTTTGATAATTTGCTTGCCTGTGTGTGTGCCGCACATTGTCGCTACCGCATGCTTTTTGGCATACACAGCAGCGCTGCTGCTGCGCCGCACCGCGCTGCAGTCATCACAGCAGATGCGAGAAGTACTTCGAGATGATGCCCTTGGCAATCGCCACCGCATCGCCCTGCGGCTCTGAGGGGAACGCATCCGTCTTATGCTGCCAGCTCTGCTCCAGGGCAAGGCACTCCGAGTTGAACGCAGTCTGGTTGAATTCCTTCCCGGCCGTCACGGCAGCATGCATGCCTTTGAAGTAGAGCTGCCAGCGCGGCACATAGTACGACGACACCAGCCCGCTCCACTCCTTGGCAGCATAGTCGATAACCTCGCCGTTGGGACCCCACAGCGTCACCTGGTTGCGTGCGTTCCACTCGTAGTAGGCCTGCTCCGCAGGGCTGCCGCCCCAGGCACGTGCGTTCTTAATCCAGGTGCCCAGGAGGAAGAACTTGCTCGACCCCAGCAGGGTGTCCATGTCTGTCGCCATGTCCATCATCCTGGAGGCGAAGCCCTGCATCGCGGTGGCGTTCTTCGCCTGGTAGGCTGCGGTGTGGTTGATGTTCAGCAGAGAAATCGCGTTGGCAATCGCTTGCTTCGTCACGTCGACGAGGTCGTTGATGTAGGTCTCCTGGTGCGCAAACGAGTCGCTGGCGCTCAGCATGGAGGACGCAGCCTGCTCCACAAGCAGCGGGTCGTAGAAGACGTACGTCGGCATCCACCCTGAGTAGTTCAGGTTCTGCCTGGGGCGCAGCTGGATGATGTTCTTCGTGACGCCCTGCTGCTGGCCCTTTGTCCCGGAGTAGACGCTGCTGTAGAGAAGCTCCCAGGCACGCAGCGTCCCGGCGTGCGACCCGCCGTAGCGCCGCACCGAGTAGTCGTGTGACCACTTGGTCATGTCGGCATGCGGCTCCGAACGCCAGATGTTCTGCAGCATGAGCTCGTAGAGGGCGTAGTTCTGCCGGGTGCCCTCCATGGTGAGCCCAAACCCGCGGATCGTGGTCTTGTTGAGCCCAGCCGCCTGCGGGCCCTGGTTGATGTTGTCGAATTCGCCGTACATCCCTGTGTTGCCGCCGTAGTTGTGGAGCATGTTCCAGATGAAGGGCTTGCCGTAGTACGAGTCGAAGTTGCTGAACTCCGGGCGGTCCTCAGAGTAGAGGTCCAGGATCAGCATGTTCTCATCAGGCACATAATCCAGATACGCCTTCACACGGTCCGCAGTCCAGAAAGTAGGGTCATCCACAAACAGCCACCCCTGCATCACCCACACCGCCTTCGGCTCTGCAGCCGCAAGCGAGTCATACATGGCCTTCCCTGCCTGAGCGAGGTAGGGGAGGTCCCCGCTTGCAGGAGACATCTCGTTGTACTGGTCCCCGTTGAAGTAGACGCTCTTCGTGGTGTACGTCTCGCGGTATTTCTGCACGAACGTCTTCCCGATCTGCACAAACATCGGGTCCGTCGCCTCGAGGTAAAACACAGAGCCGTACTGGTCGGAGAACCCGCCCCAGTCTTCCGAGCGGGTGTACGTAATGTTTGGCAGCTTCTTCGTCAGGGCCTCAGGGATGTGCCCGGCAAAGGCAGGCAGCACGGGGGTCATCCCCAGCTCCTCCGCACGCTGCAGGATCTTGACCTGCAGGTCCTTGCGTGCCTCGACGAAGGTCTCCGGCAGCGGCCCACCCCACCCCTTCAGGTTGCCCATGCGCTGCCACGCGAAGAAGGCGGGGCCCGAGAAGAACGGCACCAGGTCTGCGTACGTCAGCCCGTATGCCTCAAACGTCTTCTGCCACACATACTCCTGCCCGGTAAAGGCCAGGGGCATGTTGATGCCGTTGAGGGCCATCCAGTCCAGCTCTTCCTCCCAGCGCTCCCAGCCCCACCACGCCATGGTGTAGCTGACGGTGCACACATTCTGGTAGTAGCCCCAGGTGTAGGAGCGCTTCACCGTGACATCCTTCGGAACGGCGGGGAGGGTGGCGGGAAGCTGCGTGTTGCTTCCGGACCAGGTGCGGATCTGCACCTTGGCAACCTCAGCAAGGTAGTGCCCCAGCCCAGACGCGGCGCTGCCCACCGTGTTGCCCCGGATGACCTGCCTGCCCTGTGAGTCGCGCTGCGCTACGATCGTGAAGGTGTCGCCGCTTCCTCCCGCAACCACCTCGCCCTTGAAGTCGGAGGCGCGGGCACCCAGCACCCGCGCGAACAGGTCATCCACAGGGGCTGCAGACGCAACTGCGGCGTGCAGCAGCAGGCAGGCCACGGCACGCTGCATTGTTGCGCTACGCGGGGGAGGCTGTTGGGGCGTCAACACAGAGGGAGGGGTTCTCGTTTCCTGCGTGGGGGGGTGGGGTGTGTGGTGTGTGTGTGTGGGCTCAACACGAAGGGTGTACACTACACTGCGGCTGTTGTTCAACTGGGAAAAACCAGATGGCCTCGACTGGTTCGTGAATCGTCATGGCTTGGCAGTCTCTGTGCACGGTGGGGGGAGGGGAAGAGAGTGGCGGGTGGGGTGCTGACGCATCATCACATCCATCTGCTGGTCTGGAAATCCCGATAAAAAATGCGCCGAAATGCAAATGGTGCCTTGATGCGATATGTGGGATATGATGAAGTCTCCTCTCCTATGTGAAGCGGCTCACTTCTGCACTTCTGAGTGAAGAACTCTCCTTGGGTTATTTGGCTCATGCGTTGGGAAACACAACACAACACAGCACAACACAACAGCAAGCTTGCACAGCACAGGGCGGGGGAGTGAGCCTGACAAGCAGCACGTTCTTCCCGCACGCGATGTGTGTCAGAAAGACAGATAGAGAGAGAGAGAGAGAGAGAGAGAGAGAGAGAGAGAGAGAAGCAAGACAGCTAAACCTTACAGTTTGGCGATGACACATTTTCGAACAGAGGCACACGGAGTGGTTGCCTCAGATGCAACCACACAACCACACAACCATCACGAGATGCAGCACTATGGGGCCCCTCCTGACAACCCCAGATTGCGTACTTTGTGCGTAGTGAAAAAGGGGGTATTCCCAAGGGACCCCCAAGGCTTGGGGGGTCCCTGATCACCCCCTTTTTCGGCAAGCACCGCTTCTTTTTGGAACAGCGACGGGGTGCTAATCGGCAGACGCTTCACCACCAGCTGTGCGCAGAGAAAGAGATTGAGTAACGGAACCCCCCGACAGACACCCCCCCCCAGCAGTGTAGAACCGCACTGCTGCGCAGGGCCAAGACGACACGACCCCCCCCCCCCCCCACACGATGATGGCTCTCCCCCTGCCACACGCTTGGGCCAAGCGTGTGCGATGGGGAGAGGGCGCCACCCTCGTGTGGGCGTTGTCCACCCCCCCACCCCCACCCCTGACCCACCGAATTGACACACCCTGCGGCATTCTCTTGATGTGATGTATCTCTCTCACTCTCTCTCTCCACTGTTGCCACACCCCCCGCCCACCACGGCGCGGGTTTGCAAGCCTCACCTTAGAGGAAGCGGAACCAACGACACACTTTGGAGTGTAGTCTTGTGTCTCCATAATACACAACCTACCACCACCCACACCTCCACCCTCAGAAACCCCCCCACCCCAGGAGACTCATGTCACTCAGGGGGGTACCCTCCGGTGCGCGCAAGACACAACCTACCACCACCCACACCTCCACCCTCAGAAAACCTCCCTCCCCCGCTCATGCGGTCCACGACTAGTCATGCGACCAGTCGCACGAGTCGCCGGGCTTACCGACCTCTGCGTCTTGCATGTCACTCAGGGGGGACCCTCCGGTGGGCGCGGCGCCACAGCGCCTCGCGCAGCACGACGAGCCACGGGGGTATGATATCGCACAGCAGGCACAGCGATGCCGGCACCAGGAAGCAGAGGAACAGCCCTCCGCTGTGTGGGTCCGCAGGGGTGGACACGCCCCGCACAGCGTGCAGCGCGACGAGGGAGACTGCGCCGCAGGCGTACAGCGCTACCCAGAGGAGGGCGAGGGAGATGTCCCTCCGGAGGCCGTCGAAATCCGACACGGAGTAACCTTCTTCTGCGATGAGGGCGCAGGCCGTGGTGTGGGTGACACCGCTGACGCGCTGCAGCGCCCTCCAGAGCTGCGAGCTGCCGCTGCCCCCGCACCCCGCCGCGGCGCACATCCCGGCGAGCTCGCGGTGCCCGCGGTAGCCGTGCCGCCGGACCCGGCGCAGCAGCCCCGCCGCCTCGTCGAGGCTGCCACAGCGCGACAGCCACTCCCACAGCGTGGCGGGGGGGAGATCCGCGAGGTACTGCGACGGCTGCCCCGCGGCTACCCCCGCGTCGAGGTAGGCTAGCGCTGCGGGGGAACCCCCCGCCTCCACCACCTCGTGCGATGCCAGCAGGCGCTGGAGGAGCTCGGGGCTCCGTAGCAGCACCTTCGACCTCCGCACCGCACGATCCCCCGGCGTGGGGGTGGGGGTGGGGGTGGTGGGGACTCTCCCCGAAGCGACTGATGCAGCAGCCGACACACCTCTGCGGAATGTCGAGGCAGCGGAGCGAGGCCCGCTTCTCCCTTCCCGGCCCCCCTCGAAGGGCGCACCGCTCTGAGGGGGGGCAGCAGCAGCAGCAGCAGCAGCAGCTCCGGAAACAGTCGCGGTGATGAGGTGCTCCAACACGCCAATCTGCCTCTGCGGGCAGAGGTGTGTGAGGAGCGTGGTGAGCACCGCAGTGTCCGCCAGGTCAACCAGCCTCACAAGCCCTGCGGGGCGCTCCCCTGGGGTGAGGAATCCGACCTCACGGAGGGCCGCCAGACGGCGGGACTCGCGGCTGGGGCGGAGGGAGAGCGAAATGGTGTCGCCGTCAGACAGGCGCATGTCCCCGAGGGGTTCGGAGGGGTGACCTGCCAGAGGGGTGCCGTCGCAGAGGAGTTGGAGGGCCTGGCCTGTCCCGGTCGCCCCGGAGGCGGCTGCTGCGGAGAGGTGGAGGCCGCCGAGGGTTTCGTCCAACCCGATGGGGAGCGGGATGTCCTCCCCTGTCG
Organism: Rhynchopus euleeides; assembly: GCA_963210315.1. NCBI lineage: Eukaryota > Euglenozoa > Diplonemea > Diplonemida > Diplonemidae > Rhynchopus > Rhynchopus euleeides. Next base: position 1,264,565 of record OY723314.1, on the reverse strand, counting down.
CCCCGATCCGGAGGAAGACTGTCATCCCTGCGGAGGGAGGGTGGGGAGGAAACCCGTGGCAAGACGAGGAATGGGACCCCGGCACGCCGCCACCACCACCACCTCCTCCTCCTCCCCCAGAGTCAGCAGGTGTGGTGGGGTGGTGGTGGTGGTGGTGTGGGGGTGGTGCCAACCACCCGCCTTCCATCCCCTCCGGCTCCACCCACCCCCCGTCGCTCTCCGTGAGATCTGACTCCCAGGCGGAGGTGGAGGAGGAGGAGGAGTCCGGCGAGGAAGGCGCTGGGGGATCTGGGGAGAGCTGCCGCCGCTGCGGGCCGCCCCACCCCCCCGCTCCCAGATGCGGGGGCACGCCAGACCCCTCCGCCGCCCCAGCACCCCCCCCCCCGCCTGGCAGACACCTGGGAGAGTTGACTCGCCCCCCGCCCAACTCCAACTCCATAAACCCCCTCCCCCCGAGGGTTTTCCATTAGGGAGGAGGAGAGACAGGTCGATCCACCATGACACCCCACGCCACCCCCTACCCCCGACACCTCCGCTGGCGCGGCTGCTGTTGGGTCGGGTTGGAGGGGGGGCGATGGTTGTGTTGGAGATGGTGGTGGCTGCGTTGTCCCACTACTCCCGGCACTCTCAGTGGTGTGGTGTGGCGGAGGTGGTGGGGGAAAGGGGGTGTCCTCCGGGGTGCCCCCGGCGCTGCGGTGGGAGGGGGTGATGAATGCGATGATGTCGTCGAAGCATCCTGCGTAGGACAGGTCCTTCTCGACGCACAGCCACCGGTTCACCGCCAGGAGCACCGGGAAGAGTGTGGGTGCCAGGACAAAGTTGAACGCCTCGAGGTACCCTGAGGAACCCAGGTCGCGGAAAAAACTGGTGGGGGCTGCACACACACCCTCTGCCACACCGCCAGGCCAAAACATAGCTCTGAAGGGCCAGGGGGTTGCAGCTGAGGCAGTGAAGGCAGCAGAGGCAGCAGAGGGTACCACCCCTCCGCAACACCCCCCGACGTGGAAGGTGATGCTGTGCAGCGCAAAGTCGAAGAGAACCCCGCAGAGCCATGCCTTGAGGAGGACGTGCTGCAGGGAGAAGACCATCGAGACGATTGTGATGTAGACCGGGAGCATGATGTACACCACATAATACGCCGAGGAGGCCCAGAGGAAGTAGGGTATGTTCTGATCCCTCCACAGAGGCAGCACGTCCAGCCGGGGAACCGACGTGATGACGAGCAGTGCCGCGAGGAGCTGCGCGATGGCATAGGGGAGCCTCGCAGACCCCCCTCCGGGAAACCTCCGCCAAGGCAGAACCGCTTCGAAGCGGAGGAGGGACCACACCGCCGCTGGGATGGAGGACACCACGGCAGAGCCCTGGGATGGGGGGACCCCTGCAGAGCCTCCAGCAGAAGGAGAAGGGGAAGCAGCAGGGTCGCCCCACGACACGCCAGGCTTCATCGAGAAGGCGAGGAGCATCGCGAAGAGCGTCGACATCTGGAAGAGATACGCCCAGGGGAACACCCTGTTGGACAGCGCCACCCAGCGGCTGAAGATGCGGGAGGGGCGGGTGGAGGCGGTGGTGGGGCTGCCCGCCTCCGGCTGCTCGCCCCAGCCGGTCCCTCCAGGGAGGCCGAGGGCTCCGAGGAGGGGGCCCAGGCAGAGCGCGGCGCGGACGAGGTGTGATTCCGCGCGGAAGATGGTGGCGGTGAGGAGGCAGGTGTCTGCCAGGCGGAGCAGCGCGACTGCGGCGTACAGCACCCCGCAGACACGCAGCACCCGGAGGGAGAAGGCGGCACGCTCCGGGGAGGGCACGGTGGGGCAGGGTGCGCCACACGCATGCCGGGCTTCCGCCCCACAGCAGGAGGCGAGGCTGCCGTTGCTCAGGATGGCGGCGGAGGCCTCATACAGATCGTCACTGATGGGATAGCTCCGCGGTGTGCATACGCCTCCAGACGAGGATGGGTGCGGTGTGCCGCCTTCTCCCTCCAGATGATGCGGGTCTGCGGAGTGCTGCTGTGCGTCTCCAGAGGAGGATGGGTGCGGTGTGCCGGCGTCTACCAGGGGTGTGGGTGTGCCCTGCGCGGCGGCGGAGGGGTGGCCAGCGGTGGAGGAGCCGGGGGTGTGCAGGATGGCATGGTAGAGCACCGGTGATGTCGCGAAGTGGTACGAGATGAGGCAGGGCGCGAATGCGTAGAGCCCCAGCCAGATCAGCAGCAGCCCCTTCCCCTGCATCAACCAGAGGGGGGGGGGGGGAGGGGAGTGGTGGGTGAAGCAGCAGGGTTTGATCTCCTCCCCCCCCCCGCCCCCTCCGCTCGTTATGCCGGTTGGGGTGTGTCCGAGAGGTGTCCCAGCGCTATGCTCGGTTCCCCGGCATCAACCAAGGGGTGGGGGGGGGGGGGGGGTCGGTGGTGGTGTGTGTCACAGCACCAACAGAGAGAGAGCACTGTGTGCCTCCCCTGCCCTGCTTCCCGAAAAGCCTGGCCCCCCACGCCCTGGTGGTGTGGTGTGCCGTTTGGAGAGGAGGGTTGTGCAGAAGACGTAGAGGGGGGAAGAGAGAGAGTGAGGGGGGGGGGGCGGGTGGTGAGAGGTTGAGAGGGGGGGAGGGGGGGTCGGGGGGGGGGGGGGGGGGTCAGACCTGTCGAGTCCCTGCAATAGAAACAAGACACTGACGAAGAGGATGCCCTTCCAAGCGATCCGGCACCTTCAGGCCTGGGAGTTTTTCTCAGGCCCTCTGGTTAACTGTTGGGCAAACACAAGACGTGGTTGCGGTGTCAATTGAAAATACCGAGACTCGTAAAAGTGGTGCCGGCGACACTTCTGTGGCAGTTCTGTATCGCACGGAGCACGAAACATATCGCATGCGAACAATCGTTTTGCTGGAAAAACAACACACACAGCGCTTCTTTGCGCACCACTGTGGGTCGCAAGCATCCGATCCCTCGACTGCGCGCAAGTCTTGAGCATCCGTTGGTGTGTCGGAGGGATATAAGGGAGAGAGAGAGGCACATCACCGAGAGAAGACCCAGAGAAGGGGGTGCAGTTCACGGCGCATGGCAGGCCCCCGTTGGGAGGCGCGAACCTGTCATCAGAGCAAGAAACAGGCGCAGGCACACTGCACGCTTCTTTAGCAACTCACCCATGTCCAGGGGCGGAACCTCTTGTACCTGCGAACAGCCTTCAACACCATTTCGTCTGCTTTCATGGATTCATGGGCGTACTGCAGGAGCCTGGGGTCCTGCCGAACAGCCGCCACGACAATCTCCCGATCCCCCTTCAGTGATTCATGCGCGTATCGGAAGCACTTGGGATGCTTCTGAACAAGCTCCAGAACAAATTCGTGGTGGGACTTCAACTTGTCGTCTGTGTAGGATAGCACCTCTGGGACATGCTTCACAGCAGACCGCACGAAAGCGTGGTCACCTTGCCGGTGCTCCATCCTCAGGATGGCGGGGTTGTCCCTGCAGGCAGCCACGAGGAACGTGTCGTCGTGCCTCAGCCTTTTGGGCACCGAGTACATCACTTCAGGGTTCAGTTTAATGGCAGCCAGAATGAAGCCACGGTTTTTGATATGCTCGGCTGCATTACCCCACGTTATGGGGTTCAATTGGGCAGAAACAAGCATGAGCTCCCGATCGCCTGTCAGGGTCTCGTGGATGTAGTAAAACGAGTTGGGAGCACGCCGTGCGATCCCCAAAAAGAACTCCCGGTCAGCCCGAAGGGAATCATGCGCCTTCTGCCAGAGGTAGGGGTATCGTTGCACAACCATCTGCACGAGCTCCCGATCTGCCCACAAGGACTCATGTGCGTCCAGCATGGCGCGAGCATTCTTGCGAACCGCAGCCAGAATGAACCCACGGTCCGCCTTCAGGGACTCATCTGCATAGTACAAAGTGCAGAGACGCGTAGCCCACGGTTCCGGAATATCCACAGTCGAGATCTTCTCAGTCGAGAGCTTCTCAGGGTCATCCGGCACAGTTAAGAGGATGAAGTCAGCATCTGCCTTCAGCGAATCGTGTGCAAACCGCATGGCCACAGGGCTCTGCTCAACAGCTACCAGCATGAGATCCCGGTCGGCCCTGAGAGAGTTGTCTGCGTACCTCACGACAGTGGGTGAGATTTGAATCCCCGCCAGAAAGAGCTCCCGGTCTGACCGCATGCAGTCGGGCATGTGCTCCCATGAGTCTCTGTTCTTTTGCAGGGCTGCCAGAAGGAAGTCGCGATCGTTGCGAAGGGAAGCAGGTGCTGTCAACAGATGCCGCTTCGCATGTTCAACCGCAGCCAGGTTGATCTCCCAATCGGCCAGGAAGGGTGTTGGTATGAAACAACGGGCATCGCGTTGCACAGCCGCGAGAACAGCACAATGCTGGAGCTGCGCCCACTCTGGGATGCCCCCCAGAAGCGCCCTCCCAGCACGGAGGTCGTCGACGAAGCGCGCGCCGTCCAGCCCCACATCGATGATGCACCCGGACTCCACACCTGCAGCACTGCCCAGCGGGTCGGTGCCGCTCAACTCCTGCCCATCCACCGACAGCCGCACGTCACCCAGCTGCGCGTCAGCAGGGTAGCGGAAGGCCTGGTGTGCGATGCTCTTCAGCTTCACAGGCATGTCGTCCACCCCGATCCCGAAGGCGTGCAGCTCACCGGTCTCCGCATCCCGCAGGTGTGCCTCCATGGTGTGCGGGATGGCCGTGCCTCTGGGGGTTCTGAAGACTCGCTTCCACCGCACCCAAAGGGCGCCCTGCTGGCGTGATGTGGGTGTGGAGCACGTGCTTCAATGATAGGATGCCCCTTGAGCTAGCGCCACACAGAAGAGGAGCCCGTGAGAGCACGAGACATGCAAATACACAGAGGGGTGCAGATGGATGCCGCTCCGAGTTTTCCAGAATGGAGTGACTCCGCAGTACAGGGGGTGCAACAAGCGCGCCTGGGGGAGGGTGGTTGGTTGGGTGGGTGGGTGGGTGGGTGGGTGGGTGGGTGGGGTGTCGAAGCTGTTGACTGCTGCAGGAAAACAACCACGATCCGCCACAGGGCATCCGACACGTCCCTGTCGGGGGGGGGGAGGTAGCTCATGAAAATGAGCAGCGCGCTATTTTGCTTTGCGTCTTCTTTTTTTAACACCCTCGGCACCCATCGCCTCCCCTCTCGCTTGGCCACCGCATCGGTGTCGTGTTGTAACAACTTTTGCTTGTTGATCAAAACGTGTTGTGCCCGTCGAGCTTCAGCGCTTATTTTTTTTTGCTTTGGGAAGATATGCACCCCCACCCACACCCCCACACCCCTTCGCGGGTGATTGAGTTCTGGGCAGTTTGGGCTGACCTCCATTTAGGCTGACCTCCGCCTTGAGTCGCAACAATATGGGAAAAAGGGTGAAGCAACCGCTGCCAACCCCCCGCCCTCCCCCCTCCCTCTGCTCTCCTGTGGACACTACAAGAGGCCCTTAGGGGAGTGCCTGTGTGTGGAAGCCACACTGGCCACCAGGGTAGGGGTAACGGGTGGGCACGGGAGGATGCAGAGTAAGGAACCCTCAACAGCTCACACGCTATCAAAAACGGGAAGCCTCCGTCCCCGTGTTGAGCAGGAGCTGTTGTCCACGCGCTACCGTACCAAGTCACTACACTCTCCTCTCCCCACCCCCATGCAACACCCCACCCAAAAACAAACACGACACATGCAAATCTTGCAGTGAAGGAAAGGGGAAAATGGGGAAAACGGAAAAAAGGGAAAGGAGAAGGGGAAGAAGGGGATAGGGAGCGTTGGGGGAAGGGAGGGGAAAGGGAGGGAACACCCCATGGGGGGCGTTGTGTATTGTGTTTTGTTGCTGAGCAGCCCGTTTCCCTTTTGTATTTGTTTTTTTTGGAGTTGTGCTAAACAAACGCAGGAAATTTTTGCTTTGCAGATCATGCAGGACACACCACCCGCAGCAGGCGTGTGGGGTGTTCTCGCGATCACGAATACCCACTGGTTCTTCTATCCCCTTACTGATTGCAGACGCATAGTTTTCCTGGCAAGGCAAAACGCTCTCGCATGCCTTGGCGCTCGGTCGGGCTGGAGTGTGGGGGGGGAGAGGGGGATGTGGGAGTGTTAGGACGGAGAAGCCGCACGGCGCCCCTGGAAAGTCGCAAATAATTTGAAGGGGAAAGGGGAAATGGCGAGGTAAAGCAGGAGGTAATGAAGCAGAGGAAACACGACTGGGGGTGAAGGGGGGGGGGAGGGGAGGGGCTGTGTGTGTGGGGAGTGCAGCACCGCACCGCATCAAGCTTTGTTCATTTACTGAATCTGATGATACGGCTGCGGAGTGCCACACATCCCAATAACACCGCCCTCCCAAAACATGTGAACGCAGCAATGGGGTGGGGGGGGGGGGGGGGTTTTCCTGTTTTGAAAAATCGAAACAATAGTTTAAAGAATTGTGTTGTTGTACAATGTCCACAATTCCACAGTGCCGCGGGGGGGGAGAGGGGGTGTCTAATATTTCGGCGTTCAACTTGGGCAAGACAGGGCGAGTGGCCTGCAAGACACTAGGAATCGGTGGAGGGTTGGCATTCCCACCCCCCGCTCACTCCCTGCCCTTCCTTGCCTCGACAAAGAAGGGTGTGGGACGGAGAGAGGGAGCGGTGCCGCCAATTTTCGTTGATCGCGGGCGGAGCGCACATCACAGGGGCGGCTTCTGCCTGGCTTTCTCTCTTACGTTTCTGTCTGAAATACCGCACCGTGTCCGGAGTGGGGGGCCAGAGGGCCGCGGTCCGAAACAGATGTGATATGTGTGTGCTCAAACACGACCCTCGAACACGCCTCGCGCCTTTCCCGAATATCATATCGAGTTCACTCCCCGCCTTCTGAAAGTACAGCACTGTGGCAATGTGTTGTGCGGGGACAGCGGAGACAAGGGTATCATCAGAATATACTCGGTGTGGCCTTACGCTGAACAAGAAAATAGCAAAAAAATGTGCATGTGTGTGGGGTGGAGGTGGGGGGGGGGGGGGGGGGTAGGGGGGGTCAAATGGGGGTGACAAACACGATTTTTCAAAAAACCGGCGCAGAGGCCCCAAAGCCCCCGTAAACCCTCCAAACCCCCCCAGATCGGTCCGGAAACCCATCGAACCCCACTTTTCCACCATTCCGGGCACCTCAGGTGCCCGAATTGGGGTACCTAAATTTTGTGCCACCGTTTGGTACCGTACAGTGCCACTGTGTGGGAGGTTGGAAAAGAAAATGCCCCAACACACCACATCTGAGGGTTGCAATGCATGTTGCTTGCCAACCACGTCATCCGGTGGGTGTCAGGCGCTATGTAGGTGGCATCAGCCAGGTCTTCGATGTGTTCTGGCTTGTATATGTACCTCCCTGCCTGCGGCACAGGCACTGCCTTTGTCCCCCACACCAGCCACAGAGAGCGTATTGTACTCGGTCCACGGTTGCTGATTCATTGTGATGCGTTGTATCCTCGAGTGAACGTCACACACTAGTGGCACCACTACCCGCCATCCGAGAGCTGTATTGACTTTGCGCGCTTCCGTTGCATTCACCTCGCCACGCATATTGCACTGTTCAGTACCAGTGCTCTTGGGCCAGGCAAAGTAGACCGCAGCAAGTACCAATTCTGGCACAATGGGTACCACGACAGCGCACTTCGTGTGTTCCCGGAATGTACAGCTCGTGTTGCAACAGTCGTTGTCAACACATCCCGGTTGTGGAGCACTGCTGCACAGGAATCACACGACCATCTGGACTTGTTCCGTACCTACAGGCAGCCTCCCGGTGCATGGTGGCAGGGAGGTACATATACAAGCCAGAACTCATCGAAGACCTGGCTAATGCCACCTACATAGCGCCTGACACCCACCGGATGACGTGGTTGGCAAGCAACATGCATTGCAACCCTCAGATGTGGTGTGTTGGGGCATTTTCTTTTCCAACCTCCCACACAGTGGCACTGTCCGGTACCAAACGGTGGCACAAAATTTAGGTACCCCAATTCGGGCACCTGAGGTGCCCGGAATGGTGGAAAAGTGGGGTTCGATGGGTTTCCGGACCGATCTGGGGGGGTTTGGAGGGTTTACGGGGGCTTTGGGGCCTCTGCGCCGGTTTTTTGAAAAATCGTGTTTGTCCACGTAAAAGGGTGGCATTTGACCCCCCCTAGGGGGGGGGGGGGTGGTGAGTGGGTGACGTGAATATATAGCACGATAACACACCCCTTCCCCCCCCCCCCATCCCCCTCCTCCCTTTCGGCTGCACAAACTTATAACCTCGTCCCTTCTTTCTACAACTCAACAAACTCGGTCTTTTTAAATTTTTAAACCCTGCCCCCACCCCCCCAGGTTTGCGCACTGATTCTACATATTTTTTTGGCGAGCGTAGGTCGCGACTGGAGCGGGCCCTGATGCTCCCTGCTCATCCGCTGGACCACTAACACAACACATATGAGCATTTGTTTAACTTCGCACCCCGCCCTCCATCTCAGTGTGCACTACGTCGTCGTCGTGTCGACCCCACTCGATGGGTTTTCTTCAGTACGGAGGGGAGATTTGATTGTCGTCGAGAGTGAATGGGAAAGCAAGTCTCCCAGCACCTTCTTGCAATGCTAGTCCTTTTTGTCGACCCCACTCGATGGGCGTTCTTCAGTACGAGGGGGGGGGGGCCAGGGGTGATCGTTCTAACTTTTTTTTTGCAACAAAAAGACATTTCACCGGTCATCAACACGGAAGCTAACCGTGTGTTTCACCACAAAAGAAGGAAATAGAATCGTCAATAGAACGTGTGTTGGGAGAATGACTTGGGCGGGATCAGCGGGTGGTGGTGGTAGTGACGAAGGGAGGCAGGGGGTGATTAACAGAGAGAGAGAGAGAGAGAGAGAGAGAGAGAGAAAGGGGTTCGCAAGAAGGAGATGGTGCTGCGCCCTATTCTGGCTTAACGAAATAGAGACGCGTGCCGGGCACCTTTTTTTTCGCCCCAGATCGAAGCGTGATGTACAATACTACACCCTTACCCCCTACCTACCAGCCCCACCACCCCCCCCTCAGCAGCCCGGCGCATCGCATGTGTGGTGCGATTGAAATCCGAGTGCCGCGAGTTGCATGCGGGGCGCAGGAGTTCTGCAAAAGTGTCACGCGCCCCGCCTCACACCCCCCCACCCCTTTTTTGTTGTGATTTTTTTAGGCCTCGGCAACTCCAAGACAGCCCCTGCGAGAGTTAGGTTACTGCGCAGTGCCCCCCCCCCCCCCCGGAGTGCGCCGTTTTGTTGTTTGCTGCTTTGCAAGCTTTGCAGTCTGGCAGACTATTTGACAGGGCCCCTTGAAAAGGAACGGGGGGGAGGGGGGGGGGGTGTAGAGGGGAGGGGGGGGGTGTAGAGGGGAGGAAAGAAAGTACGAACCCCACCACCCACGCAGACGGGTGCGAGACAGACTGGTTCCCACATCGTCATTGCATTCCCTTTGAGGCCCGGATCTCGCATTGCTGTACTCCAGGAAAGCGCCCTATCACTTCACAGCTACAATCGCTCTGATGAATTTCCTTTTGTTTGTTGCGTTGACGCTTCTACACACAAAACCCTGAACTGATCACACCCTGAGCCTGATGAAGGGTGGGGTTAGTGTATAGAGCACGTTTGGTTGCAGCTGTGGTGGGGCGCTTTCCGCTCACACGAGTGTGCTTAAAAGAAAAATCAGTCCCCTGGCACAGTTGTGATGGGAATATCAATAAGGGGTGAAGGGGGGTTGAAGAGAGAGAGAGAGAGAGGGGGGGGGAGGGGGGGGGGGGACGTCAGATGATAGAAGCGCATAATGCAGCGACTGTCGTGACCAGGTGTCAGATCGAGTAAAAATACATGGCTGAATTTTATTAAAGGCATCAAACAACTGCACCCAGAACCCCGACGGTGGCACGGGGGGTTTTTCGGGAAATGTAAGAGAGGGCGCAATGACGGCGTGCGCAGCACACTTGTTTTCTTCAATGCCAGGGGTATATCCGGGACGGATGCTGTGTGATGTTCAAAAACACGGCCAATCCACTCTGTCCGCACTTGCTGCGACATTTCACCGCTTCCACATCAGGGACGTGTGGGGGAGAGTGGGTTGGGGCTTGAACAGCAAAACAACGTTTTTATTTTTTGCAAGAAATTCGGGGAGGGTGTTGATTGGAAACGGAGATGGGGCCCAGCCCGCTGGAGAATGTCTCAAGCAGGAAGGGCCGGAAGGCTGGGGGAGAGTGGCGCGGGGGGGAGGATCTGTGGGTGGGTGGAGGAACCGGTGGTGGGGTTGGATGAAAAATGACTGTGCCAAATATGTGCACTGTGTGTGGTGGCGAGGGGGCTGTGGGCACGGCTGGTGTATACGCCGGGTCCGACCTTGGTGCCCTGTTGGGTGTCACATCTGATGTCATCAAGCAGAGCAGGGATCGCGGGGGGGTGGAATGGCCCCTGAATGGATTTCAGGAAAACCCTCCTCCCCCCCACCCCCCCCCCCCCCCACACACACACACGCTCACACGTTCAACCATTTGTTGTGTGAACCAGGTCCACCTGGTCTCCAGCGAAGAAGACTGTTGGCAGCGATTGGAATCACACCTATACACCCCCACCAGAGGGAACAAACCAGCGCACAGACAATGTGCAGGTCTCAGAGAGAGGGTGCGCGCTGCGTAGCTCGCGTGATGCGTGCTGTGTAGTTTGTATGCCCGGCATGGCAGCCCGCCTTCCCTCCACACACCCCGATCGGAGGAGGGGGGGAGGGGGAGGACGAGTGGTGTGTTGGGCGGGGCACCTCTCCGTTGAACCCAGCCGGAGATCCCCGAGAAGAGACCTCAAACAAAATGAACACACTGGACTGTGCGGGGGGGATGTTTCGAAAAGAACACTCAGAACAATTCGTTCGTCGTACGATTCTTTGTTTTCTTTTGAAGTTTTCCGTTTATTTCGCGACCCCCACTTTGTGCGTTTTTCTTTTTCTACTCGCCCTGTATTGTCCCCCCCCCCCCCCTAGGGGGGGTCAAATGCCACCCTTTTACGTGGACAAACACGATTTTTCAAAAAACCGGCGCAGAGGCCCCAAAGCCCCCGTAAACCCTCCAAACCCCCCCAGATCGGTCCGGAAACCCATCGAACCCCACTTTTCCACCATTCCGGGCACCTCAGGTGCCCGAATTGGGGTACCTAAATTTTGTGCCACCGTTTGGTACCGTACAGTGCCACTGTGTGGGAGGTTGGAAAAGAAAATGCCCCAACACACCACATCTGAGGGTTGCAATGCATGTTGCTTGCCAACCACGTCATCCGGTGGGTGTCAGGCGCTATGTAGGTGGCATTAGCCAGGTCTTCGATGAGTTCTGGCTTGTATATGTACCTCCCTGCCACCATGCACCGGGAGGCTGCCTGTAGGTACGGAACAAGTCCAGATGGTCGTGTGATTCCTGTGCAGCAGTGCTCCACAACCGGGATGTGTTGACAAAGACTGTTGCAACACGAGCTGTACATTCCGGGAACACACGAAGTGCGCTGTCGTGGTACCCATTGTGCCAGAATTGGTAGTTGCTGCGGTCTACTTTGCCTGGCCCAAGAGCACTGGTACTGAACGGTGCAATATGCGTGGCGAGGTGAATGCAACGGAAGGGCGCAAAGTCAATACAGCTCTCGGATGGCGGGTGGTGGTGCCACTAGTGTGTGACGTTCACTCGAGGATACAACGCATCACAATGAATCAGCAACCGTGGACCGAGTACAATACGCTCTCTGTGGCTGGTGTGGGGGACAAAGGCAGTGCCTGTGCCGCAGGCAGGGAGGTACATATACAAGCCAGAACACATCGAAGACCTGGCTCATGCCACCTACATAGCGCCTGACACCCACCGGATGACGTGGTTGGCAAGCAACATGCATTGCAACCCTCAGATGTGGTGTGTTGGGGCATTTTCTTTTCCAACCTCCCACACAGTGGCACTGTCCGGTACCAAACGGTGGCACAAAATTTAGGTACCCCAATTCGGGCACCTGAGGTGCCCGGAATGGTGGAAAAGTGGGGTTCGATGGGTTTCCGGACCGATCTGGGGGGGTTTGGAGGGTTTACGGGGGCTTTGGGGCCTCTGCGCCGGTTTTTTGAAAAATCGTGTTTGTCACCCCCATTTGACCCCCCCTACCCCCCCCCCCCTCCCCCCAATATTTTCCACCCCCCCCCCCCTTTCAGCGGTGTTGCTGGGTTGCGGCTGTCGCCACCCCTCACTCCCTCACCACCCACGCTCACATCACCTGAGTCTGCGCACACGGCAGGCAGTCCGGCATCACACCCCCAACGAACCTCCTCGGGCACCAGTTGGACACACAAGCCCCGTCCCTCCAAGCACACTCCCCGTCGTACCCGGCGCTGGCGCAGCTCCCACTGTTGCCGTAGTCAGAGCATGTCACCGCATTCTCCCTCACGAAAACGCCAAATCCGACAAGGGGGAGGGATGTCTTCGGGAGGCTCAGCGACTGCCCCTCTGGGACGAGCTTCCGGTACGCCACCATGTGGTATTTGTCGGAGTAGTAGAGGAAACGGGGAGCGCAGCTCCCTGCCTCCCACCCGTCAGCCGACATCAGGCCGGGCCACCCGCCGTTCGTCGGGGAAGAGCACGGCGGGCAGTGGTAGGAGATGACGATCACCTCGCAGTTGACGGCGCCTGCGGGGCAGGCGCACAGGGAGTACTCCGTCTCCGCAGGCACGCCCTGGTTCTGGTCGGGGAAGTAGGCCGACACACCGCTGATCAGATAGGGCGTGGCGGGGAAGTTTGTCAGGCGCGCAGTCATGTCGTCGAACACCCAGGCGTTCATCCCCTCCGTCACGGTGCTCCCCGTGGTCACGGCCAGCTGGTTGCCGCTGGGGTCTGTCCCGCAGATCCCAGAGTCCGTCGGGGCAGGCGTCGGCGCCGGGGTGGGGACCGGAGTGGGGACCGGAGTGGGGACCGGCGTTGGGACCGGCGTCGGGACCGGGGTGGGGACCGGGGTGGCGGAGTTGGGGAGCGGCGGCAGGGAGATCATCAGCAGGTGCCCCTTCTGCGACTGGGCCCCGCAGCTCGTCGTGACGTATGCCGTGTCCCCGCAGAAGTCAGACCCTGCGCCAAACTGGTGCGCGTACCCGATGGTGCTGTAGGCGGTCTTGTCGTGCGCCAGCTTGATGGGTGCCGCAGACGTGTCCCTCACATCCCACTCCACCAGCTCCCACTCGAAGGCGAGGAGGCGGCCACCGCTGTAGGCGATACCCTTCAGCTGGGAGTTGCCGGGCCAGGCACCCACACCGTACTTCTTCTGGGGCCTGTTGGGTGAAGACACGTCCACCGCCACAATCGACCCTGTCGACTTGTAGCTGGGGTCATGCAGGTAAATCGTGTCGTCCCCGTCGTATGCCACCTCAGGGTTCTGCATCGTGTTGCCTGCTGTGTAGAAGCCCAGCCAGCTCCAGGCCGTGGGGCTGCTGACGTCGTAGATCTTCACATACCGCGTGCCGGCACGCACGAAGATGCGGTTCTTCGCGTTGTCGAGTGTGAGCCCCTCGCAGGTGGAGGACATCGGCTGCGACTTGGCGAGCTTCAGGTTGGTGGGGTTCCGCACATCGATAATCAGGACACGCTTCTCCCCGCAGCACCCGAAGGCGTAGTCGCCGCCGCTGTGCAGCACCAGCGAGGTGCACTGGCTGGCGTACGACCACTTGTTGGTAGACGAGACGTCCCTCTCCGAAGGATACTCGGGGTTCGACACCGAAACCGCCGTGTAGTAGATCTTCGGGCTGCGGAAGCCGACGGTGTACAGAGTGTTCTTGTCCGCAGACAGCTCAAGGGCCTGTGCCGCCCTGTACGTGGATGTGCGCTTCTTATGGGTCAGGGTGTACCCCGACCGGCTGCTCTGCCGCTTCCACACGGAGAAGCCTTCCCTGTTGTAGTACCCCGTGTAGACATAGTCGCGTGCGCAGTCCACAACAACATCCGTTGCGTACTTGCCGCTGACATGGAAGTTCTGCACGTTGGCGGAGGCGGGGTCACGCCCGGCAGCAGGCTGCAGCCCCGCTGCAAGCGCAGCCGCGATGACAGCCCAGGCTTTCATGGGACACAGAGTGGTGGGGTGGGCTGGGGTGGGCGAGGGGGTGTCGGTTTGCTGGGTATTCCCCTGTGCCGGGTGGTGGTGGTGGGGAGGCGGGGGTGAGTGTGTGGCGTGTGGGCTACAACTGTACACACTGCTGTGCAGTTGGAGGTTGCAGCAGATATACCCTATCGGCGGAACACGTTAAATTTGCGCGTCCTACCAAACTAAAGAGTGAATGCGTGCGCGTTGCACTACCAAGAGCGCGTGGCAAACTGCTGGGGTGGGGGGGGGGGGGGGCCCGGGGGGGGGGGGGGGGGTGGGGTGGTAGCAGGGGACGCGTCTCAGAACGAGGCCCTTCACACACACCCCCCCCCCCCCACACGCAACTCGGGAAACGTTCGGCCGTCCCCTTGCCTCGTGCAATACAGTTTACCCCCCACCCCCGCACCTACCCCGACTCCTGCCAAGTAGCCGTGTTGTGTACAATGCTTGGGGGCTGCGCGAGAGCAAGGCAGGGCAGTGCGGCGTGCCCAGCCAGTGTGGGGCCACCCCCTGGCGGTGGCACACCCGAATCCAGTTTCGTTACGTTACGTTTATGCAAATCTTCTGCAAAATCTTTATGAGGAGCGATCGGAGAACCTCCAGAGCGAATCTCTCTCTGAGGCTTACCTCCGCTGCCACAAACACACAAAACACGCACACACAGAGGGAGGTGATGTAGCCCGTTCAGAGCTGACATCGCCTTCACATTTGTTCGCCCCACAAACACACACATATCGGATCGCCTTTGGGCTAGTCGGCCCGACAGGCAGACACACAAGCAACACCAAATAGAGACTGTTCGCCCAGGAGTAGTGCGGACGAATTGTGCCTGGCTAGGTAGGTGTCGCACTGGATCAGTTTGATACAGGGAGGGGTTCCCGTGCCCACCCTCCAGAGGGCCCGCGTGTTGCAGGTTCGCAGCAGGTCCTTTGCAGGGGGTCGGCGGCACGGGGTGGGTGGGGGGATGAAGGGCGGAGAATAGACTTGCGCATACGGCTGGAACAGCGGCATTTTGCAACTCTGCCCCCATTTCTTTTTACTACAATTATGACCTCATGCAATGAAGGAGGAAAAAAATGGGCGGAAAAAGACGGGCGCCGCCAGGCACACAGTCGGAGGACCGACAGAGCAAATCGCGGTGTGTGCGTAATCACAAGAGACAACTGTTGTTTGCTGGTGTCCCCTGAGGAGGCCTGAGGATCACCAACTCCTGGCGGACAGCCAGTCCAGTGCTGACTCTGCTAATTCCTTTTGGTGCCGGGCAGCCACAGCAGTTATGAGGGCGGGGGCCGCGACAACAAGCGAGGCTGGCTTCCTCCGCATTTCTCTTGCTTTGTATTGTCACCCCATGCTATATATCGACACGCTAATGCCAGAAAGGCTTTTCGCCTCACCGCCACAGCCGGGTTAGTGGGGATATCTCTTTCCCCATCATCAGGGGCCCATGGTGAGACTCGGTCCACTCAGAGTTCTTCCTCGTCCTCCGTCTTCTTGCCCTTGCTCCTCTTCTTCTTCTTCTTGCCCTTCTTCTTGGCGCCCTCGGGGGCGTGCTCGGGGAAGAACTCCTCAATCGCCTTCTGCCGCAGCTCCTCGACCTCCTTGCCGTGCTTCTGGGGGTCGAGGCCTTGGCTCTCGAACAGCAGACGCAGCTGCTTCACCTTGTATGCGGTGAACGCCTCGAACGTCGGGAGCTGTGCGGTGGTGGGGGGTGAAACAATGAACCAAAGAAGGATGACGGGGACCACACAGATGCACACACAGCTCGGTTGCCCTGACGTCACAATGTGGTGGCGGTGGGTGGTTAGGCAACGAACTAAACCTTGGCAATCCCCCCGCTCCATCACCCCCTCCCCCCAACTGACGCGACTGATCCTGCAGCGAACACACCTCACCCGGCTGGAGGTCCAGCTTCTTCGCGGCCTTAATCTTCCGCTCTTCCTTGTTCTTCATCAGGTTTTTGCGGAACTTCGCGTCGCGGCGGCGCATGTACTCGCGGTCGATGCGCGCGCGCACACGCTTGATCTGCTCCTTCTGCACATCGATGTCCTCCGAGAAGCCGAGCTCGACAAACTTCTCCGCGTTGTCGGAGAACTTCATGTGGTCCAGCATCTTCTGATCGAGGTCGCCCCAGATCTGCGTCTTAAGGAAGGACCCTGTGACGCTCTTCTCCTGCCACAGCGCGCCCGACAGCCCGATGTCAGGAAACTCCTGCTCCAGATGGGTGATGAACTCGCCCACACGCATGGGGTTCCACGTGTCCAGGTCCAGCCACGAGTCCTCCGGCTTCAGGTCATCGAGGTTCTTGAACTCGATGTCGTTCTTCCCCTCGTCACTCTTCTTCTTCTTCTTCTTCGCGTCGGCCTGCGACACCAACAGGCCTGCGACCACTGCCGCAACCAAGACCCATCTCCCGCGAGACCACATGGTGCCGCTCCCTGCATTGTGGTGTAGTGTGGTGCGAAACAACACCGCAAGATACGGCTGCCCATGGCAAGCGGGTGTGGCAACCGGTGTGGCAAGCGTGGCTAAAAAGGGGCATGGCTGTGTCACAGAGACAAAGAAGCCTCCCCTGCCACTGGGGTGGGGGGCAGGGGTTGGGGGCACACGATTCGGGTTTGGACAGAGACTGCGGCACACTGCTGCCTTCCACACGGTGCCTCCGGCACCCAAGAGAATGGCTGGCGGAGGAGATGCGGGTTATGCTTGGCTTAGACTTCCTTGCTACAACGGTTGCACAACAGTGCAGAAAGGTGAGCTGTGTGTGTGCCTCACAGAAGAGGAGACACACTGGCACCGTTTGACAGGGAGGGCGAAGGCCCCCTGTGGGTCTGTTGGCGCGGCGCGGCGCGGCACATTCTTCTTTGGCAGAAGAAAATACTGCCGGCACACTTCAGGAATCTGCCACTTGCTTGCATTGCACGCATCCACCGGAACAGCGGTGTTTGTCTAACTAAAAAAAAGAGGATACGGTGGTGTTTGTCAACGTTGTGCGCCAAATCCGGGAAAAGTGCCACTGCGCTCGTTCTGCACTTTTTTGCTCCCGGTTTTACTTGCTGCGTTGACGCTTCCACACAAAACAGAAGACTCAGGCACCCCTGAATAACACCGTGCGCCAGAACACCTGTTCTGCAGCACCGATCACAGGCCGATGCCACCAACCCATGGGAAAAACCACAATCTAGCTTCATCCACTACGATTTCGAGAGACTCATGTAAAACAGATCTGGGGAGGAAGCCCTCCGCCTCCCTCCCTGCTGGATCGACAAGAGAGCAAAGGCGGGCCGTGGGAGTTAGGGAGCAGGCGCTTTCGGTTCTTCTGCACATGGTGCACATGCTTTCAAACGGACCACCCCTCTACAGAAAACAAAAAAGGACTTCCGCACACCACAGGCACACGCACCCCCAGCACATTTCCTCACCTCCCCTCCCCATTCCCATCCCCCTCTCATGGAGACGCACTGCAGCACATCTGCACACACTTTACCCGAAGACAGAGACAGGCGGGAGACACTGCAGAGAGTAGACACGTCTCAATCACCAAAAGGTTCACAACGGAACCCTGGGGGGGGCGGGGGGTTGGATAGGGGAGGCAGCCGCAATGAGCATCACGTGCACCCCCAATAGAGGACCAAGCTATCCGTCAACTGTCGACTCCCGGATCATGGCGTCTATGCGGGACCACATCTCCGGGGCAATCTCATAGTCATCCCCGACAACAACATCCCACTCCGGCACATCCGGCGTGGAGTGGTGCAGGCTGGAGGACCCAGCCCCGCCCCTGCTCCCCAGAAGCTGCCCAGACCCACCCGTGTTCAGCGCGAGGTTCAGCATCAGCGCCTGGTGGGCCCCCACGCCACCACCACCACCACCACCACCTGCCTCCGTGTCAGGAGCAGAGTTCCTCACGGGCTGCACGATGTCCGCCCCGGTGACGACGCTGCGCCCCAGGCAGACCTCGCGGATGCTGTAGGGTGCGAACACGATAAGGTCGTCCCCTTCCGCAAGGGGGGCCAGCACGGCTGTCTGATGCGTCGTCAGCAGGACGTGCACCGTGTCCGACGCGGCGATGGGGCAGGCCGTGGGGCCCACCCCCTCCTCCACGACCCGCCGGCAGACGACGCAGCGGTGTGGGGCGTCGCCCGTCTTCCGCTCCTCGCTCCTGCCGAGGGGCTTCTGCAGGCGGAGGCGCAGCGGCGGGGGCGGGCCGCTGGCAAGGCTCGGGTTGGAGGCGCTTGACGAGAGGGGGCCTGAGAGGGCCACACCCGCCACGGCGACGCCGGAGGCGGCACCCCGCGCGGTGTGGTCCGACTGGAGGATGCGGGATATCTCCTGCGAGATGTCGTTGTCGGAGAGCCGGCTGCTGGTGGCGGCTCCGCCGCCCCCGCCGCCGCGGCGCACCCTCTGCGCCAGGCGGTTCAGCGCGTCCTGGACGTACCTCACCCGGAGGTTGTTCGCATGGGAGAGGTTTTTCACGACCCTCTGGAGGAACCCGGTGAGCTGCCCGAACCCCTTCACCCGCAGCGCGCTGTGCGCCACGCGGAACCTCCGGGAGATCTCGTCCGCGACGAAGTGTGCGAAGTGGGGGGAGAGGACGGCGTTCGTCTTCGCGCTGCACTTCTGCCCGGCGGGGTCCGCACCGCCTTCCGCGGGGGGCGGCGCGGCTGCCGCGCGCTGCGCAGCAGGGAGGAAGTAGCCCTTCGCCGCAGCCAGGCCGTGCTCCGAGATGTAGGGCAGCTGCTGCAGCTGCTGCTGCAGCACCTCCCTGTCGGGGAGGCGGGTCGCCTCGCCCTCCTCCACCTCCCACTTCTGCAGGCGCTGGAAGTTCGCCACGCGGCGCTGCTGCAGCCGGCTTGCATCCGCGTTTGCGAGGAGCGGGTCGTCCTGCGAGTCGATCATATCCTCCGACCCCACCCTCTCCAGCGCGTCCGTCCCGCCGGGAGGCGCTGCGGATGCTGAGGTGGCGGCGGCGGCTGCGGCACGCCCCGGCGTCGCCGCAAACCCCTTCGCCGTGGAGAACATCAAGGTGTTGTTCAGAGGGTTCCCATCCAGCGCCATCGCGGCGAACGACTCGAGGTTCCGCTCCCGCTGCCTCTGCCGCTTCAGCTTCTCCTGCAGGGCCTGGTGGGCGGCCTCACTGCGGGGGCGCTTCGCGCCGCTGAGGGGGCGGGCGGGGCTGGCCCCGACACCGACACCCATCCCTCCACCCCCAGGGCGTTGCAGCATCGAGAGGTTCGAAGCAGCTGCAGCGTGCTGCGGCATGCCGAACCGCGGCTGGCGGTTGTGCCAATTCTGCTGCTGCTGCTGCTGGTTCCGGTTCTGCCCCCCCGCCTGCCCCCCGTCGTAGTCGTCGTCCCAATCCACCTCGATCTGGTCCCCGAGGCGGACCTGGTTCGACACAAACCCGTCATCCCCCTCGTCGATCGGGTCGGAGGGGGGGGCCTCTGCCCCAGACACTGACACCTTCTCCGCGGCACTGCGGACCACAGACCCCGGCGTCAGGACCGGGTCATGCCCGAGACCCCCTACGCCGGCAGGAGTCAGCCCAGGGGAGGCCGACACAATCCGGTCATCAGGGCGGCCACCGGTCTGCTGAGATGCGCCACCGACACGGACACCGCCACGACGAGCGCCGCCTCCCCGGGCGGGCGGAGCCACCCGCTCTGCCAGCGCGTCGAGGTGGCTGTCGATGAGCTCGCGGGGGCGCCGCCCGGCAGGGGGCGGCGGCGGGGTCAGCACGGCAGCTCGGGGGGTGGGGCCTGGGTCGGCAATGGCGTCGTGCGACAACGCCCCGCGCCCCCCCCTGGGCGGGCCGTGCTGGGAGGGGGGGAAGTCTCCGATCTCGACGATGCGGCGGTTCTCGATGTTGGACCTCTCGAGGACCTGCCGCGCGGTCGCGGCGACGCGGCGCGCGCCCAACGCCTTCTTCCCACGCCCCGCGGGCGCCGGGTCGGGTTGCAGCAGCACCTCCTCCTGCGGCACAGCCGGCTTCCACTCCGGGAAGAACTCCAGAAAATCGTCAGACGAAGACGCGCAGCTGAGGTGGGCTGCACCCACACCCCCAGCCGCCGCCGCCGCCGCCGCCGCAGCGAGGCTCTTCGGGGTGACAGAGAGGGTGCCCGCACCGGAGGTGTCGACGAGTTGGCGGGTCGGGCGGCTGCCCTGCTGTGGCGACCCGCCCGAGCCTGAGGCAAAGTGGGGGAGATCCGTGGGCTGTGTCGCGTCGGTGCACTGCGACAGGTCGTCGAGGCTGCTGGGCTGCAGAGGCGCTGAGGGGAACAGGGGGCCCTGCAGGGCGTCGATGGGCGACGGGTCGGCATCGCACGGCTGGCTGGTGGTGGTGGCGGGCGGCGGTGCGCCTGCCCCCTTCTGGGCAGCGGCAGCGGCGGTGCGGCTCCCCAGCACCCTCTCTTCGAGATTCTTCCGGTAGCACCGCAGGAGCTCGTCCCAGGCACGCGCGCCGTTGTCTGTGTCCCAACGCACCTCTTCGTCGCTCTCATCGTCATCAACCGCGTCGCGGTGCTGCATAGTGCTGCAGAGTTGAGGGGGCTTGAGAGGGGGCCCTTGAGGCGAGCAGGGGTGGCAGGCCTGGTGTGGCAGCAACCGAAGAGGAGCGCCCCCTCACCCGCACCTGCCGCTGTCACAAGGGGGCAGGGGAGCCAACGAGCCCCACGCCTGGTGTGCGGTGTGGTGATGACAATTCTCATCAGGCGGTCAAGTATGGGTCAGGTGGACAGACAGTGGCACATAAATGAGTGTGTTGTGAAGTGGATGTGCAGCACATAACGAGCAGAACCCACACTGCGAGCCGACCAGTCGGAGCGTGAAGCACTGGCCCAAAGGCAAGAGGAGGTGGCGGGGCTTGGGGTGTCATGCTGCGGAGCTCCCCACGCGAGGTGGAAACGGACGGGGGGGGGGGGGTGGAAAGGAAAGGTCAAAAAAGGATTGCCGGGTTTCTTTTGTTTTGCTATGTGCAACCTTCTGGTCACCTGTCACGTTGGGGCGTGGAGTGGAGGTGAACAAAACATTGCTCCCACTGCAACCTTTTTAGTTCTGACAGCCTTCCGTGATCACGGCGCGTTTGACAAAACTATGTGGCTGCAAATCAGAAAGGGAAGAGAAGAACCAGCGGGTATTCGTCGATCGCGAGAACACCCTATGTGCCTGCTGCGGGTGTCGTGTGTCCTGCATGATCTGCGTAGCAAAGTTTCCTGTGTTTGTTAGCACAACTCCAAAAACTGTGTATTAGTGCAAATCTGAAAGGGAAACAAGAGAAGAGCCGAAGGGTATTCGTCGATTCTTCTTCTGCGCTTGCGTCGGCATAGTCGGAGGGAGGGAAGGGAAGAGGGGAGAGCGAGTGGGGTGCTGTGTAAGTGTAGGTCCACTGATCCAACATTGCCAACATGACAAAGGGGGCCCTCGCTACCAGATGTGACTGAGTGAGAAGAAGTGAGCCACGGCCCACCTCCCCTCACTGGCTGACGAGCTGTGACTGGTAGCGAGGGCCCCCAAAGTGACACAAAGTAAGGAGGACACCCTTCTTCCTCTCACTGACTCAAGAGCCGTGACGAGGTGGTGACTTGGTAGCGAGGGCCCCCACTTGGAGTCAGCTCATGTGTTGGCAACTCCCACGTACCCCTGGTGTGGCGGCGAAGGTGGCGGAACACCCGTTCGCGAGTGAGTGAGTGGGTGCGTCCTGGAAAGGCTGCACTTCTCCTCCCCACACCCTGGTGAGGTGGGGTGGCTGAGACAATCAGTGGTTCGTTGCAGGAGGTGAGAAAAGTATAATGGCTTTCGTTGATGACATGTAACCCACGAGGGGGACAGCGGCCCTCGTTGCGATTTTCTACAGACAGAGCGGGTTAGAAATGTAATTGCATTCTTGCAGGTCTCGCGAGTCAAAGCCTGAGCCTGAGACGAACAGTACAATAAAAATCGTAAAACAAAACCGAAAAGGTGGAGCAAACCCGTCAATGCCCGGTGCCTGCTAGTCATCGCTGCTTGTCTGGCTCGAGATTTTCCGCACCTTGGTGTACTCCACCACGGACCCACCATCCCTCACAAGCTCGTAGGCGTCGCACCCGACAAGCAGAAGGCCACCCTGCGGGGTGAGTGTGCTGTTCTCGAGGTATTCCTTCAGTGCTGTCGGCAGTGCGTCAAATGCGGTGCTGGCACCGTTAGTCACATGCACGTACAGGCAGGTGCGCTCCTCGCGCTGAGCAACGTCCGCCAGAGCCCAGGCGGTGCGCACACTCGGCCCCACCGCAGTCACGAAGCGTTGCTGGCTCGACCCGACGTCGCCGTGCTGCAGGGTGCTGCTGACCATGCCTGTGGCCATCAGTTTCCCAATGCTGCGCCGCAACATCAGCGCAAACCGCATCCCGCTCTCCTCGTGGTTGGCGAGTGGGCGTGACATGTTCCACCCGACAGCGGCGTACGACCCCAGCACCGTCAGCAGCGTGCCGCCGTTGCGCTCCATGCATGTCGTCACTGCCTGCAGGGACTGGTTCACCAGTCTTCCCAGGTCGGGGAAGCTTTCGATCCCGCTGCAGTGATGCACAACGGCAAGCGTGGTGTGTGAACGCTGCAGGCGCTTGATGCAGGCGGAAGGCGAGCAGCACGGGGAGAACTGGTCGCCTCGAGGCGAGCTGGCACGGGCTGCCAGGGGATGTTCGCGGCGGTTTGCCAGAACAGCCGGCCACACGGTTGTCACATCCATCGGTTCCGCAATACCCTTGAGAAGCACACCGTAGTTGGTATCCGTGACAACATTGCTCACACCATCCTTGATCTTCATCCACAGGGACGCAGGCATGGCCACCGCACCAGGGCTGCAGACGCCTTCGAGGCGTGCCGCCACATTTGCCGTGTGCCCGAAGTAGTCCACCCGCCCTGTCACATCATTGTGCTCCAGCGTCACACTTCCTGACATCATCCCCACGCGCACCGTCAGACCGCCCCACAGCTCGTCGCGTACACACAGTGGCACGTCCTGGAGCCCGATGGGCCATTCTGACTCGTACAGCGCCACGTGCACAGACGTCCCAAAGGCTGCAGCCTGCACCGCCGAAGCAAACGCCACCATGAAGGAATCCCCGATGGTTTTCACCTCGTACCCCTCGCACTCCAGAAACACCTCGCGCACCTTCGCGTTGTGTACACGCAGCGCCTTCTTCATCGCGTCGGGCGCCGCCTCCCAGATGGCTGTAGATGCACGGATGTCGGTGAACACGATTGTCGCCTCCAGCGTGTCGAGGCCGGGTGGCGGTGCCTCCGGACCCGTCTGTTTGTAATGGGGCACATCGTAGTCCTCCAGCAGCGTCTGGGGGAGGTACTGCCGGAACTCGATCAGGTGCTGCACCATCTTGTAGAACGAGTCCTGCATCCCCGCCACCTCTGCGATACGGCTGTGCTGCACCTCTGCGTGTTCGTCCAGGTTCATCTTCGCAACATCGTCCATGTCGTGTGCGAGCTGATTCAGCGGCCGCAGCACCGACCACACCAGCAGCAGTGCCAGTGGCGACGTCAGCACGCTGATCATGATAGCGGCTACAAGCGCCAGCAGCGCCGCCGCCGCCACTTTGCCCGTCACCTCCTCCATCGGGTGCGCCAGCACCAGCAGCAGCGACAGGTTGCCGGGCAGGTGGATGGGCTGGTGCAGGATCAGCTCCCCGTTTGCACTCATGGCCTCTGCGCTGGTAAAAAGATCCTTCCCGCTCCCAGCAACAGCAGCGATCAGGCTGCGCAGGCGCGAACCGGGGTGGAAGCGCAGCGCATCCGGCACCTCCTTGAGAAGGTCACTCCCAGTGTCCTGCAGCAGTGCCACACGGCTCAGGCTTGTGCTGACGAGCTTGTAGTCCTTCGTCACCAGGATCGTCACAGAGTTGTCGTGTGGCAGCAGGTTGGCGAGGAAGTCGTTCATCGATGCGAAGGAGAACACCGTTGCGACAACACCTAGGTGATTCCCGCCCATGTCATGCACACCACACGCAATGGAGATACCCGCGCCTTCGGTGTCGGCAAGCACGTATGGGCTAGTCCACTTGCATGTTGGCATTGCATGGTACCACGGACGCTGCCTCGCGTCGAAGTGCATGGTGGTAAGACGATTGTCCGGAGCAGGAAGCATGACTGCAGTCCCGTTCACCACCTGCTCGTCTGTGAGGTCGAGGTCAAGCGCTAAAATGAAATCATCTGTCCCAGTGCAGTAGTCGGCATGACGCGCAGGACCGTCGGGCAAGCAGCTCGCAAAGCAGCTCCGCAACGGGTCCAGCCCGTCTGTCCTATTGCACCCGCCTGCTGCAGCCAGAGCACCGCACTCTGCCCTGAGTCGGTTGTTACGTGGTCAGCGGCGATGGTGACGACCACCGGTCCCTGCGCCACGCGTGAACAAACACTGAACCCAAGCAGTGCCTGTCACGATTCCCACACACGGTTGTCTGCGGTGAGGAAAAGAGACGCCGTAGCGTCTCTGGAAAAACCTGCCGCTGGTTAGCAACCTGGGGTGCCACCCCCCTAAGTGTGGGGAGACCCGGTGGCTCATGGTGAGTATCCGGAAGTCCCACGCGGAGTGAGGGCAATTGGCTAGTTTTTACCCTTTGGGAAGACACTTTGGGTAGTGCACTCCTACGTTTTTCCATCCCTTTCGGACTTCGTCCTGTCCCCCACAATTGCGAGTCCTCATCACGCACCGTGACTTACTGGACCAATCCCCCCAGTACGGTTGGATTACACTGGTTGTCCTGTAAAGTCGGACTCAGACACGCATCGGCGGGGGTCAAACCCAGCTCATCGAGCTCGGATGGATCTTCGTCACGGCTCCGTGGAGGGCAGTCGCTGCGGATGACAGGACGAGGGCGCGCCCGGCCCCCAGTGGAGGTCTTGGGATCTCGGTTCTTTGGGCTCAGGGTTCCCCCTTCATAGGCCAGGTCACCACCCCGGCTATTTCGGCTCCATGTATAAGACATTTCAGCACCGAGGTAGCCACCCCACCGCTGACTCTGTTCACCCCCCGCGCAGTGCAATGCGAGGGGATTAGCAGGGGCGCCACGTGCAGGCGTCAGGCGGCTTTAACCCCCAGAGCACCGCACTCTGCCCGATAGTCCTTCTTGGGGCACTCCACGCCTGCAGGCACAGACCCGGGGTATACGGTTGCATGTATACTTCGCCAGAACCCCCTCTGCTTTGCGGTGCGCACCCCTGCGAAGGAACCGTTGGTGTCGCACTTCACCACGCCGTACGTCCAGGCCACGGTGTCACCGAGGTCTAACAGTAGCTGCTGCATGACCAATGTGGAGGCGGGGTGTCTGGCCGACAGGGAGTACACCCCACCCGCGTGCACCTGACGCGCCATAACCTTGCCCATGTTAAACCCAGCCACCATCTGGGATGTGATTGTGGTTGAACCGATCAAGCCCACATCCAGCAGCTCACGCAGGTGTTGATCTTCGATGATCCCACGCGCGCTTGTGTACGTCACACCCCATGCGACCAGCGCCACCGTAATCTGGGAGGTCCACAGTATCGCGCCAATCAAGTGAGACAGCTTCACCCTCCGCCTGTGGAATGTGAAGACCACAGTCGTCAGCAGCACCACCAGGGTAAACGCCAGGGGGGCGGCAATGGTGGCATTGGCCTCGGGTTCCAACTGCCGCGAGAAGCTGTACCCGTGACTGACAGAGGCATGCGTGCCCCTCACGTTCACAGAGGCCGGCATCGCGGGCCTGCAGGGCGGTGGCGGGGGGTGTGTGGCAGGTGGTGGTCGAAAATGCTTGGGGATCTGTTTCGGATGCACAACTTGCGAAATCACGCAACATTTTCATTCTTCTTGTCCTTGCTGCTGGGCCATTGAGGGGCCTGTTAGTGCGCACGAGCGGAATACGGAAAAGGAAGTGATATCATCAGAACCACTTCTACACTTTTACACCCCAAAAAGACAAGGCTGTTGTTTGTGCGCCAAATAACAATGCCGACAATAAGGCCAAGTCCAGCTGCATGTGAGAAATACAGGATACGACATCGTCGGGATTACTCCACAAAGCTATATGAGCGGGCGGGCGGCTGGGTGGGGTGGGGTGGGTGCCGCACTCTCTCTCGACTGGGCTCACCACTCGCCATTTTTTTCGTCCGCATCGATAATACTCTAATGGTGGGGGGGACGGGGGCAGGTTTGGGACAGGTTTTTTTTTGGAGACCATCTACCTTTGCAGCAGACAGCTTGAAGGAGAACAGACCCCTCCCCCCCCCCCTCTCTCTCTCCTCCCGCCCGACATGCAAGGCGGCCAATTGCTCGATGATTATCTCACTTCTTTGACAACGTGTTTGCAACATGCCCAGTCCGAACACCACAAATTGTCCCACCACTCCTCACTTCTTCATGCCGCCCTGTTTCGACACAAGGCAGACGACACACATCAGGAATGGCGGGTTTGGGTGGAGGCAAATCTAGCACCTCCAAAATGGGGCTTCTTGGGAGGGTGTGGGGTGGGGGGAGTGGGCGTCTTCGCGACGGTGCTGAAAACGGCGCGTTTTCAGTTTTCTTTTTGGCTCCCTCTTTGGGGTAGGCCACTGCAGGCACACACACACGCAGTTCACCCTGTTCTTCCCCCCACTTTTCTGCGAAGGAAGCCACCCTCTTTGAGGGGGGGAGAAAGCAGCTGCAGCTCGCTAAGACCCTGCCCCCTCAGCCACTGCGCCACATTTTCTTTCCTGCAGGAAACTACGCAGTTACCTTAGCAGGGTCCGAGACAAAAGGGACCTGGCGGGGGGGGGGGGGGGGGGAGCGCTCTGCTGCTCGTACCCGAGGCGAAGGAAGAGTATTAGGAGAAAGAGAGGAGAGGAGGGAAGCCGGGGGAGAGAACACAGCGGGGTGGGGTGGGGTGGGGTGATGTAACACAAGAAACGGTACAAAACATACAACACTGGAGGCGCGTGGGGCGGGGGCGGGGTGGGGTGGGGTGCACATGTTTGTGATATTTAGAGAAGGGTAAGGTGAGGTAAGGTAAGGTACAGTCAGCCCAATGCGAAAGCAGAAGAAGGCCGGGCCCATGGGAAGGCAGGAGAGGAGAAGGGCATGAGGAGGGAAAATTCATAAGAACGAACTCTTGAATGTCTTGGTGGAGAAGACTCCCCGAATAACAGCGCTGCGTGCCGCTGCAGTGTGGGGGGGAGGTTCGCTCCTTGGTTGGCGTGTTGCGCCAGATGGAGCTTCGGGGGGGGGAACAGCGCGTCAATAGAACTTCTTCACTTCACTAAGTAGTGATCCTCTACTACTCTTGGAAGTTTAGAGAGACATGCCACCGCCGATTCGCCGTTGGAGCTGGCTTTTGGAAGGCGGGGAGTGTGGGTGGTGGATGTATGGGGGGGCTGCTGGCCCAGCATCTGCTGCGGGACCCGCACCCTCACCGCATGATGACCGTGCCGTGGCGCGGCAGCAGGGCAGCCTCTCCTTCGCTGCACAGCACCACCATCGGGTAGAAGAGCAGGTGCGACGGCAGGTCAAATGCCTTCCCGAGATCCACGCCTGTGTCGAAGGGATGTGAAGGGATGTGAAGGGGTGTGAAGGGGTGTATGGGAGCAACCTAACAGGGGAGGTGAAGAGGGCACGGGTCTTAGCCTGATGACACACTGCAACCTCAAGGTGACTGGCGACACCTCTCCCACAGTCTGCGGCGACTCTGCCGTGGCGACAAGGCTTCCTGTCATGGGAGATCGCTGCGTGGATCAACGTGGCACCACCCGTGTGCTCGGCAGGTTGTTTCGGCACCTGTTTTCTCCGTGTCATGCTTTTCGTGAGCGTGTCAGGGATGTTGGCACACGCTGGGGAGGGTTCACATGATGACATAACATATATCAGAAGCACACACCCACGTGGCGCTGTCCTTGGCAGGACTTTGAAAGTGCCGCCTTGATATCCTTGTTGGATAGAACCCTCATATCACACCCTCAATCAGCTGACGAAGGGGTGTGAAGGGGTGTGAAGGGGTGTGAAGGGGTGGCGGGGCAGATTTATTGTGACACCCCCCCAGTGATGGCACCTGGGTTTATATGTGGGTTTAAATTCGGGTTTAAACCGGGTTTTTATTAGTTTACGCGGGTTTTTATTCCCAGGGTTTTTATTGGGGTTTCCTTGGTCACAGGCAGCTTCACAGCACTGGGGCCTTTCAATGACCGAACCACCGTACTGGGAGGTTGCCCCGCCGCATTTTTGCTCGAAGCAAAACTGCGACGGAACTGCCCACTTCCCCTGACCCCTTCGTTATGTGTGACCGCCCGCTGCACATTCCGTGTGTAGCGCACGCGTGGTCCCCCAGGCTAGGTGGATGTTTGCTCCCCCTCCCCATGGACACCCCTGTGAAGGCCAGGCCGGGTCCACAAGGAAGTCGATGACGGACGGTTGCCAGCCCCCCCGATGAACTGCTCTGGGGATCATCGTCACCATGCTCAATGCTGTCTGTCCGATGAGGGCCCGGCGTGCCCTTCTGCTCTACTGAGCTAAGGGCCGACACACCACCGCAACGTTCATCAGCAGGAGGATGCTGATGATTGTTTGAAGGTGGTGGTTCCGGCTCAACCCCAGCCGGTGCGCAGTGTGTTTGCCCTGGGTCTTTGTTGGTCGCCTCTGAAACCCAGAACCTGCTGCGGACCGTGGGCTCAAGCCCAACAAGCAGCTGCGGGCCGCGCGGACGCGAGCAGGCACCACCGCACCCACTGCAGGCCTCTCGAAGGAGCGCTCGACTAGCGTAGGGGCGGGTTTTTATCGGGTTTTTAGGGTTTTTATTATTTACTCCGGTTTTTATTCTGGGGGTCGGGTTTTTACCATCACTGCACCCCCCCCCCCCTAGGGCAGTGGTGGCTGCGTACGCGTACGCAGCGTGATTTTCAAAAAGTGCGTACGGCGTACGCGTACGCGTACGCGTACGGCGCTGCGTACGGCAGTCTATGGAGCACAGGAGACGGCCATGGCCGCACACCAAATCCAACAGTCGAACTCAGGTGTACCAGGGGCAGCCTTCGAGCCTTCCAGTCGGAAGTGGTACCTTTTGCAGTATGATTGCGGGTGTACTTGCAGGTGTTGCGAGTTATTCGCCACGTGCGCGGCAAGGAACCATCTGTGAAAGGCAAGATCAAAGGCCAGGGCCCAGCCACCCGCTGGGTGGCCTACTGTGTGCTGAGAGACCTGGAATACCAGCCGTACGCAAAATCTGCGTACGCGTACGCAGCGCGATTTTCAGAAAGTGCGTACGGCGTACGCGTACGCGTACGCGTACCGTACGGCCGTACGCTGCCACCACTGCCGGGCCCCCCCCCCATAGAGAGAGGGGTAGGGAAAGAGAAGGTTTGGATGATTGCACCTCGCAACAAAAAAGGAGATAAAAGGGGGTCTTTCGCTGGTCGTTATCCTTCGTCAATCTTCGTCAGTTTTCAGCCAAATTCAACAGGAAATGCGCTAAAATGCACTGACGACCACCCTGTAGCGAAGACCCCCAAACTGATGCAGTTCGACACACAGCGAAGGCCCCAAAGCATAGCACAGCCAGGCCATACCATCCACGGAGAATGAGAGCGTGTTGTTGACGATGCGGCACGTCACACATGTCGTTGTAATCCCACGCTGCGACTTCTGCCCCGACCCAAGTGGTGGCGCATAGTGTTGCGCCGCGTTGGTGCCGTTGAACTGCTCCGACAGGGCACACCCATCCCCCCGCAGCACATAGGTCGCTGTGCCCGAGGACCCCCTCCCCGTCATCCCCACCAGCACCTCCCTGCAGTTCGCGGTGCGCAGCAGCAGCACGACGGACCACTCAAACGTCTGCTCGGGAAACCTCTGTATCGCCGCCGGGTCGAAGGGCACGGTCCCCACCATCACATGCGACACCTCGCCACCGGCCTCCCCGCCGACGCATGTCGCCTCCCGCCCGTCGGCGGAGATCCCGACACCCCTGCACAGCGCCGCATCCCACAGCATCAGCTGCCCAGGCGCCGCGCCACTCTCCTCCAGACCCCCGCTGTCGGCACCACCGCCCTCAGGGATCAGCAGGCTCTGCGCTGCCGACGCGCTCTTCTCCGCATTCCGCAGGGCAGACGAGGATCCCGACATAGGCGACGCAGGGACCCCACCACCACCACCACCACCACCACCCCCTGGGGGACCACCGAAAGCCCCGGGCTCCGGAACAGACGTCTCTGGGAGGCTTCTGGGAGGGCTGTGCCGCCTGCCCCCAAACGCCTCCAGATGCCTCGCGTACGTCTCGTCGAAGCTGAGCTGCTGCGCCCCCCCTGCAGCCGGCGGGAGCGGCGCCGGGGGAGACGGGGCACGCGCCGCGATCTCCAGCCCAACCTCCCGGTGGTGCTGATTCTGATGCTGATGCTGCACCACCTCCTGCCCCAAACCCTCGCGGGAGGTGTTGGGGTGGTGGGGGCGCCCCCCTCCACCCCCCCTCACAGGGCTGGTCGCCCTCCGGTGGCGGGGCTGCGGTGAGGGCTGGCGTGCCGGGGAGAGCGACCTGTCAGACCCTGCGGAGAAGCCAGCCCTGCGGTGATGCTGCTGCTGCTGCTGCTGGATCCCACTCGCCGCCCGCCTCAGCAGCGAGATATCACTCCGGATCGCAGCCTCAAACGACGACACCGCAGCCGCCCTGCTCTGCCTCGCCTCCGCGAGAAAGTCACCCTCCTCCACCCCCTCGCCGTCCCCACCCCACCCGCCAGGAGGACCCTTCCCCGTCTCCCCACCCCCTCCTGAGGGATTCACCCCCGGCCCCAGCATCAGACTCATCGGGGAAGAAGCACGCCCGGCACCACCACCCCCGGAGAATCCACTGCCGTGGCTGGAGAAGGCGGCGCCTCCGCTGCCTTCAACCACCCGCCTCCTGCTGTCAGCCATCCCTGCCCCGGAGGGATGCGCAGCGGCGGCGGCTTCGCCGCCGCGCTGCGGAGAGAAGCTCCGCGAGGTTTCCAGGTGGTGGTGGTGGTGGTGGTGGTGGCGGTGGGGGGGGTGGTGGGGGAGGGAGTGGCTGTGCTGCTGCTGCATCTGCAGCTGCTGCTGCTGCCCCCCGTCCCCCCGGCCCGGCTCGTCGTGGTCGATCCTCCGGATCAGATCCGTCGCCTCCACGGCGAGCTTGATGCACCGGTTGAACGACGGGGGCGACCCCGTCGCAGCCCCGGGGTGGTGGTAGCTCACTCCCTGGTGGTGCTGCGGAGCCCCTGCAGGGTACCCCGGCAGCCCGGCATCCATCCCAGCCATGCCATCCACCGCAGGGGAGTGCGCCAACACCTGCAGGGAGGCGGAGCCTCCGCCCTGCCAGTCCTGCCCGAGGTGTGAAGAGTATGCACTGTGGGGGTCTGCCGGGAGAGCATAATCCGCCCCGCCGTAAGCACCCCCGGGATCCCCGAGGTATGCATCGTGGGGCGGCGGGGGGTTGTGGTTGTGGTGGTGGAGGTGGGGGTGGTGGAGCTGCTGCGCAGAGGCGCCGCCCCACTCCGGGTATGCCGGCTGCTGGTAGTGTTGTGATGAGCGGTGTGGCGGGGGCCCGGGGGACAGGCTGCGCAGCTGCTGCTGCTGCGGGAAACCACCTCCCGCCCCGCCACCCCCCCGCACCGGGGTCACTCCCGGGGAAGGGTGGGGGCGGCCCCCAATAGGGACGAGCGGGTTTGACCCCCCCACTCCGTGATGTTGCTGCTGCTGCTGGTGGTGCCTCACACCACCACCCCGGGTGGGCGACAGGTGTGTTGCTGCAGCATGGGTGGTGGGGCCGTGCGTCGGGGAGAATGGCGGTGTCGCGTGGGGCCCCGGGTTTGCACTGCCGGCCTTCAGGAGGACCGCCTTCTTCGCCTCGTTGTACTCCTCGAAGGTGAGGGCCCCGCACCGGTAGAGGGAGTAAAGCTCGCGGAGCCCGCCGGCGATTTCCATGTGGAGGGGGGGGGGGGGGGGGAGAGGGCGGCTTCGAGGGCCCTCGCAACACCCCGCCTCGCCGCGCCCTGCCCACACCCTGCCCCTCCCTCTCTCCTGTCGGGTGGAGTGGGGTGGGGGCAGTGGTGGGGTGGGTGGGTGGGGAGCGGGTTTCGCTTGTCGAGCGAATAAAGACAAGGGCTGGGGGAGCTGCTTCGTTTTGTGCGCCAAGGTCAAAAACGCTGTCTTTGGCACCACATAGCATCGGTCACTCCCTTGTTTGTTTCTTTTAAAATATACCCACTCACCCACCCCCCCCCCCCCACCCAACCTATATCTCCCCTTTTGGAAAAGGAAAGCACGCACACACAACCCTCCCCTCAACGGAGATGCATAGCTGTGGCAAGCTGGGTTCAGATAAATCCCCTCTTTACCCTCTTCCCGCCCCCCCTACCCTCGGAGTCGGATCGGGTCGTCTTGAATTTATCACCACGACCACCACCACCACCACCACTTCCAACACTCTGCGTCGTGTGCCGACCCAGCGGTCTGATTCGGGGGGGAACCCTGCCTGGAAAGGCCCGGTTCAGAGAAAGGGGAAAGGGGGGGAGGGGATGGAATGGGATGGGAAACACGAGAAAAGCTCACGCCGTTATGGATGAGATGTAGGTTTGCAATTTCTTTTTGCTTTCTCTTCTGCCCCCCCCCCCCCCGGGGGGAGGGGGTCGTGACGGAGGAGGGGAGGGAGTGCCCCCCCCCCCCCACCCTCCGCCAGAATTTGCAATTTTTCTCCCCCCTCGCCCCCTGCTGGCACAAGCCATGCAGGGAGCATATCGGAGGAGAGGTGTAAATTATCGCACACACACTCATGCCACTCAAACCCCTCCCGCCTTCCCTCTCTCCCTCTCGTGCTGCATCAGAGACGCCCCGTCGCCTTCCAATCCAGGATGGAAAGGATGTCGCTGTTGACAATCCCGACATAGCCTTGGCCGCCCGCCGACCCCCACTGCAGGGCACCGTTCGCCATGCCGAGGTTCACACGCCCTGTCTGCACCGCCCTCGGGTCATCCAACACCTGCGACACACGGTAGGCCTCCTTGAAGTAGTGCACCGCCTTGGTGTGGTCCTTCAGCGAGGTGCAAAGGTGCCCCAGCTGGCGGCACGTGCTCTCGATGCTGACCAGGTCCTCCTGCTGCTCGGCGATCTCCAGGGCACGCTTCAGGGAGGCGGTTGCCTCGTCGTGCTGCTCGAGGCGCTCCTGCAGCACCGCGCACTCCCGCACGGCACGCCCCTCCTTGCGATCGGAGTTCATCTGCTTGCTGACGAGGAGGAAGCGCTGCTGGTA
This sequence comes from Rhynchopus euleeides, assembly GCA_963210315.1. Classification (NCBI taxonomy): domain Eukaryota; phylum Euglenozoa; class Diplonemea; order Diplonemida; family Diplonemidae; genus Rhynchopus; species Rhynchopus euleeides. Next base: position 1,231,266 of record OY723314.1, on the reverse strand, counting down.
CTCCAGGGCCTTGTGCAGGTCGCCCAGCAGCACCGTGATGTTGCCCAGCTTGCTGTACGCCTCGGCCTCGCTGTTGCTGTCGCCGTTGTTGGATGCGGTGCACACCGCCTTCTCGTAGTATTCACGCGCCGCTTCGTACTCCCCGTCCTCCTCGCTGCGTTGTGCAATCGCCATGTACGCCCGGATCAGGTTGGCGTTGGCGCGGTTCTTCAGCGACGCGTCTCGCGAGGCCTCTGCCAGCGTGAGGAAGGTCTCGTAGCACCGCACCGCGTCTGCAAACAGCTCCAGGCGTTCGTACGCCGCGCCGAGCTGCTCGTGGCCCTGCCCCTCCAGCGCCTTGTCGCTGCTGAGCTTCACGCCCTTCAGGCCGAGGATGTGGAAGTTTATCGCGGTCTCGTGATCCCCGCTCTTCTCGAAGAAGTCGGCAACCTCGATGTACCTAGGGGGGAGGGGAGGAGAGAGGGGTTGAGGCGCCACCCCTTGTGTTTCGTTCAGCAGCGTGGCATGAAGCGTGGGAGGGTGTAGGGGTGTTGGGGTGGTTCCGACGCTGTTTTTCTTCCTGTGTGCCAAACTGAGCTAACTCCACACCACACATCAAAGCAGCAGGCTATAAGTGGCAGAGAATCCGCCAACGCATCAAATAAGGACCGAAGGAACCGCAGATGCTATACGGGTGGGGAGGGGGGAAAAAACGCAGCATACTTGTCGTAGACAACTGAGAACTCGCTCGCGCGCTTCTTCTCTTCGCTCTCGCTGAGCGTGTCTGCGATCCACGGGAGGTCGTCGTCCGCAATCACAAACATGTCACCCGCAAGCCTGTCGATGCACACAGGCTCTCTGTGCGAGAGCCGGTAGAACTCGACAAACGACCCGACACACCCGCGCATCAGCGTGTTGACGCACAGCATCTTCTGCAGGGGCCCAGTCGAGATACCCCGTGCAGCAAGTGCCTTCGTCGCTCCCTCCTTCGTGTAGGTCCGCTCGCCCTTCTGTGTGTGTGTTGTCGTGTTGGCATGTCAGCGAGGACGGCGGGGTATGGTGATGATGGGGCACTATACAGCAGCACTCTCCCGAGGTTTCCTCACAGATGTTTTTTTTTTGCATCGATCGCTTCCACCTCTGCTCTCTCTATCCCACACGAGGTGAGTTTTACCTGCCCCAAAAAACTATCTGTGCCCCCGCTGGATCGTAAAGTGACAGCAAAACGAGACAACAAACCAATTACTGCCGAAAGTTGTTTTGTTGGAACGCAGACCCCACGCGTTGTGTACACCACTCCCCGGTCTGATGAAGTGGTGTGAGTGGGGACGCACGATCCAGCTAAAGGCACAAGAAAGTTTCCCCAGTTGGCTACGCCGAACTAACAAAACAAGAAAATCGTACTCTTCGCTGGGATCATGTAAACACCCCTGTATGGCAAGGAGTGGGGAGGCAGCCACATCAACATACTTCCGATGCATCGCACAGTGGTGCGGTGAAATCCGCATTTGCGATCGCCGATGTCGACGTCGACAGCTCTCGGGAGCCTCCGGCCGCCTCCATCTCTCACAGCGGGCTGCAGCCAGGCAGGGGCCGGGGGGGGTGGGGGGGAGGGGGCCAGCAACTGAGGCTGCAGAGATGCACCCACTCGCGTGGACGCCAGACCCTGCCCCACCACGGCGACCACCACCTGCCCTCCCCCCTGCTGTGGGCGGCGGCAGCAATGCGCGCCGGTGACGGGGAACGGGGAAGGGGGTGATGTGTAGTGTGCCTGCCCGGTGGTGGTGGTGTGTGTGCTTGAAACCAGATAAAATCAGATGCAGAAGAAGGACTCGGCATACGTCATGTGTTTGTTTGTGCAACCGGTAAAGAGCATGCAACAGAGTCCCCCCAGGGCAAGAGGACGCCCTCTCTGTCCAGACGCACGCCGACATCCGCCTTGGCTTGGGGGGTGGTGTTGCAACACACATGGCACTACCCGCGGGTACCGTTGCTTGTGCTGCGCGCCTCATCCGGGGCAAAAACTAAGTTTAACTGAGTGTGGGTCAAGCAAAACATGCAAAGTTCAACGCGTAGATACAGGAAGGGTGCAGGGCGAGACAGTGGGCACACCTAGTCGCTCACACAGCGTGTCGATTGCAAAAAAGATGACTTCACACAGGCCTGAGGCACGTCGCCGGAGGCTTAGAAAATCACAAAATCAAGAATGGGGGCCTTCGCTACCAAGTGTGACTGAGTGAGAAAAAGTGAGCCACGGCCCACTTCCCCTCACTGGCTGACGAGCTGTGACGAGCAGTGACTGGTAGCGAGGGCCCCCAATGACGGACGATTTTCTTTGACGAGTTCCGAACGATGAACCTTCGGGGGTATCAACACACACAGGCGAAGACCTCAAGCTAGAACGGGGAGGGGGGGAGGAAACGCCCGCAAGGTAGGCGACCCTGAAATACACTTCCTCGAAGAACAAGACTGAAAGACACTTAAAATACACGTGTGTGTGTGAAGGGGTGTGGTGAACCACACACACCTGGACCTGTGATGAGGTGAGATGTGCCCACTGCAAATACGGCACTGCGCGTGCCGTAAACTCAAATCGGACCTGCTTTCTCTGCATTCCATTTCCCTCCTTCATTGCATGAGGCTACAAAAGAAGGAAGCACCCCCACGCCATCACTGAGCGGCGGCAGCAATAACCTCAGGATCGCCCCTCAGCGATTCGTGGGCATACTGCAGGGCACCAGGCTGTCGACGCAACGCGGCAATCACGACATCCCTGTTCGCCCTCAAGGACCTGTCCGCATGCCTCAGCGCTTCGGGTGTGATCTGAATCACAGACATCATAAACGCCACATCGGAAGCGATCACCTCAGGCACATACTGCAGGGCCTCGGCATTTGCCTCGATGGCCTCTGAGAGAAACCCCTGATCAAACCTCAACGAGGGGTGCGCGAAGTGCAGCGCCTTAGGGTTCTTCCGGACCGCTGCCACAACAACCCCCCTGTCTGCCAGGAGGCCCCCCCTGAGTAGCCGTTCCGGAGAGTAGCACACATGCTCCAGGCGCTCCGCCGGGTGGCTGAGAACCGCAAGGACAACCTCCCTGTCGTACTTCACGTCGTCCCACAGGCCATCCCACACACCCAGGTGCTCTCTGACGGCAGCCAGGAGGGTCCCCCTGTCACTCCACACGTGGGCAGGCAGACACCTCACGGGTGCTCCCTGCTTCAAAACGGCAAGGACGAAGTCTCTCGGGTAAGACACAGCCTGCAGCAGAGCCCAAGGGTGTTTATGCACGACAGCGAGGATGACGTCCGGATCACTCTGGAGGATGTCGTCTGCCTCGTGGTATAGGTTGGGGCTCTGCCGGACAGCCACGAGGAAGATCTCCCTGTCGCGCTGCAGGGATCGGTGCGCATGCTTCAAGGCATCCGGGGATTTAGCAACCACCGAGAGGATGAAGTCCCGGTCGGACTTCAGAGACTTGTGCGCGGATTTCATGGCATTTGGGTTCAGCGATACGGCTTCGAAGACTATCTCTTTGTCCGCCTTCAGGGATTGATGGACATAAGGCAGGACGGTGTGGCCGTGCCTGGCAGCGAGGAGGGCAATCTCCCGGTCAGCCTGAAGGGTTTGATGTGTAAACTGGAGGGCATTTGGGTCGACCGCCGCAGCGGCGAGGACAGCGCTGCGCTGCGCGCGCACCCACAGCGGCACGTCCCGCAGAGCCACCCCCCCGCTGCTGAGAGGGGCGATGAAGCGCTGTGGCGTCAGCTCGACCTCGATGTCACACCCGCCCTGCAGCCCTGTGATGCCGCTCAGAGGCTCCTCGTCGCACAGCACCTGCCCCTCCACCACCAGCTGCAGGTCGGACGGCAGCACGTCGGCTGGGAAGGCGAATAACGCATGCGCAGCGCGGCACACAGCATCTGCAGAGTCATCCACCGCAATATCGGCGGCGTGCTGATCTCCCGTCCTCCTGTCCACCAGGAACACCTCCATGCCAGGTCAGGCCTGATCGGAGCAGGGCGGAGGGGATGGGGGGGGGGGGTTTGATTGTCGAGAGTGAATGGGAAAGCAAGTCTCCCCAGAGCCTTCACGCAGTTCTCGCAATGTTAGTCCTTCTTGTAGTAACCCACGCCAGACCACCAGATATGCTGTGCAGGGTGGATCAATGCACAATGGGAGGGTGTGTAGCAGTTGCCTGTCAGTGGCTTGGTGGCTGGACCACAGTACAGTGTCGTCAAAACAGAAGCAGGGGAAGGGGGAGGGGGAGGGGGGTTGAGGGGGTGGTCGGAAAGTTCAAAGACTGCTGTTCTCGACCATGTTCAAAACTACTCAAAAATCAGGAAGTCACTACCTCCGGCTGTGCATGGCAGGATCGCTGATTCCCTGAGGGCTGGGGAACGAAAGATGCGCCCTCAGCAAAGCAGAGCCACGGATCGCCTCAACTGTGTACCCATGACTTCTGCTGTTCCAGGCTGCTGCCGGGTCCCCATGCCTTCGTGTGACCGGAGAATCAGCCAACAGGGCACAGCTCAACCCGCTGGGCACGGCGGTGCCCTACGGGCCAGAGGCAACCAGGTCGTGCAGGGCAGGGCTGGCGTAGTCGGCATTCTGTGCATTCGCGCGCACCGCAGCAAGCACCACTTCGCGGTCTGCCTGCAGCTCTGCACTGGCAAAAGGGAGCAGCACAGGGGGGTCTGCCCTGGGAGGACGGGGGAAAGCGGCAAGTGCTGCCTGCTTGTCAGCACGCACACTCTCCCCCGCGTAGATGAAGTTGCACGGGTCGGCACGGATGGCAGCAAGTGCCACCTCCAGGTCGTCAGTCAGCGCAGGGACCATGCTGCGGAACAGGGCGGATACCTTTGCAATAGCTGCCAACGCAACGTCCTTGTCCTGGCGCAGTGGGCCGGTGATGGAGGTGTAGATGTGAGATGCGCAGGTGACTGCCTCTATTGCGAAGGCTTTGTCCGAGCGCAAATCCTCACTCAGGTCGCCAAACTTCAAGGTGGCACGTGTGCGCCTTTGTTGAAGTACCTTCATTACGATCTCTTTGTCATGCTGCAACGCCTCGCACAGATCACCGAAATTCACCCACGTCCCACGTCCCATTGCCTTCATGACGACCTCTTTGTCCTGCTGCAGCGCTGCACTCAGTCGGTGAAAGTCCTTCAGCTTGTCCTGGGAAAGTGCCTCCATGACAACCTCTTTGTCTTGCTGCAACGCCGCACTCAGTTGGTGAAAGCTGATCCGCTCCTCATCATCAGAAAGTGCCTCCATGGCAAGCTCTTTGTCCTGCTGCAACGTCTCGCACAGGTCGCCGAAATGCACTTCAAGACACTCACGCGCTTTCATGACGACCTCCTTGTCTTGCTGCAACGCTGCACTCAGTTGATGAAAACGCGTCAGTCTGCGACGATCAAGTGCCTTCATGACGACCTCTTTATCCTGCTGCAACGCCTTGCTGACATCTGTCCACACCGCCCTCTTCTCGAGTACTTCGAGCACGAACGCCTTGTCACTGAGCCACACAGCGCTGTTTGCGCAATACGGAACAGCAACAAGCGCAACGCTGCGCTGCTCCTGCAGGCTTTTGTCCTCAACGCGGTGCCACATCGACGCGTCCTTCTTGAGAACGCTGCTATCACGATGTCTGCATCGGCACGCAGTGCGGCACTGGCACGCAGAAATGCCTGATGATCGCACCTCACGAACTGCAGCATCACCTCCTTGTCGTCGTGCAGCGAATGGTGCACCCAGTGTGGCTGGATGGGCCAACGTGGCCTCGGTTTGCCACTCCTGGCAGCCTCCTTTCCCTCGAGGGCATGTGCCAGCACCGCCAGAACACACTCCCGCCGCTGGCGTGCCCACACGGGGATGTTGTGCATCTTCACAGCACCGCTGCGCAGCTGCGACACAAACTCCGCCACCCCACGCACCACCCCCACCCGGCACCCGCCCGAGAAGGCGGCGACGTTGCTGATGCGCTCCGCCCCGTCACACACCACGCGCTGCCCGCCCACGCTCAACTCCACGTCCTCCCCGAACCCGAAGGCCTCGCCGCACCGCCGCTTCATCGCAGACACCGTCGCATCGGCATCGATCTCCAGAGGCTCCTCACGCCCTGACAGCGTGTCGATGGCGTGCACCTCCATCCCACACAGACACAGCCCTGTCCCGGTCTGCTGGAGGGTGTGTGTATATGCGGTCATCGTGTTTTAAGTGGGTAACCCTGCACGGATCTGTGCCCACTCCCCACCCACCCACCCCTACGTCACAGCGGACGCCCCACTCGGGTGAGAGTGTGGGGCCAACTCAGTGCCACTCCGAGGAGGAGGACGTGCAGCATAGCCAGCGTGGCGCGTGCCACAACTCTGTCGTGGTGAAACGCACACACCTCGACCTGAGATGAGATGAGATGTGGCTCTGCAATTACTTTAGAGAGACATCACGCGACACACAGAAACAACTTCTCGAAGCAAGGATGCACTGCTGCGAGGCCAAGGGAGGGGGAGATCGGGGGACGGGGGGAGTGTTCGGGGCACTGCTGCTGCGGGGATGCTCGTTGCTGTTGGTCGGCGACGCCAATTATGGGGACGGGTCAGAGGTATAGCCCTGGAAGTGGGAGCGGCGGTGGTGCCCTAGGGAGATAGGGAGAGGGGCTCCTGGGCTCGGGATCCGCACAGCTCACCCGTCTTGACTGTGCAGTGCACGATGGGCATGGGAGAAGGAGGTGGGGAGGGCTTCCCTCCTGTGAGGTTCAAAGCGTGTCAGACTGTGACGCTCTTGCCACCTGCTTACATGAGGCAGCTTGCATCCCTTCCTGACTTTTCGAGGGGCGAAAGGCCTGCCGCGGGTCTGATGTGTGTGGGTGAAGGAGACCACATCGCGGACAGGCATCCGGTCTTCCGGACATGTTTTCCCTTTCGCACACCTCTGCGGCACGTTCCGGCCCACCTCAATCAAGCGTTCAGGACACACCAACCCAGCCCTTCCTCAGGCCGGGGGGCGCGTCTTCGGGTTCTCTCGGATTTGCGTGCAGAAATGACAATGCAGCGTAAAACGAACGAAATTGCAGTAAGAGCGGGTCGCGGCTGAATCACCCAAGGGGATGTTCAGAAGCGCAACGGGGGGCGGGGGGTTCGCCCGATTCATTTTGTTTGTGCGCGCCTGTGCGTGGATGGGTGTCCATTACGTGCGCTGCCAACAGTCTTTTTTTACCTGCGTTGACGCTTCCACACTCACACTCCTGCTGATGATGGTGTCGTGAGTGAGGAGCACAAGGGCACGAACAAGCACGCGACACTTTCCGCCCACATCGAAGTGTGTTGAAAAAATGATTGCCGGGTTTCTTTTGTTTTGTTTGTGCAACCGGTTTCTGTACTTCATTGGTGAACTGAGCAGGTTATAGCAAACAAGTATCGCGCCTTCTAATCTTTAACATTGGTCTTCCGGTATCCCTTTTACAGACCGAAGGCGCAATATACTGTTCGTTCACTTTGGAAATACCTTCCTACACGATGCACCACTCACCACACGAAAGAAAAGAAACAGAACTTGTTTGTTGACCGCATCCACCATTTTTTCTCGCCCAACCCTCAACCTGATCTTTCCCCGGAACGTCCTTCGAAGTGTCTTGCCTGCCTGAAGTACAGAAAAGGTGGTGGAACACAGGAGGAAAATGAGTGGTGTTAGTCGTGTTGCAACGCTTGGCAAGTATTTCCTTCAATACACTGGCGTGTGTTGGCCTACAATTCGCATTAACTTTCAATGGGACGCACGGGTGTGAAATGGAACACTATCGACACATGTCACTGAACACGGGGGAATGGGGAGGGGAGAGGTTGTGGTGAAACGCACACACCTCGACCTGTGATGAGGTGAGATGTGGCTCTGCAATTACGGCACTACGCGTGCCGTAAACTCAAATCGGACCTGCTTTCTCCGTGTTCCATTTCCTCCTTCATTGCATGAGGCTACACAAAAAAAACAAAATGGGGGAAACCAGGAGCAGGATTAGAACCGAACCACATATGGGGCTGCTGCCTTCAGTCAGACGGCGAAAGAACTTCGAAGGGGGCCCTCGCTACGAGTCACTGTGAGTCACGAGTCGTCAGTTTTCAGTCAAACATGGCTGACTTCTCACTTTTTCTCACTCAGTCACACTTGGCAGCGAGGGCCCCCGAAGATGAATTATTTTGTTTGGCGCACAAACAACGCCTTATCTTTTTTTCTGCCGGTGCCGACAATCACAAGCAAGCTTGATGCGTGGGGGGCCCATTGACGCCCCTTCTCCTGCAAGCAGGTTCGAGGGCAAAATACTTTCAAAGGACAGGGCCCGCATCAACCTCAGGGAAGTAAACCACAGCACAGGGCGCGCTTGATTCTTAAAGAAGTTGAACCTTTCTGAATTTGGCTTTCTCAAGCTCACACCACGATTCGCTTCCTAACGCATACAGGCTCTGCGTACCGTTTAAACGGGAGTACCGAAAATCCGCATCAGTGGACACACCACACCACACACCACGCATCACTCGGTGTCTTTGCGGAAATTCGATAGAGCACACCCTCCCCTCCCCTCCCCCCCGATCACCCCCCCCCCCCAGCCCACTGTGAAGGCAAAATACGCGTATTTTGCTGCACTGCCGCAACCCAACACCTCACGAGACGACACACCCAGAGCAGGTGCTGTTGTTCGTAGAGAAGGCCCGGGGGTTCGAAGAGCCACTCTGCCTCTGCAGGTCTGCCGCAGGGCAAACCACAAAGGAGGTCCCCGTGGCGATGATGACTTGATTCCCCACAGTCGCGATGTCCCTGATACAGTTGGTGCCGAGGGTGGCACATGTGGCAAACCCTTCGAGACGTAGGGTGTCGAGCCCATAGGTCGACACGCCGACTGATGTGCAGACGTAAAGCTTCCTCCCACAGGACGACACAGCCATGCCGCCCAGCCCGATGTAGCCCATGGAGTCGGAGGGAAGGTCGACTGTGAACCCCGCCACCCGCATGTTATCTGTGCTCTTGGGAGAGGCCCTGAGGATCTCAACTCTCCCACTCATCACGTTGGCACACAGCAGCATCGTCCCGCATGGGGATGCGCAGCTGACGCTGCCCCGGGGGCGGTCGCCTTGGCGGTGGAGCTGCCAGTCGGAGGTGCGCCACACCGAGATCCCGTTCATCCCCAGCTGGAAGAGGTACTCCCCACGCGGGGAGACGGAGAGCGCCGTCGGGTAGGTCACGGTGTCGAGGGTGTGGATGGGGAGCCACCCTTCCGTGCGGAAGACGGTGATCCAAGCCTTCCCGCCGACATAGAGGTATTCGTCCTCCCCGTTGGACACCGCAACGGAACAGCCGGGGGTTTCGAAAACAGCCCTCCACAGCCCGAATTTGAAGACGGTGACCACGTCTCTGGCGTCGAGCGCGGCGTACCACTTCTCGTCGTCATATGCAACGATCTGCTTGACCGTACCGGTGCAGGTGTCCTTCCCGAAGAGGCGCCCTGTCGGAGCAAACCAAGCAAGGACCTCGGAGTTTTCAAGGCCTGTGTAGAGCCACTTCCCGCAGGGGGTGACGCAGAGTGATGTCACGTAGTCCGCTGTGTTGAGCTTGCCGTCCCGGAGGTGTGCCGGTTCCCGCTTCCCCTTGACAACTTCGAGGAACAGCTCGTCGCCGGCGCACAGGCCGATGGCACTGACCTCCTCATCCATGTGCGGCGCCAGGTCGATGTCCCCGACGTCGCCGCGCAGGCGCATCGACACCTTTGCACCGCCTGACTCCGTCACGTGCAACGCTTCCATCGCACGCACCTTCACCTGCTCCACGGTATCATCCCCCTCCACATCAATCACAGCCTGGTCCCCGGTGACCGGAAGCACCGCAATGCACTCCATCTTGCAAACCACACGGGAGGGGGGGGTGGGGTGGGGTGGGGTGGGTGAAGGAGAAGGGAGCGGGGTTGGTGTGTGGCGAACTAACAAAGGCTAGAAGTGCCTGGGAGAAGGGGCGGGGGGGGAGGGGGTGGGTGAGGGGAAGCAAGGTAGAGACAAGGCGGAGTAAGAGGGGGTGGTGGTGGTGGTGGTGGTGGTGGGAAACCTGTGGGCATGTGGGCAGGGCGGCGATGGTGATGCGTGTCGTCGTTCTCTTCTTCCCGGCAGATGTTCAGCAATGTGTGTCGGCGGTTTTCACGGGTGCAAAATACGACGTGCAGTGGCATTGGGTGTATGTGTGGTTAGCAAGTTTTAACGCGGTGTCGGCCCGACAGTAACACATCCCCTTCTGTATCGCACTCCCGAAGGATTCCCCAACATGACGATGGGTGGGTAGGGGGGGGGGGGGCGGGGCGATGACCGCACCACGGACTAGTCGGGCAGTGACGGGTGGGGTCGACTAGTCGGGACGACGGGTGAAAACTCGACAGGCGGCACCCGTCGACTCGACGGGTGGACCCGTCGAGTCGACGGGTGCCACCCGTCGGCACGACGGGTGAACCTGCTGAAACGACGGGTGTTCCAGCCATTTCCTGTTGATATGGGCCAATTTCCATTGAAAACTAGGGGAGTACCTTGCATGGCATCAGGTTATTTTTCACGCCGAGCTATCTTCCCTGCACAGACCCACCCCCCATTACTTTCCATTTACAATTCCTAGTTGGTGAAGGGCCTCAAGTGCATGTGCGACGGCTGTTCTCGTGGATTTTCATTGTTCGAGGGATCTTGACTCTGACAAACTGTGTCAGTTTGACGGAGCAACCTACTTCATGAAGCTGATCACTTTTCTGCCAGGCAAATTTTCGCCCCAGCCCCCAACCCTTGCACAACCCACAAGGCAGTCTCCAAGATACCGTACCCTCATCATCACCCAGGCCAAGATACCCCAAGATACCATCATCACCACCCAGGCCACCCAGACGAGCCACACCAATCAATGCCAGCGGCAAAGCGTACTGCAGCGCAGGCCCTCGCCAGCGCTGTGGACATGACGGTGTTTGTACGTGCTTGGATCAACACGTATGTTGTCGAGCGTGATGCTGATGGGTTGAGCCACATGGCCCTGAAGCAGCTTCTCGGCAAGCTGACGGATACTACCATCAAGTCGACTGATCCCATCATCAGTCTTGCCCTGTACAAAAAGTATGAGAAGGTGGGGGGTGGGGTGATCAGCAAGTCGACCGCGAAGGATGGTCGCACGATGTACGCTGCCCGTGTCAATAGCGGGTCAGACATCGAGTTTGTCGGGTTGGGCCTCCGGAAGAGCAACGGGAAGGACCACCCGACAGGGCTCAAGGAGATGGCCGACGCCTGCCCCGCGGCACTGCAGCTATGGTGAAGCTGTACGAGGCGGAGAAGAAACAGGCACAGAAGACCCAGCAGAGCAGGCTGGCCGTAGGCATTTTCGACGGTGCCTTCGCAACACGGTTGGTGACAGTTGCCGATAAGCAGAAGGATGAGTACAGAACGTGGTTCACGTTCAACTTCCTGAAGCAAATCGCAAGAGTGCAGAGAGGGGTTTTCGAAAAGGCGAACGTGATGTTTCGGCTCGCCTGCTTAGGGTAGCAGGGGACCATCTTGAGCTGTGGTCGGCATTTAGTAAGATGGGGTCATCTTCGCACAGGAGCGCGTTTTGTACCACACCACGAAATGACTGGTTGAAACAGCTCCACGCCTGCCACAGGGCTAGCATCCAGGAACTTCATGAAGCTGGGTTTGAGAGCCTGTACGCAGGGGTCACCCCCCCCTGCACGACATAAACGGGTTCATCGCAATACTCGCAGAGATCTTGCCTGATGGACCTGCCGTGCAGAAGGCTGTCCTTGGCAGCTCAACGTGTTCCAACATGACGGGAAACCAGGCCAGAGATGTTCTGAGTCGCTTACTCACCATTACCAAGACGAAGGGGGTGCAGCATCTACTCTGTATTGCAATGGAAATGCTTGTGCATTTCCGCTACAACGACATACCCATCAAGTACCACCAGGAGGGAAAGTGCGCGAAAGAGTTCATCTTCTCGCTCATCGCAATGCACATCCTTGTGTTTGTCCTGGAGTGGGTGTCACCTGGGAGAACATCCGAGGGGCGTGGTGTTACATATATCCATTCGATGAGCCACTGGTTTGATCCAGAAGATGCACACCCCCTCGCCCTGAGTGACGAGGAACTGGAGAGGGGGAATGGCGTCCCCAAACGCCATGCCCTGAGGGTGACATCGCAGCAGACCGCCGAACGGGACCTGCTGCTCTTCGAAATGCAGAGGACCAAAGGCAAGGGGTGCGGCCTGCTGGACCAACCGAGCACCCCGACCCTCCTGAAGTTCGGCGCGATAAAGCTTTGCTGCTGTGTCACTGCGAGGAACGCTTGTTGGAAGGGAGCAACGGCAGCACTGCAGCGGAGACTCGAGTCCCTCAGCCTTGGATCTCACGTCACAAAAAGGGGGCGATGGGGCCAACAATTTCTGGGCGACCCGGAAAACACCACTCCAAAGGCAACGCTGCTCGCATGCATCTGCAAGTCCAAATCCTGGGGCAACAGCGAGGATGTGCCAGAAGTGCCAGAACCAACACCATCCGGTACAGTGCCTGTGCAGCAGCATATCTGCATTGTGTGCTCCAAAGTTGTCCACACGAGAGAAGCACTGTTTGCGCATTATGATGCTGCACATCGGCCACAAAACAACGCGCCGTGTCAGACCTGCACTGTCACATGCCAGGAGTGCGGCAAACGGGCAAAATCGAAGGGACTGAGCCAGCACTACCTCAGTCACCATTCGCGCGTGCTGACACAAAAGCGTTGCTGTGTTTGTTTCGAGCTCTTTAAAACCACTGTAAAGCGCGACGAGCACATGAGATCCGCGCACCCGTAAGTGAGGGGGGGGGGGTGTTTGGCAGTTCAGGTACGTAGGTGATTTTGTTTGTCCTCGAGAGCGGAGTGACGTCGTGGGAGGGAGTTGTTTTACCAGGCCCCCTGCCCACCTGGATGGCTCACCCCCCTCCTGGTGGTCCACCGGTGGGCAGCCCCTTCACCAACTAGGAATTGTAAATGGAAAGTAATGGGGGGTGGGTCTGTGCAGGGAAGATAGCTCGGCGTGAAAAATAACCTGATGCCATGCAAGGTACTCCCCTAGTTTTCAATGGAAATTGGCCCATATCAACAGGAAATGGCTGGAACACCCGTCGTTTCAGCAGGTTCACCCGTCGTGCCGACGGGTGGCACCCGTCGACTCGACAGGTCCACCCGTCGAGTCGACGGGTGCCACCCGTCGTTTCACCCGTCGTCATTTCACCCGTCGTCCCGACTAGTCGTCCGGGCGACTAGTCCGTGGTGCGGGGGCAGTCTGCCTGGGGAGGGAGATCTGGGTGTGGTGCGTGTGTTGCCCCGCTTCACTTCCGCCCGAGATTCGCACCCCACCCCTGCCCGCATCCCTAAAGGATCCAACCACTCTGCCATACGCTGCCATGCGTTCACCCTACCCTACCCCCCTCCCCACTCTGCATCATCTCTGAACCGGGATATCGTGCACCCTTGGTGGTTTGTTTTGCTGCATTTTTCCTCTGGTGCTGGCTACTAACGGTATTGACGTGTGAGACGTTGTTTTTTTGCCATTTTTGTTTTGATGCTGTCAGTTGATTTCTACCTTGGCGCCCTCTGGGTGTGGGGCGGGTGGGGGAGGGTGTGTGGGGGAGATTTAAAACGAGGATCGTTTGATGTCCAAAACACAGCCACAGCAATCAGTGAATTGGCTGTTATTTTCTCTTGCAATTTGGACCCCTGGCACAAACAAATTGCTGGCGCACATAACACGGCGATAGATTTGTTGTCATGGAGGGCCAAAAGGCACTGGGGGGGGCGGCCTTTCTGACAGTTCCAAACATGCATAGCACAGCATATCACAGCACAGCACATCACCTTTTCTATTCCTTCTCGTTTGACGTCGAATACACGAGCATTCAGCACCCCTCTCAACAGACGGCCTCCCACACGCCCACCAGATTCGGTGAAGCTGCCGAGAGGGGAGCTGCGTGCCGAGAGCATGACTGCGAGGCGCTGAGCTATATTTTTTTTTGAGCCCGAACTTTTTCTTCCTCCTCACAACGTTGCACAACGCTTCTAGAATGTGTTGTGCATCCCCGATCGTATAGACGCAGATCGTCCACGCTGCGTCTTCTCTAGGATGTAAGGGGGTATCCAGAGGTATGGCTGAATACACACGTGATGAAGACTTTTTGTAGTAGTAGCGTCGAGCACACCGAATACACCATGATTTTGATGCGATCTCTCCACTGTCTCTACGGGCACACGTGATTCGTTTTGTAGTAGTAGCGTCGAGCACACCCTGAGAGAGCACCCTGCTCTTGATGTGATCTCCACTGTGGACACACACACACGCGAATATGTTGCATATTTTTTGTCGTTCCGGAAAAGGGTTGCAAAGGAAAAAGGCACCACCGACACACAGATTTTCCTGAAATATACCCCCCAAAAAGCCAAAAAAGAACAATCTCTGGCATAAAAATAAAAATAAAAGAAGGGGCATCGTTTTTGTTGCAGGGCTCAAACTCAACTCACTCACCACCCCCTCACACCCCCCCCTTCGCATCTGCTCTGCAACCCTCCGCACCCCCACCGAAGGCGAGGGGGATGGAGAGTGTGGAGACACCAGCGCAGAAGACAGGGATAGGGGCTGTTATGTTTGTGCTCCAAAGCTGGACACACACCACACACACACCGTCACGTTAATATTTCTTGTGGGCAAGAGGGGAGCCGGTGGGGTGGGGGGGAGGGGAGGGGAGTCACGCTAAGAACATTGTAGCGCGTTGCCTTTTGCACACAATTATATAATGGGAGCCATCTGTGAGTCTCGATCTGTCTCGCCAACCCAGTGCGGCACCGACGTTGCCAAGCCCACTCTGTTATTTCGGGGAGGGGGTTGGGCCCCTTCTCTTTGCGGAACTTTGGAGCGAAGAACCTCTCAATGGGGGGGGGGGGGGCCTGGCTCTGTTGTCAAAGTGCTGTCAGGTTGCAGCCTATGTTGTCAGGCAGCTCACTTGGTGTGGCACTTTGGGGGCAAAGAAGAACACCCCCCTTTTTCCTTTTGCATGTTCACAGCCCCTCCCTGTCGTTTCTTATGCGGCAGCTGATTTCTTGTCGAGAACAGGTGCACATCCCATCCCTCCCACCCACCCAACCCCAAAAACCAAACCAAAATCCACCACTCCCCCCAATCACATGCAACGTCCGCAGTACTACGATGCAGATGAAAAATGGAGAACAAAACAGCATGGTGCACCTGAGACCCCCTTTCGATCAGAAGTTCATCAGAAATTTTACAACGCTGCTTCAGGCGCACCAGAAAAGGGGGGCCAAAAGGCAGGAATAAATCGGCGGGTGGGTGGGCCCAAGTGGTGTAATAATTGTTGTGGGGTGGGGGGGGGGGGGAAGGGGGAAGGGGAGGGGGTCCGTACGCTTCTGCAATATATCACAAGGTGAGAGAGGCACGCACAACACCGCAGGGGTGGGCGTGTGTCTCTTTCAAAGGTTGGGGGGGGGGGGGCAGCGACAAAAAGGTATTGCCAGCTTCGGGTTTGTTTACTTCCCCGAATACGAACTGCACAGGCACACACACACACACACATGGTGGTGTTACTTTGCATGACACACAGCAGAATCAAAAAACTATCTGTGCCCCCGCTGGATCGTAAAGTGACAGCAAAACGAGACAACAAACCAATTACTGCCGAAAGTTGTTTTGTTGGAACGCAGACCCCACTCTTTGTGTACACCACTCCCCGGTCTGATGAAGTGGTGTGAGTGGGGACGCACGATCCAGCTAAGGGCACAGAAAGTTTCCCCAGTTGGCTACGCCGAACTAACAAAAAAAATCGGGCAAAACCTGATGTGGCAAATGGAATGAACCCAGGGCACCAATTGGCACAGTCAGAAGATGTCCTCACTCTCGGCAAACAAAACCATCCGGCGAGTATTATCCTCGGGAGTACACTAAAATCGTACTCCAGGTATCCGTTTCGCTTTATTGTAGACACCCTGTCCAGCAAACTGTGGGGGGGAAAACAGTTCCCGGGCTACTTTTTGTTGAGCGGCACACTTGCTGTCTCAAGGGTGACTTGGGCACAGTGCGATGAGATCGCATCGGGGGAGGGGCAAACCACTGCACTGCGGGGGCACTGTTGATTTGCACAACAGGGTCATAAGCCAGATGGGGCGGGGCAGGGGCAGGGGCAGGGGCGCCAGTGATATCAAAGAAAAACACATGTCCAGGTGGTGCGGATCTGAAGGAAGGGGGCGGGAATGAGCTGAAAGGGCATTCATCGATCGTGGGGAAACCGCCAGAAAGAAGCTGAAGAACCAATATCAATTAGCAATGCAGGCGGGATGACGTAGCCTGCAGTGGGAGGGGCAACACAGTAATTCTTTTTCTCCGTATTTTTTTTTTGCAAACAGCTCACAGCTCTTCTGAACAAACGATGTTTTCATTAATTTTTTTTACCGCTTGAGTTTTGCACGTTTCTTGCTCTCTTTGGATTTTTTTTTAAAATAAAAGACCAGCCGGTTCGATCGTTTGCACATGCCCCTTAACGCCGGGCCATGTCGCGCGAGATCAGGGAAATTTCTGAAGGCACGAACTGGGCGACCATCTCAGCGAGATCGTCGCACAACCTGCAAGTGGGCGGTGTGGTGTTGAACCGAATCGTCTCGGGGGGGCACTTCGTTGGCTGCTATTCTCCGTCAACCTTCGTCAGTTTTCAGCCAATTCAACAGGAAATGCATCAAAAATGCACTGGACGACCACCCAGTAGCGAACACCCCTTGAAATCCTTTGTAGGGATCGTGCCAACACAGAACATCAGTGCCGCAAGATACCACCGAAGTACGGCGCTCCCCACGGGGGAACCAGCTCCAACACACACAGAAAGCTGGAGGTGGCAGGTTTCAAGTGCCCAACAAGAGACCATCGATACCTGCACTGCCCAGTGGGTTGACACATCAAAGACTGAGAAGCTCTGCCTACCCAAGCATAGCCCATACCTTTTCTGAGGGCCCATCACACTGTTTGCCTTGAAGAAGGTCCTGATCATCGTGCGGCTGGCTGCAGGAAAGACATCGTGGACTGACGGAGACCAAACGGAGTTTGCGGACTTCCAGAACAGAAAGACCTTCTGCAGATGCCTGTCGTTCAAAGGGGCATGTGTATGTGTGCAACAGGACCCAGATTGCCTGGATTGGGTGCACGCAGCAGTGAGGGGGAATGGCTCATCGACGGGGCCTTCCCCAGCAGCGGTGCTCGGAAGGCATCGGAGGAGCGGGATGGGGGGAGGGGGAAGCACAAAGCGCACTGCATACTCACTGTCCTCCAGCATCTCGTAGCAGGTCAGGGGCTTCGACCCATAGAAAGCGCCCTCGGTGTCAGCACACCCGCACTGCAGGAGCAAGGTGATCGTCTCCACACTACCGGAGGCGCATGCATAGTGCAGTGGAGACAGTGCGTACTTAACGTACTTCTCAGGAGAAAGGCCTTGGATGTTACGCAGCTTCCAGCGACGGCGTTCCCTGGAGGAGCGCGGTGGTGGTGGTGTCGGTGTCGGTGGGGTGTGGTGTGATGCGGTGCATGGGACAAAAGGCTACCCCCCCCCCTGTGGGTGCGACCCAACCAACTCTCCCCCCTCCCCCAAGGAGCCAGGACCTCCCCCCCCCCCTAGGGGGGGTCAAATGGGGGTGACAAACACGATTTTTCAAAAAACCGGCGCAGAGGCCCCAAAGCCCCCGTAAACCCTCCAAACCCCCCCAGATCGGTCCGGAAACCCATCGAACCCCACTTTTCCACCATTCCGGGCACCTCAGGTGCCCGAATTGGGGTACCTAAATTTTGTGCCACCGTTTGGTACCGGACAGTGCCACTGTGTGGGAGGTTGGAAAAGAAAATGCCCCAACACACCACATCTGAGGGTTGCAATGCATGTTGCTTGCCAACCACGTCATCCGGTGGGTGTCAGGCGCTATGTAGGTGGCATGAGCCAGGTCTTCGATGTGTTCTGGCTTGTATATGTACCTCCCTGCCTGCGGCACAGGTACTGCCTTTGTCCCCCACACCAGCCACAGAGAGCGTATTGTACTCGGTCCACGGTTGCTGATTCATTGTGATGCGTTGTATCCTCGAGTGAACGTCACACACTAGTGGCACCACCACCCGCCATCCGAGAGCTGTATTGACTTTGCGCCCTTCCGTTGCATTCACCTCGCCACGCATATTGCACCGTTCAGTACCAGTGCTCTTGGGCCAGGCAAAGTAGACCGCAGCAACTACCAATTCTGGCACAATGGGTACCACGACAGCGCACTTCGCGTGTTCCCGGAATGTACAGCTCGTGTTGCAACAGTCGTTGTCAACACATCCCGGTTGTGGAGCACTGCTGCACAGGAATCACACGACCATCTGGACTTGTTCCGTACCTACAGGCAGCCTCCCGGTGCATGGTGGCAGGGAGGTACATATACAAGCCAGAACTCATCGAAGACCTGGCTAATGCCACCTACATAGCGCCTGACACCCACCGGATGACGTGGTTGGCAAGCAACATGCATTGCAACCCTCAGATGTGGTGTGTTGGGGCATTTTCTTTTCCAACCTCCCACACAGTGGCACTGTCCGGTACCAAACGGTGGCACAAAATTTAGGTACCCCAATTCGGGCACCTGAGGTGCCCGGAATGGTGGAAAAGTGGGGTTCGATGGGTTTCCGGACCGATCTGGGGGGGTTTGGAGGGTTTACGGGGGCTTTGGGGCCTCTGCGCCGGTTTTTTGAAAAATCGTGTTTGTCCACGTAAAAGGGTGGCATTTGACCCCCCCTACCCCCCCCCCCCCATTGCGCTGCATACAGACGGAGGAGATAGCCCACTTCGCTGATCTCCTTTGCCGTGCAGGTCCGCATGTCGTTGGCGTGCATCACGCAACCAGGCTTCGAGAGCATGTCTGTGACAGCCCGCCTGCGCTCCAGCTGGCCCTTGCCGCACGCCTGCCTGCCTGCGGGCTGCGCACCGGGTTTCGCTGCATCCATGGGTGACGGAACAGAACCAGAACGGAAGAGGGGTGGGGACGGGGTGTAGCCACACAGACCACCGGGGTGGTGGTGGTGGTTCGGTGGCGTCAGCGCTAACTGCGCGCCCTGCGCCACAGGGGCTATTATGGGCTGTGGCGCAGAGCTGCCATATCCCACGTGCGACAGCACGGGTGGGCCGGCGTGCATCACGGTGGGGTGCGACCCTCCCCCGCTTAGTGCAGCGTCCGGCCCGCCAGCGGAGGCAGCCCCGGTGCGGGGAACCGCACCGCCGCCGCTGCCCGACGCCGTCGCACCACAGGGATGATCCCCCGTATTACCATCGCCCTCGTCCTCGTCTCCGCAACCGTCTCCTGCATCACCGTCCCCGGAGTGCACGATCTTGCAGACGAGGCTGCCGAGCTGGTCTACCTGCGAAGGGGGTGTGGAGGGGTGGTGGGGTGTTGTGGCGAAATGACACACCGGTGCTTTGAAAACTTTCCACCTCGATCCTTCTGATTGCCATACCTGTCCGTAGTAAGCGAGCTGGTAGATGTTGCGTTGGTCCATCTTGCGCTTATCGTGGTATGTGTTATGGACCATCTTCGCGACTGTCGACTGTACCCGGTTGTTCGCTGCTGCTTCAGCGCCACTGCCGCGGCTGTTGTTGCTGCGACCACCGCCAGCTCTGCAAACCTTCTCAACGCGCCCACCCGCCTCTCTATCAGCGCCGCTTCAACGACGCCGATACAACAAAGACCCGAGGCCTGAAAGAACACAGACTTATCGCAACTGCGGCCCTGCAGGGTGTGTGTGTGTGTGTGTGGTTATAAAGTTTTAAGGCGGTGTCGCCCTGCACGGGCAGTAGCACCTCCCCTTCAGTATCGCACTCCCGAAGGATTCCCCAACACGACGTGACACCGGTTTCGACGCGTACTCTTCGTACCCCTCCCCCCGGCCGCGTCTCTTCAGCGAAGAACCGGGGATAATCGGACCAGGGCTAGCTAAACCCTGGTGGTGTCACGGGTGGGGTTGGAGAGGGAGAAAAGGAAGAAATGAAGTTGCGAAAAAGTCAAACACTGACACGTGAAATCAATAAAAAAGCGGTATATATCGCCCCCTTGCTGCGACAAAGACACTAAATAGTCAGGCCGCTTCAAGAGTCTTGAGGGCTTGAAGGAAGAAACAGGTTGCTGATGAGTCTCAGGAGCAGGCACCTTTTGTCCGCCCACATGACCTTCGCCCGAAGGCGAACCTCGTCCAGCTTGGCTCGATCGCCACAGAGAAGGGGATCATTCTCCGCTGTGGTGAACATCTTAAAAACCGAGGGTGCAGAGGTGGGGCAGCCCACTGGTGCGACAGCAGGCCGCTCCCGGATAGCTATAACTAGTGCATAGGAAGCATACGACGGCACACGCAACAGATGCCGAAGGCACAACGGCGGGTCACTTTTAACCACCAGAGGAGTGGCACTCCCGAGGGGTGGGGAAGGGGGGGTAGTCACAACACTTTCGAAGGAAGTAAAGGGGCAAATGGGATGTTTTGTGCAAGGTAGAAAGGAAGTCACAACATGAGGCAGGGGGGATTGCTCATCAGGCCTGGGGGAATAGAGGGTTTGTGTGTGGTTATAAAGTTTTAAGGCGGTGTCGCCCTGCACGGGCAGTAGCACCTCCCCTTCAGTATCGCACTCCCGAAGGATTCCCCAACACGACGTGACACCGGTTTCGACGCGTACTCTTCGTACCCCTCCCCCCGGCCGCGTCTCTTCAGCGAAGAACCGGGGATAATCGGACCAGGGCTAGCTAAACCCTGGTGGTGTCACGGGTGGGGTTGGAGAGGGAGAAAAAGGAAGAAATGAAGTTGCGAAAAAGTCAAACACTGACACGTGAAATCAATAAAAAGGGTGGTATATATCGCCCCCTTGCTGCGACGAAGACACTAAATAGTCAGGCCGCTTCAAGAGTCTTGAGGGCTTGTGTGTGTGTGTGTGTGCTTGTGTGATGTGCCAGACTCAAACATTGGCATGATTCAATGGGTCATGCTCCACCCACACCCACCCTGCCACACAGCCCTTGTGGCCCCAACAAGGCTCCAAATTCAATCCGCTCTTGCACAGGGGTTGCAGAGAACGGGGGTCTCGCGGGGGAGGGGGGCGGCTGGGGGAGGGGATTTTCGATGCAGGGCCCATCACGTCCAACGCCAGCCCCCGCGTTGCTTTGGAGATTATGAAGGTGGGGCGTGCCAAGTGGGCACCGTTTTGGCTGGGGTCAGGGGAGGAATCCGCCTTCCAGAACACACCTGTGACCGAGCTAAAAGCAGAGGGGGGGGTACGATCGTTCGCTCGTGTCACTTCACAGCAGATTTTCTGCAATACACTGAGCGAAACTTTGGTTTCAGCATTGTGTGTTGGGGGCGTAAACAATCTTATCTTAGAAAAGCAAGAGGCAATGCAAAAGCCGGCTTGAAGAAGCCCCTTTTTTTTGTAAGAAATCCATCGGAGAGGAGGGGGAGAGAGAGGGAAAGCCGTCAGAGCAGTTGTCGCTGTGAAGCGATTTGGGCGCTTTTTGCAACAACTTCGGCTGCACGTGCAACCCCTTCGTGTGAGCAGAGCACCAGGCTCGAGAGGGGAGGGAGGGTATTCGGGGTGGTGGAAAAGAAAAGCACATGTGGCACACACACTCGCATGAATCTTTTTGGAAAGCGTCGGTGGCACCTGGTAGGGGCAAGCCAGTAAACTACCCTTCAAGTCCACAGGTAATCAATAGGTGAAGTAAGCGCACGCCGCTTTTGCTTGCGGGAGTCCGTCATTGCTCCAGCTGGAATCACCTGGAACCACCCGGAACCCATGGGGAGCCTCTCCCATCACATCCCCTCCAGTGCGGACACACCTCAGGATCCACACTCTCTCAGAGGTCTTACCTCCCAGACCTCCCAGACCCCCCTTCCCTTCCCCCCCCACCCTCCCCCCTTTCACCAGACAGGGCGGATGTCATCGTCACCACCCACACCGCCCCCTCCGACCACGCGGGCCCCACCGCGTCCGGCCCGCCTGCCCGGCGGCACCACCCTGCTGTTCTTCCAGCGGTGCCTCTCCGGGGCAATCTTCTGCCGCGACAAATCCGCGTTACGCCACTTGGCTGCCCCGCCCCGCCCGCCAACACCACGGCCTCCACCCAACGAGCCCTTCTTCGCCGGGGAAAACCCACACCTCCCCTCCCCCACAGGCGGGCAGGGGGACAGCGCCCCGCCTCCGGCGCGGGAACTCCTCCCGCAGGACGCGGGGGACGGTGAGCGGGAGGGGGGCCACCCCCCCGACACCCCACCCCCGCCACCACCCCTACCCCCACCCGGACTCCCTGGAGGGGAGACGGGGGTGCAGCCCGGCTGTGCGGAGTGGGGGCGCGGGAGGGGGGGTGGGGCGGGCTTCGCCTGCTCGTCGTATCTCACCTTCAGGGAGAACAGCGTGCGGCCCCCCGCCTCGGGTGCGCCGTACATCCGGCTGCCCGGGCGGCTGACGTGCAGCACCGTGGGTGAGGTCCGCCCCCTTCTTCCGTGAATCTCGTCGATAGACCTCGCAATCCGCTCCAGATTACTCCCGGGCACCGGGGGTGTTGTTGGCGTGGCCTCCCCGCGCAGAGGGGATGCCGACGCCGCTCCCGACCCCAACAGCTTTGCGCTGCTGCGGACGCGCTGGAAGACCTCCACCGATGGGGTGCGGGAGAGGCCGGTATCGCCCAACGTGCCCCTGAGGTTGGCGTGGCTCGGTGCCTTTGCCAGGGCCATGTGGCTGTTCAGAAGCGCCTCGCATTGGAGGCGCGACGCCTCGTCGGAGCCTAAAATATTCTCATATCGGAGGGCGAGCTTCGCAGTCTTCGAGACCTGCGACAGGGGGAGGAGGAACTGGTGCGAGGCGTAGTGTGTTGCCGTTTTGCCAAACACATTCCTCGCGTCGGGGTCGATGTCCAGAGTTGCAAGGTGGGGGACCTGCTGGAGGAACCCGCCGAACAGCTCATGCTGGTCGTTCAGCGCCAGGATGTGCAGCACGGTGTCCCCGATGTCGGTGCTACACCCGATCTCACCCTGATCCAGAATGTAAAGCAGCGCCTTCTTAGTCAGCGAAACCCGATGGCTCAGCAGCACCGAGAAGAGATCCCAACTCCTCTCCAACACAGGCCTCCGGAAGAAGCTGTCCATGAGTGGACTGCCGTTCGAAGCACTCCCTCCTCCCCCACCGCCTCCAGCCGGTTTTCCGGCAGACACACGGCTTCCCTCTGCGGTGCGAGCCTGCCCACCTGGCACCACAGCAGACCTTCCGCTTTTCCCCTCCCCCCCACCGGCGTGGTGCGTCGGGAGGGAGATCACCGTTGTGACGGCATCGACTGTGCCCCGCTCGACAGCGACTTGGAGGAGCTCCCCTGCTGCGGAGATGGGAAGGATAGGGGAGAGCGCCTTCATCGCGAAGGAGTTGGGGAACACCACCGATGCGTGGAACAGGGAGGCGGCGGAGGAGGACAGCTCTGACACGTGGAGGCTGTAGAGCCCGTTTGGCGGGAGGATCCAATCTCGCATCTCCGCGGAGCTGGTGCAGAGGAGGAGCAGCGAGGCGGGGGACATGGCTGCGACAGTCGCGGCGGAGACGACGTTTCTGTCCATCAGAGTGGCACCCCCCGAGCCTGAAGGCGACCCCCCGCCCAGCCTCACGTGGAGGAGCCGTGCCGTGAACCTGTTGAGGAGAAGCGGGGAAAGCGCCAGAACCGAAGGGCACAGCGAGATCACCTCGAGGAAGAGGGCCTCCTCCGAAGGCTTCAGGCGCTCCCCACACCCCAGGGGGAAATCGACCTCCGTGGGGAGGGCGTGGGTTGTGCGGGAGAAGTCGCAGTACCTCCGGTGCCTATCGACAAGCCCGGGCTGCAGCACCGCGACGCGCGACTCCACCTTGAGGTGCGGCGCGCACAGCGCGGATGCCGTCGATGCCGTACCCCGAACCCCACCCCCGCCCCCCGCCCCCGACACCCTGGAGAGCCGCGAGTGGCGCGGGCTCCCTCCGCGGCTCGCCGCAGCCTCGGCCCGATCCTCGTGAGAGCCTGACAGAGAGAGGCAGACAGAGGGGCTGGCCCTGCCTGTGTTATCCGGAGGGGAGCCTGTCGGGGGTGGCGGCGGGACACCGCCTGGCTTCTCTGGAGGGGGCAGGCCGAAGGTCTCCAGCCAGTCGGCGACGATGGTGGGCTCCTCCGATGCGGAGAGGGTGGCGCAGAGAAGGGGGTCATCCGTCCGGCAGAGGTACCGCAGCGCCCCGTCATATCTCCCGGTATTTGCCTGGATGGGCTGCGGCTGGGGCTGGGGCTGGCGTGACCCCAGCGCCGCTGAGCTCTGATGCCTCGATAGGACTGCCGTGCTTCCGAACCTGACCCCATCCCCCAGCCCCGCCGGGGAGGAGAAAGACGATCCCACCCTCGGCGACACCGGCGACTGCGGCTCCAGCAGTGGAGGGGGTACCCCACCCGCCGCACCCACACGGAACGACCCGCTGCCAAACTTCACCTGCGAGAGGCTGCAGGCCTGCCCTGGGAGGCGACGCCGGAGGCGACCCGCAGGGGTGCCGACCCCGCCACACCCGCCTCGGGGGGACATCCTGCGGAGCCTGTCGTAGAGGAGATCCGTCTGCCCCTCGAGTGTCGCGCTGCACACCAGAAAGGCTGGGATCGGGGAGGCGAAGGCGCACTCCGCGCCCCGGCCCGACGTGACGTGGCGCTCGACCTGCCCCCAGTTTGGCGGGGCGTGGTGCGGCCCCCCTCCGCCGGCAGACGCAGCGGCGGCTGCCCCGCCGCGGCTGCTGCTGCCGCTGTGGATCTGCAGCGGCTCCACGAAGGGAGGGGGGTCGGCATCGACAGCACAGCGCGACGGGCGGAACCCTTTCCCCGCCCGGGGGGTCTGCGGGCGGTCGCGGAGGTCGTTGGCATCATCCCCATGCAGGCCGGCGGCACCCCGGGCCTCG
Organism: Rhynchopus euleeides; assembly: GCA_963210315.1. Classification (NCBI taxonomy): domain Eukaryota; phylum Euglenozoa; class Diplonemea; order Diplonemida; family Diplonemidae; genus Rhynchopus; species Rhynchopus euleeides. The sequence continues at coordinate 1,206,254 of OY723314.1, read as the reverse complement.
CTGGCTGCTGCCGCAGCCTCGACGAGCCTTGCCATCTGGGCACGAGGTGTCGATTCGCAGAATGCGTAGAGCTGCGCCTGCTCCACCTGCAGCGCCGCGGCGAGGGCAGATTCCCCTGATGGACCCACCATCTCCAGAGGCGCGACCCCTTCGTAGGAGCAGAGGAGCCGGAGGAGCGACATGGCCCCCTTCTCTATCGCTGCGAACACTAGGGTGGATTTGTCGACCTGTTTCAGCGCCTCCCCGCCTGTCGCGGTGACTAGCCTCTCGAGCACCTCTGTGACAAACCCTTCGTATTCCTCGGGGGTATCTGCTTTGAAGCGGAAGGCGAGATCCAGCGCGGTATCCCCGGGGAGGCCGGGGGGAATCGCGTCGGCTCCCAGCTGCAGCAGCTCCTTGCAGGCGGCGAGGTGTCCGTTCTCCGCCGCAAGCATGAGTGGCGTCCTCCCGTAGACATCCTGCAGGTTAACCAGCGAGATGACACGCGCGTCACCATGGGATGCGTTTGCCGGAAGCCCAAACCGCAGCAGGGTCAGCGCGCAGGATGTTGACGCGGCGAACCTGCTGTGCTGCTGGAGGCAGCAGTGGATGGGGGGGACGCCACCCCCGAAGGCATCACAGCCATGCTCCACCACGAGGAGCTCGCAGACGGAGGCGAAGCAGCGGCGCGCCGCCTTGTGGAGGATCGACTCCCCTGTGCTGTCAAGGAGGTCGAGGGTGCCGTGCTCCAACACGATGGGTCTGGCCAGCTCCTGCACCCATTCAACGGCCTCCTGGGGTGACGGGATGTCGCGGACTATCCAGTGGAGTGCGGTGGAGCCGCATGGGGCGCAGATCGCGACCCCCTGCCGGTAGACATGTGTCGTGGCGAGGAGCCACGCGGCATCCCACTGCCCCGTGTGGGCCGCGGAGAGGAGCGGTGTCAGGCCGTGTGCGTCGGTGCTGGTGAGGGACATGACGTCGCCGTAAGCCAGGAGCATGTTGAGGATGTCGACGACCTGCTCCCGGTGCTGCCGGTGGAGGACGCGCTGCACGGCGGTGCGGTTGTGCGCGTCGCGGATCTCCCAGAAGCTGTCGTCTCCCAGGTGGGTCCGCAGCACGGGTGACTGCAGGCAGATGTCAATCACCTCTGGGGAGGAGTAGGCACACAGGTGGTGCAGGATAGTGCCTGTGTGGGGGGGGGCGGAGGGGGGTGGTGTGGGGTGGTGGGTGTGGGTCAGAGGAAACCTGCCGAAAACCATCTGCCAAAACACAGAGCTAGCTATCTGTGCCTCCGCTGGGTCGTAAAGTGGCAGCAAAAATACTACGAGAAACACTTGGCCTCTATGCTGTGAGTGTTGCATTGGACGCTTCCACCTGTTGAACGGGCTCCACCTCTTGCACTTTGAAACCCCCCCCCCCATATTTTTTTTTGATTTGACAACTCCGGTTTGGTGTACCTCGATGAGCTTACCTTACCTTGTCGTCGGACACAACATATCATCGTTGTCCCAAACCCCGTAACCCACGTGAAGTGGATCATCTGAAGTGCAGAATGAGGTGGAGCAGGTGGAGCACGAAACATAAGTAAACCATAGCAAGAGAGGCCAGCAGCAGTCCCGAGTCCATCGCGTTCCTCGTAGCATTTCCCGTACCACACAGGTGTGTTATGTGCAAAATACTACGAGAAACACTTGGCCTCTATGCTGTGAGTGTTGCATTGGACGCTTCCACCCAGGACCCTTAGGACCCAAGGACTTAGGGACGCCGCGCGAACGGTCTACTATTGAAGTGATCAGGCTCCGTCGCCCATCGTATGCATCCCTCCGATGGTAATGTACCGCTTTCTACGTTGTCACGAGCACCTTGTACGGAAAACGATCGAACCTCACTCGCTGAGGGGATCCGCCTGCCTCGGCCGTGTGCCGCCGTCGTGTGGTCAGCCTCGTGATTCTTGGTGTGCCCTATCGACAACATGCCTGTCTCTCCAGTTGCCGCACCCGGCGAGAGAGTTGATGCGTCTCAACCCGGCGAAACTAAGGGGGCAAAGGTTGCACACAGCCCCGCCTGTGCTGCAACCACCCGCTCTTGGCTGACCCCCGACGTCTGGTGCGTTTCCCACTCCGGGTATTTGAATCCTCACCCTGTACCTCTTCGGGATCCTCCATCCCCTGGGGAACCCTTCCCCTCGAGGCTTCTTCACGTCTCCGACATATTGGTGTGTGCCCACATGACCCTTCTTCCTGACATCCTCGATGTCGTTTTGCACCCCGGGCGATGCACTGAGACGGCCGTATCCAGGTAGTCAGTGGCCATGCCCAGCCCCTCAGCGTGACAGTCCTCTGGTGCGCTCCCAGCACCACCACCGCGACGCTCGTGCATATTCAGCCACCATGACCCGGCAGCTCTCGCCTGGGGACAGGGCTCGGCGGATCGAGAAATCACAGTCTGAAACTCGCCTCCCAGCTCCTCCGCAGCAGTCTACTGTCCGGCCGTCTTAAACTCTCGCCCTTCGGGAGCCCGGCCAACACCCGGTGCTTTCCGGCGTGATCTCGATCGCTCTGTGGCTCTCTGTGTCCTCTCCGGTCTTCGCTGGCTGCGAGCGAGTTGCGGGGTGAAGCCCAACGCGCCTCTTCATGGCGCACTGGAGACGCTGCATGGAGTGCCCAGGGGTAGGTGTGAGAGGTGCCGGCCCTTCTGGGTGAAAGAGGGCGATCGCGCGCACTGTCGTCTCCTGAACTCCGCTCGAGCGGTGGACAACACGTTCCTGCGGCCCCCTTCCCACTGGGCTGATCCCCACTGTACCTGCCCCATCGCCCGCCTCGTAGACAGCGCATCAAACGGAGGCCCTGTGGCCCCACGTGGCGTCGATTCAGTGGTAACGCCCGGACTCAGTGTGGAGGGCGTATTTCCCGGTGCGTGAGGAAATTCGAGGCCCTGGAGGTGTGGGCATGCCAGAAGGATTCTCGGAGTCGCCTTCTTAATGAGAGAGGTGAGTCCCCGCGGACCGGAGCTTGTCGCACGCTGCAGTCGCTGTTCGGGCTTGTCGAGTAGGCTGCTGGGTACTCGGGAAGACTGGCCGACTGCCCCCCAACCTTGTGGAATGATCTCGGCCCGCTGCCATGGCTGCGGTTTCGGTGGACCCCCTCAGCGGCGGCACCGCTGACACAGGCGATGCGGACGCGTCTCTCAGTCGCTGCTTCTTTTGCTCCCCGAGCAGTGCAGCTTGGGAGAGCGTCTCGGCTGTGTTGGATACCTGATCTCTGTGTATGTCCCACGGCACCTCGCAGGTGTCCAGTCAGCAGCTCCCCTTCCCTGCATGGAACTGTGAGGTCGTACGTCTCAACACCGGGCCACAGACGCCCGGAACTCCCCCTGACCCCTGTGAATAATGCAGGCTTGAATGTGTGTCCCCCGGCAGGGAGACTATGCTTCGACGGAGTATGCCCCGCTTGGGGCGTGTGCGGGCATCCGCTTGACGCCGGGGTGCGCGTAGTCGGCATTCGCGCAGATAAGCTGGGCACGACAGACGTGCCGGCTTCTCGGGGGCGTGTCCGGGGGCGTTGCATTGGTACACGAAAACTGTCGCCCTCGGAAAGCTCACGTCGCGTCACCGTGCTCGAGCTGGATCTGGCAGGCTGTGTGTGACAGGCCACCCTTCCGCCTTCAGGTGCCGTCGCTCGGGCAAAAAAGGTGTATTTCTCAATCAAGAGAGTATGCCCCTCACGATTGTGGCACGATTGTGTCTCCCCGGGTCAGGCTCGGTATTCCAGTCGAAAGCGTAAATGCCCCTCGGCACTGTGCTGGGCGGGGTTGTGTCTCGGTCAGGAGAGGAGGTGCCCCTCAGGCAAAATCCTGCGTCTCGCGGTCGGGAGTGAGTGCCCCTCGGCAGGAATGTGTCTCGGCCAGGTGTCCCTCAGGCAGGGAATGTAATGTCTCGGCCCGGTGTCCCTCGGGCATGAATGTGCGTCTTGGCCAGGTGCCCCTCAGGCAGGGTGCCCCGTAGGCGGAAATGTATGTCGCGGCCAGATGCCCCTCAGGCAGGGTGCCCCGTAGGCGGAAATGTATGTCTTGACCAGGTGCCCCTCGGGCAGGGTGCCTCGTAGGCGGAAGTGTATGTCTTGGCCAGGTGCCCCTCGGGCAGGGTGCCTCGTAGGCGGAAGTGTCTGTCTTGGCCAGGTGCCCCTCGGGCAGGGTGCCTCGTAGGCGGAAGTGTATGTCTTGGCCAGGTGCCCCTCGGGCAGGGTGCCCCGTAGGCGGAAGTGTGTGTCTTGACCAGGTGCCCCTCGGGCAGGGTGCCCCGTAGGCGGAAGTGTGTGTCTTGACCAGGTGCCCCTCGGGCAGGGTGCCTCGTAGGCGGAAATGTATGTCTTGGCCAGGTGCTCCTCAGGCAGGGTGCCCCGCAAGCGTAAGCTGTAGGTATGTCGTGGCCAGGTGCCCCTCAGGCAGGTAATGTCTCGGCGAGATGCCCCTCGGGCAGGAAAAATGCGTCTCGGCTAGGTGCCCCTCAGGCAGAAGTGGGTGTCTCGGTCCGATGCTCCTCGGCAAGATCGTGTCTCGGTCAGGAAAGTAGGAGTTGGATATCACTGACGTCACTTTGCTGCATCAGTATCGACCCATTTATCAGCACCCGACTGTTGCTCTTGGTCCCGCCTTTGTCAGCGCCTCTGTGACGGAACCTCCAGCTGAAGTATGCGTTTGGAAACCTTGAGCGCGATCAAGCGTGAAGCAGGTTTTCGGCGAGGCGCGGTGATAGTCTCGATGGCTGATGGGAATGTCCTCAATCCGCTGCGGCCACGGGCGCAGCGCTGTCCCGCTGTCACGTTCATAAGCGGCGGAGGACCACCTTGAACACCACGGCGTCATCATCCCCATCTTTTTGCGCCCCTCCTTCGTGCTGATCCCCCCGTGCACCTCGCCGTCATTTATTAGAACCAGTGCGTGGGGGTGTTGTTGTCCTCAACCGCGGCTTCGGCCCTCTTGAGACCTGACACGAGCATGGTGTGAGGGTCGTCTTCTCGGTCGGGATTTGGTGCCCCTCGGGCAAGATTGTGTATCTCTCGGTCGGGAGAGCGGGTGCCCCTCGGGCAAAATTTTTGTCTCGGTCAGGAGAACAGGTGCCCCTCGGGCGAGATGCTGCGTCTCTCGGTCGGGAGAGTGGGTGCCCCTCGGGCATAGTTTTGTCTCGGTCAGGATAACGGGTGCCCCTCGGGCAAAACTGCGTGTCTCTCGGTCGGGAGAGTGAGTGCCCCTCGGGCAGAATATTGTCTCGGTCAGGAGAACAGGTGCCCCTCGGGCGAGATGCTGCGTCTCTCGGTCGGGAGAGTGGATGCCCCTCGGGCAGAATATTGTCTCGGTCAGGAGAACAGGTGCCCCTCGGGCAAGACTGCGTGTCTCTCGGTCGGGAGAGTGGGTGCCCCTCGGGCAAAATTTTTGTCTCGGTCAGGAGAACAGGTGCCCCTCGGGCGAGATGCTGCGTCTCTCGGTCGGGAGAGTGGGTGCCCCTCGGGCAGAATATTGTCTCGGGCAGGAGAACAGGTGCCCCTCGGGCAAAACTGCGTGTCTCTCGGTCGGGAGAGTGAGTGCCCCTCGGGCAGAATATTGTCTCGGTCAGGAGAACAGGTGCCCCTCGGGCGAGATGCTGCGTCTCTCGGTCGGGAGAGTGGATGCCCCTCGGGCAGAATATTGTCTCGGTCAGGAGAACAGGTGCCCCTCGGGCAAGACTGCGTGTCTCTCGGTCGGGAGAGTGGGTGCCCCTCGGGCAAAATTTTTGTCTCGGTCAGGAGAACAGGTGCCCCTCGGGCGAGATGCTGCGTCTCTCGGTCGGGAGAGTGGGTGCCCCTCGGGCAGAATATTGTCTCGGTCAGGAGAACAGGTGCCCCTCGGGCAAAACTGCGTGTCTCTCGGTCGGGAGAGTGAGTGCCCCTCGGGCAGAATATTGTCTCGGTCAGGAAACCAGGTGCCCCTCGGGCAAGACTGCGTGTCTCTCGGTCAGGAGAGTGGGTGCCCCTCGGGCAGGGTAGAATGCTGCGTCTCTCGGACGGTCAGATCGTGTGTCCCTCAGTCAGGAGAGGAGGTCTCGGTCGCTAAAAACGCGCCCCCTCGGGCAGAGTGGTTGTGTCATCGCTGTTGTGTCACACCAATTGCCTCTCGGGCGGTGTGTCTTTTTTGATTTGACAACTCCGGTTTGGTGTACCTCGATGAGCTTACCTTACCTTGTCGTCGGACACAACATATCATCGTTGTCCCAAACCCCGTAACCCACGTGAAGTGGATCATCTGAAGTGCAGAATGAGGTGGAGCAGGTGGAGCACGAAACATAAGTAAACCATAGCAAGAGAGGCCAGCAGCAGTCCCGAGTCCATCGCGTTCCTCGTAGCATTTCCCGTACCACACAGGTGTGTTATGTGCAAAAAAAAACCGAGACCAACAAACCAATTTACTGCCGAAAGACTTCAAAATTGTTTTGTTGGAACGCAGAACCCCCCCCCACCCTTTGTGTGCACCGCTCCCCTGGGTCTGATGAAGTGGGTGTGGGTGGTGCACAGAATAGTTTCCCCCAGTTGGCGACGCCGAGCTAACACGACAAACTTGGCGGGGGCGAAGCCCCTTTTGTGTGCGAATGCCATACCCTTGAGGCCGAGGAGCCTAGGCTTCAGGTCACTAATCTGCAGCAGCTGCACCAACACGTCGCGCATGCTGTCGTGGCTGATGTTTGTCTGCAGGGGCAGGGGGTGGTGGTGGTGGTGTGTGGCGAAACGAGGCGGCTTTCCTCAAATCAGCCCGGCGTCCGCAACTTGTCCTCTTTTTGCGCAACCGGAGGATATTAGACTGCAGAAAACACTACCGGAACCCAAGGGGTCTTCGCTACGGGGTGGTCGTCAGTGCATTTCCAGTTGAATTGGCTGAAAACTGACAAAGATTGACGAAAGGATAACGACCAGCGAAGACCCCCCAAGGGGTGGGGTACATACCTTCGTCAGCTGCGACAGGATGCTGATCTCGCGGAGATCGACAGCGTTGATGTTCAGCGTATCGCAGAGGTTCTGCAGGTGAACAGTGTTGTGTGTAAGGGATGCCAGAGTTTCGGGGGGGAGGGGGGCACCTCGGTAGGGGTGCAGGCAAGCTAGTAACCCCTACCCCCTTCCAGCCCCACAGGTACACCACACTGATTTGCTTGCACACCACACACAACACAGCACACACCCCCACCACCCGGATATACATACAACATAGAAGGGGATAATCTTGCTGGCCACCGCCACAACCAGCGAGTCGTGTGGCATCTCGAACACGAGGTGGAGGAGCGTCCTGTGCTTTGCATCCTTCGCCCCAGGGTCGAAATCCGACGCGTGTATGAACACCTCGAGGAACTGCACGACGCCCTCCCCTGGGGATAGCTTGGGCGAGCTGAGCACCTTGAGGGACCGCTGCAGCGCTGTCAGCTCCCCATCCTTTGTGTTGCACGGCACTCCGTTGGCGGACAGCAGCAGCGCGATCGACAGGCTCACGGGGTGGCAGGGATGGTCGCAGAGCTCGTGGAAGGAGTTGCAGACGAGCTTCTGCATCATCCCCCGCGCAGTCGAATGCGACACCACGAGCTCCAGGCAGGCGAACGCCTCCCGGAGATCCGCCCCCTCCTCGTTGAACAGAGACACCACCCAGCGGCAGAAGGCCTGCACGACGCAGACACCCTGCACCACCACAGACAGTATGCTGCGCGTCGGGTTCTGCGCGTCGTGCTGAATCAACATGGTGACAAGCGGGAGGCTCAACACACGGGAGGCGATCAGCTCATGCAGGGGTGACCCCCCCACCGTCGCGTTGAGGTAGGGCGATGCAAAGAGCACCTCTGATATACGCATCTTCACCTCCGGTGCCAGCTTGCGGGATCCCAGCATTGATATGACGGCGGAATTCCCCTCCTGGTTCACCGTGTTAGGGTTCAGCTTGGTCACCCCGAGGAGGGCGGAAGCGGTTTCATGAAACCCCCTCTCGCATGCGTTGTGCAGCAGCGTTTCCCCCTGGAATATCTGGTTGACGTAGGGAATGCTGTGCCCGTGATCCAACAGGAGCTTCAGGCATTTCGCCGCAGACATGTCGTCGATAATGGGGGACATCACCGCGAGCTTCACCGGGAGCTGCCCATCCTTCGCCGAGGGGAGGATTTTGGCCCCCTTCCGGAGGAGAACGGATACCGCCTCCACGCAGCCTTTAGACAGCGCCTTGTTCAGAGGGGTCAGGCCGTGCTCATCGCAGGCCTCTATCACGGCATTGAGGTAACCTACCTCCGCGAGAGCGAGGAGAGTTGCCCCGGGGCCCATTTTGGAGGACTCGCTGTGTTTGTCGAGGGTGGGTGCCGAAACCACGCGGTGTGCGAGGGTCAGCTTCGCCTCGGAGAGCTCCTCTGCGGTGGGGGCGAGGAGGAGCCCAGCCCTGGAGAGGGAGGGGACCACCGTCGCGAGGCCTTTTGCGCAGCAGACAGCGGCGAGACCCACCTTGCCATTCCCGTCCTCAAATACGATGTCCACCACGGTGTGCGTCCCGAGCAGCCCGATGAGCGTCGTGGCTGCCTCTGTGGGGTAGCTGCTGAGGTGCTCCAAAACGAGGGCAACCGGCGGGGTCGCCTCGCAGGATGTGGTGAGCGACGCGTTTGTCTTCGTCTGGGGCATGCAGAGGAGGTCCACCGTGCCCCACAGCCTCCCGCGGATGGCCTCCTGGAGGGCGGTGCCGCAGTCGGACACGCCGAGGGTGTTCACCTTCACGTCAGCTCGGATTAGCACCTCGCAGACATCCTCGCGTTTCCGCTTGTCGCCTGGGCTGCTGTCCAGCATAGGGTGCGTCACGGCATATTGAAGAAGCGATATTCCCCCAGGAAGCAGAGCTTCAGTCACCATCTTGTGGAGGCCTATAAATGACGCAAGGTGGGTATAGAGGCCCAGCTCGATACACCTCTGGCAGAGGAACATCAGAATCGTCGGGTCGACACGCAGCTCATCCACATATGTCGGGAAAAGCATCTCCAGGGCGGTGTCCTTATCTGCGACAGGCGCTTTGGATGTCAGGATCAGGGACAGGGGGTGCTCTGCAATAGTGAGGTTCTGGGTCCACTCCCACTCCATAGGGGCTGCTGGAAGGAATAAGGCGAGGTATTGCGGGTCGCACACACTGCAGAGGACCTGGAGGAGAACCCGAGACCCTGTCGGGGCTTCGTCGCATTGGAGGAGGGCGAGCTCGTCGAAGGAGTGGGAGACGAGAAGCTTCATCATCTCAGCCCTCTTCTCTGAGATGTCCGTTGGGGGAAACTCCGACCCAAACGGGAGGGGTGTGTCGTAAGGCTTCACCCCGAGGAATGCCGATAGGGGGATCTGCCCGGTGTAAACCGCCTCAGGGGTTGCCTTCATGAGAAGCTCTATCACAACAGCCTGGTAGCACCTCGCGGAGGCAATGTGCAGAGGGCTGCTGTATGGAGCCTCCCCCATCTGCTGCAGGTTGCACGACGGCACGCTGAGAAGCGACAGCGCCATCTGCTCAGCCCTCTCCCTCTCGGCGTGCGTCAGCCCCACAGGCCCCGCGGCAGCCGAAGCACCCCCTCCCCCTTCCCCCGCAGCCCCAGCCTTGACTGAGGGGGGACCCCCTCCTCCGGAATCAGTCTTGCTCGGGCTGTCTTTTCGGGTGTCCTTTGCATCCTTCTCCTTCTCCTTCCCTCCATAGAGGAGGGCGGCAAGGAGGGCTGTGCAGCCGCCTGGCCCGACCCTCTTAAAAAGATCGCCCTCAGAGTAGCGGAACCGCTTGCAGAGCTTCTGGACGAGCGTGTCATGCCCGAGGGTGACGCAGTGGTGGAGCGCGGTGGGGCCCCCGAGGGGGGAGAGGGACGCGATGCCCTCCGCGTCGGATTTGAAGGAGTTGAGGAGGGTGCCGAGCTCCTTCTCCCCGATGTTGGGGCAGGGGACTGCGTAGCTAAAGGGGGATTTGTCACGCGCGTCCAGCGTGGAGACAAACCCTTGCCTGACGAGGAGATCGATAACCTGGGGGTCCGCCGCCTTCATCAGGGCCCCGCTCGCGAGGTGGAGTGGGGTCCTCCCGAGCCGATCCGGGGTGTCGCACTCCCGCGAATCCGCCAGGCTGTCCAGCAGCAGCCGGAACACCTCCACCCTCCGCCCCGACAGGTCCTCCTCCCCTGACCCCCCCGTCTCATCCCCCGCGTCTCCCATATCCGCCTCGGCAGCTGCGGCAAATCCATTCTCCCCCCGCTTTGCTGTGCTCAGCCCTCTAGGCGCCGGGAGGAGCGTTGCAGGCGAGGCAGCGTAGTGGAAGGAGTTCCTCCCCTCGGAGTCGCGTGTGGTGCAGTCAGCCCCTGCGGAGAGGAGGAGAGAGACCACGCCGGGGTCGAGCTGGGAGCAGGCTGTTTGAAGAAGGGTGGCTCCTGTGGGGCCAGGGATTGAGAGACAGGTTGATGCCGCCGCGACGAGGGAGCGGACCGTCGCGAGGGCTGCGGCGTGGTTGCCCGGGTTTGACGCGCCCAACACGGAGAGGATGGGGGTGCAGTACCTCTCCAGAATAGGGCAGCCCGCTGCGATCAGCGCTTCAACAGCCTCTGCGGAGCAGGCGGCAGCTGCGGAGTTGAGAGCAGAGGTGTTCTTCATCCCAGAGAGGCCAGCCCAGGTGATAGAGCCTGTTGCGAGGAGGCTATTGAGGAGGGGGAGGTATGAAGAGGCGTTGCCATCTCTGAGGAGGGCGTTGCAGCAGATGGAGAGAGGGGTTTCTCCGTGCTGGTCGGGGCGGTTGACGTCTGCCCCGAGGAGGAGGAGACGTTGCATCGCGACAGGCATGCACTTTGAAACGGCGAGGCAGAGCGCGGTGGAGCCGCTGAAATAACCGTCGACGGAGGGGAGGGCGACAGAGTCGGTTATGCAGAGTGTCAGCTCCTCGTTCTCCGTGATGACCGCGACGGCGACGCAGGACGCTGCTGTGTTCGGATCGAAGGAGGGGCACTTCAGGAGGCTCGCTATGAGATCCACGTCTGTGCAGAGCACCGCCCAATGGCACAGCGCGATCCCCCGGAGGGACTGGTTGCACAGCCTGTCCAGCACGGTGGGGCAGGCCAGGCGCAGCGACTCCATCAGGAGAGAGAACAGCCCCCGCGACACAATCTCATCGAAGATATCGTGGAGGGAGGCGAGAGACACAGTGGGGTTGATGAGCCTGTCGATGCTGTACTTCAGGGCAGCCTCGTGTCCGCTCCGCTCTGCGATGTCCTGGAGGAGGGCCAGCGCGTCGACGGCGCTTCGGAGGGCCGCCCCCTCGTGGCTGATGACTTTAACCTCGAGGCAGTGTGGGAGGATGACTTCGCCTGCCGTGTCGATGCCTGTTGTGGAGAAGGTTACCCAATGCGACCCGGACGTCTCGGCATGCACCTGCAGTGCGGAGTATGGAACCTCTGCGGAGAGACGGATTATAGAAGGGGAGAAGGTGATGCCCTTGCTCCCGCATGTCGGAACCAGGGAGACAGGGTGGAATACCCTTGGGACGTCAAGGAGGTTGACGGAGACTGAGGCGGTCCCGCCAACCCGCAGCTGCCCCACCCACCTGTCGATCGAAACGAACGGCTCCGGGAAGCTTGCCTGGGGCGGTGCAGCACGCTTCGGGCCCCCGGAAGTGAGGTTTTGTGGGGACACCGGAGCCCCTGTGCTTGACAGCCTCGGCGAGCTGAACCCTGCAGAGTCTGCTGGCGGAGGGGTGACGCCAGGGGATAGCGGGGGTGGCGATGATGTTGTTGGGGTGCGCGAGGGCGGGGCGGGGGTCGGGGGGAGTGCCGGAGCGGCGTGGTTCGACAGGGCGTGCTGCAGGTCTGAAAGGACCTTCTTCCGGTCGGTCCCGATGACGAAGCTGCTGAGGGAGATCGCGTTGACCTGCCGCAGGAAGGATACCTTGTCGTCGCAGTGGAATGCTGCAGAAAAGAGGCACCAGAAGTAGTGCATGTCATCGCCTCTCCCTCCGTAGGCTGCGGCTGCAGCCAGAAGGGCTTCGCACCGGCTGCCGGGCTCCTTGATGGGCACGACAAACACGGAGTGGTCGTCGAAGCAGACGTGGAAGCACTTCACCGCACCTGCCGCAGCACGCGTATCCTCCTTTAGATCCTGCAGCACACCGTTGTAGGCTTGGCAGCGAATGATGCGGACAGCGTGGCGGCCCATCGTGATGCAGACAGCACAGGCAGATGCAGCTCACAGACACGACAAAATAATTTTTTTTTGCAGGAGTGTCGAAAATGTGGAGCGCACCCTGCTCGCGGTGCTATCCCCGCTGCAGCGTATGTCCTGCAAATCGCACACACTCTCCGCTGGGACCAGCCTGTTCTTGTGGATTTTGCTGGAAAGAAAAAGTCCAGGACGGCTGGGGGGTGGGGCGTTAGGTTCTGCCACGACCTCACGCAGGGTGGGGGTGTGCCGTGGGTGTGCGTGCAGTGGCGCGTGTGTCCATCGATGGCTGGGTGGGGGGTGTGGGGGGGGTGGGGTGTGGACCTGGCAGATGGGGCGGGTGTTGTTGGGTTCTCTGCGTAGAACACGTCGGTTTTGCAGTGCAGTACAGCTGGGGTTCCGCGCAGGGCGGGCGGGGGGTGGCAGGGGGGGGGTGGGGGTGGGATGGCAGGGGATTCACTCTAAATAGCCTGCCCCACCCAACGTACTGAAGGGCGATCAAACGCCTGGTTCTATCAAATCGGAGTTGAAAAAAAGAGTTGATGAGCAGCAGGATCACTCAGCCGAAGCGCCTGATATACTCGCTGCGAGGCAGATGGTGCTTCGCGCTGGCGTGGCGCACCACAGACGCTGCGGAAGGGAACGGCTTGCCGGATGTTAACTTCACCGCTCCGCACACAGCACACGCATGCCGCTCGTCGTCGGCATCGTCCCGCTTTCGCTTGTTGATGCTGCTTGCTTGCACTCCCATGATGGCGCCCTGTGACGAGCCTGCTTCTGGTTCTCCACAGTCGCTGTCACCGAGGGCATCGTGCACGAGGGTCTGTATCGCTTTGCCATCCCGAAACCTCAGGCGCGCTGCCTCCGACATGCATGTCCTCCCGTCGGCAGCAGGCTTCGTCACGTCTGCCCCGTGTTTCAACAGGACACGACACGCAGAAACGTTTGCCGCAAGCACCGCAGCGAGCAGCGGGGGGACCGCACCGTCGTTCACACCGGCACCGTGGTTTAGTAGCAGAGTCACGATCTTTGCGCCTCTCGACGACGTTGCATGCCCTAAGCACGTCCACCCGTTGTTGTCCTGTGGCCCAACGTCCGCGCCCTTCCGCAGCAGCGCCGTGCATATCGCCACTCCGTGGTTTCGCGGCACCCGCATCAGGGCTGTTCGTCCGTTGCTGTCACGCGCGTTGATATCGAGCTTCGGCGATTCCACAAGCGCCTCGAACATCGCGAGATTCTTGGCCATCACCGTGTGCAGCAGCGGCACCCCTTCCCCGTCCCGCACGTTGGGGCAGGCACCGTGATCGAGAAGTGCGGCGAATGAACTATTGCTCTTGCTTGCGATTGCGACGTGCAGGGCTGTCAGGCCGTCGCCGTTGTAGACAGAGTGATCGGCACCGTGCGATATGAGCGACGCAACCAGCTTTGCACGCACCTCTGCCTGTTCAGGCCCGTGGGAGGCATGGAAGTTGGCGTCAGCCACGGCGTGCATCAGGCAAGTCCATCCATTGGAGTCCTGGGCAGTCACATCCGACGTGCGATTGGTGGACTTCAAGTATGCGAGGGTCTCATCACAGGCAGCCAGGCTCTTGGCGGAGGCCGCGTGCAGGAGACACGACATACCATTGGTGTCGTGTGCATCCAGCTCTCCGAGCAGGCGGCACATGGCATTCCTGGACTCACCCACCGCAGCCAACAGGGCTTCGGGCAGCCAGCGATGCTGCACGCAGATGTGGGAGGCAATGGCGCGCACTGTAGGCAGGCTGTCTGCCTCGACAGCATGCAGCAGTGTTTCGTTCAGCACAAGGGGGTCGTCCGGAATGAGGGTGGTGAAGACCCAGTCGCGCCCCTTCTCAGCAGCCCGGAAGAAGAAGGCGCTGCCGAATTTGGTGATCCCATGTTCGACCAGCAGCTGTATAAGATCCGGCGATTGGAGCCTATCGAGGCACTCGAGCGTTTCTGCCAATGGTTCCTGAAGCGCACCAGACCACCCTGGCCGATGCTGAAACAGCGGCATGCACCCCTCATGTGCAAACATGACCCGGCACATCGGGAGGGCGCCATTCATCACAGCAATGTTGAGTGCGGATCTGAGTACCCCCCCCATCGAGCCACCCCATGCGACCAGCATGAGTCTCACGACCTCAGGGTCCCCTCCCTTCACCGCGGCCAGCAGGCTGGAATCACTGCTGATGCCGCGATCCAGCAGTGTTTGGATGGCCAGTTCACGTTCATCAGGTATGACCTCGATGGTGCTGCCCGACGACAGGGCAGCGATACTGCTGTCATCAGACAGGGGCAGATCCTCCGGCATCATCTTCATCCCGAATGTGGGTAACGTCTCTTGATCCAGTTGGCACAGCGCCTCGTGCACCGCGGTGTGCAGTGCCGCCAGTTTCGGCTGGCCGTCAAACTCGCACACCACCTTCTGAGCCCCGAGAAGGACACACAGATCCATCGATGAAAAAGTTGTTGATTTCCTTCGAGGGGGGGGGGGGGGGTCCGCAGTGTCGTTTCCTGTCGGGGGGAGGGGGGGAAAAGCGTGGCGCAACCGTGATTCCTTCTTCCTTATTTGATGCGTTGGCGATTTCCACCCAAAATCACTCCGGCGCTTCTGAGCGACATGACCTGTCCTGAAAAAACTTCTGCATCCAGCAACACTGGGGCTCTACGGCTCAACAGGGCCGTCTGATGCCCCTTCATGGATCGAGACGCACATCGCAATGGTGCAACACACCGTGGGTCTGCTGAGACACAATCCCCACAACACGCTAGACTGGAAAGCCTTGGCAATTGCGGGTGTTCTCGGCGTTGCTGGATCCAACACCGCGCCGTGGATGAAAACGGTTTTGGAGGGCCAGCCGGGACCCCCCTCCCTCCACCCCCCCACCCCGAAACAAGAAGCAAGGCGGCTATGGAATCGGGCGCACCAACCCACCCCCACCAGAACACAGAGAGGGGAAACAACTTATCAAAAAAAGAAGGAACTTTGCCTTTGCCGGCTGTGCTCCATCTTTTTCCCGATGAAATTGGTTTCCCCACCCCACCCCCCCTTTTCTGCAAGGCACCGCTGGCGCTAACCCCCCTCCCTCCTCCCCTCCCTCGCCCCTCTTCTTCTTCTGAAGGAACTCCCTCTCCCTCAAACCTTCCGCCTCCGCGAGTCCTGCACATCCTGCAGCAGCGCGCCCTGCCGCTTCACCAACAGCTTCTCTTGCTTCGACAACGACCCAATCCACCTGGCCCTCCTGCTCGACACGGGAGAGCACGACACCCCACCCCCTGCCTCCACCGGCAGCAGCCGCCGCCGGCGCTGCCCCCCCGCGCCACCACCACCCTCTCCACCATCCTCCTCTGCGGGGGCGGGAGGCTGACCAGGGCCTGCTGCTGCTGCTGCTCCACCCGCTGCCTCTCGCCGACGAGCCTCAGGATCGCACCGGCGTGTGGGGAGTGCCGCCCCGCAACGGCGGGGCACGCCACCATCACCCCCGCCCCACCTCCGCCGGGCAGCGCCACGGCTGACACAGCGGCCGCCGCCGCGCCGGCCGTGCCGGCAACCGCGAGGCAGCCGTACACCGCCACACCTCTGAGATAGGTCGGGAGGCACACCCCGATCGCATCGCTGATAAGATCGAAGGTCCCCAGATCCAGCTCGGAAACCCCGGAGACAGAATCCCTATCATCTCCCTCACCTCGGCAGCAGGGTGGCGGGGACCCCTCACATGCATCGGTTGCTGGCACACCCGGTGGTGGTGGTGGTGGTGGAGGTGCCGGGAATCCCCCGGGCATCCGACCCCTCATATGGAACACAGCGAAGCACCGCCTCCCCACCGGCAGAGCCTGGGGTAGCCCCGGCGCGCCGTCGCACCACACAGCACCCCCGGAGGGTGGGCGAGTTGGACCACCACCACCCCCCACCACCAGATGCAGGCTGTGGGGGGAAGAGAATCTGCGCCACATCCTCCATCCAGGCCACGCTCTCCAGAGGCGCGTCCCCCGGGGGGGCTGGCCCGGGCGGGTCGGCCGCCCTCCGGCCCGCCTCCTCTGCGAACATCGCGGCGGAGGCGGCTGTGCTGCCCACGGAGGGGGAGGGGTTGGAAACCCCTCCCCCTCCCCCACGCCCCCCCGCTGCCGCCGCCCGGCCCATACTGCGGATCTGCGGGAGGAGGCGGAAGGGCGAGGTGCTCAGCACAGGGTTGGGTTGCAGCAGGGCGCGGAGGCGGGCGTCACCACCACCGCCGACACCCCCACCCCCGCCCAGGAGCAGGAGGGCCGAGGAGGGGCAGGTTGGGTCTGCCTCGCGCTGCCGCTTCGCGGCTTCTGCGGATTCGGCAGCCACTGTCCTCCGGAGGATCCGCTCAGCCTCGGTGAGCTCGCACCCACGGGAGGCTGCGGAGTGGATCGCATCGACGAACCCCACATCCGACGCGGCGGATTGCTTCCGCAGCTCGATCCGGAGCTTCTGCCGCAGCAGCTCTGCCCGGGATTCCTCCGCACCCCCCCCGGGCGGCACGACACGGAGCATCCGGTTAACCCATGCTGCCGCCGCCGCCAGGCTTCGCAGCTCCACCCGCAGCATCGCCCTCGCCGCGCTGTGGTGCCGCGCGAGCTGCTCCGACAAGGCACACTTCGCACGCAGCGCCAACCTCTGCGACGCCTCCGCGTTGATGCGATGTCGCGAATTCACTTCAGCCTCCCGAAGCATATCCCGGAAGGAGGGAAGAGGTTGCGGAGGTGGAGGTGGCGGCGCCACCCCAGCAGAGGGCGATGCCACAGAGGCTGAGGGTGATGGCGCCGATGAGGTGGCGGTGGCGGAGCCCCCCCGGTTTGCCCGGTTGAGGAGCATTTTGAGTGCAACGCACGCCTGCTGCTGCAGCTGCGGGGCGTCGGGGGTATGGTGCTTTGGGTCGGGATGTGAGGACGAGGGGTGGAGCCCGCACGCAGGGCAGCAGCCCGACACCCCTCTCCCCGAGAGGGCGGAGCTGCCGTGCAGGCGGGTGAACTCCTCCAGCAGGTGGACCACCGCCGCCGTGACGCCGGGCGGCGGGGCTGTGAGGTGCTGCTGAGGGGATGCGGCGCCATCAGGCGTTGGAGACACCCCCATCGGCTGGTCGGGAGGTCGCACCACAGAATCAGCGCACTGCAACCCTTCAGAGGAGCACCCCCCAGCGGTGACAGCCTCTGTCAGGCGGAGGGCTGCAATGACGAGGGGATGCTGCTGCTGCTGCTGCTGGCTGCCCTCCCCTGGCCCGAGGGGGGAGGAGGGTGAGGGTGAGGGGGAGGGGGGCGGGGGGGAAGCGGGTCGGCCCTGCGTTGCATCGCCGCCCTCGGGGGTGGGGGTGCCCATGTGGGTGGCGGAGGGGGAAGGGGAGGGGTGGTGTGGGAGAGATCCCAGCCCCCCCCTGTGTCTGGGTGTGTGGTATAGTGGGGGGGTAGGTGGGGTTTGAGGGAAGGGGAGGGGGCGGCAGTGGTGTGGCGGTCACAGTGAAGAAGCAGGGGGGGGTTTGATTGTCGAGAGTGAAGGCAAAGGCAAGTCTCGCCAGCACCTTCTCGCAGTGTTTTGCCCTTTTTGCAGTCACTGGTGGCCACCAGATATGCTGTGCAGGGTGGATCAATGCACAATGGGAGGGTGTGTAGCAGTTGCCTGTCAGTGGCTTGGTGGCTGGACCACAGTACAGTGTCGTCAAAACAGAAGCAGGGGAAGGGGGAGGGGGAGGGGGGTTGAGGGGGTGGTCGGAAAGTTCAAAGACTGCTGTTCTCGACCATGTTCAAAACTACTCAAAAATCAGGAAGTCACTACCTCCGGCTGTGCATGGCAGGATCGCTGATTCCCTGAGGGCTGGGGAACGAAAGATGCGCCCTCAGCAAAGCAGAGCCACGGATCGCCTCAACTGTGTACCCATGACTTCTGCTGTTCCAGGCTGCTGCCGGGTCCCCATGCCTTCGTGTGACCGGAGAATCAGCCAACAGGGCACAGCTCAACCTGCTGGGCACGGCGGTGCCCTACGGGCCAGAGGCAACCAGGTCGTGCAGGGCAGGGCTGGCGTAGTCGGCATTCTGTGCATTCGCGCGCACCGCAGCAAGCACCACTTCGCGGTCTGCCTGCAGCTCTGCACTGGCAAAAGGGAGCAGCACAGGGGGGTCTGCCCTGGGAGGACGGGGGAAAGCGGCAAGTGCTGCCTGCTTGTCAGCACGCACACTCTCCCCCGCGTAGATGAAGTTGCACGGGTCGGCACGGATGGCAGCAAGTGCCACCTCCAGGTCGTCAGTCAGCGCAGGGACCATGCTGCGGAACAGGTCGGATACCCTTGCAATAGCTGCCAACGCAACGTCCTTGTCCTGGCGCAGTGGGCCGGTGATGGAGGTGTAGATGGAAGAAGGGCGGGTGAGAGTGTGAGAAGCGCGGGTGACTGCCTCTATTGCGAAGGCTTTGTCCGATCGCAAATCCTCACTCAGGTCGCCAAACTTGGTGCAAATATGTTGAAGTGCCTTCATGACGACCTCTTTGTCATGCTGCAACGCCTCGCACAGATCACCGAAATTCACCGTCCCACATCTAATTGCCTTCATGACGACCTCTTTGTCCTGCTGCAGCGCTGCACTCAGTCGGTGAAAGTCCTTCAGCTTGTCGTGGGAAAGTGCCTCCATGACAACCTCTTTGTCTTGCTGCAACGCCGCACTCAGTTGGTGAAAGCGGATCCCCTCATCATCATCAGAAAGTGCCTCCATGGCAAGCTCTTTGTCCTGCTGCAACGTCTCGCACAGATCACCGAAATGCACTTCAAGATACTCACGCGCTTTCATGACGACCTCCTTGTCTTGCTGCAACGCCGCACTCAGTTGATGAAAACCCGTCAGTCTTTCACCATCAAGTGCCTTCATGACGACCTCTTTATCCTGCTGCAACGCCTTGCTGACATCTGTCCACACCTCCCTGTTCTCGAGTACTTCGAGCACGAACGCCTTGTCACTGAGCCACACAGCGCTGTTTGCGCAATACGGAACAGCAACAAGCGCAACGCTGCGCTGCTCCTGCAGGCTTTTGTCCTCGACGCGGTGCCACATCGACGCGTCCTTCTTCAACGCTGCTATCACGATGTCTGCATCGGCACGCAGTGCGGCACTGGCACGCAGAAATGCCCGATGATCGCACCTCACGAACTGCAGCATCACCTCCTTGTCGTCGTGCAGCAAAGGGTGCACCCAGTGTGGCTGGATGGGCCAACGTGGCCTCGGTTTGCCACTCCTGGCAGCCTCGAGGGCATGTGCCAGCACCGCCAGAACACACTCCCGCCGCTGGCGTGCCCACACGGGGATGTCGTCCATCTGCACAGCACCGCTGCGCAGCTGCGACACAAACTCCGCCACCCCACGCACCACCCCCACCCGGCACCCGCCCGAGAAGGCGGCGACGTTGCTGATGCGCTCCGCCCCGTCACACACCACGCGCTGCCCGCCCACGCTCAACTCCACGTCCTCCCCGAACCCGAAGGCCTCGCCGCACCGCCGCTTCATCGCAGACACCGTCGCATCGGCATCGATCTCCAGAGGCTCCTCACGCCCTGACAGCGTGTCGATGGCGTGCACCTCCATCCCACACAGACACAGCCCTGTCCCGGTCTGCTGGAGGGTGTGTGTATATGTGGTCATCGTGTTTTAAGTGGGTAACCCTGCACGGATCTGTGCCCACTCCCCACCCACCCACCCCTACGTCACAGCGGACGCCCCACTCGGGTGAGAGTGTGGGGCCAACTCAGTGCCACTCCGAGGAGGAGGACGTGCAGCATAGCCAGCGTGGCGCGTGCCACAACTCTGCCGTTGGATGCAATATTCATTTCTGACCCCACCCCAAGTGAAGAGGGGCTATTGTCAGGGTGAAGAGCAGTCGCGCACATCATGCTGCGGCGTGGCTCTGCACTGCAAGTAGCCTTGCTACAAAACCTTTGGGCGAGTGTGGGGGCCTGCCCTCACTGGAGTACCGGTTGTCTGCATGCCGCTACACACACAAGGGAGGGTCTGCACGGAGGCCCCATCACTCTGCCTGTCAGACTACGCCTTTTTTGGGCCAGCTCAATCAGAAGCGGGGCGGGGGGCCCAGACCCCTGCTCAGAGACTTCCGATTCCGGGCAGGGGTGTCCGTCATCCGTCATGTGGGCTGTGCAAGGGGGGGCGGGGGCGGGAAATCTTCTTCGCGAGGAGCAGAAAAGCGGGACCGGTTCTCACGGGTGCGTACTCTAGGGGACACTATTCGCGATGCCAGCATCGCTAACACCACGAAACTCAAAACTGCAAAAAAGGAAGGATTGCCGGGTTTCTTTTGTTTTGTTATGGAGGATCCTTGAAATCGGTAGTGGACAGTAGCGGACAGGGCGGACATTTCCTTGTGGAAAAAGTGCCCGAAAAAAAAATTCGAAAAGGTCCCCCTTACAGAATTAGCCTTTTTTCAAAAAATCGGAAAATTTCGGACCGCAATTTGTACCCAAGAAAGTGCCGAATTTTCGGACTCGGTCCGATTTGAACGATTTCCGTGCCTCTTGCAACCCCCATGAGGGGGGGCTGCTGTTTCGGGTTCTTCCGGTGGTACATGCTGGGGTGTCAGGACAGGGAATCCTGCTCGCTGTACCCGGTGATCCCTGACGCAGCCAGGAAGTGGAGAGCCTTGGAACCCTGGTTGAGGCCTGTAACACCCGGCCTTCCTGCCACTTGTGGCATTGTGGAGTGGAGGTGGTTATGGAGAAGGTTCTCTCTCCGTCCGGTCGAGCACAACCGTCCTCTCCAGCCAGGGGTCATCTACTTTCCAAACAAGGGCCAGGAACATGCTCAAACAAACCAATTGATCAGAAAATCTGGCTTGCCGTGGAATCATTGAGCATTGGGGAGTGGTTTGCCCCCTTGCTGCGTATGACATGTCCATTTTTGACGATTTTTGGGCAGAATTTGGTGCGTGGGACCTTTCGATTTTCATGATTTTTTCGGAATTTCGTGGGGACCGGTACCCCATTTGAGGGCCAAAAATCTCATTTCCGAGGCCTGTGAATGGTCGCAGTGGCCTCAGATGTCCAAAAACGTTCAATTGACCTCTCCTCGAAAAAAAAATCGAAAGGTCCCCCCAGGCGTGTATCTATTTCACGGAATGAAAATAGGAATTTGGGGAAAAAATATTTTTTTGCACTATTTTTTTGCACTTTTTTCCTTTGGATTTTATTGTGACCCTACTTGGTATTGGCAGAAAATTTTTATGTTCCCGGTCTTGGATGTGCTCAAACATTCAAAAGAACACATTTTCCGTGGCCAAAAAATTTTTTGCACCCGGAGGTGGGGATGGGGGTGGTGGTCACTACTTTTTTGCACCATTTTCCTTTGGGTTTTCAGCAGAATTCTTCTATGTTCCCGGTCTTGGATGTGCTCAAACAGTCAAAAGAACACATTTTCCGGGTGCAAACAAATGTTGCACCTGGGGGGTGGAGAGGGGGGTCGGAGGGCGGTGGTGTGAGAGGCTTGCTCTCGAGCTCAAACCAACAGATGTTCACTACCGTGGCCTCCGGCGGCTGGGGGGCTCCGCCCCCCAGACCCCCCTGTGGCGTGTCTTTGCGCGACAATTTATCGTCCCCCCATGCGACATGTGCTATCTGTCAGTTGTGTTGTACTTGAGCGTATGCGACTATGGAGCCAGGCCAACAGACGTTCGCTACCGTGGCCTCCGGCGGCTGGGGGGCTCCGCCCCCCACACCCCCCTGTGGCATGTGCCTGGTCTTGGAGCCAAGTCCTTGCGCGTACGGGGCTGCGGCATGTCGGTTCCAGCACCCTCGCGGAAGGCTGGGCCCGAGCACTGATCTCTAAGAGACGAACCACCTTGCGAATGCGATCGGGTTTGCGGGCTTGCGGCCATGACATCTCGAAAGGGTCGTCATGTTTCGGGTTCGACTTGGTGGGCATCCGTGGCATGCAAGAGATGGCACACCAGGAGCCACGCAGCACCAGGTCGACCTGGATCTGATCGAGCTCAGGGGGAAGGAAGCACAGTCACCAAAGTGATATCACCGCCGGCCTCAACCACC
The DNA here is from genome assembly GCA_963210315.1 of Rhynchopus euleeides. Classification (NCBI taxonomy): domain Eukaryota; phylum Euglenozoa; class Diplonemea; order Diplonemida; family Diplonemidae; genus Rhynchopus; species Rhynchopus euleeides. The sequence continues at coordinate 1,184,020 of OY723314.1, read as the reverse complement.
AAACTGCAACCGCAGAAGTTCCGCTATTCTCACAAGGGAAGGCGCCCTGGGATGTAGCAGTGATTTGTGTGCAGCGCCATCAAGTGACACTGACCGCCTTGAACAGAGAGGTAGTGTACAGATGGCGATCAGTGAGAGGGCGTGCTGTGTCCTTCCACTTCCCCATCTACCTCCATTCGTTCACCGTTGTTGATAGCGATTTTTTCGCCATTTTTTCGAATCGTATGCATCGGTCAGGCCGAGTGAATCAAAATAGCGCAAAAATCACACCAAAATGGTCCTGGGCACGACCTTAAACTACCTAAGACCTAGGGAAGTCGTAAAACTCAACCCCACACCCCGAGGGCTCCCCCAGGCTGGTCCGCCTGGGCAACGGGGTCCCAGTGCATAGCACGGAGCACTGGGACAAAAGAGGGTCCGCCTTTTTCCGTCAACTCTGACATGGGGAGGGACAGCTGGAGCCACTGGCGGGGTGCTGTGTTGACTTCAGGGGGCTCCCAATGTGCTTCGGCACACCGGGTTCTTGGCCTGCGGCGGCATGGTAGTCGGTCAGAGAGGCCAGCGCTTGGTCGGGGACTACTCAGAGAGGGCGTGTGCGGACTTCAGGGGGCTCCCAACGTGCATCTGCACACCGGGTTCTTGGCCTGCGGACGTAGATTGCCTAAAGGTTTAGAAACCGGCCGAGCCCGTGGGGGTGACGAACGTACTGCCGGCCCGGGATTGTCAAGGTTCTTTCCCCAGATGGCTCACCAGTACCACCAAACCACACGGAGAGCAAAACCGCCGGGGAGGGGGTGGGGGAAGGTGGGAAGGGCGGCATGCCGAACTACAGCAAGGATGGCCAACAATGCGATCACTGCAAACAAGGCATGGGACACAAGAGGGAAAAAAAAAGGTCCTGGGTAAGACGTTAAACTGCCTGGGGGGGCCGTCCCCGGACCATGACGGGTGCCTGCACCAGGAGTCTAGCACGGCCGTGGTCCAGGGCATGACCGAAAACTGCTTGGGTACCGAGGCTCCCCAGACCAGGAAGGGTGGAGACACCTGGAGTCTAAATAGTCACACCACGTCAGGCCAGACCTTCGCATTGCACTCCGCGAAGACTGCCACACAGCCGCGGGGCAGGTGTGCAGCCTGTGGAAAACCTCGTACAGAAAAGGGTCGGCGACCGCCCGCCCCCAGTCTGAGAGGCATCAGCCGAATCTCGGTGGAGGCGGGCACAAAACAAAAGGGAGAGTCGTCACTGTGCATATCAGCACGGTCCCGCCCTCTGTGCCAGACCAACACACCACCAAAGGAAAAGAGGAAGAGGCGACGTAAGGCAATGCCTCCGTGCGGCCAGGAGAACACGAAATAGCGACCCCCTCAACGGGGAATGCTACGAGCACGGCCAAAAATCGTTCAAAAATCGTTCAAATCTGTGTCTGAGGCACAGAAATCGTGCAAAAAAGCACCCAAAAAAAGTGCAAAAAAACCAAAATAGGATTTCGAAAATCGGCCAAAATACCCCCAAAATAGAGCCACACCTGGGTCCCCCCTACTGGCACCCCGGATTAGGACATGTCTCTGGGGGTGTCCGGGGGGCATTTTTGGCCCATTTTTGGCTGGGGAAAATGGGCCATTTTTCACGATTTTTTCGGTTTTTTGTCCGGACCGGCACCGCATTTGAGGGGCAAAAATCTGATTTCCGAGGCCCGGGAATGGTCGCAGTGGCTTCATTTGGCCAAAAACGTTCAATTTACCCTTCCCCAAAAAAAATTCGAAAGGGTCCCCCTACAAATCGCCGGTCTTAGGAATTTTTTTTTTGGGCACCCAGATTTCAAAAATTTTCAAACTATTTTCTGGACCAAAAATCAAACTATTGAGGTCCTGGCCGGACATGTCCGGGGGGGGGGGGGGGGTCAAAATTGGATTTCCCGAATTTCCGGGTCCGGACATGTCCGCCCGGACATCCGGACACCAGAAAATGTCCGCCCGGACATGTCCGCCCTGTCCGGGGCGGACATTTCTGGATGTCCGGATGTCCGCCCGGACATGTCCGGGCGGGAAATTCGGGAAATGTCCGGGGGGGGGGGGGGGCACGGTGGGATCTTGTAAATTTTACATGTATAACTACAAGTATAATACATGTACCGTATACGTAAATATTTTGGAACGTAAATATTATGGAACGTAAATATTATGGAACGTAAATATTTTGGAACGCTGGTGGGTTGGCGTTCCAGATTTTTTTCGTTCCATAATATTTACAGGGCTTTCTGCGACTCGGGGACTTGGACCAGGTGATCGGACGGCATACAGAGTCCCTGACGGGACCTACTCGTGCACTTTTCGCGCGATTCCTGACGCAAGCCGTCCTCACCACCGAGTCCCCAACTGGCCCTGTAAATATTATGGAACGGACCGGCCAAAAATGGGCCCGTTCCATAATATTTACGTTCCATAATATTTACGTATACGGTATTATACATGTATAATACTTGCATGTCAACTATTATACATGTATAATACATGTACCGTAAACGGAAATATTGTGGACCGTAATAAAGGTGAACCGTACTATAGGTGGACCGTAAAAAAGATGGAACAAATGGGATTTTTCCGGAACTTGGAACATTTTTACGGTCCACCTATTTTACGGTTGGGATAGTGGACTTGGCGGTTTTTTTTACGAGTTCCTTCGTGACGAAGTCGCGAAGGAACCAAGGAAATCGTACGACTGAAGCTGCAGGATTAACACCACAGAGCCTCAGCACAGAGTGTGCGCTCACCATCGTCCGGGAACTGTTCTCCCACAGTTACTGCAGGGTGTACTACACTAAAGGAGTACGATTTCCCTGAATTTTCCGGGCACTGATTCACGAATTTACATCTGGAGGGAGCCCGGTGGTCTCAGCTTCTGTCTGCGCGCCCTGCCGTACTGTGGCTGCTTTTGTGGGCTCGTGCATCAGGTTCTACTTTTACTTCTACCGGAACGCTCCTTGCATGGTACTACACTTCTCGAGGTGTGGTGGTGGGTGAGTCTCGAGGTGAGTGGTGGTGATCGTGCCCTTTCCACACGCAGGGAGGACTTGCTTCTCTTGCTGGTGTTGGTTGCGGTGGTGGAGGGAGGGTCCAAAGCTGGGAGGTCGGGAGGCCTACGTGCGGGAGTCTGCGGCGTGGAGGCCGCAGTCCGCGCCCCGCAACCCACCAGCCCGCGGGCGAAAATCGCATTGTCTTTTCCATATGCAGTCCCAATAAATGGTGGACCGTAAAAAAGATGGAACGTTTGGCCTTTTTTTGGGAACTTGGAACATTTTTACGGTCCACCCTTTTTCCGTTTACGGTATATGCCTGAAATATACATGTAAAATACATGTATATCAAGTAAAAATACAAGTATAATACTTGCATGTCAACTATTATACTTGTATTTTTACTTGATATACATGTATTTTACATGCATAATACTTGTCATGCAAGTATTATACATGTAAAATACTTGCATGACAAGTAAAATACTTGCATGCAAGTAAAATACATGTATTTTACTTGCATGCAAGTATTTTACTTGTCATGCAAGTATTATACATGTATTTTACTTGTCATGCAAGTATTTTACATGTATAATACTTGCATGACAAGTATTATACATGTAAAATACATGTAAATGCCTGAAAGATACATGTAAAATACATGTACCGTAAACGGAAATATTGTGGACCGTAATAAAGGTGAACCGTACTATAGGTGGACCGTAAAAAAGATGGAACAAATGGGATTTTTCCGGAACTTGGAACATTTTTACGGTCCACCTATTTTACGGTTGGGATCGTGGACTTGGCGGTTTTTTTTACGAGTTCCTTCGCGACGAAGTCGCGAAGGAACCAAGGAAATCGTACGACTGAAGCTGCAGGATTAACACCACAGGGCCTCAGCACAGAGTGTGCGCTCACCATCGTCCGGGAACTGTTCTCCCACAGTTACTGCAGGGTGTACTACACTAAAGGAGTACGATTTCCCTTAATTTTCCGGGCACTGATTCACGAATTTACATCTGGAGGGAGCCCGGTGGTCTCAGCTTCTGTCTGCGCGCCCTGCCGTACTGTGGCTGCTTTTGTGGGCTCGTGCAGCAGGTTCTACTTTTACTTCTACCGGAATGCTCCTTGCATGGTACTACACTTCTCGAGGTGTGGTGGTGGGTGAGTCTCGAGGTGAGTGGTGGTGATCGTGCCTTTTCCACACGCAGGGAGGACTTGCTTCTCTTGCTGGTGTTGGTTGCGGTGGTGGAGGGAGGGTCCAAAGCTGGGAGGTCGGGAGGCCTACGTGTGGGTGTCTGCGGCGTGGAGGCCGCAGTCCGCGCCCCGCAACCCACCAGCCCGCGGGCGAAAAACGCATTGTCTTTTCCATATTCAGTCCCAATAAATGGTGGACCGTAAAAAAGATGGAACGTTTGGCCTTTTTTTGGGAACTTGGAACATTTTTACGGTCCACCCTTTTTCCGTTTACGGTATATCAAGTAAAAATACAAGTATAATAGTTGACATGCAAGTATTATACTTGTATTTTTACTTGATATACATGTATTTTACATGTATATTTCAGGCATATACATGTATTATACATGTATAATAGTTGACATGCAAGTATTATACATGTATAATACATGTATATACCGTATACGTAAATATTATGGAACGTAAATATTATGGAACGGGCCCATTTTTGGCCGGTCCGTTCCATAATATTTACGTTCCAAAATATTTACAGGGCCAGTTGGGGACTCGGTGGTGAGGACGGCTTGCGTCAGGAATCGCGCGAAAAGTGCACGAGTAGGTCCCGTCAGGGACTCTGCATGCCGTCCGATCACCTGGTCCAAGTCCCCGAGTCGCAGAAAGCCCTGTAAATATTATGGAACGAAAAAAATCTGGAACGCCAACCCACCAGCGTTCCAAAATATTTACGTTCCATAATATTTACGTTCCATAATATTTACGTTCCAAAATATTTACGTATACGGTACTTGTAGTTATACATGTAAAATTTACAAGATCCCACCGTGGGGGGGTCAAAATTGGACCCGGACATCCGGACACCCGGATTTCCCGGTCCGGGCATGTCCGCCCTGTCCGCCCTGAAAACGCCTAAGGGGCCGGGGGAAATCCAGGAAATTCGGGAAATCCAGGAATATGAAGAATCCTCCTATGTGCAACCTTCTGGTCCCCTGCACGTTGGGGCATGGAGTGTAGGTGAACAAAACATTGCTCCCACTGGGGGTCTTCGCTGGTCGACAAACTTCGACAAACTTCGTCAGTTTTCAGCCAATTCAACAGGAAATGCACCAAAATGCACTGACGACCACCCCGTAGCGAAGACCCCCACTGCAACCTTTTTCGATCTGAACGCCTTCCGTGAGGCACGGTGCGTTGGTCACAAATACTTCGGGATCCCCTCTGACCTCTGTCCTGTGAGAGTTGCATTGGACGCTTCCACCTGTCACAAAATAATAGAAAATTGGGGAAACTATGATGAGTCGTGACCAGGGGATAAGATAGGTCTGGTTTTCCGGTTTTCAAAACCAGGGTTTCCCGGTTCCCGGTTTTCTGGAAAAAAAAAAAAGGTCGGTCTCATTTTTGGCGGTTTTTTTTGTGACTTTGGGACAGTAAAACAGTCAGAAAAAACGCCATAAAAAAATAGAAAGTGACCCCATCGTGATCCGCACAGAGCCCAAATAGTCCAAAGAAGGCAGAGAAGCGGAGAAGAAAAAATGGACCTAGCGGGTGGCCCGGTGGGTGGTGATGCCCTCGTCATGCAGGTCTCTTCTGTTTTGAAGGTGCACACATGGTGGACTCCAGCCACCATGTCTAAGAGGGAGTCTAAGACTGCAGTCTGTACTGGAGACGGGAGTCTATTTTCCAGCTAGTTTACGCTCAGACTCCCGCTAGTTGAGACTCATGGGAGACACACGGTGTACTCCAGCGGAGGTAGGGTAACCTCCGCTGGAGTTCACCGTGTCGTCTGCCTCTGTGCAGCGTCACTCGGTGCCATCGAATACATGGCGACAGCCCACCAACTCGAGACAGATCTGCTTGTCTGGAGGGCTGAGACGAGAACACGAACGACTTTCAAGCAGTCTTGAAGGTCGCCAAGCCTATTGGGGGCAACTAACAGATGAGATTTGTTTGTTGCCTGTCGTCACAGCTAGGTGCCCATCTCCTCGAAAACTCTCGTCTAGGCTCTACGTGGCGGAGATCTCGTGGACCCTTTGGCCATGACAAGGTCTGCCGTGCATCCACTCCACCCACAACGCACACCTGTCACGAGTGGTCGCTCCCACGTCCTCCTCCACCCTGAAGGTTGAACCCTCAAGGACCAGTGATCTCCTGCTGGCCGGGCTGCGATACAGTGAAGCCTTCCTACTTACAAGCGAATCCAGACTGTAGGGAACAGATGTTCACTACCGTGGCCTCCGGCGGCTGGGGGGCTCCGCCCCCCAGACCCCCCTGCGTAAAAACATTGCACCAGACCGGTTTTTTGGCCGAGAGTCCAAACTTTCAAAGCAGCTGCTGCGCCTGCCCCACCAAGCAGCCTCAGTACGACAGGACGCGCGCAGGCACTGGGCCCTCTCAGATTCTGGGAGGGTTTGCGCGGGTCGCGCGCGCCGAAGGCGCGCGCGAAAAATTTTCAAAACCAGAAAAACCGGAAAACGGCGCCAGAAAAAAAGTCTATCTTATACCCTGGTCGTGACACGCACAACAAAAAAAAAGGACACGCGGGGTTGAAAAAGCAACCGCAGGTTGTGACTTGGGATGGTGGTTCCGACAGCGTGACGGATACCTTTGCACAGGCAAGAAAGGGAGGGAGCAGATGGGCTGGCCCGTCGCTCGTCTCCCCCCTTCCCCCCGCTGGGGGGGTGGGGGGGGGAGGGGAGGAGCCGCAGATCTCGCAAATCCCGCAAACCCGGGGGCGGACAAGAGGGATCGGAAAGGTGGCCAGAGGGAGAACAGGCAGGGCGACGTGCCGTGTGCCAAATGTGCAGAGATGCACAATTCGATAAATACATATCATCACGGTGTGAACGGGTCACAAAAGAAACAAGTCAAAAAAGATAAGGCTGTTGTTTGTGCGCCAAATCCGAAAAAAAGCCAAAGAGTGGTGCCCCTGAAAGGGCTGATTTACGTAGTCCTCACGTCGTTGCTATCGGGTTTTCAGGGGCACCAAAAGAGCTCTCCGACCTCCCCCCTCCCCCCCGCCGGCGCAGCAAGTCAACTCCTGACCGGGGCGGGGGGTGGGGAGGCATGCAGAACACAGGTCGGCCCACATACCGCGGGAGGAGACTCGGGAGAGGAAGTGTTTTGCTACCCCGCCTTGCCGTGGCGTCAGTGTGCGAGGCGCAAGGCGCAGGCGGGGCATGGTGGGGGTGGGACGAAGGGTTGGAGTGCGGTGGGTCTGCCTGCTGCGGGCGGCGGAAGAGCAGGGGGTGGCGCAGCGATGCAGAACGGAGGAAACTCATAATTCAGAGAAACTGTCGTTCTGCGGTGGTCGCTGCGTGTCCCTGCTGTACGCACCGGCGGCAGCAGAGAGAAGAGAGAGAAGAGAGAGAGAGAGAGGGAGAGTACGATGGATGTAAGGAGACACACAAGGCGCAGGCGTGGCTTGTGTTCAGAGCAGGCGCGACTTGTGGGCTCTGATACGGCGTCACACAGGCGCACTCACTTGCGTGAGTCTTGATGCCGTCATGCCGGACGCGCCGAAGGCGCCCTGCACTGTGCACACTGGTGTTGTGGTGAGTGCAGGGATGCCCGAGCCCGTGGGGTGGGGGGGGAACACAGCTAGTAAAAGCTAGTCTTCGGTTGGCAGCGGGGTGTTGTGAAGTGGCGGGTGGGTTCAGCTTTACACAAGGTCAGCTGCGCCCGACGACGGGGTGGGCACGTACTCCGGCTCCTTTTGCACGTCCGTGCACTCCACCTCGCACAGCACCTCGTGGATGGACATCTCGTTGTGTGTGCGGCGCTGGTGCACCACCACCGCAGCAATCCCGGCACCCACGCACAGGGCGCCGAGCACGCCCACCAGTGCCCACACCCACCCCTTGTCGGAGGAGGGCGACGGCGGGGTGTCGGATGTGGGCTGCTGCGACGTGCCCAGGACGCGCACCTCGGGGCCAGCCTTGCCGCCCAGCGACCCCGTCTGCACCTGCGTGTCGATCTGCTGCACAGCCTGCACAACTGCGGCCTCCGACGTGCCGGTCACCGCGTAGTCGACGTAGAGCTCGTCCTGTGCCTGCGCCACCTCGGCCAGCACAGACGCGGCGCGCCCTGCAGACGGCAGCCACTGCTGCACGGCGGCACGCTCCTCCGCCAGCAGCTCCATGTTCCACCCGTGCGGCACAGGCACGTGTGTGCTGTTGGCCTTCACCCCGAACCCCCGCACGACGAGGCGGGTGGGGTCCTGCTGCAGCAGCGCCGACGCCGCCAGCAGCGCCCAGCGCAGACGGCGCAGCACCTTCTTGGGGTTGGCCACCAGCTCCGACAGCAGCCCCTCCACCTTGAGCTGCAGGTCACGCCGTGCCACCCCAGCAGCACGCTCCTCTGCCTCGCGCGCCTGGTCCAGACGTGCCTGCTCCGCCTGCCACGCGTCGCTGCACGCCACACCCTTGCGGTCGCAGCAGTACTCGCGCTGCCTCGTCCCCATCAGCGCCGCATCCACGTCGCACGTCTGTGCACACCCCGTGTCCTTCGCACGGCAGCACCACGCCTCCTGTGCGGAGTCCCACGTCGTCGAGGGGGACGCGAAGCACTGGTAGGGCGCAGGGCACCCGATGTCGAACAGGCTGCAGCACTGCCCAGAGAAGGTGGTCGCGTTGGCAAAGAGCCCGGCCTGCTCCTCCGCCAGGCAGAGGCGCTGCTGTGCGATGCGGTCAGTGGTCGGCACCGGCACACCCGAGCTGCCAGGGGAGGTGGTGTTCCAGGGGTACGTCCCGTTGGAGGGAGTGTACGTCCACGGCATCGGCGCAGTCGTGTTCCATGGGTACGTTCCGTTGGAAGGAGTGTACGTCCAGGGCATGGGCGCGGTTGTGTTCCACGTCCCGTTCGACGGAGTGTACGTCCAAGGCATCGGCGCAGTCGTGTTCCACGGATATGTTCCGTTGGAAGGGGTGTACGTCCAGGGCATGGGCGCAGTCGTGTTCCAGGGGTAAGTCCCGTTCGACGGAGTGTACGTCCACGGCATCGGTGCAGTCGTGTTCCACGGGTAGGTCCCGTTGGAAGGGGTGTACGTCCAGGGCATGGGCGCAGTCGTGTTCCAGGGGTACGTACCGTTGGAAGGAGTGTACGTCCACGGCATGGGCGCGGTTGTGTTCCACGTCCCGTTCGACGGAGTGTACGTCCAAGGCATCGGCGCGGTCGTGTTCCACGGGTAAGTCCCGTTGGAAGGAGTGTACGGCGTAGTTGTGTTCCACGGGTATGTTCCGTTCGAAGGGGTGTACGTCCAGGGCATGGGCGCAGTCGTGTTCCATGGGTAAGTCCCGTTCGATGGAGTGTACGTCCACGGCATCGGTGCAGTCGTGTTCCACGGGTAAGTCCCGTTGGAAGGAGTGTACGGCGTAGTCGTGTTCCACGGGTATGTTCCGTTCGAAGGGGTGTACGTCCAGGGCATGGGCGCAGTCGTGTTCCAGGGGTAGGTCCCATTCGACGGAGTGGACGGCCATGCCGTCGGCGCAGTTGTGTTCCACGGGTAGGTCCCGTTGGGGGGAGAGTACGTCCAAGGCATCGGCGCGGTGGTGTTCCAGGGGTACGACCCGTTGGAAGGAGTGGACGGCCAGGCCGTCGGCGCAGTTGTGTTCCAGGAGCTCGCACTGTCGGTGCTGTTCTTGTCTGCTGGATCAGTCCCGTTGACTCTCCCGCTCGTGACCTGCGCCGGCTGCTGCGCCGCCACCAGCACGACGCATGATGTGAGGAGTGCTGCGCGCATTGTGCTGTGTGTCCCTGTAAGTGGCCTGTGTGAGAAGAAGCACAAACCCCCACCGACACACCCCTGTGTCGAAAGCACCACAGAGCCCCACGACAAGCAACTGGGGGCCGGGGTGTGGGTGCAACTGGGCTGGCGGCTGGCACCGGAACTGGCACCGAGGGTGCCTTCGCACGTTGCCCTCCTTTCTACTCTTCTGCCAACGTACATCCTGGGGCGAGCCCCGAGAACACCCCCCCCCCCTCCCAGCTTCAGGGGGTTCTGTCTACAATGCAGCACCCCCGCCTCAAGAACGGGCGAGGTGTGTAACTGACCACCCTCCCACACGGCACGACGCAACGCTGCCCTACTCTACAGGCACCCGACACCACGACACCACATCACACTGCCACACCACCGAGAACACACTCAGCACACCGCTGCGCTTTCCATCATCCACACCTCCAGCAAGACACGTCCCAGACAGCTCACCGCACCACCCCCTCCTCAACAAACCGTTCCACACGGTGCAGCTTTGTTGGGCTTGCTTGAGTGAGTATCTCAGAGCTCAGCCCTCACCTCGCGTTCTTTGCCAGGCTCCATCTGCATCATGCCAAACAGGGGGTCGCCGTCTGTGATGCCGCAGACGTTGTGCCCGTGCAGCAGCCGCACGTAGCCCGACTCGCCCCACCCAGTGCCCCACGAGTTCTTCACAATCCAGTGCCTGAGGGGTGCCGTGTGTGGTTGCGGAAGCGCCACGGCAGGGATGGGAGATGGGGGTGTATTGAAATAGAAGCCAAAGGAAGCACAAGGATGATCCCCCTTCACTCGTCATGAAGGGTTGTGTCTGAGATGCAGCGCTATGTCCGTGGTGGTAAGACGGGGGGGTGGGGGGGGTGGGGAGAGAGAAACGTGGTGTCTTTGTTTGTCCCAAGGAGACATCCGCCGGGATCGCGCCCCCGTTTGCAGTATAACCCACCCCCTCACCCCCACCCCCACCCCCACCCCCACCCCCCCCGTCACTTTGCATACCGCTTGCCGCCCTCAAGCGCGGACCCCACCACTGCGACAGCCTGGCTCACATGCCCCTCACAGCCGCAGTCCGACACCACACCAGACACATACGACCGCAGCGCATCCGCACAGATCTGAACCGTAAACGGACCCCACCCCTGCAGGAACACGAGGTACTGGTCCTCCGACCGCGGCAGCTCGCCGATACCCTGCACCCCCGCCAGCGGGGTCCGTGGGGCCGCCGCCAGCCGGCAGCCCGGCGCCTCCCCGCCCCCCTCCTCGCCGTACGCCTCTGCGGAGTGCAGCCGCCGCCGCACCGCGTGCGACAGCGCCTCACGGGGCGTGCCCCCCCGACACCCGCGGCACCCCTCGGCACAGCGCAGCAGCTGCTCCGCAGACAGGGCCTGCAGGGGCCAGCCACCCAGGACGCGGTGTGCCTCCGCCACCGCGACCGCGGCGTGGGCGTAGCCGCTGGCACAGCCCTTGTGCTGTGCTCGCACAGGGGTGGTGTGGGACCCACGCCAGTCCACCTCCTTTGCCAGCGCCGCGCGCACCTGCGCCTCGGAGAAGAGTGGCGCGATCCCCTGCCCCGCCTGCACAGCTGCCTGCGACAGCAGCCCCCGGAACTCCTCTTGAGTCCAGTCAGACAGGCTGTTCGCACCGAACCTCGCCGCGGGGTTGCGCGCATTCATGCGTGCCGCCTCCAAAAGGGACTGTGCGTACCCCTCCTCTGCGCTGTCCCTGTCAGCCTGCCCGTCGTAGCGCCGCCCCTGCCTGGCTGCCCAGAGGTCGAAGCCATCCCCAGCAGGCGAGGGCGAGGCTGTGCTGGGGAGGACGGCAAGGAGGAGCAGCAGGGGGGCCGGTGGCAGTAGTGTCCCAGAGACAGTGCGCCGGTGTGTATGCCCGTGCATTGTTCCCGGCAAGGGCGGTGTGGCGGGAGGGAAAGAGGGGGGGAGGGTGTCCTGTGTGTGGTGGAAGTTGAGAGAGAGAGAGAGAGAGACGTGGGGCACGGGTGTCGAGTCGCAGCAGCAGCGCTCCTTCCTGAAGAAACACCTGTGTCTGTGGGGGGGGGGGGGGGGATCGGGGGGGGGGGGGAGGGGGAGGGGGAGAAGGGGGGGGGACCTTAGCTTGTTTTTGAGCGTACAATCCTATTCCCTGAATACGAATCTTCTCGGAGTCGGAGGTTTTCTAGTTATATGGTGCTGGAGGGGGGGGGGTGGGTGGGATGGTGGGAGAGAGTGGCCCTTCAAAAGGGCCCTTAGAGTGTGTTACAGTTTCATTTCTGGATACATTACAAATGCTAAGTTGGACAATGGACAACAGCAGGCGGTGGCGGGGGTGGGGGAGGTGGCAGTGCGATAGCAGGGGACGGGCGATTGGCGGAGAGTGCCAATCCCCATGCTGCTTTTATAGATTTAAACACACAGGGGGTGGTGGGGGGTGATGTAGATTGGGTGGCGCGTGGGGGGGGGGGGGGGGCGCGGAGACACGGTGGGATCTTGTAAATTTTACATGTAAAAATACCGATTTTTACATGTATTATACATGTATAATACTTGCATGTCAACTATTATACATGTATAATACATGTACCGTATACGTAAATATTTTGGAACGTAAATATTATGGAACGTAAATATTTTGGAACGCTGGTGGGTTGGCGTTCCAGATTTTTTTCGTTCCATAATATTTACAGGGCTTTCTGCGACTCGGGGACTTGGACCAGGTGATCGGACGGCATACAGAGTCCCTGACGGGACCTACTCGTGCACTTTTCGCGCGATTCCTGACGCAAGCCGTCCTCACCACCGAGTCCCCAACTGGCCCTGTAAATATTATGGAACGTAAATATTATGGAACGGACCGGCCAAAAATGGGCCCGTTCCATAATATTTACGTTCCATAATATTTACGTATACGGTATATGCCTGAAATATACATGTAAAATACATGTACCGTATACGTAAATATTTTGGAACGTAAATATTATGGAACGTAAATATTATGGAACGTAAATATTTTGGAACGCTGGTGGGTTGGCGTTCCAGATTTTTTTCGTTCCATAATATTTACAGGGCTTTCTGCGACTCGGGGACTTGGACCAGGTGATCGGACGGCATACAGAGTCCCTGACGGGACCTACTCGTGCACTTTTCGTGCGATTCCTGAGGCAAGCCATCCTCACCACTGAGTCCCCAACTGGCCCTGTAAATATTTTGGAACGTAAATATTATGGAACGGACCGGGCAAAAATGGGCCCGTTCCATAATATTTACGTTCCATAATATTTACGTATACGGTATATCAAGCAAAAATACATGTATAATAGTTGACATGTCAACTATTATACATGTATTTTTACTTGATACCGTAAACGGAAAAAGGGTGGACCGTAAAAATGTTCCAAGTTCCCAAAAAAAGGCCAAACGTTCCATCTTTTTTACGGTCCACCATTTATTGGGACTGAATATGGAAAAGACAATGCGATTTTCGCCCGCGGGCTGGTGGGTTGCGGGGCGCGGACTGCGGCCTCCACGCCGCAGACTCCCGCACGTAGGCCTCCCGACCTCCCAGCTTTGGACCCTCCCTCCACCACCGCAACCAACACCAGCAAGAGAAGCAAGTCCTCCCTGCGTGTGGAAAGGGCACGATCACCACCACTCACCTCGAGACTCACCCACCACCACACCTCGAGAAGTGTAGTACCATGCAAGGAGCGTTCCGGTAGAAGTAAAAGTAGAACCTGCTGCACGAGCCCACAAAAGCAGCCACAGTACGGCAGGGCGCGCAGACAGAAGCTGAGACCACCGGGCTCCCTCCAGATGTAAATTCGTGAATCAGTGCCCGGAAAATTCAGGGAAATCGTACTCCTTTAGTGTAGTACACCCTGCAGTAACTGTGGGAGAACAGTTCCCGGACGATGGTGAGCGCACACTCTGTGTTGAGGCCCTGCGGTGTTAATCCTGCAGCTTCAGTCGTGCGATTTCCTTGGTTCCTTCGCGACTTCGTCGAAGGAATTCGTAAAAAAAAACCGCCAAGTCCACTATCCCAACCGTAAAATAGGTGGACCGTAAAAATGTTCCAAGTTCCGGAAAAATCCCATTTGTTCCATCTTTTTTACGGTCCACCTATAGTACGGTTCACCTTTATTACGGTCCACAATATTTCCGTTTACGGTATACATGTATTTTACATGTATATTTCATGCATTTACATGTATTTTACATGTATAATACTTGTCATGCAAGTATTATACATGTAAAATACTTGCACGACAAGTAAAATACATGTATAATACTTGCATGACAAGTAAAATACTTGCATGCAAGTAAAATACATGTATTTTACTTGCATGCAAGTATTTTACTTGCCATGCAAGTATTTTACATGTATAATACTTGCATGACAAGTATTATACATGTAAAATACATGTAAATGCATGAAATATACATGTAAAATACATGTATATCAAGTAAAAATACATGTATAATAGTTGACATGCAACTATTATACATGTATTTTTACTTGATATACATGTATTTTACATGTATATTTCAGGCATATACATGTATTATACATGTATAATAGTTGACATGCAAGTATTATACATGTATAATACATGTAAAAATCAGTATTTTTACATGTAAAATTTACAAGATCCCACCGTGGAAGGCGTAAAACGCCCCACCACCACCACCCCTTTAAAAACAGAATACAAATCGCACACCCAATATATTGCTCTCTAGAAGCTACAGAAATAAAGCAGAAGAACATCGCAAACGCACTACACCCCCCTCCCCTCCCCATACACAACTCTGAGCACACCGGTGTGTAAAAAATACCGACATGCTTCACCCCCATGTTCCACAACGCCAATCGTCCTCCCCACCTCCCCCTCGAGATGTGTGGCATTTCAGATTCCTGAAACCCTTTGTTTGTGCCGCCAAACCCGGGGTGAACAAAGACCCTCACGTTTGCTTATTCCCTGATGAAGGTTTTCAGGTGTGAATGCGCCGCACACGTCATGCAGCAACAAGGCAAAGGTATACGGTGTTTGTCACCCAAAGGCGCTGCCAACTTATCCTATTTTTTTTTCAAAAACCCCCCCTTATTCACCCCGCCTTGTTGTAAACCCACGGCTTGTGCGGCCGGATCTCCTCCTCGTCCAGGAGGTGCTTATACGGCCCACCTGCCGGGACCCACGCAGGCCCCTTCAGCTCCACCCCCTTCTCCGGGTCTTTGTAGTGCGAGAGGAACTGGTCCTTCCCCTTCGACATGGCACGCTTCCGGCGGGCCAGGCGGGCAAACTCCTGCCGCAGCTGGTCCAGCTCCAGCTGCAGCTTGTCGTTGAGCCGCTGCAGCTCCGCAACCTGCGCGAGGAGGCGGTCCACCTGGTTCTGCAGGTCCCTGCAGCGGGGCTCCAGCAGGCGGTATCCCTCCAGCTCCTCTTGGAGCTCTGCGACCTGCTTCTCCAGCTCCGCGATCCTCGCCTTCAGGGCTTCGATCTCCGCATCCCTGTCCTCTATCACCTTCCGCAGGGCGTGGATCTCCTCTGCATTCTCGCAGAGCTCGCGGAGCGCATCCTCCATCCTGCCGTGCATTCTCTTGCAGGCATCCTTCACAGCGTCAACCGCATCTTCGATAACCTCGGGGTTTGTCCGGTTTCTATCCGGGAGTTTTTTATCGAGGGGGATGTCGGGTGCCCACTCCATGCGGAACTCCGCATTGATGGTGTGCGGCAGAGCGTAGTACTCACAGTGCAGCAGCCCCTGCCGCAGCGCGTCTATCTCCCGCCTCGCCTCCGCCAGCTCCCCCTCCAGCCGATCCGCCCGCAGCTTCGACTCGCTCTCTGCCTCCGCCGGAGGCCCCTTCCCCGTCGCCCGCATAATCTTCGCCACCGCAGACCCAGGCTTCCCCCCGCTGGCATCGTGCAACAGCTTAAACCCAGCCCCCCCTGTTCTGGAGGGAACCTTCCCCTTCCACGCCCCTCCGATAACCTTGTTGTGTGGGGTCGGGTCGCGCGGCTCCTTCTCCCGCGGGGCATCTCCAGCCCCATACCCCGGCTCGCGTGGGGAGTAGGCACGGGTCTCGTGGAAGCTTCCCGGGAGGCCTTCCCGACCTCTGCGCGGCCCCCCCGCCCCCCCGCAGTAGGCGCGGCGCTTTGGAGAGAGGTCGCCAGGGGAGAGGACATCGCGGATGGGGGCCTGGCGCCGGGGGGAGCTCCCGCGGAAGATGTCGCCGACGATCGCCGAGGGGTGGAGGGACACCGGGCGGAGCACCGGGGTGCACGGTGCGACGGCGATGCTGACGCAGGGCAGGTGTGGCGGCGGTGGTGGTGTGGGGTACAGGGTGGTGGTTGCGGCAGGGTGTCTCGCAGCAGCAGCCGCTGCTGCTGCCGCCTCGCGGCGGGGGGAGATGTCGCGGTAGCGGCTGGGGGTGGTGGTGGTGGTGGTGGTGATGGTGTGCCCGGCAGCAGCAGCAGCAGCAGCAACAGCCGCCTCGCGGCGGGGGGAGACGTCGCGGTAGCGGCTGGAGGTGGTGGTGGAGGGGGTGGTGGCGGCGGCGGCGGAGGAGGAGGAGTGAGGGGCAGTGGAAGGCATGTGGGCAGACCGGATGCCACCCATCAGGTGGTGCAGGGGCACGCCGCTCCCTCCGGCGGGGTGGGGCATGGTTAGGGGGGGTGGGGTGGCGGTGGCGGTGGTGTGTAAGCTGTTGTGTGGTTGGAGGTGAGTGGAGGGGGGAGGGGGAGATGGGGAGCAGAGCCAGTGCGGAATTGAGCTGAAATTCAGAAATTCAGAACTTCAGAAAATCAGAAAATCACACTAAACGTGTGTGGATGCGTGGGGAGGGATGGGAGGGGGTGGGGGGGGTGGGGACGCTTTCTGCAGAGACAGCCTGTTGCGGGTATTGTGTGTGTGCGTGTGACAGAATCTTTCTGATGTATTTTTTTGACATGGTTTTTTGTTCCTCGTCCTCCTCCCCCCTCCCCCACCTAAAACCACTTGAACCCGACAACTGATACGTGCGTTGGGCCATTTATTTTCTTTTGCATAAAGTTCTGTCGCGTCGGGAGGGCTTGGCCAGGGCTTGTCTTGTTGGGTGGGAAGAGGAACGGGGAGGGAAGGGGGTGTGCTGGCTGTTGTTGTTGTTGTTTTTCTTGAGAAAAATAGAAGCGCGGCAAAAAACAAATCCCCCCGTGATTTTCCCTTTCAGCTTCTTCTCCTTTGTTTGATGCGCTGAAGCTTCCACCAAAAAACAGGATAAACAGAAGAAAGGGCGTTGTATTAAGCCACTCTCACACCCCTCCCTTTCCCACCCCACCCCTCCTCCCCACGACACCACCACCCCCGCCCCCCCCCCCCCCCCCCAACCAATAGCAAACCCACGCGTATTTTTCAGGAGGGCGATCCGTGTTCCGCAAAAAAGTATCAAAAAAAACCAGAATCGAACAGGAGAGCGCCTCGCCTGGGTGGGTTTGTGCAGCACGCTCAGCACGCACACCCCACACCCTGGTCTGAACCGAGAAACACACACGGGCATGTTATTGACTTCCTTCTCCGGTGGACTACCCCCGATGGGCGAGGCAAAGGGGTAGATGAGAAGGAGAAGGCGAGAGGGGGTGGGGTGTCCGGCCTGACCTGGCCTAGAAATCAGGGCACAAATCAAAAGTAAAGATGAGGCGTTGTGTTGGGCGCAGCCTTTTTTTTTGTGCTGAAATATGTATATTCCAAACGATCTCCCGGTCGGGGGGGGGGGGAGACCCGCACCCTTCCCAGCACGCACACACAGCAACACACAATCCCACCCCCCCCCCCCACCCTCCCCTCCCCCACAAACGCTCCGCAAAAAAAAATCAAAGCATAATCCGGGCGGCATAAAAACAACGACTTCGCCGCGCGATAGCAAACACCTTTGGGTTAGAGCATGCTCTGTGGGCCAAAGCAAAAGGGGGTTTGGGGGGGGAAATTTTTTTTGAATGGCCGAGGGGGTGGGGGGTGGGGGGGAGGGATAAGGGCGTTCCACCCGTACACATGACACCCCTTCCTCCCCCCTCCCCCCCACCACTCGCTCTCTGCTGTACTCTTCTTTTGAGGGGGGGGGAGGGCTGCATTATCTCTCTGCTGTAGGGATATCAAGATAAGAGGGAGAGGGGAAGGGGTGGGTGGGGTGGGCAGAAGTGCCCACCTCCACCACCCACCCCCCCCCCCCCCCCACTCCACTCTGCGGAACAGCACACAGCGGTACAGCGGGACACTACACACACACACACACACACACACACATGTACAACACAGATTGCATTTATTTTTCTTCCACCTCGATGTTCTTCTTCCTCTCCCACACACAAAAAACACAAAAAAATCATGACAAAAGCAAGAAGGGTGTGGTTGGGGGTGGGGGGGGGGGGGGGGTGGGGTGGGGGGTGTGTGTTATGTGCTGCTGGTGCAACTGCGTGTGTGTGTGTGTGTGTGTGGGGGGGGGGGGGGGGTCTCAGCCTCAGTCCTAGTCGTCCTCCTCCTCCTCCTGCAGCCAATCGATGAAGGGCTTGGCCTTGGCACGGTTCTCGATGGAGATGTCCTTGATGTCCTTCATCGGCTTGGCGTCGTACCACGCGATGATCGTGTCTTCGCTGACGACATCCTCGTCGTAGAGCTTCTTGAGGGCCATCGGGAACTTGTCGCTGCACGCGTCGTGCTTCTCCGACACCAGCACCTCCATCGACTCGATGATGTACTTCTCCGTCTCGGCCTTGACGAACCGCTTGAAGACACCCGCGAACTTGCGGATGGAGCGGGAGAAGGTCTCGTCCCTGAAGACGGACTCGCCCAGAAGACGCATCGTGTTCTTGTCGTTCAGGCCGTACTCAATCTTGATGTCGGCAACCTTCGCGATGATCTCGCTCTCCGTCGCGTCCTCGTTCGTGATGAACTCCTTCACGACCTCCACAGGGTTGCGCTGCCTCAGCGCCTCCTCCTCCTCCGGCGTCAGGTCCAGCTGGTCGCCCTCCCCGATCTGGCGGGTGTCCTTGTCGAACCGCTCCTCCTCCTTCTGGTCCTTGGACTTCTTCTCCTTCTTGTCCTTCTTCTCCTTCTTGTCCTTCTTGTCCTTCTTGGACTTGTCCTTCTCCATGTAGGTCACACCCTCGCGCTTCACAATCAGGTTCAGCAGCTTCTCCTTGGGGTCCACCATGTTCTCCTTACCGCAGGCACCACAGCGCAGCCAGGCGTTCTTCTTCTCGTCGACGAGGGTGATTGTCTCGGGGTTGCGGCAGCTCTTGCAGAGCACGAAACGCGTGATGTAGTCGAACAGCGACTTCTGGAGACGGTCGCGGTCGTGCTTACCCATCATGATCCACTTCGCGTCCTCGAGCTTCGTGTTGGCACCGATGTCGTTACCGAAGTACTTCATGGGGTAGTCAACGTCACGGTTAATGCGCTGCGAAATGTCCACAATGTTCGTCAGCACGGTCTTGATACCGTTACCGCTCCCCTCGACCTTGATGGTCAGCGGCGGCATCTGTGTCGAATGGCGGGGGCAGGGTGGGTGGACGGGCAAACGACAAAAACAACATCAACAGCAAAACAAAACTGCTAGCCACACAAGACTTTGCGGCGCGGGGCAGCCTCTCTCAGGCCCACACACAAGCAGCAACGCCCACCCGACATACCTTGTAACGGTAGTAACGGTCATCCTTCTTTTGCGGGTCCACAGTCAGCTCAGCCATCTTATCGCGTTTCTCTCTCCCTTCCCCTGATACAATCCTCCTGCAGGGGTGGTGGTGGCGGTGGTGGCGGCGAGAGCAGGTCTGAGGCAATCCTGACATCACCCAGGGCTGGCTTCGATGCATGCAAACACCTGTGAAACCCAGGTCAGATCAGGTGGGGAGGAGGGGTGGGGGGGGGGCAGGCAGGAGGCGACCGGTTCTCGCGTGCCATGGAAACCTCTCTCTTCTCAGATCTACTGCGAAAAATCATAGAGAAAATACGGGGGGTGGTGTGGGGGGGGGGGGGGGGGGGGAAATGCTGGTTCTTGTGGTTGGAAATTTCCCGTATTTTTTTTCTATTTTTGCAAAGGAGAAAAAAGTCACAGAAGAATTGTCCCCTCTCTCATCAGGCCCTTTGCCAACTGAGACCCCCCCCCCCCTCTCCCCCCCTTTTGGGTGGCGCTGAACCCTCCTCCGCCGACGCGCGTAGTATGCAACCACTGAGCCACAGTGGGTGATACAAAATGAAGGCGGCGGCACCGCATGATGATGGCTTTCCGGCAACGAGACTGCCAGATGCGCAGCGCGGCAAGTCCGAAAGGCCATTTTTTTACCCCCACGCGAACACCTAGATGTCTGTCTGCCTGAGTGAGGAAATGGACGCAATCGCCCCCCCCTTTCTATTGGCCCCAGCAAAATAATGCCCAGACAGCCCCCAAGGCCCAAAGCAGGGAGCACAGATCGGAACGAAACCGAAGCAAATACCGTATACGTAAATATTTTGGAACGTAAATATTATGGAACGTAAATATTTTGGAACGCTGGTGGGTTGGCGTTCCAGATTTTTTTCGTTCCATAATATTTACAGGGCTTTCTGCGACTCGGGGACTTGGACCAGGTGATCGGACGGCATACAGAGTCCCTGACGGGACCTACTCGTGCACTTTTCGCGCGATTCCTGACGCAAGCCGTCCTCACCACCGAGTCCCCAACTGGCCCTGTAAATATTATGGAGCGTAAATATTATGGAACGGACCGGCCAAAAATGGGCCCGTTCCATAATATTTACGTATACGGTATGTATTAGAGAAGAAGGGTCCAAATGGCGGGGGTGGGGGTGTGGTGGTGCAGGGGGGGGGGGGGGGAGGGGAGCCAATTCGCCAAGAAAGAAACCTCGAAGAGAAGCTGCCGCCCACGCCATTGCTGATGGGGGCGGTGGCGTTTCTGCAAAATATGATTTTCCTCTTTATTTTCTGAACCCCCTCCCCCTCCCCCAGGCCAGGTGAGAGACGGCAAAGGGAGGGGGGGGGGGATGGCAAACACGCTTTTAATTTTCTTCTTCTTCTTCTTCTTCTTTTTGACGCAGATGAGGAGAGTGCCTTCGCTTTCCGGCAAAAACATTTCGGCAAGAGAATAAAAGTTCGGCGGGTTGGTTATCCTCTAATAAATAGGGGGGTAAATTATCGCCAAAATAACGTGCCTAAAAACGAGCGAATTTCCTCCTCCTCACAGAGGCGCGCACACACACAGTAAGAGCTCTAAAAATTACGAAGAAACAAGCGAGACAGCCCTGCGGTGTGAAGGGGCGCTCGCAGATCGCATCGAGAGAGAGGAGGAAAAAACGGGTGGGAAATCAAAAAAGAGGACAAAGAAGAGAGGGGGGGGGGGGGCAAGGTATATGCCTTCGTGGCCGGCAGCAACGGAGTCACAAAATCAACACGTTTCCTGTTGATCCGCCTCCACGGCCACCCCCCACCCCTTCCCCCCTTCAGTGGCAAGCTGCAAGCTTGTTTTGGGCATAAAAAACCCCCCCTCTCCCTCTCAGATCCTGAACCTGTGGCGATACATCATTTATTGCAACCCGGTTGTTCTGTTGCGTCCTGTCCGGTGTGGGACGCAAGGCAAGGATTGCAAATCTCCCCGTGCCTGGGAAAACCTGGTTGGAGCAATCACATTCCCTTTGCTGCGTGGACTTGAGGGCCGTGTCCTGGGTGACCCCCAAAAGGGAAACAAGGTTCCCCCACCCTCGCGATGCTGTGAGTTTTTTTTGGCGTTTGTTTTTTCTCTGAGTTAACAGGGGGGGCGGTGGGGGTGGCGGGGTGCTTGTTCCCCGATTAAAAATCGGGGGGTGAAAAAGAAAAGGCGGGGGAGGGGGGAGGGGGGGGGGAAATATGAAATAAAATAGCCGACGGTCTATTGATTATTTTCCAGGTTTGCGTGTGTGTGGGTTTCTGACATAGGAACAAAAACACCGCCCGCACTCCCACCCCACCCCACCCCTGCAGGTGGGTAGGGCAACAGGATGTGGTGGTGGTGGTGGTGGTGGGGGGGAAGCTACAGAACAGCAGCAGTCGTCGCAGCACGCTTCTTGACCTCTTGAGGCAGAACAAACCTAACCCGCGGGGGGGGGGGGGGTTCGTTTTTGCATTTGCTTTTTGCTTTTAATTGTTTGCTCTTTTTTGCCCCCGCACTGCACTGCGTGTTGCCCCCTCTTCTTCCGTTTTATTTCCTCCCTCTGGGGAGAGGGGGGGGGGGGCGTGTGTGGTTTGTTTCTGTGTGCATCCGACGACCCTTCCCCCCCCCCCCCCATCTCTCGAGGTGTGAAAGAAAATCACCAAACAGAATAAACGCGACGGGGAAAAAAACACGCCACGTGTGTTTCGTTTGGTAACCAAGACGACCTCCAGCTTGGTGGGACGACCAGACACACGCGTCACCCTCCCCCTGCAAAAAACACACACAAGCCGGCAGCCAACGCAGCAAGCGAAGCGTCTCTTGCCGACCTTCGAGGTACCCTCAAGGTGGCACCAGGACAACCAGTGCCAGTTCGCTAGCCTAAATAAAAAACCTAAAAAAAACCTAAAAAAAGAGACTCTATATCAGGGCATGGGGAAGGGAGGGAAAAGGGAAAGGGGGCTGGGTGGGTGAGGTGTGGGGCACAACAATTCGGTGTGAAAGGGGGGCTTCCAGCAGCGTTTGCGGGGGAGGTGTGGGGCAGCGCCGTGTGGTGGAAGGGGGCCTTGCCACCCTGTAGGTCTGTTGCCCTGTCGCCCCGCTGCTCTCTTCCGGCGGTGCCGTGCCTAGAAGGTGATGGAGGACTTGCCGCCCGGGGGTGCGTGGATGCGGGTGGAGGGGCGCTCCGACAGCATGTTCCCGCTGTTCTGGCTGGCGTTGGACGCCCAGGCGTTGGAGGAAACAGGCGCCTTGCCGTACACCGCATTCTCCTTGTCCGTCGGAGGGGGTGCCTGCTGCTGCTGCTGCTGCGGCGGCTGAAACTGCTGCTGCTGGAACTGCTGCTGCTGCTGCGGCGGCTGAAACTGCTGCTGCTGGAACTGCTGCTGCTGCTGCTGTTGCGGCTGGAACTGCTGCTGCTGCTGCGGCTCTGCCTTCCTCACCGGCTTCGGGGCGGGCTCCTCCCACCCCAGGGAGAAGGAAGAGTTGCCACCCTGTGCGGTGCAGTGTGGTGGGCAGGGTGGGCAGGGTGGGTGTGTGTTTGAAACCGGTGTTAACATAGCGTACCCCAGGCTCGAGCCTGGCCGCGCGACATCACCCCACCTGGGCGCTAGTTGGTGGGTGTGCGTACACAGGAACACTTCTGCACTATAATTCAACTCTCAATGCGAACCAGCCTGTAACTGAGACGGAGAAAAGGGGCCCCAAACTGCCATAGCATACCGGCTGTGCCAGGACCCGCGAGCTGGGCTTGTTGCCCATGAACTGGTTACGGTTGCACGCGTCGCCACGAATCATTGTTGCTGCTAGTGTGGTGTATGCGGGACGGGTCCACTATCTGCGGCCGGGATGGGGTGTGTGGTGCACTGCTGCAGGCGCCCTGAGGTGCTGCGAAACACATCTGCCAGACACGCCAGGACAGCCGGGAAAGGGGTGGGGGCTTGGTGCATGGTGCATGGGGGTCGGGGAGGGGCGATCGTCATGTGCCGGTCTCTTCGTCTGCCGTGGGGGCTGAGATGGCCTGGCTGGGCTTGGGCAAGATGGGTTCCCGAACAGCAGCATGCCATGCCAAGCCCCCTGCCAATAAAAAGAGGCGCACGGCCTTTGGCTTCTACAAAAAATTA
Organism: Rhynchopus euleeides; assembly: GCA_963210315.1. Lineage (NCBI taxonomy): Eukaryota > Euglenozoa > Diplonemea > Diplonemida > Diplonemidae > Rhynchopus > Rhynchopus euleeides. The sequence continues at coordinate 1,160,299 of OY723314.1, read as the reverse complement.
TCGAAAATAACACCCCCCTCTTGCCCCGCGGTGCGGCGTGGCTGGGCAGGGTCTCTAGCTTCATCGTATCCAAAAAAAACATGGGGGCATTCGCTCTGTGTCAAAGTGCTGTCAGGTTGCAGCCTATGTTGTCAGGCAGCTCACTTGGTGTGGCACTTTCGAGTGAAGACCTCCCACAATTCTCGTTGTCAAAACACGACACACCGTATGAGAGGGGGGGGGGGGGGGGAGGGGGGAGCCACGAATCCGCACACCCCGCATAAACACAGGCCCCACCCATCACCCCCCCCCCCTACCACAGACACTGTCACGCACACCCACACAATCGAACAACGTAGCAGAGTCACACCACCCTCACACTCTGCCTCCTGCGTGTGTCCATCCGCTGCAGTCACAAACGCACCCAAGCTCACCCCACCCACCACCCCCCCCGAAGCGGCAGGCACACAGCCAACCGCCCGTCCCACACATTTTGGCGGGAGTGTTCCTGGCGGTGTTTCCTTGAGACATCCGATTTTCAAACAGGCCTCTAGCAGGTATCGCAGTGTATTTGAGAAAAGCACGCTAAGAGAGGTGGGGGGGAGAGAGAGATTGGAGAGAGAGAAAGGGGGGGTTCTGTAGGCTGAGAAATATGGGAAGGGTGGGGGGAGGGGGGGATGGATGGGTGGGTGGGGGGGGTGGGGGGGTGGGGGGCACCGTTTCGCACCGAAATAAGAAACGCAACGCCAGAAACAATAGCCGCTGTTTTACGCACTGCGGATGAAAAATAAGTAACGAAACCCTCTTCTGAGAGGTCCGCACGATTCAACTAAAGTGAGTCGCGGGGGGACGGCACATCATCGGTTAGCTTTGTGGGGTGGGGTGGTGGGGGGGATTTGCTCTAAAGTCCAGGAAGAAAAATCGTACTGCCGTCCGCTTTGTGATGAACACCCTGCCCAGCAAACTGTGTGAGAAAAATAGATCCGGGTTACTTTTTGCTGAGCGGCGCACTTTTTGTGTCTCAAGGCTGCGCTGGTGCCCTGTGAAGTGGCATGAAGGTGCCGCATCCCAAACCTTCGGTCGGACAATTTCTTCCTTCGTTACTTCGCGACTTTCGCTATGCAGCTCCGTCGCGACGTAACTCGTAAAAAAATGTAAAGGGTGTTGCTTGCGCGCCAGAATACCCAACCCAGACGCCACGCACTGCACACGGGGTCGATCATGCCACAGAGAGTGCGCATGCGCTTCGCCCTCTGTGCCAAATCGTGACAGCCTACAAGAGATTGGTGCCAAGCTTGCTTCCATCGTTACACTCCAGGGCGAGGCCATCTCTGATGAAGACGATTGGCGGCTAGTTGTGACGCCCACAGCACGGGTTGGCACAAAGCTGCTGGGGAGGCGGTGCGGATCCTGTGCCAGTTAGAAGGTCGGCTGGGCCAGGTGCATGGCATGACAACCGGCGACTTGGCTCGCGGCTTGGCTGGCCAGGCACAAGAGCCAGTGCTGCTCGATGAATAGCTTCTCTTCTCACACACAGAGTGAACTACCATAACTACCGGATATCCGCTTTTTTGAAACACGCCTTGCCAGCAGGGCGCGACAACACACAGGCAGAGCCCCATGTCTAGAAGGTGATGGAGGACTTGCCGCCCGGGGGTGCGTGGATGCGGGTGGAGGGGCGCTCCGACAGCATGTTCCCGCTGTTCTGGCTGGCGTTGGACGCCCACCTGTTCGAGGAAACGGGGTTGGATGCACCGGGCATCGGGGCCTGCTGCTGCTGCTGCTGGGGCTGCTGGAACTGCTGCTGTTGCGGCTGGAACTGTTGCTGCTGCTGGGGCTGCTGCGGCTGGAACTGCTGCTCCTGCTGAAACTGCTGCTGCTGGGGCTGCTGGAACTGCTGTTGTTGCGGCTGGAACTGCTGCTGCTGCTGCGGCTGCTGGTTCGGGTTCACCGCACCGGGCGGGCCCCCACCACCCTGCAGGAGATGGCCCATGCTGCCTTCGGGCGCCTTGCGGGGCACACCACCCACCTCGCAGTTGTACACCTGCTGCTTGTCAATCGCGTTGTAGTTCGGCTTCGGCGTCGGCTTCTGCGGGAGGTGGGGTTCAGACCGCACACACGAGATCAGAAAAAGACAGCACAGGCACATCACACACAGCACACACAGGGCACAGCGTGCATACGTCAGAGCCCCCCCAGCCCAACGAGATAGAGGAGTTCCCACCGGGGGCGGCGTGCACACGGGTGCTGGGCTTGTTGCCCATATACTGCCCACGGTTGCACGGATCGCCACTCATTGTGTCGGTAGGGGGGGGCGAGTGCTGCTGTGGTAGGTCGAGTTGTGTATGTGTGTGTGTGCAGGTTGAGGGGGTGGAAGTGGTGGTCGCGACCTGGAGCCTGAGAACAGAGCGTGTCAGGCAAATGGTGGTTTGCAATGTAGGATTGCGGCAGAAGGATGCATTCACCCTTGATAAATGTTGTCGTGCCTCATCACCACCACAACACCTCACACGGAGTGACAGGCAGTTCTCCGCAACATAGCCGTCCACAGGTTGGCACGTGTATCTTGCTGTGACACGGCAGCATCACTCCAGGTGAAGTCACAACCACAACGAGGGTGGCGGGGGGTGGGGGTGGGGGCGGTGGCTGTGCATGGGGGACCAGTCAAACCGCCAGGCCCCTTCCGATTTGTTTTTTGGGATTTTTTTCTGTTTCTTCTTCTTCATCTTGTCTTCTGTTCGGTGTGTCAGGGGGGGGACGGGATAGCACCCTCCCGCCCCACCTGCAGACGCGCTGTTCTTCAGGCAGTGCTCTTCATGTCTGGGGTAGAGGGGATTGGAGGACGGGGGGGTGTCCAAACACAGTGTTTACTAAATGTACTGCTGTTGCTGCTGCTGCCGCTGCCGCTGCCGCTGCCGTACGACTATTATTTTTTATATGTGTACCGATTGTCTCGCGCAGCGGGGAGGGTGTGGGGCGGTGGGGAAGTGCATGGGGCGAGGGTGGGGTGGGGTGGGGTGGGGGTAACAAGTGCGAAGTGCGAAGATGTGGCCACGCACTCCCCTCTCCCATCTCCCCGCTCGCCTCCCCAGGAATGGCTTACGCAGTCGCTCCAGAGGGGGGGGGGAAGACGGGGGACGAGGGCGGGACACACCGACCCGACCCCCCCCCCCACCACCCAGCCACCCACCCACACTCCCCCCACCACCCTACGTTTTGCGTGTGTGTGTCGCTTTACTTCATTTTGTGAATTTGGAAGATATCCTCCCACTCCCCTCCTCCTCCTCCCACCCACCCGAACCCTCTCCCCAACACACACACACGCTTCTTCGCCGGCCAATCTTCCATTTTGTTTTTGGGGGTCTTCGCTGGTCGACAAACTTCGACAAACTTCGTCGTTCGTCACATACCGTAAACGGAAAAAGGGTGGACCGTAAAAATGTTCCAAGTTCCCAAAAAAAGGCCAAACGTTCCATCTTTTTTACGGTCCACCATTTATTGGGACTGAATATGGAAAAGACAATGCAATTTTCGCCCGCGGGCTGGTGGGTTGCGGGGCGCGGACTGCGGCCTCCACGCCGCAGACACCCACACGTAGGCCTCCCGACCTCCCAGCTTTGGACCCTCCCTCCACCACCGCAACCAACACCAGCAAGAGAAGCAAGTCCTCCCTGCGTGTGGAAAGGGCACGATCACCACCACTCACCTCGAGACTCACCCACCACCACACCTCGAGAAGTGTAGCACCATGCAAGGAGCGTTCTGGTAGAAGTAAAAGTAGAACCTGCTGCACGAGCCCATAAAAGCAGCCACAGTACGGCAGGGCGCGCAGACAGAAGCTGAGACCACCGGGCTCCCTCCAGATGTAAATTCGTGAATCAGTGCCCGGAAAATTCAGGGAAATCGTACTCCTTTAGTGTAGTACACCCTGCAGTAACTGTGGGAGAACAGTTCCCGGACGATAGTGAGCGCACACCTCTGTGTTGAGTCCCTGTGGTGTTAATCCTGCAGCTTCAGTCGTGCGATTTCCTTGGTTCCTTCGCGACTTCGTCGCGAAGGAATTCGTAAAAAAATTCGCCAAGTCCACTATCCCAACCGTAAAATAGGTGGACCGTAAAAATGTTCCAAGTTCCGGAAAAATCCCATTTGTTCCATCTTTTTTACGGCCCACCTATAGTACGGTTCACCTTTATTACGGTCCACAATATTTCCGTTTACGGTAATTAGGAAAACGGCTGTTTCAGGGGGTTTTTCACCGAAGACGGCAGTGTTCTGACGACGACGACAGGGGTCTTCGACAAAAACTTCGTCAGCGAAGACCCCCCCCCAAAAATGAATTAAAAACCGGTTTTTCGGGGATTCTCGCTGTTCGTCACCTGTCGTCAAATTTCGACAAAATTCGACAATTTTCACCTAAACCGACGGAAAATGCACCAAAATGCACCACCCACAGCCTGGGTCGGCCCAGGGTCTGGACACCACTCCTGGACCCGGCCCAGTACGGGCGAGATCGGCCCATAGCCGGCCCAGCACTGCCGAGATCGGCCCATGTCCGGCCCAGTACGTGCGAGATCGGCCCATAGCCGGCCCAGCACTGCCGAGATCGGCCCATGTCCGGCCCAGTACGGGCGAGATCGGCCCATAGCCGGCCCAGCACTGCCGAGATCGGCCCATGTCCGGCCCAGTACGTGCGAGATCGGCCCATAGCCGGCCCAGCACTGCCGAGATCGGCCCATGTCCGGCCCAGTACGGGCGAGATCGGCCCATAGCCGGCCCAGCACTGCCGAGATCGGCCCATGTCCGGCCCAGCACTGCCGAGATCGGCCCATAGCCGGCCCAGTACGGGGGAGATCGGCCCATAGCCGGCCCAGCACTGCCGAGATCGGCCCATGTCCGGCCCAGCACTGCCGAGATCGGCCCATAGCCGTCCCAGTACGGGCGAGATCGGCCCATAGCCGGCCCAGCACTGCCGAGATCGGCCCATAGCCGGCCCAGTACGGGCGAGATCGGCCCATGTCCGGCCCAGTACGGCCGAGATCGGCCCATAGCCGGCCCAGCACTGCCGAGATCGGCCCATGTCCGGCCCAGCACTGCCGAGATCGGCCCATAGCCGGCCCAGTACGGGCGAGATCGGCCCATAGCCGGCCCAGCACTGCCGAGATCGGCCCATAGCCGGCCCAGTACGGGCGAGATCGGCCCATGTCCGGCCCAGTACGGCCGAGATCGGCCCGTAGCCGGCCCAGCACTGCCGAGATCGGCCCATAGCCGGCCCAGTACGGGCGAGATAGGCCCATAGCCGTCCCAGCACTGCCGAGATCGGCCCATAGCCGGCCCAGCACTGCCGAGATCGGCCCATAGCCGGCCCAGCACTGCCGAGATCGGCCCATAGCCGGCCCAGTACGGGCGAGATCGGCCCATGTCCGGCCCAGTACGGCCGAGATCGGCCCGTAGCCGGCCCAGCACTGCCGAGATCGGCCCATAGCCGGCCCAGTACGGGCGAGATAGGCCCATAGCCGTCCCAGCACTGCCGAGATCGGCCCATAGCCGGCCCAGCACTGCCGAGATCGGCCCATAGCCGGCCCAGCACTGCCGAGATCGGCCCATAGCCGGCCCAGTACGGGCGAGATCGGCCCATGTCCGGCCCAGTACGGCCGAGATCGGCCCGTAGCCGGCCCAGCACTGCCGAGATCGGCCCATAGCCGGCCCAGTGCGGGCGAGATCGGCCCATAGCCGTCCCAGCACTGCCGAGATCGGCCCATGTCCGGCCCAGTACGGGCGAGATCGGCCCATAGCCGGCCCAGCACTGCCGAGATCGGCCCATAGCCGGCCCAGTACCGGCGAGATCGGCCCATGTCCGGCCCAGTACGGCCGAGATCGGCCCGTAGCCGGCCCAGCACTGCCGAGATCGGCCCATAGCCGGCCCAGTACGGGGGAGATCGGCCCATAGCCGGCCCAGCACTGCCGAGATCGGCCCATGTCCGGCCCAGCACTGCCGAGATCGGCCCATAGCCGGCCCAGTACGGGCGAGATCGGCCCATGTCCGGCCCAGTACGGCCGAGATCGGCCCGTAGCCGGCCCAGCACTGCCGAGATCGGCCCATAGCCGGCCCAGTACGGGCGAGATCGGCCCATAGCCGTCCCAGCACTGCCGAGATCGGCCCATAGCCGGCCCAGTACGGGCGAGATCGGCCCATAGCCGGCCCAGCACTGCCGAGATCGGCCCATAGCCGGCCCAGTACGGGCGAGATCGGCCCATGTCCGGCCCAGTACGGCCGAGATCGGCCCATAGCCGGCCCAGCACTGCCGAGATCGGCCCATGTCCGGCCCAGCACTGCCGAGATCGGCCCATAGCCGGCCCAGTACGGGCGAGATCGGCCCATAGCCGGCCCAGCACTGCCGAGATCGGCCCATAGCCGGCCCAGTACGGGCGAGATCGGCCCATAGCCGTCCCAGCACTGCCGAGATCGGCCCATAGCCGGCCCAGTACGTGCGAGATCGGCCCATAGCCGGCCCAGTACTGCCGAGATCGGCCCATGTCCGGCCCAGTACGGGCGAGATCGGCCCATAGCCGGCCTAGTCGTAGGATGCTGAACGAAGACAGCCAGCAGGCGCTGCTCTTCGATGACTACTCCACCGAGACGAAGATCACGACACTCGTGGTCACAGACGTGCAGGCCTCGACCCTCTGCTTGGAGAAGTCTTTCGAGGGAATGCGGAAGGCGCTAGAAATCCACAACCATGTGATCCGGAAGTGCATTGCGGGCATGGCGGGTATGAGGCAGGACATCGTCAGTGTCTGGACAGCACTCCTGGGCTCGGCCCAGGGACTGGACATCACTCCCTGGCTCGGCCCAGTGTCTGGACAGCACTCCTGGGCTCGGCCCAGGGTCTGGACACCACTCCTGGGCTCGGCCCAGTGTCTGGACACCACTCCCTGGCTCGGCCCAGGGACTGGACAGCACTCCTGAGCTCGGCCCAGTGTCTGGACAGCACTCCTGGGCTCGGCCCAGGGTCTGGACACCACTCCCTGGCTCGGCCCAGGGTCTGGACATCACTCCCTGGCTCGGCCCAGGGTCTGGACATCACTCCTGGGCTCGGCCCAGTGTCTGGACACCACTCCCTGGCTCGGCCCAGTGTCTGGACATCACTCCTGGGCTCGGCCCAGTGTCTGGACACCACTCCCTGGCTCGGCCCAGGGTCTGGACAGCACTCCTGGGCTCGGCCCAGGGTCTGGACACCACTCCCTGGCTCGGCCCAGGGACTGGACAGCACTCCTGAGCTCGGCCCAGTGCCTGGACAGCACTCCTGGGCTCGGCCCAGGGTCTGGACACCACTCCCTGGCTCGGCCCAGGGACTGGACAGCACTCCTGAGCTCGGCCCAGTGCCTGGACAGCACTCCTGGGCTCGGCCCAGGGTCTGGACACCACTCCCTGGCTCGGCCCAGGGTCTGGACATCACTCCTGGGCTCGGCCCAGTGTCTGGACATCACTCCTGGGCTCGGCCCAGTGTCTGGACACCACTCCCTGGCTCGGCCCAGGGTCTGGACATCACTCCTGGGCTCGGCCCAGTGTCTGGACAGCACTCCTGGGCTCGGCCCAGTGTCTGGACACGACTCGTCGGCTCGGCCCAGTGGGTCGAGCCCAGGAGTGATGTCCAGACACTGTCTGGACGGGAAGCTCCCCGCAGTGAGTGGTCGGGGGCCGTGGCCACGACCTCGGGGTGATGTCCAGCCGAGCAGAACGTGGCGCCCGGAGTACCGAGTGTTTGCTCCACTCAGAGGGGGTTCGATGCAGGACCCCTTCCCAGTCATGATCTCCTCAGTGCCTCCATCGATCCCCTCCGTCAGGGATCTTGCTGTGTGTAACATTAGCACAAGACCTAAACCCGCATCGCGTACCCATCCTTCGAAACCGTGCGATGTGCAATGTTGTGTTCATGTAGCTAGCTCGGAGAGTGTCTTAGCGAGCCCGCAAGGCTAGCTATATTTGCACCGTCCAACCAAATCTTGCTCAGCTTCGACTTGGCGCCGAGAGAGTTACGAGCGCTGCCCATAGAATCAGGTGTGCCGGGCGTGTGTGTCTTTATCAACACACGCAGACTCCTGCATACAGTAGACGGCCTACAGGCGAGGCGGAGTGTGACCTACTGTTGGGGGTGGTGAACTGGTCTGCGACGTCATCCTGCTGGTGTGCGACGTCTCCACCTCCTGCGGCACAGGGGGCCTTGTGATCTGGAGCGCTGGGGCAGCGCGGTGCAATGTCGGAGTGCGGACGGGCCAAGTCCCCCTGCTCCTGTGCATGCAGCGCAGATTTCTTGTTGCTGCGGTCCAGACAGCGGGCCGAGACCGGATGTGATGTCGGCCCACCCTCGGGACATCACTGCCTGGCTCGGCCCACCCTCTGGACAGGACTGCGTGGCTCGGCCCATTCTCGGGACAGCACTGCCTAGCTCGGCCCACCCTCGGGACAGCACTGTCTGGCTCGGCCCGTTCTCGGGACAGCACTGTCTGGCTCGGCCCACCCTTGGGACAGCACTGCCTGGCTCGGCCCATTCTCGGGACAGCACTGTCTGGCTCGGCCCGTTCTCGGGACAGCACTGTCTGGCTCGGCCCATTCTCGGGACAGCACTGTCTGGCTCGGCCCATTCTCGGGACAGCACTGTCTGGCTCGGCCCACCCTTGGGACAGCACTGCCTGGCTCGGCCCATTCTCGGGACAGCACTGTCTGGCTCGGCCCGTTCTCGGGACAGCACTGTCTGGCTCGGCCCATTCTCGGGACAGCACTGTCTGGCTCGGCCCACCCTTGGGACAGCACTGCCTGGCTCGGCCCATTCTCGGGACATCACTGTCTGGCTCGGCCCACCCTTGGGACAGCACTGTCTGGCTCGGCCCGTTCTCGGGACAGCACTGCCTGGCTCCGCTTCGTGCCAGCACGAGCACTAGCCGTTGCTCCTGCATTGCCCCAGGCGGCCAGCTCCCATCTTGGCTTGGCCCAGGATGACAGGTTGATCTCAATGTTTACCCGTGACACGGGCCCCGCCGTGCCTTCTCGTCCTGTGAGGGCTGAACAATGCACAGGGACCGCTCGACATTATTTTTTGGGTCCAAATGCGTGCTCCCAGCTAGGGGCCACCCAACTCCCCGCCCTTTTTTTTGCCTCCGATTTGGCCCATTTTCGGCCCATTTTGCCCTGCACCAGCCTGCACTTTTTTGCACCGGCTAGCGAAGACCCCCTTTGTTGTGAAAAAAGTAAGAGAAAATGAGATTGGGGGGGGAGTTATAAACAAGACACCAGATAAGACGAGACTGAGGAAGCGTTGGAAGGGCGGGGCGTGCCGTGCAGGAGATGTGCGTGCAAAAGGGGCCAATTTGCTTTGATCTCTTATGCGTCTACGTCGCCATCCTCAGTGCGGAAGAGCGGGGGTGGATCGAGTGGGGGGGGGGAGGAGGAGGAGGGGGGAGCGATTCAGGCTCTTCATCCACAGGGCCAAACACACACCCAGACCTTTTTCAAATTTTTTGTCACACACACACACAGAGTGTCAGGGGAGGTGGACGTGAAAAACACCCCACCACAATCATAGCACACACTGCCTTCCCTTCGCACTGTCCCTTCGATGTCCCACCTTCGCACAGACAGCATAGGTATTGCTACCTTCTGCCTCCCCCACCCGTTTGTCATCAAAGAAGAAGATCAGCGGTGCAGTGAGCGCGGCGGTGTATCACATCATACTGATATTTGGCGCTCATCAGGGGGCCTTCGCTCTGTGTCAGAGTGTGCCAGGGTTGCAACCTGTATTGTCAGGCAGCTCACGTTTCTGCACTTTAGAGCAAAGACACCCGTTGCCTTTGTTGGCCTTTCAATGGGCCTGCAGTATCTTTCCGTTGGCCAGGCAATCCACAACAGAGAGAGAAATACAGGCTTGGAGAAGGGGGGGGGGGGGGATTCTTTGCGGCGAAAGGGATGGTCATCCGTTGGAGAAGGACCGATCAGAGAGGCGATCAGAGAGAGCGGGAGAGAGAGAGGGGGGAGCGCATGCACACACCCCCCCTCCTTTTCTTCTGTTTCTGTTGATGAGTGTGCGGAAAAAAATAACGAAAAAAGAGCAAAAACAGCAACAACACAACACAATCGGTTGCCCTGCGGAAGAAGAGCGTGTGAAAACTGGCAAAGGCAGAAAGGGGGATGTGCTGCATGATGTGTTGTGTTCAGACCGTTTTTCGAGGGCCCTGCTGGGTTCGCCTGTGCATATCGTGCGTTGCCAACAACGCGCTTCTTTTTTTTTTGAATATTTTTTTTGCCTCCCACGAACCTGGGACAGGTTGTGGCAAGCCAAATAAAACAGAAAATAGACAGACATAGAGAGAGACAGAGAGGTGGGGTCTCCGAGGAGAGGAACAAAAAGCAGCATATTCGCAGCAACAGCAGCAGCAGCAGCGTATCGTGTGTGATTTTCTAGGCTGGAAAAAACAATGAGGCGCGCGGGGCAGGGCTGTTCCTAACTGGGGGGCTTGTTCCCCACTTTCAGGATTCTGAACTTTTTTTCTAAGAATTTTTGTAAGGGGAAAAAACTTTTTTTCTAAGAATTTTGTTAGGGAAATTTTTTTCTAACGTTGTTTCGCAGAGGAAAAAACTTTTTCTAAGTTTTCCCCAGTCGACAGGGTGCGCACAAGGATGGAAGGGAAGTCTGTCCCACGTACCGTTCGCCTTGCTGGCCAACTGGAGAGCCAGACATTCACTACCGTGGCCTCCGGCGGCTGGGGGGCTCCGCCCCCCATACCCCCCTGTGGCGTACGTCTCGTACTCAAGTCCTTCGAATCCCATCAAGTCGGGGTCCAGCCACTCCAGTCGCCTCTGAGGACGCAGCCAACTCGCACAGAATCTGTACGCCCACACGAACAGATGTTCGCTACCGTGGCCTCCGGCGGCTGGGGGGCTCACGCCCCCCAAACCCCTCATGTAGCGTGTGCCCGTCCATCTATCTCACTTCCCCGGGTACAGTGCAGCGTAGGAGGTCAGCGCCGCATCCATGAAGCGCTTCTTCGAAGCCTGACTGACATCGGACAGGAGGTCGGGCTTCCCCACCTGGGAGGTACACTTGCCGCGTTCGCGACATGCGTGACACGCGACACGCTACCTGAAACGTGAGTGTGCCTTGCTAACACGGGCATTTCAACGGTCTGCCGACGACCGTTCCCCAAACCAGTAAACCAGCAGTTTTGGAAAATCGGAGAGATCACCCTACTGCGCTGAATATGGTGCGCACCACTGCAAAAATCCCCGGGAGCTTTTGGGCTTTCAGACCTGAAGGGGCCAGCAGGTGGGTGGCGTCGGGGAGTGGCAGCTTTGTAACTGTCCTCCAGCTGCTGGCATGTCCAGCCCTGCGAGAGTGCCAAGGTGTATTGAGTCCCTGCGGAGCACAACCCCCGATGAGAACGAGTGCCAGATGATCCTCATTCATTTTCAGCTGTAACGCGCATGAGGGGCACTCTCTGCCGCAAGCATCTCTGGGCATCACTCGAGAGCTGTCACATGATGACGCGGAGAGAAATCAGAGAAAAAGTCCCGCCTGACGGGCACGCGCCTGGAAACTGTGGGGGGGCGAGCAAAAAATCCCTTGTAAAAATTCTTAGAAAAAGCCTGGTTCCCCGACCCAAAAAACCTGGAAAAAGGGCTCGTTCCCCGCCCAGGCCTGGCGCGGGGTGTGGGGTGTGGGGGGGGGGGGGGGGGAGAGGGGGGGACAGGGACCTAACAAGCAGCCCCCCCTCCCCCCGCTCCGGCCCCTCACAGTTGCCAGTTTTGTTCCGGGGGGGTGTGTATCTAATCCAGAGTAAACCAAGGGAGGGAGGGGGGGGGACGGGGGCGGGGGCGGCCGGATCCTTCGTTGCCTTCCCCCCCTCCCCCCCCCTCCCCCCTTTTCCCACACCCCCACACCCCACCTTGCATCTCCTTTGGCTTACTTGTCCACCTTGCCAATGTAGTCAGCGGGGTTCCCGTGCTCGAGGAAAGGCAGAAGCATCTTCTTCGCCAGCTCAGTGTACTGAACGACACCGCCGTTGTCGAACCTGAAGGGAAGGAAGTGTGGAGGGAATCATGCATGGATGTGCCCATCTGATCGCCCTATAGGCCATAACACCGCCGCAAACTAACTTCCCCCCACCCCACCCCCCCTCCCCGCCCTCGCAACCGTGCAGCTGCCATACCCCTGCACCAGCTCTCTGAACTCCTCGTCGGTGTACTTCTCCCCCATGGAGGTCATGATGTGGCGGAACTCGTTGGTGCTCACCGTCCCGTTGAGGTTCTTGTCGAACACGCGGAACGCCTCGAGCACCGACTCCAGCGTGTCCGCCTGGTCGTCGAGCTCAGCCACCAGCTTCTTATACCCCTCCTCGTCGAGGGGCTGCGACCCCTTGCCCCCCTCGCGCAGCAGGTCCTTCAACACCTCCTCGCTCGGGTTCAGGTTGGCGGCACGCAGTGCCGTAGGAATGCTCTCAGGCGGTATGCTGCCGTCTGAAGGTGGTGGGGTGTTGAGGGGTGCGTATGATGGGGTGGGGGCAGGGTATGTAGGGCGCGCATAAAGTCGCTCTGTGTCAAAGTGCTGTCAGGTTGCAGCCAACATTGTTAGGCAGCTCACTTTGTGTGGCACGTTGGAGTGAAGGACTCCCCCATGCCTCCTTTGTCTCGCCTAGAGGTGGCTGCGGTCAACACACAAAAATATGTTTCGTTTATTCAGTTGCGGGTTCCGTGCAGTGAGTGAAGCAATGTGGGGCATTGCTGGAGAGCGCAGCCTTTGGTGGCGACACCATCTGGGGCATCGCTGCTGATGATGGGACATACTCTTCTGCAGCAGCGAGAATGCCTCGTGCATCAGCGTGTCCTGCGTGATCTGAGACATAGTTGCTCCTTCCCTTCCCTTCTCTTCTTCTTCTTCTTTTTTTGTGTGCCAAAAAACGACACCTACACAGCAGCGCCTGCCCTACCGATTGTCACACACGCAGCGCTCAGCAAAGAATGGGGCGTGGGGAGTGGAGGGGAAGAGGGGGTGTGGTCACACGCGTGTGTGTGTGGATATGAACAGCCGCTTCCTGCGAAAAGAAAAACCCAAAATCACCAGTCCGTTGGGAAACGTCCAGCGAAAACAGGGGATAAGATAGGTCTGGTTTTCCGGTTTTCAAAACCAGGGTTTCCCGGTTCCCGGTTTTCTGGAGAAAAAAAAAAAGGTCGGTCTCATTTTTGGCGGTTTTTTTTGTGATTTTGGGACAGTAAAACAGTCAGAAAAAACGCCATAAAAAAATAGAAAGTGACCCCATCGTGATCCGCACAGAGCTCCAATAGTCCAAAGAAGGCAGAGAAGCGGAGAAGAAAAATGGACCTAGCGGGTGGCCCGGTGGGTGGTGATGCCCTCGTCATGCAGGTCTCTTCTGTTTTGAAGGTGCACACATGGTGGACTCCAGCCACCATGTCTAAGAGGGAGTCTAAGACTGCAGTCTGGAGGGCTGAGACGAGAACTCAAACGACTTTCAAGCAGTCTTGAAGGTCGCCAAGCCTATTGGGGGCAACTAACAGATGAGATTTGTTTGTTGCCTGTCGTCACAGCTAGGTGCCCATCTCTTCGATAACGGAATGTGTGCAGAGATCTCGTGGACCCTTTGGCCATTCTGTCGTGCACCCACTCCACCCACAACGCACACCTGTCACGAGTGGTCGCTCCCCCGTCCTCCTCCACCCTGAAGGTTGAACCCTCAAGGACCAGTGATCTCCTGCTGGCCGGGCTGCGATACAGCGAAGCCTTCCTACTTACAAGCGAATCCAGACTGTAGGGAACAGATGTTCACTACCGTGGCCTCCGGCGGCTGGGGGGCTCCGCCCCCCAGACCCCCCTGTGTAAAAGCATTGCACCAGACCGGTTTTTTGGGCGAGAGTCCAAACTTTCAAAGCAGCTGCTGCGCCTGCCCCACCAAGCAGCCTCAGTACGACAGGACGCGCGCAGGCACCGGGCCCTCTCAGATTCTGGGAGGGTTTGCGCGGGTCGCGCGCGCCGAAGGCGCGCGCGAAAAATTTTCAAAACCAGAAAAACCGGAAAACGGCGCCAGAAAAAAAGTCTATCTTATACCCTGAGCGAAAAAGAAGAGGAAAAAAAACGGTGGCTGTGTGATGGGAAGGGGGAGAGTGTGGGGGGGGAGGGGTGGAATGGAACGGGGGAATTTGTGTCTCCGGCTACAGTTGAGGGGTGCGCGTATATTTTTATGCGGTGGTATTCAGGGGGGAGGGAGCGGGGGGGATACGGACAGGCCTGCCCCAAACTTTCTGGGTTCTGACAAAAGCGTAGCGACCGTGCTTCCTTCCTTCTTCCTTAATGATGCGTTGACGCTTCCACCACCACCACAAAAAAAGTGGGCTGGTGGGCCCTAACAGGAACAGGCCTGGGTGACAGGCGCGCGCTGGGGGATGGAAGAGGCGACGCAGCAGGTGGTGAATTGGCAGTAATTTACTACGAGCAACTGGGTGTGTGGGGCCTTGGCGGAGCGTGAGGTGGGGTGGGGGTGGGGGGTTTGGGGCGAGCCACCAACACCCTTTCCTTTTCGTTTTTTTCTGGAAATCGACATCCAAAACCAACCTGGGCGTGTGAGACGAACAGGCTTTTCATATTTTCTCCCGTCTGAAATTGGGCGCCCTGGCCACGGAAGTGGCCGCGCCCTCTCTGTGAGCTCATCGCGTCCTCTCACATTCTCACCACCTACACTCGTTGGGCCCACGTGAGGTCCAAGCCTTGCCTTTGTTTTGAACCCTTTTTTTGAAGTAGTGCGCCCTCTATGTTCTCCGCGGCGTTCTTCCATGCAATGAAACAGAGGAATCACCACACCCCGTGACGGAGTGGTGTGACGTGGATGCCGCGAATGCCGCAGCATATAAAGATACGGCGCGTTGTCTGCGCGCCAGCAAAAAAAAAGGGGGGCACAGAAAGGTTCACACCCTAAGTTGGGCCAACACCAAGATCAAACAACAGTATATACATTGCCTTCGCTCTGCCAAAACCCTGGTCGGCAAGCGTGCTGCTTTTGCCTGACGAGGCAATCGCCACACCGCCTACCCCTTCTTCACCCGGGCAAGGGCCTGGTCTCGCACGAGGTACTCGACGTACTCTGTGTGCCTGTCACGCATCCGGAAGTTGTCCTGCAGAGAGACGAGAAGGATGCAATGTGTTGTGCGTGTGATATCCCACACAGTGTTCAGGAAGCCCCCGACAGAGGTGTGGGGCAACTGCATCGGGTTGGACGCGGAGGGGGCGCCCGACCCACCCACCCCCCAATCTTGCACTGACACTACACACCGCAGACCGCCGTTCCACACCAGGGGATTCACGTTCCACACAGAACTATGTCATCGAGTATACCTTCTCCTGCTTGAAGTCGCCAGGCTCGTACTGCTGCTGCTTCCTGTTTGTGGTGTCCATGCCATCGTCGATGTACGTCGGGTTGATGCGCTTCCACATGTTGGTGCTACGCTGCAGCTGCTCTGTCTTCCCAGTCTCCGTCACCTCGCTCTGCTTCTGGCGGATGCGGTCGGCACGGTGGCTCGCAGACCGGAACTGCCAGTGGGTTTGGGTGTGGTCGTGGTGCCGTGCACATCCCAGCAAAACACACCCTCACCAACATATCAAGAGACGGGGCTTTGCTCCGAGTTGTGTTTGTGTGTATTGCATCACATCGTTCCGACCCCCGAAATCGTATTCCTTGCGTTTCTGGTCGGGTCAGTATTTCCAGCGGTTCCCTTCCATACCTTCGCCTCAATCATATCGCACGGCATGGTGAAGCGTCTCTGGGCAGGGTGGTCGACACAGGGTGGGGGATGGGAGTGGGGGATACCTGTTGTGAGCTCCACACGTGAGGGAGGGGGTGCTAAGACCTACACCAACACACAACAAGCAGGCAGTTTGCTGCAAGCTCTCCACTCGGGTGGAGGTGCTGTGACATAGTTGTATCACCGGTGTGGTCAGTCCGGTATGTGGTCAGCACCATATGCTACGCAACAAACAAAACCCTGGTTTCAAAACACACAACAAGGAGGTGTCCCATGCATGAGGAGGGGGTGCGGTGGAGAAGGGAGGGACGCTGGGCGGGATTCATCCGTGCATCCCCCAGCGTTGCGCGATGTCCTTCCCTCTGAGGCTGCACGGATCGTAAAGCACATTCAGCCAGCAGGCATGGCACTGACACACACAGGGTGGGGCACAGGTGTGGTCTCGCTCCAGTAGCTTTATTTGGCAAGGTATTAGTTGCTGTCGCAGGACCAAACGCCACCAACACCCACACCTCACACCCCCCCCCCCCGCAAAGTGTCGAGCTGTGCCAGTTTTGTGTGTTTCCTTTATTCTGCCAGAGGGAAAGGGCTCCCAAGGCACACACCCACCACCCCCCAGGCCCCCCAGCAACATTGATCCCTTCATTCCTCCCCTGATGTGGCAGCGCGTCCCACCAAGAAAGAACCCCCGCGCAACTTCTCCCCACCAAGCAACGGCCCTTTTCCCTTCTCCTTTTGGTATCGGCTTGTCGAGGGAGGGAGGGGGGAGCGGGAGGGGGGGGGGGGGGTTTTCCCCGCAAACGCACAACACTTCCCCCTTCTTGATTTTCGAGTCGAAGAGAAAATAAATACCGGATTTTTTGATAAACGCCCCTAACGTACAACAAATAAAACCTCAACCAAGCCAGCCAACCCCCTGCCCCAACCCACCCCACGGCACGCCAGCTCCAGCCAGACGCGCCGCTTCACCTCCTCCTGTTTTCAACTGGATGCGATTCTCTCCGCGAGCCTCGCACCCAATCTACACACCCCCCTCCCCCCTCCCCCCACCCGCCCTTGCTCTGCCGCACATCCATCCCATCACCACCGCCCCTTTTTGGAAGAGGACTGCTTCTCCTGCCTTTTCCTCTTCCTGTCCTGCGCGCGGTCCCTCTGCTGGCCCTTGCCCCCAGCCCTGCGGCCCCGCTTCTTCTTCTCCTCCTTCTTCTCACCCGGAAGGCTGCCACCGACGACCTTTCCCTTCTCGTCGACAATCAGACCCTCGTCGTCGGAGAGCTCGTCGTCGCCCGCAGCGTCTTCCACCCCTGCCGCCACGTCAAACTCGTCGTCAAACTCGTGGGCTTCGTAGTCACGCTGGCAGATCATCGCCTTGTCCTGCGCGAGGATGGACACCCAACCCACCAGAGGGTTGACGATCCGCCCGCGGCGACCCTGCAGCTCGACGACGTCGAGGATGGCATCCGTTGCGAGGCGCCCAACAGAAGGGGATGTGAGTTCGGCAGTCTCACGCACGACGACACCCGGGGACACAACCTTGTATCGCGTGCCGGTGATGCGGAAGGTGACTTTGCTGGAGGCGAGGGCATCGGCTGTCGCCGCGTTGACCTCATCCTCGTCGTCGTCGTCGTCGTCGTCGTCATCATCATCGTCTTCGTCATCCTCGTCATCATCATCCTCTTCGTCCTCCTCGTTGTCATCGTCGCTCGCCTCCTGGAGGTTGTCGAGGTCGTCGTCATCCTCCTCCTCTTCCTCGTCGTCGTCGTCCTCCTCCTCCCGCAGCGCCTGCTGCTCCGCAGCCCGCTTCTTCTGCAGCTCCATCACCTTGCACTGGATGATGGCCTTCGTGTGGTGCGTCAGCTGCTGCTGCACGGCATGCTCCTTCTGCTTCTCCCCGCCCAGCTTCTCCTTCCGGTACCGCTTGACCTGGAAGAACTTCTGCTTCTCCTTCCGCTCCTTGTTCTCCTTCCGCGTCAGGTGCGGGTTGGAGCTCGAGCGCCCCATGGCACACCCTGCACGCCTCCCTTCTCCCTCTTGTGTAACCCCCGCTGCCGCAAAGCGGGTGGGGGGGTGGGGTGGGGCTGTGTGCGTGTGAGGGGTGGTGGTGGTGGTGGTGGTGTATTGTTGCTGGAGAGGGGTGGGGTTCTCGGCAAACACCGGGTGTGTATTTTTTGGGTGTCGACAATCACATACACCGTGAGTGGTCTGGCTGAACCGCTAATCCAACACAGCAAACGGCTGAACCGGAAAAAGGATTGCCGGGTTTCCTTTGTTTTTTTATGTGCAACCTTCTGGTCACCTGTCACGTTGGGGGCGTGGAGTGTAGGTGAACAAAACATTGCTCCCAATGCAACCTTTTTAGTTCTGAACGCCTTCCGTGAGGCACGGTGCGTTTGTCACAAGTAAACCCCGGCCGTGCATAGTAGTTACTTACGGATCTTATTTACTTACGGGGTACTATTTACTAGCCCGGGACAACTGTGTGTGTGTCATTGTGGAGCTTAAGTGGGACGCTCGGGAAGCTGTCAACTGTTGCAGCCGCAGCCGACAAAGACGCGGCGGTCAACTTTGATCCGTCATCCACCAAGCGCTGCGCAACCTTGCTTCCTTTTGCGGCTACGAAAGGGCAACTGCCGTTCAACATCAAGCCCATGCTGCTTCTCAAGGGCACCCCATCCCAGGCGGCTATACTGGCTGAAAAATACGACAGCAAGGTAAAAGTCGTCTGGACACCAAAAGGCGTGATGACCTCTGCATGCATGATTGATCATGTGATTCCTCACATCAAAGCCGAAGCTGCGAAAGCAGGCTGTGTCAAGCCTCTAGTGATCCTCGACTGCGAAACCTCTCGCCTCACTGAGAGTGTGGTAACGACGTTCTACGCCGCGGTACTCGAGTTATCCCGGCAGGTATGCATCAAGATTTTAATCTTTATTTCGTTGGTCATTCCGACAAAATTCGTTCTACACTCCACACAGGTATGACGGCATGGCTGCAGTGGGTCGACACCCACTTCGCGGCCTGCTAGGTCGAAACACGTTCGCCTGTTTCGGCCGCAAGATCCGCACCCAGCACGAAGCCGGCTGCAACGCCTCTCGAAGGAAGCGCCAAGGAGCCTGCTGCTGCTACGCCCGCCGAACTAACAAAAACAATTCTGAAACGGAAGATAACTGGAACAAGTGGCGCCCCAGATTGGTGCCCCCGACACCCCCTAATTTGCGTAATTCGTGCGTAGTGAAATAGGGGGTAGTCGGGGGCACCACCAGATGGAACTTGAAACATTTTCCCGTTCCATCATTTTCCCCAATACGTATGTCTCGAGAGCCCGACACCAGGTGTTGCTCGTCGTGCCACCGCCTGGAGGAGGGGGTGGTGGAGGGGGGGGGGGGGGGAGTCTGCAGAGAGAGCACTGCGTCAATCATTTGCCCTCTTCTCATCTCAGATGCAAACGCATCAGCTGCCTCCAAACAGAGCAGGGGTCAGGTCCTGCAGTGCAGCAAGACTAGAAAGGAAGAGAGTGCAGAACACAACAAATGCGCAAGGCAAACGCACAAGGCACGGAACAGGGTAACGAGACGCTGCACTCAGGAAACAGAAGACACAGCACACACAGAGACACAAGTTCCATTCGTTGGCGTGAAGACCCACCTCCCGCAGAGGCTGAGTGCAACATCATAACCCCCAGCATCCACCACCCCCAAACACTCTCTTGTGCTGAGGCGGTGCAGTGTGGTGTTGCACCACCTTTGCACAGCAACAACATCACCTGGCTGTGACACAGCAAGTGAGTCGGGGCGGTCGTCCAGTTGCACAGTCCGCAGGCAGCTGAGGGAGGTTGTGCACCACACCTTCAGTGAGTTGTCGGTAGAGCCTGACGCCAGGTGCTGCTCGTCCTGAGTCAGGGCGATGCCGGTCACCGGACAAGTGTGATCAGACAGGGTGTGTGTGTGTGTGAGGGTGCTGATGTCCCACACGTGGATGCTCGTGTCTTCAAATGACCCTTTGAAGATCCTCGTGCGCGACACAGCAATGCTGCGAACAGCCTTGCCGTGACCCTCCAGCACTGTGGCGCTCGGTGTCCCCTTCAAGTCCCACACTTGCACCTTCCCATTGGAGTCTCCCGACACAAGACGTCCGCAGTGTGTCCACGCTGCACTCCACACCCTGGTGTCGCTGTGGTTCAGCATGCACACCTCCTCCCAAGTTGAAGTCAGCCACACGCAGATGGTGCCGCCCAGAGAGCACGATGCCAACCACGCCCCACAGACAGAGAACGCAGTGTGAGGGATATTCCTGCTGCCATGTGTCAAGTCCGCCACCACAGCAGCGGTGCTGGTGTCAAACACAGTGGTGTGTCCTTCGAAGTAACCCACAGCACACAGCGTCCCACATCTCGACAGTGTGACGTGGGACACCTTGTCGCCATGCTCAGATGAGTAGACTGCGGGGGCCTTGACGTTGGGCCAGCGTGGGACGAGCTGGACAGCACCCCCGTCCTCCAGACCCGTGTCGGCAACGCGCTCTGAATCGTCCAGCTCCTCCTCACACCCTTCGATGTGTGCCGCCAGCCCTGCAGCCTCGCGGACTGCGTTGATAGAACCGGCGAACATCTCGTTGAGCGCATCGGCCTTCAGCTCGACCACGGTCCCGCCTTCCGGAACACCGACGACACAGCTGTCCCCGGTCCCGGTGTGACACACAGTCATCTCCATGACTTTGGCTACCAGCTCAGCTTTTCTGGAGAATGTGGCGGTGTGTGCGTGTGTCCGATGGTAGGGATGGGGATCAAGACAGGTTGTGTCAAAAGCGGTGCCACCAGTTGATACTTCAGAGGGGTTCGGGAGGGTGTTTGGGTGGGTGGCTGGGGAGGGTCCCAGGAAGAGTCACGGCGACCAGCCACACTGCCGATGCGGGGACTGTCCTAGCGACTCGAAGTCAATGACGTATTGTTGCAGCTGGAAACACAAAAATAGGCGGGCGGGAGGGATCACTGGGGGGAGGGTCGTGGGGGTGGGAGAGGGGGGAAGGCAAGGCCCTCCTGCACCCTGCGTCCTGCGTGTGTCGCAACTTACTGCATTCGTCTCAGGGGGGTGGGTCACACAGACACACACCACACCACACCTGCCCGCCTGCCCTACCACGTGCAGTCTTTTTTTGTCAACCATACACCCCAGGCCCCGTTAACTCGGGCGGAGATCCCGCACCCCCCCCCCCCCTCACCGATGGCAATCGGGGTGGGGGGGGGGGGGGTGCGGTGTGGCGGCAGAGGCGGCAGGAACACAAAAGAGGAGGGGGTTTGATTGTAGAATGTAGCGTATTTGCGTACGGTTGTTTGTTTGTTTGTAAAAGAGGAGGGGGGGGGGCGGGGCTGGTGTGTGGAGGTGTTGCCCTTACGGGGGCCTTCGCTACCAGATCTGACTGAGTGAGAAAAAGTGAGCCACGGCCCACTTCCCCTCACTGGCTGACGAGCTGTGACGAGCAGTGACTGGTAGCGAGGGCCCCCTACGTATTAGTTATTTTTCGCCGAATTATTTTCACCCAGTGCCACCCACCACCTGTATGTTTTGTTGCTGAGCCGTAGGCCGGTTGCACCGAGCCTTGTAAAAGGTAACTCTAGTGGGTGGATACCCCATCACATCGAGACACACACACACACACACACCCTCTCCTCTATGAGTGTGATACCCCCCCACTGTACACACACACACGTGAATCTTTTTATATTAGTGTAGACACACACCAGAGCACTTGCTCTTGATGTGATCTCCACTGTCACACACACACGTGAATCACACGCCACACGCCCCCCCCCTCCCCCTCACCCTCCTGCAGAACACGCACAGACACACACTTGGATGATCCTGAAGATGACATATGAGGGGAGGGGGTAGTGGTGGTGGTGGTGGTGGTTGATGGTGGTGGGAGGTGGAGGGGCCACTGCCCACACTCACACAAACCTGGGTATTGCACTGCTTTGTGTTTGCGCGCAAAGCCAAAAAGAAGGAGGGGGGGGTGGGGGGGGAGGTTTGTGTAAATAATATCCCGACCCACCCGCGGTTAGGGATGTTGCTGTAGAGTGTGCGTGTGGTGGGGCAATAGTGGGGGGCTGCACAGAACTTGACTTATTGATTAGGTTGTGGACGGAGGGGTGGGGGGTGTGTGTGTGTGGGGGGGGGGGATCACATCATATACGCCTGTTAGGGGGAGGGGGGGGGGGGCACAGGCAAGAAAAAGGAGGTTCTCTAAAAACAGCAGGGGAAAAATGGCAAAAAAAGAAGACACCCCTGAAGAGAGCCACATACACACACAGAGGTTCCTCCCTGTGAGTGGTGGTGCAAAAACACAACCCCCGCGCGTCAGTGTTTTATCGCGGAAGCGAGCCGGTTGGCGGCAAGCTGCATCTCCTGCTGCAGCTTTTTGAACTCCGCGGCGGATGGGGGCTTGTCCAGGTTGGCAAACGCATTCACCTTGCTCATCAGCGTCTCGGAGCATGACACGATCTGCGTCGTGTCATCCGAGAGACTCGATGCTGACCCCGCCCTCTCCACTCGCAGTGACTTCACCGCATTCGGCCCCTGCCCGCTGACGCTGGGCCGCTTCGACACACCTCCCATCTTCGCCGCACTGCCGGTCCGCCGGATCGAACCCCGCTTGTTGGGCGGCGTGGGTGTCGACTTGCTGCTGGCACCGCCACCGCCACCGCCACTACCCCCCGACCCTCCGCCCCGACGCTGCTCCAGCGTGTCGATCAGGTTCTGCTTCTCCGTCAGCTGCTGCCGCAGCAGCAGGATTTCCTCCCTCTCGGAGGACGCGCCTGGGGCTGGCTTGCCGCTCGCCTCGTCATCCCCGTCATCGCTGCTGTGTTCATATCCAATGCCCTCCACGTCGTAAGGCGACACGCCGCCAACCTCTGCCGTGCCCTCCGCGCCGTACGTCACGTTCTCCGGGCGCGCTGTGAGGCGGTCGATCAACACCATGTCACCCGCCGGGTATGACGAGGTGCACGAGAGCCCCATGTCCTCCGCGTAGACCGCGATGTGAAAGTCCCCCCCCGTGACGGGGATCTGCTCCCCGCTCTCCACGGTCTTGATCCCCTGCAGCGTCACCCAATACGACTTGTCGGTTGGGGGCAGCTCCGTCTCCAAAACGCATTCGTTTGCCCAGAACGCGTCGCAGGCGACGAGCTTCCGCGTCTTCACCGCGGGGGTCACCGCCAGGCCGTGCTGCCAGTTCTCGTCAATAATCTCATACACAGAGAGGAGCAGATAAGCCTCCTTCGCAGCCCCGATGATCGTCACCCTCCCACTACCTGTAAGAAGCACGAAGGGTGATTTCGCTGGCGAGCTGTCCGAATCCGCAGGCCACTGCCCTTCGTAGTGGAAGGAGTACCACTCGCTGGCGGGGCAGAGTGTGCTAATAGACACATCCTCTTCATCATGGTAGAACGACAGCCGGTAGTCCTCCACAACAGGCACCTCTGTGAAGGGGATGTAGACGTAGGACACGCCGGGCTCTAAAGACATGGTGGTCTTCACGCTGCTGGTGCTGAGGTATTCGTTGCACGTCACAAACGACGTGTTCTGCGGGGAAGGTATGTTGGAACGGACGTACCTCCTGAGGGGGGCGAACTGCATGGAGAAAACCCTGCCGTGGAGGTGGGGCCGCTCCTTCGACTCCTCGTTGTCGGGGTCCCCCTCTCCGACCTCCTCGTCATCCGCAGCGAGGGACTGGCGGACGCGAAACTCGTCGACTTTTTTATACGACAGCACGGCAGTGATGGTCGTCGCCTGCTGCACGGTGATGATATATTGGTCGGTATTCCTCCAGCCGAAGGAGTCTACCCCTTTCCCGGTCTTCGCAGTCCACGACCCTTCGAAGGTGCGTTTGATCCACCCACCTTCCTCCGGGATATGCGTCACCTCCACCTCCTTGTCTGCGAAGACGCTGAGGACAAATTTCGTAAACTGCATCAAATGCGCTGTAAAGGGCACAACAACATACGGCTCCTCCGACCCGGGCAGGGTGAGCGACAGCGTATTCTCCCTGTTCCTGTTGTACCTCCCGGAGGTGACGAACTTCCCGTTGAAATCCAGCTGCTTCAAACCCTGCTCGCACATCAGCTGCCGGTCCCCGTTGAACACAGCGATGCCCATATAGATCGTCTTCTTCCTCTGGGGCGTGGCCCGGAGCACCTTATCCTCGCAGTCTGTGTCAGTCAGGACGATCGACACATTCGCCTCCTCCTTAACATGCAGCAGAAACTGCGGGTTCTCCATAAAGCTAGAGTACGTCGGGCGGCCCCCTGCCGTGAAGGCATCCCATCCCCCTTTGCAGGTGACCCCGTGGTAGCTGAAGAGCGGGGTGACGCCGTCGTTCCCGGTGATGGTGTGGCTCGCAGTTGCGCTGATCCGGTTCTCCTTCGAGATGTTGTCGGAAAAGACCCGCCCCAGCCCCTCCAGGAGTTTGAAGCGGATCTCCGCAAACTGCGGGTGCTGCTGCAGGAGCTGCATGTTGTCCCGGTTGCTGCAGCACACGTTAACAAGCGCATACGCCGTCAGAACCGGGAGCTGCGGGTCCCTCTCCCCCACGCTGCTGAAGAGCAGATCCGCCAGCATCGCCACGCCCTGCAGCCGGGCAACCTCCTGCTGGCTCTGCACATGCTGCTGCGCAAGCCGCCCGATGATGGTGACCCCCACCTTGATCAGATCCGCCACCTCAGCAGGTGTGTCACGAATGAGGGTGATGATCTTCCGGAGGAGCCCGAAGTCCATCAGCTTCTCCTTGATCTTCGGGAGGCCATCCGCGATCTCCGCCAGCGCGCTGCACGCAGCCTCCTGCACCTGCTGGTGGGGGTGGGTACCGATCAGCTCAGCCAGGCTCTGCAGGATATCATCCGGAACGCTCTGCTTATTCGAATCGTTCGATCTGACGAGCGCCTCCAACGCCCTGCAGGCAAACTGCTTGCTGTGCTCGTCGGAGCGCTGCAGCACCTCGGATATGGCAGACACACCACCCAGATCGCGCGCCTCGTCCCTCCCGACGTCATCCAGGGCAATGGACAGGGCATACGCCGCATGCGCGATATAACTCTCGCGCCCCTTATTCCCTTTGCAGTCCAGCAGCGAGAACAGCTTCTTCAGGCCCCCCAGCTCGCGGAAGTACGCCTTGCTCTGGGGGAAGAGGATGCAGTGCGATGTGAGCTCGTGGAGGGACTCTGGGAGCATCCGGAATATCCTCTCTAGCTCTTGGTTGCTCTTCAGCTTTGCCTTGGTGCTGGCACGTTCGATGCGGGCCTCCGTCTTCTCCCTGCTCCGGTGGAGGCGCGCGACCTTTGCATTCTTCTCCTTCTCCGTCAGCCGCTCCATCTGCTGCGCCACGTTGCACCGCAGCGTGTTCAGCTCCTCATCGAACCGCCTCCTCTCATCCTCATACCGGATCTGCAGGGCGGCACGCTCCTTCTCATTCGTCCCCCGCAGGTCCACCAGCTCCTTCTCCCTCTCGGTGATGCGCTTCTCAACGCGCCGCTGCTGCTCCTGCAGGCGTGAGATGCGCTCCTGAATAGCCTGCTGCTCCTTCGACGACCCGGCGTTATCCTCCGCGTTTGCATTCGCATCCTGGTCGTCCTGCCGGATCGTCTCCATCTCGAGGAACAGATCCCCGTCGCGCACAGCGGGTTTCTTCGGGGCGGGGTCTCCCTGCGCGGAACCCTGCCCAGAGAGCTTCCCCTCGAGCTCCGTGATGTGCTGCCGCATCTGCTCGATCATGCGTTCCATCTCTTCGAGGCGTTTGAAGTCGATCGGGTTTTTCACAGGCTTCAGCACAACCTTCAGTGCGCGCTTCCCGAAATCCACCGTGGAGTTCCCCTCCGAACGGTACAGCACGCTGGCGCTGAGGCAGAGGATGAAGTGGATCAGGTTGTTCCCCCCCAGGCTGCTCTGCAGGAGATACGTCAGCTTCGAGTCTTTGTAAGGCACGTGCACCCGCTTCTGAGAATCCCGCGCCTGCTCGACAAGCGCCTTCACCACATTCGAGAGTGCGGAGAGAGACTTGTTGATGGCGATCGCCTCCTTCAGCACCTCGCCTGACGCGCCGGAGAGGCCCACCTTCTCTGACCCCGCCAGGTCGATGAGATTCAGCTTTGCGTTGGATCCCGGCGCGTGTGGCTCGTCCCACTTCAGCTGCACCTGGAGGAGGGCGTGGCTCCGGCTGCTGATGAGGTTCATATCTGTGGCGTTGATGGTTCTCTTGCCGGAGGCTTCAACATAGGCCTGCATCGCCTGCTGCGTGTTTGCAACCGTTTTCCACATGGCGCCGTTCGCAACATAGGAGCCCCGGGTGTCCATCTTGATGTCCAGCAGCTTCCGGTTCTGCATGAGGTCCTGGATCTGCTCTTGGTAGATCTGGACGTAGGAGATCTGGATGACCTGGTTCGCGTCCTTCTTCTTCTCAAACTCTGCGAAGATCTCGGAGATGAGGCGCGGGATCAGCCCCCGGTCGTTCTGCTTCCCCTCCATGGTGTAGGTCTTCCCGCTCCCCGTCTGCCCGTAGGCGAATACAGTCGCGTTGTACCCTTTGAACAGCGATGTGATGACCTCGCGCTGCAGCAGCCCCGCCACCCTCTCCTGAGAGGTCTGCTCGCCCAGCACGCTGTCAAACCTACTGCGCACAGAGTCCCCATCCTTCTCCTTCCTGTAGACAAGCGTGCTGTCCCCGTCTGCGAAGAAACACTCCTTCTGCCCATCAACAGCCTTCTCCCGCTCGTTCAGCGGGCGGATCCTGCAGTACACCCGTGGGCGAGAGCTCATCGTGTAGCTCCCTCAGAGGGGGGGGGGGGGGAAAGGGGGGAAAGGGGGAGGGTGGGTGGGGGGGGGGGGGGGGAATCAGCCTCGATGGGTTGCTCCCCCACAGTTTCAAAGGAGGGGGGGGGAGGGAGAGGGACACACAGGTCTTGAGGAATAACAAAGAAGGCCTGGCCTCACTCTAACTCCATGAGGGGGGGGGGGGAGGGAGGGGGGGTGGGGGTGGGGGGGGGGGGGGGGGGGGGGGGCACTTTCAGAATAAAACCCCCCTCTCTCTCTCTCCAGCCCCCCCCCCCCTCCTCACTCCCTTCTCCTGCCGCTGCAGGGCTTCCTCCCCTAATAAGAGCCCCCTACCCCCTCCCCGACCCCAACGGGTCAGATCCTGCCTGCAGCTGGGGTGTGGTGTGTAGATCGAAAGGGGGGGGGGGGTGTTCGAAACCCTCTCTGGCTGCTGTTGCTCGTGTGGGGGCAGGGGAGTGGCGGCTGTGTCGGGGCGGCAGAAGCAGAGGGGGTCGGGGGGAAAGTGTCACCTCAACTCTTTGCCGCTCTGTTCCCGACTGCTTGGTGGGGGGGGCCACCACGGACTAGTCGCCCGGACGACTAGTCGGGACGACGGGTGAAATGACGACGGGTGAAACGACGGGTCCACCCGTCGAGTCGACGGGTGCCACCCGTCGACTCGACGGGTGGACCCGTCGGCACGACGGGTGAACCTGCTGAAACGACGGGTGTTCCAGCCATTTCCTGTTGATATGGGCCAATTTCCATTGAAAACTAGGGGAGTACCTTGCATGGCATCAGGTTATTTTTCACGCCGAGCCATCTTCCCTGCACAGACCCACCCCCCCATTACTTTCCATTTACAATTCCTTTGGTTCCCTTTGGTGAAGGGGCTGCCCACCGGTGGACCACCAGGAGGGGGGTGAGCCATCCAGGTGGGCAGGGGGCCTGGGGGTGGGGCCTCAAAACAACTCCCTCCCACGACGTCACCCCGCTCTCGAGGACAAATACGCGTACTAGACGTCCTTCTGTCGATATCTTACTTGGCGCTATGGAAACACAAAAATGGAACGAAGAAAAATGTTTTGTTGACCGCTTCCACCTGTGGGGTCGCAGGGCGGACAGCTAGTGCCGGACAGGACTTCTTCTCCGACGAACAGCTTCTGGTGTTCATGGATCACGAGTGGTGAATGTTTGCGCGCGGGTGCTCCTGGTGAGCTCAGGGCCCGCTGTGGCGTCGCAGGCGCAGCAGCGAGTGGTGTAGAGGTCTTCATCTAATCACGATCAGCTCCGGGAGCACAGGGCTCACTGTGGAGTCGGGGAACGACCAGCTCATGATCTTCTCGTGCGGTCAGCTTCGGCCGCTGTGGAATTGCCGGCAATACAGCTGATGGTCTTCTCGTGTTCCGGGAGCTCAGGGCTCACTGTGGGACTTCAGGATTTTCGGGCCAGATGCAGGTCGTCAGCACCACCTGCTTCACCCCCTTCAGCGCCATCTCCTCGGGGGGCCGACACTGCAGGGAGGCAGGTCCACAGGTCGACGCGAAGGGCCACCGCACCCGAGTGGCCCACACCCTCCGGCCGCACCGCGACGTCCACGGTGCGCCCGAAGAAGTCGACACGCTTGTGAGAGCGACTTCCTCCGAGGCGACCGGTCCGCTGTTCACCCCAACCCGCACGGGTGTCAGGGGACGGTGAAGAGTGACTCGTGCATCCGCAGTGCAAAGTTAACCCCTGCTGCGGTGCAACGGCAGGTCACCGAAGGAGTCGCCGGTAGTGTTCACCTCATACCCGCCCCCTCCCGAGGGACTCGTGGGTTGTTCCCATTGTGGACACGGCTGGCGCGTTTCGTGGCATCAGGTGCCGCCTCTCCTGTATCGATGCCGATGCACGGATGTCTGTGAAACCACTCGGCTCAGTCTGTGAATCGCCTGTCCCGGGGACAACCCGCGCCCGCTGCACCCGGTTGAACCCCCTCGCGCTCTGCAGCACCTCAAACGCTGAATCCGGCATATGCGGCTGATACGACCGCCGGTTATCCACGCTATCACAGAGGGCGCTCGTCACCCCTGGGAGGCGAAGCCCAGCCCCCGAGGATCTCCTCCGCACTGTCCAGGTCTTGCTCCGCGAGGAACTCGCGATGCGGCGCACAGTGACGGTCGTCAGCTGCATCGCATCCTTCTCTGCGAGCATCTCTCTGGAGGAGCCGTGCTGGACCCAGAACCCTGCGAGACAGGTTGTCACCTCTCTGCGGGTCCGAATCGGAGGGGGCCCTGGGGGGTCGAGTCGCGAACGAACAGCTGATGATCTTCTCATGCTCCGGGAGTTCGAGGGCCCACTGTGGAGTCGCGAAGCGAACAGCCCATGGTCCTCTCATGCGGTCAGCTCCGGGGGCTCAGGGCTCACGTGAAGTCGCAGGTGAAACAGCTCGTGACATACTCATGCTCCGGGGGCTCGGGGGTCCACTGAGGAGTCGCGAAGCGAACAGCCCATGGTCCTCTCATGCGGTCAGATCCGGGAGGTCAGGGCTCACTGTGGCGAACAGGCGAACAGCTCGTGACATTCTCATGCTCCGGGAGCTCAGGGCTCACTGTGGAGTCGCAAAGCGAACAGCTCATGGTCGTCTCATGCGGTCAGCTCCGGGAGCTCAGGGCTCACTGTGGAGTCGCAGGCGAACAGCTCGTGATACTCTCATGCTCCGGGAGCTCAAGGCCCACTGTGGAGTCGCGAAGCGAACAGCTCATGGTCCTCTCCTGCGGTCAGATCCGGGAGCTCAGGGCTCACTGTGGAGTCGCAGGCGAACAGCTCGTGATACTCTCATGCTCCGGGAGCTCAAGGCCCACTGTGGAGTCGCGAAGCGAACAGCTCATGGTCCTCTCCTGCGGTCAGATCCGGGAGCTCAGGGCTCACTGTGGAGTCGCGTAACGAGCAGCAAATGGTGCACGTCTTAATCTAATGCACATCAGCTCCTGGAGCTCAGGGCCCGCTGTGGAGTCGCAGGAAGAAACGGCTCGCGGTGCAGAGGTCTTCTTTTCCTGTGATGGGCTCCTAGGCTCAGGGCATACTAAAGAGGCACAAGGAACGGCTAGTGGTGTGTGCGGTTTTCCTGGAGCTCAGGGCTCGACTGTGAAGTCACGGAGAAAAAGCGCGGCTGGCGATGCAAAGGTCACCTGTGGAGTCACGAAAAAACAGCTGGTTGTGCTCTTGGAGCGCAAGACAGCTGCGGGGGCGCTTGTGTGGAAGTGCCTTTGTGAGGTTGCACCTGGAGCTCACGGCTCAGCTGTGGCAGCAATCAAGGAACAGGTGGCCAGGTCTATTTTGGTCAGAAAAATGTTTTGTTGACCGCTTCCACCACTCCTCTGCACAAATCTCACGACCGGCTATTGTGTGTTTGTGTTGTCTGAAGTACAGAAGGTGTGGTGGAGCACGAAGAAAGGGAAACATGACAGAGGTGATGACGCCAGTCCTTTCTAGTATCGTATTTCCTCCTATACACAATGCTGCGCTGTGTTTTGGATGGTATAAACAAAATCACCTACGTACCCACCACGGACTAGTCGGGCAGTGACGGGTGGGGTCGACTAGTCGGGACGACGGGTGAAAA
Organism: Rhynchopus euleeides; assembly: GCA_963210315.1. Lineage (NCBI taxonomy): Eukaryota > Euglenozoa > Diplonemea > Diplonemida > Diplonemidae > Rhynchopus > Rhynchopus euleeides. Next base: position 1,130,121 of record OY723314.1, on the reverse strand, counting down.
CTCGACAGGCGGCACCCGTCGACTCGACGGGTGGCACCCGTCGGCACGACGGGTGAACCTGCTGAAACGACGGGTGTTCCAGCCATTTCCTGTTGATATGGGCCAATTTCCATTGAAAACTAGGGGAGTACCTTGCATGGCATCAGGTTATTTTTCACGCCGAACTATCTTCCCTGCACAGACCCACCCCCGATTACTTTCCATTTACAATTCCTAGTTGGTGATGGGGCCTCAAGTGCATGTGCGACGGCTGTTCTCGTGGATTTTCATTGTTCGAGGGATCTTGACTCTGACAAACTGTGTCAGTTTGACAGAGCAACCTACTTCATGAAGGTGATCACTTTTCTGCCAGGCAAATTTTCGCCCCAGCCAACCCTTGCACAACCCACAAGGCAGTCTCCAAGATACCGTACCCTCATCACCACCCAGGCCAAGATACCCCAAGATACCATCATCACCACCCAGGCCACCCAGACGAGCCACACCAATCAATGCCAGCGGCAAAGCGTACTGCAGCGCAGGCCCTCGCCAGCGCTGTGGACATGACGGTGTTTGTACGTGCTTGGATCAACACGTATGTTGTCGAGCGTGATGCTGATGGGTTGAGCCACATGGCCCTGAAGCAGCTTCTCGGCAAGCTGGCGGATAATCAAGTCGACTGATCCCATCATCAGTCTTGCCCTGTACAAAAAGTATGAGAAGGTGGGGGGTGGGGTGATCAGCAAGTCGACCGCGAAGGATGGTCGCACGATGTACGCTGCCCGTGTCAATAGCGGGTCAGACATCGAGTTTGTCGGGTTGGGCCTCCGGAAGAGCAACGGGAAGGACCACCCGACAGGGCTCAAGGAGATGGCCGACGCCTGCCCCGCGGCACTGCAGCTATGGTGAAGCTGTACGAGGCGGAGAAGAAACAGGCACAGAAGACCCAGCAGAGCAGGCTGGCCGTAGGCATTTTCGACGGTGCCTTCGCAACACGGTTGGTGACAGTTGCCGATAAGCAGAAGGATGAGTACAGAACGTGGTTCACGTTCAACTTCCTGAAGCAAATCGCAAGAGTGCAGAGAGGGGTTTTCGAAAAGGCGAACGTGATGTTTCGGCTCGCCTGCTTAGGGTAGCAGGGGACCATCTTGAGCTGTGGTCGGCATTTAGTAAGATGGGGTCATCTTCGCACAGGAGCGCGTTTTGTACCACACCACGAAATGACTGGTTGAAACAGCTCCACGCCTGCCACAGGGCTAGCATCCAGGAACTTCATGAAGCTGGGTTTGAGAGCCTGTACGCAGGGGTCACCCCCCCTGCCGACATAAACGGGTTCATCGCAATACTCGCAGAGATCTTGCCTGATGGACCTGCCGTGCAGAAGGCTGTCCTTGGCAGCTCAACGTGTTCTAACATGACGGGAAACCAGGCCAGAGATGTTCTGAGTCGCTTACTCACCATTACCAAGACGAAGGGGGTGCAGCATCTACTCTGTATTGCAATGGAAATGCTTGTGCATTTCCGCTACAACGACATCCCCCATCAAGTACCACCAGGAGGGAAAGTGCGCGAAACAGTTCATCTTCTCGCTCATCGCAATGCACATCCTTGTGTTTGTCCTGGAGTGGGTGTCACCTGGGAGAACATCCGAGGGGCGTGGTGTTACATATATCCATTCGATGAGCCACTGGTTTGATCCAGAAGATGCACACCCCCTCGCCCTGAGTGACGAGGAACTGGAGAGGGGGAATGGCGTCTCCAAACGCCATGCCCTGAGGGTGACATCGCAGCAGACCGCCGAACGGGACCTGCTGCTCTTCGAAATGCAGAGGACCAAAGGCAAGGGGTGCGGCCTGCTGGACCAACCGAGCACCCCGACCCTCCTGAAGTTCGGCGCGATAAAGCTTTGCTGCTGTGTCACCGCGAGGAACGCTTGTTGGAAGGGAGCAACGGCAGCACTGCAGCGGAGACTCGAGTCCCTCAGCCTTGGATCTCACGTCACAAAAAGGGGGCGATGGGGCCAACAATTTCTGGGCGACCCGGAAAACACCACTCCAAAGGCAACGCTGCTCGCATGCATCTGCAAGTCCAAATCCTGGGGCAACAGCGAGGATGTGCCAGAAGTGCCAGAACCAACCCCATCCGGTACAGTGCCTGTGCAGCAACATATCTGCATTGTGTGCTCCAAAGTTGTCCACACGAGAGAAGCACTGTTTGCGCATTATGATGCTGCACATCGGCCACAAAACAACGCGCCGTGTCAGACCTGCACTGTCACATGCCAGGAGTGCGGCAAACGGACAAAATCGAAGGGACTGAGCCAGCACTACCTCAGTCACCATTCGCGCGTGCTGACACAAAAGCGTTGCTGTGTTTGTTTCGAGCTCTTTAAAACCACTGTAAAGCGCGAAGAGCACATGAGATCCGCGCACCCGTAAGTGAGGGGGGGGGTGTTTGGCAGTTCAGGTACGTAGGTGATTTTGTTTGTCCTCGAGAGCGGAGTGACGTCGTGGGGGAGTTGTCTTGAGGCCCCACCCCCAGGCCCCCTGCCCACCTGGATGGCTCACCCCCCTCCTGGTGGTCCACCGGTGGGCAGCCCCTTCACCAACTAGGAATTGTAAATGGAAAGTAATGGGGGGGGTGGGTCTGTGCAGGGAAGATAGCTCGGCGTGAAAAATAACCTGATGCCATGCAAGGTACTCCCCTAGTTTTCAATGGAAATTGGCCCATATCAACAGGAAATGGCTGGAACACCCGTCGTTTCAGCAGGTTCACCCGTCGACTCGACGGGTCCACCCGTCGAGTCGACGGGTGCCACCCGTCGTTTCACCCGTCGTCATTTCACCCGTCGTCCCGACTAGTCGTCCGGGCGACTAGTCCGTGGTGCCTGAACTGCCAAACACCCCCCCCCCCCTCACTTACGGGTGCGCGGATCTCATGTGCTCGTCGCGCTTTACAGTGGTTTTAAAGAGCTCGAAACAAACACAGCAACGCTTTTGTGTCAGCACGCGCGAATGGTGACTGAGGTAGTGCTGGCTCAGTCCCTTCGATTTTGTCCGTTTGCCGCACTCCTGGCATGTGACAGTGCAAGTCTGACACGGCGCGTTGTTTTGTGGCCGATGTGCAGCATCATAATGCGCAAACAGTGCTTCTCTCGTGTGGACAACTTTGGAGCACACAATGCAGATATGCTGCTGCACAGGCACTGTACCGGATGGCGTTGGTTCTGGCACTTCTGGCACATCCTCGCTGTTGCCCCAGGATTTGGACTTGCAGATGCATGCGAGCAGCGTTGCCTTTGGAGTGGTGTTTTCCGGGTCGCCCAGAAATTGTTGGCCCCATCGCCCCCTTTTTGTGACGTGAGATCCAAGGCCGAGGGACTCGAGTCTCCGCTGCAGTGCTGCCGTTGCTCCCTTCCAACAAGCGTTCCTCGCAGTGACACAGCAGCAAAGCTTTATCGCGCCGAACTTCAGGAGGGTCGGGGTGCTCGGTTGGTCCAGCAGGCCGCACCCCTTGCCTTTGGTCCTCTGCATTTCGAAGAGCAGCAGGTCCCGTTCGGCGGTCTGCTGCGATGTCACCCTCAGGGCATGGCGTTTGGAGACGCCATTCCCCCTCTCCAGTTCCTCGTCACTCAGGGCGAGGGGGTGTGCATCTTCTGGATCAAACCAGTGGCTCATCGAATGGATATATGTAACACCACGCCCCTCGGATGTTCTCCCAGGTGACACCCACTCCAGGACAAACACAAGGATGTGCATTGCGATGAGCGAGAAGATGAACTCTTTCGCGCACTTTCCCTCCTGGTGGTACTTGATGGGGATGTCGTTGTAGCGGAAATGCACAAGCATTTCCATTGCAATACAGAGTAGATGCTGCACCCCCTTCGTCTTGGTAATGGTGAGTAAGCGACTCAGAACATCTCTGGCCTGGTTTCCCGTCATGTTGGAACACGTTGAGCTGCCAAGGACAGCCTTCTGCACGGCAGGTCCGTCAGGCAAGATCTCTGCGAGTATTGCGATGACCCCTTTTATGTCGTGCAGGGGGGGTGTGATCGTGTACGCTGTGGAGGTGAACACCCCTGCGTACAGGCTCTCAAACCCAGCTTCATGAAGTTCCTGGATGCTAGCCCTGTGGCAGGCGTGGAGCTGTTTCAACCAGTCATTTCGTGGTGTGGTACAAAACGCGCTCCTGTGCGAAGATGACCCCATCTTACTAAATGCCGACCACAGCTCAAGATGGTCCCCTGCTACCCTAAAGCCGGCGAGCCGAAACATCACGTTCGCCTTTTCGAAAACCCCTCTCTGCACTCTTGCGATTTGCTTCAGGAAGTTGAACGTGAACCACGTTCTGTACTCGTCCTTCTGCTTATCGGCAACTGTCACCAACCGTGTTGCGAAGGCACCGTCGAAAATGCCTACGGCCAGCCGTTCCCGCGACGTTCTGCTCCCAGATCCCGGGTTGTACCCGTCCGCCGAGATCACTACCAATGGGCTGTCGACCTGAAACTGGTATGTATCAATGATGTGGCAAAGCGTCGCGCTCAGGTTTCCCTTTCGGTATTCAGCCTCTTCGCGCAGAGGGGTTTCCTTCTTCGCGACAGTTTTTCGCGAGAGCCCGAGTTGAGGGGGTTTCTCCCCGGCCTCCGCCACCTTCTGACGCAACGCTTTCGACATCTCCCCACACTTGCGGCCAGACAGCTGAGCATCGAACCTGTGCTCACGCAGGCCTTCTCCCACCAGGGCCAGGCGGATATCCTCCTCGACCGGCATGGTGCCTCCTGCAATGGAAGAGTGAGTGCAGCTTTGATAGTGGCTAGTTGATACCCAAATGTTGAAACCGTAGAGAAAAAGGCACAAGTGATCATTTACCAGGGTCAGAGGTCAGGGGCTTGGGGCTGTCAGTATTTCGCTGATGCATCATGTTTCTCTCCTCCTGGCTCGCTCAAAGGTCTGCACTGTGGAACACGGTCGGCGTGGAGTCGCCGATGGTGTCGGCGTTGGCATCCCCGCCATCACTGCCGTCTCCACCATCATCTTCGGTGCCCTCATCCCCACCATCTTCTTCATCATCATCATCGTCCCCCATCAGCAGCTTCCACTTGCTGCCATCACTTGCTGTCGTGTCCATTGCTGAACCTTGCTTGGTCAGCAACGGACACTTGACGGAAATGATGCCGTCCTCATCACGCGCCTCTGCCTTGACCTGCAGATTGAGCAGGCACTCTGGCGGGATGATGAGGACCGTGGAGTACTCGCCCTTCGGAAGATCATTAGTCTTCCGCAGGCGTGTCCACGAGAGCGTCACCTGGTGGCCGTTCTGGGAACAGCTGAGGAGCTGCGCAAACCCCACCTCCACTGCGAAGGCGTAGTACAGGTTGGCGCCCTCCTTCTTGCGAGCCCCCGAGAACTGGGGGTAGGCCACCTTGTTGGCCTTCGGTGGCCCGGTCTTCTGCTGGGTCTTCTGTGCCTGTTTCTTCTCCGCCTCGTACAGCTTCACCATAGCTGCAGCGGTACCGATAGGTGCCGCGGGGCAGGCGTCGGCCATCTCCTTGAGCCCTGTCGGGTGGTCCTTCCCGTTGCTCTTCCGGAGGCCCAACCCGACAAACTCGATGTCTGACCCGCTATTGACACGGGCAGCGTACATCGTGCGACCATCCTTCAGCGCGGTCGACTTGCTGATCACCCCACCCCCCAGCTTCTCATACTTTTTGTACAGGGCAAGACTGATGATGGGATCAGTCGACTTGATGGTAGTATCCGTCAGCTTGCCGAGAAGCTGCTTCAGGGTCATGTGGCTCAACCCATCAGCATCACGCTCGACAACGTACGTGTTGATCCAAGCACGTACAAACACCGTCATGTCCACAGCGCTGGCGAGGGCCTGCGCTGCAGTACGCTTTGCCGCTGGCATTGATTGGTGTGGCTCGTCTGGGTGGCCTGGGTGGTGATGATGGTATCTTGGGGTATCTTGGCCTGGGTGGTGATGAGGGTACGGTATCTTGGAGACTGCCTTGTGGGTTGTGCAAGGGTTGGGGGCTGGGGCGAAAATTTGCCTGGCAGAAAAGTGATCACCTTCATGAAGTAGGTTGCTCTGTCAAACTGACACAGTTTGTCAGAGTCAAGATCCCTCGAACAATGAAAATCCACGAGAACAGCCGTCGCACATGCACTTGAGGCCCCATCAAGTAGGAATTGTAAATGGAAAGTAATGGGGGGGTGGGTCTGTGCAGGGAAGATAGCTCGGCGTGAAAAATAACCTGATGCCATGCAAGGTACTCCCCTAGTTTTCAATGGAAATTGGCCCATATCAACAGGAAATGGCTGGAACACCCGTCGTTTCAGCAGGTTCACCCGTCGAGTCGACGGGTGCCGCCTGTCGAGTTTTCACCCGTCGTCCCGACTAGTCGACCCCACCCGTCACTGCCCGACTAGTCCGTGGTGGGGGGGGTGGTGAGGGGGGGGGGGGGGTAGGGGGGGTCAAATGCCCCCCCTTTTACGTGGATAAACACGATTTTTCAAAAAACCGGCGCAGAGGCCCCAAAGCCCCCGTAAACCCTCCAAACCCCCCCAGATCGGTCCGGAAACCCATCGAACCCCACTTTTCCACCATTCCGGGCACCTCAGGTGCCCGAATTGGGGTACCTAAATTTTGTGCCACCGTTTGGTACCGTACAGTGCCACTGTGTGGGAGGTTGGAAAAGAAAATGCCCCAACACACCACATCTGAGGGTTGCAATGCATGTTGCTTGCCAACCACGTCATCCGGTGGGCGTCAGGCGCTATGTAGGTGGCATCAGCCAGGTCTTCGATGTGTTCTGGCTTGTATATGTACCTCCCTGCCTGCGGCACAGGCACTGCCTTTGTCCCCCACACCAGCCACAGAGAGCGTATTGTACTCGGTCCACGGTTGCTGATTCATTGTGATGCGTTGTATCCTCGAGTGAACGTCACACACTAGTGGCACCACCACCCGCCATCCGAGAGCTGTATTGACTTTGCGCGCTTCCGTTGCATTCACCTCGCCACGCATATTGCACCGTTCAGTACCAGTGCTCTTGGGCCAGGCAAAGTAGACCGCAGCAACTACCAATTCTGCACAATGGGTACCACGACAGCGCACTTCGTGTGTTCCCGGAATGTACAGCTCGTGTTGCAACAGTCGTTGTCAACACATCCCGGTTGTGGAGCACTGCTGCACAGGAATCACACGACCATCTGGACTTGTTCCGTACCTACAGGCAGCCTCCCGGTGCATGGTGACAGGGAGGTACATATACAAGCCAGAACACATCGAAGACCTGGCTGATGCCACCTACATAGCGCCTGACACCCACCGGATGACGTGGTTGGCAAGCAACATGCATTGCAACCCTCAGATGTGGTGTGTTGGGGCATTTTCTTTTCCAACCTCCCACACAGTGGCACTGTACGGTACCAAACGGTGGCACAAAATTTAGGTACCCCAATTCGGGCACCTGAGGTGCCCGGAATGGTGGAAAAGTGGGGTTCGATGGGTTTCCGGACCGATCTGGGGGGGTTTGGAGGGTTTACGGGGGCTTTGGGGCCTCTGCGCCGGTTTTTTGAAAAATCGTGTTTGTCACCCCCATTTGACCCCCCCTAGGGCAGTGGTGGCTGCGTACGCGTACGCAGCGTGATTTTCAAAAAGTGCGTACGGCGTACGCGTACGCGTACGGCGCTGCGTACGGCAGTCTATGGAGCACAGGAGACGGCCATGGCCGAACACCAAATCCGACAGTCGAACTCAGGTGTACCAGGGGCAGCCTTGGAGCCTTCCAGTCGGAAGTGGTACCTTTTGCAGTATGCTTGCGGGTGTACTTGCAGGTGTTGCGAGTTATTCGCCACGTGCGCGGCAAGGAACCATCTGTGAAAGGCAAGAGCAAAGGCCAGGGCCCAGCCACCCGCTGGGTGGCCTACTGTGTGCTGAGAGACCTGGAATACCAGCCGTACGCAAAATCTGCGTACGCGTACGCAGCGCGATTTTCAGAAAGTGCGTACGGCGTACGCGTACGCGTACGCGTACCGTACGGCCGTACGCTGCCACCACTGCCCTAGGGGGGGGGGGGCATTGCACACAGCACATGATGTGATGGAATGTGAGATGCCTGTGTAAGATACAGCAGCAGTCTCCCGAAGTCTTCCACACCGGAGAAAAGTGAAGTTTCCGATCGCTCATCAAACCGACGCCCCTTGCAAAACACGTACACTGCAACATCGGCGGTTCAGCCCTAGCCCAGGCAGTATTGCAGCTATCTGGACGGGCTGACCTGATGATGACCACTGTGACAATTGCTGATTCACACAAACACACGCACAAGGTCAGCTGTGCACAAGAGGGGGCAGAAGGCACACATCACGTAATGCTGCAAGCCATGTGGTAGAGCTGCGGTCCACAGGGAGATGGTGCTGACAGCCCACACACTGGCAAGCGTGAGGGAGCACCTTGTGGATGTCGCCCACCACGGGGGGGAGGCATGCCTGTAAATAAGGTTTGGGTCCGGGAGTCGGGAGTCGGCTATTTACAGGCACACAGTGCGCCTGGGGTGGGGAGGCGGCGGGCGCAAACCCGCTCTGTTGCCGGTGCCTGTGCGCTTCCGCCGACCCTGCACCCTAGCTGCACGGGTTTGGGCTGAATATGACGTATGAGGAGCCCCACCCTGAAAATAGGCGATCTCCATTCAGCTTCAGGGACCTGACGTCACAAAAGTGACTCAAAAACAAGTTCCCCTGTGCAATTTTCGCCTCCTGGGAAGTGACGCTTTTCGAAATCCGTGCGGATCGTAGTGGGGTCATTTTGTGGGCATCGGTGCCAAGTTTAACCATGCAATGTGGATCTGGTTCGGGGACAGGAGAAGGTGACTGGCACATACCCAGTCCCACGCCGCCTACCCACCCAGTGGCCCTCTCGGGTTTTCAAATCGCCGTTTTTTTTTGAACGTTTGGAACTTGTGCTGATCGTAGTGTGGTCATTTTGGTGGTGTACGAGCCGAGTTTCATCCAGGAAATGTGTGTCTGATCCAGGGCTGGCCAGGAAGATGTGACCGGGAGGCAGCCACACCAGCCCACCCCACCCAGTAGGACCCCCACGGGTTCTCCAAATCCCGGTTCTTTTGAATATTTGGTATCGGCGCGGATCGTAGTGGGGTCATTTTTGCCATGGGGTACCGATGAACCATTCAGGCCATATTCCTAAGGGAAAGTAAGGCAACCCTCCAACTCTCAAAAATCGGGCGGGAATCGGCCGTATTGGACATGCAGGCTTGGGGGGAGAGGGGAGCAGGCGTGATGTCAGCGTGCGACACGATGCAGGCTACAGATCAGTAGAGGCGCCACCAAGAAGAGCGCGCACAGCGGGTGGCATCACCGTGTCGAGCCCTCTGCATACAAACGGCACAGGCACGATGGGGGTCGCGCTCAGCACAGCCGACAGACGCCATGTACCTGCACAGATGCGGCCTCCGTTGTCAGAAACGCCGATGATCTGGGGTCCGCATGACGTCACAGCCATGTCGGGCATGAAGCTGGTATGCCCTTCAAGCTTCTGCAACTCCTTGCCTGTTGATGCATCCCACACTCGAACGCTGTTGTCGCGGGATCCTGAGATGATCTTCGATCCGTCTGGGGTGACAGCAACGGCGTTCACAGAGGAGGTGTGGCCTTCAAGCTTCTGCAACTCCTTGCCTGTTGATGCATCCCACACTCGAACGCTGTTGTCGCGGGATCCTGAGATGATCTTCGATCCGTCTGGGGTGACAGCAACGGCGTTCACAGAGGAGGTGTGGCCTTCAAGCTTCTGCAACTCCTTGCCTGTTGATGCATCCCACACTCGAACGCTGTTGTCGCGGGATCCTGAGATGATCTTCGATCCGTCTGGGGTGACAGCAACGGCGTGCACAGAGGAGGTGTGGCCTTCAAGCTTCTGCAACTCCTTGCCTGTTGATGCATCCCACACTCGAACGCTGTTGTCGAGGGATCCTGAGATGATCTTCGATCCGTCTGGGGTGACAGCAACGGCGGACACCCAGGAGGTGTGGCCTTCAAGCTTCTGCAACTCCTTGCCTGTTGATGCATCCCACACTCGAACGCTGTCGTCGTAGGATCCTGAGATAATCTTCGATCCGTCTGGGGTGACAGCAACGGCCAACACAGACTCGGTGTGGCCTTCAAGCTTCTGCAACTCCTTGCCTGTTGATGCATCCCACACTCGAACGCTCTCGTCGTAGGATCCTGAGATGATCTTCGATCCGTCTGGGGTGACAGCAACGGCGTTCACAGAGGAGGTGTGGCCTTCAAGCTTCTGCAACTCCTTGCCTGTTGATGCATCCCACACTCGAACGCTGTGGTCGGAGGATCCTGAGATGATCTTCGATCCGTCTGGGGTGACAGCAACGGCGTTCACAGAGGAGGTGTGGCCTTCAAGCTTCTGCAACTCCTTGCCTGTTGATGCATCCTACACTCGAACGCTCTCGTCGGAGGATCCTGAGATGATCTTCGATCCGTCTGGGGTGACAGCAACGGCGTCCACAGAGGAGGTGTGGCCTTCAAGCTTCTGCAACTCCTTGCCTGTTGATGCATCCCACACTCGAACACTGTTGTCGCGGGATCCTGAGATGATCTTCGATCCGTCTGGGGTGACAGCAACGGCTTTCACCCAGGAGGTGTGGCCTTCAAGCTTCTGCAACTCCTTGCCTGTTGATGCATCCCACACTCGAACGCTGTTGTCGCGGGATCCTGAGATGATCTTCGATCCGTCTGGGATGACAGCAACGGCGTTCACAGACTCGGTGTGGCCTTCAAGCTTCTGCAACTCCTTGCCTGTTGATGCATCCCACACTCGAACGCTGTCGTCGAAGGATCCTGAGATGATCTTCGATCCGTCTGGGGTGACAGCAACGGCGTTCACAGAGGAGGTGTGGCCTTCAAGCTTCTGCAACTCCTTGCCTGTTGATGCATCCCACACTCGAACGCTGTTGTCGCGGGATCCTGAGATGATCTTCGATCCGTCTGGGGTGACAGCAACGGCGAACACGGGCTCGGTGTGGCCCAACAGAGGCGGGAGAGGTGCGCCGAAGGAGCAGCCTGTCCAGTCAGAACGTGTGAGATCGCTCTTCGAGAACATTGCGTAATCCAGCCAGCAGTTGTGGAAGCGGGTCTCCGTCAGCACAGTCCCGCACAGGCGAGCGTGGCGCACATCGCTGTCGCGCAGAAGCACGCCCGTGAGATCGCAGCCGAACACGTATCGCGTGCGGGCAGCCAGTGCCATCGCATTGGAAGCAGCCATGAGGGACGCCGTGTCCCCGCCACTCGCATGACGGCTTCCCAGGACCAGTGGAATCAGTTCGTCTGACACCTTTGTGTCACGGGCGTCGCCTCCACGAGAGAGCACTGTGTCCGCAAAGTACTGCAGCACGTTGGGCGCATCCTGGCTGAAGGCCCTGCGCACTTTGGACCCAAGCGTGTCAGCCCCGCCCTTCCGTGACAGCCGGCGCGCCACAAGGAACTCCCCAAGCGTCTTGTGACGGAATGTAAACGCGCTGCTGTCATCCTCGAAGCTTTCGACACGGAACGGCAGCAGCCGGAATGCCTCGTCCGCCTCTGAGGGGCCCACGTTGTCCTCCTTCGACAGGCGTGCCCGCTCTGTGCCCAGCACTCCCTGCCACGTCTGTGCCTCCAGCATCGCACACGCAATCAGTTCGCCCACCTGCAGCACCTCCTCCACGCGCGCTGCTCCAGCCGCCCCCTGACGCAACTGACGCAACTCCACCTCCACGTACTTCTGCAGGTACGCCTCGTACACCGCGACATCACTCAGGCACTGGTGTGCCTGGGTGGTCGTCGACAGGTCTCGCTGCGCGTAACACGCCATGTGAAGCAGGAAGGGGTTGCGAAGCTGCGACAGCACCGCCATCTCCACGTCTCCGACTGTGTGTGGGGGAATTGGCTCCGCTGCCACGTCCTCCGGCGGCGATGTGCCCTTGGCCGCACGCAGCAGCGCCGCTTCCCGCCACTCCAAGAACCCCGCCTGCTGCGACAGCGCCACAAGCACGACACGCAGCGGCACCGATGGCGCTGCAGCAAGCGGCGTGCTGCCACCTCTGCCTTCCAGCGCTGACATCACCGCCTCGGCTGCAGCCTGCACACACCACTGTCCGGTTCCCGGCACCCTTTCTTGCAAGTTGCCTGCAGAAGCACCCTCGACAGCAGCCGAGTGATTATTCTCTGCCTGTTGGCCCGCTGCCGTTGTTGTGTGTGTCGGTGCGGCGGTGCTGGCGGTTCCTCCAGTGCTGTCGTCGTCACCACCCGCCAGCACCCACGCCCTCTCCACAATCGACACCACCAGGGCTCGGTGGCTGAGCGGCACCGTTGCATCAGCTGCACCGCATGTGTCGCACACTATGGCAGCCAGCTGTCGCTGATGGTTCGCATTGAAGCACGCATCCACCCGCTGTTGCTCCGCCTTCGCCACCTGTGCCGCACGCACCTTGCTGATGTACGTCACTGCGTCTGCCTGCGTGAACGGTTGCATGTAGAGCGCCCTCGTCTTTTCACCACACACCTGCGATGCCGTGTGCCCCACGCTTTTCAGGTATTCACCACGCGTCGTCACAATCACGCTGCACTGCTTCGCACACCACGGGTGCAGCCGCAGCATCCCTTGCCCGCCACTCTCTTTGTACGCCCCGCTCAAATGCTCCTGCGTCAGCCCCACCTCGTCCAGCGAGTCCAGGACCACCACAACGTCGTACACACTGCTCAGGTGCTCCAACGCAGCCTCCTCCAACCCGAAGGAGTTCCGGATGAAGTCGTCGATCCCGCCGCGTGTTGTAACAGCGCCCACGCCAATCGCCGGGAGCGCCACAAAGACAGGGAACACGGGCTTCTTCCTCTGTGGCACCACCCCGCCTGCCTTCTTCTCCTGCAGCAGGTGGCACAGAACCGCAACCGCCGCAGATGTCTTCCCGGTGCCTCCGTCCCCGACCAGGCACAGCGGGTCCCGCGGCGTCTCCCTCGTCCCCGCCCCCGCCCCCTCCTCCGCATCCCCGTCTGCCGCCAGCCACTTGTCCACCTCGTGCAGCAGCATCCTCGTCTCCAACTCCGCCACATGTGTGTCGTCACCGACCCTCCCCTCCACGTAGCCGTCCAGGAACTCCGCGAAGAGCGATGCCGTGTGCTGCAGCACCTGCCGCACCGCCTCAACCTGGTCTGCCACATCATCCGGATGTGTATGCCCCTGTGTCGGCACAGCGGTGCTGGCATCGCTGTTGCCATTGTTGTTGTTGTTGTGGCCAGCCACCTCCTGCATCACAATCACATCGAAGGGCTGCCCCACCATGCGCAGCAGCGTCGGGGACAGCTTCCACTGCACCCGGAACTCGATGTTGCTGTCGTACAGCAGCTCCGCCTCCTGCGGGAACACGCTTGCGAACCCCACCTCCGCCGCACCTTGCTTCGCCACAATCACAAAGAACGTACCCGCCTTCCCGTACATGAAGGTCTTCGCCACATCCTGCTCCCGCGTCGTCGACGTGAAGGCGTTCCACACCACCGACGTCCCCACCTTGTACTGCGCCGACACATTCACGTTGATCCCGCGGAACACCGTCGTCAGGCTCGGACGCCGGCTCCGGATGAGCCGCGTCAGCTTCGTCATCAGCGGCTGGAACGTCTCGACCACGTGCAGCTGTGCCGGTGCAGGCTCAAGCTCGAACACGCTGCCTGCCGCCGACTCCCGCGCTTCCTTCGACAGCCCGATCGTCCGCATCGCGTGGTTCATCCCGAAGTACAGTGCCGGCCTCATGTACTTCGCCCCGTGGTTCCTCAGCACATCCTCGTCGGTGATGTCTTCGTGGTACTTCTCAACGATGGGCACACCATCTGCTTTGCACACAAGGTCGCCCGTCGCAGTGTCGATCTGATACTCCACGCAGTCGCAGGTGAAGAGGTAGCCTGCACACAGATGCTCGAACCAGTCGTCCACCGCCATCCAGTCCTCGATCGCGTGTGGCGTCGCCTCCACACGCCGCAGCACCCGCTGCACAACAAACCGCAGCCCCAGCAGCATGCTGTTGACGTGCTCTGCCCGGTACCCGAGATCCGGGTGCACCGTCAGCAGCTCCTCCAGCCACTCCAGCAGCGGTGCCTCGCACGCCTTGTCGTTGCGCGTGAAGCAGATCTTCCGCCCGTCCACGTGGTTCTGCAGCCGCTCGCTCGTCTTGTCCTTGTCGCCGGGGTTGTGTGTGCGGTTCTCCTGCGTCTGTCGCTGCTGAGGTGACTGCGATGCAGTGCGGGCTGCATCAGCAGCAGCAACAGCGGCAACACGTACCCTCAGAGCCGGCCACTCGCCCGTGAGGAAGTTTCGAAGCGACTGCGACTGCGACTGCCCCAGTGCATTCGATGTGGTACGGACTGCAGCAGCAGCAACACGTGCCCTCAAGGCCGGCAACTCGTCCGTGAGGAATTCCTGAAGAGACTGCGGCTGTTGATCCAGTGCCTTGGATGCAGTGCGGGCTGCATCAGCAGCTGCGGCAACACGTGTCCTCAAGTACGGCCACTCGTCTGTGAGGAAGTTCCGGAGCCTGCTGGCCACCTCTGTCTGTATCTCCTTGACTTGATCGCCGAGGGCCGCCAGCAGCACGCTGCGTGTGCCTTCATCACGGTGCTGCAGCGCGTACCACACCGGTGTGCGCCCCTCCCCGTCTGCAACGCTGGCTGCCCCGCACCCCACCAGCATCTTTACTGATGAGGCCGCATCGGCAACCCCCCTGCACCCGGGCTGCAATACCTCGTGCAGCAGCATCCGCCCGGTGCGTGGGTCCGTCGTGTTGACGTGGTGATGCACCAGCTGCTGCCACTTGCCACCCTCCAGTGCCTCCTTCACTTCGCGTGCACCGCCCCACCACGGCCGCCCGTGCCCCTGCACACTCGCACTCGCCCCCATCCCGCCTACCGCCTTGTGATGTGCTCAGCACACACACCCCGTTGTTACCGATTGTATGTAGTGTGTAAAGTGTAAAGTTCAAAGTGTAATGTGTAATGTCCACTGCCTTTCCTGCACGACGTGTGTATGTGTGGGTGTGTGGATCTCAATGCCAACACCAGACTCGGAAGATCTGTCGTACTGCATCTGCATCTTCCATCCGTGCTGCCTGAACATGGCGTGGCAGTCACGCCCCGACCAATTCTCGGGCACTGCATCTGCCACACATATTCCATCCGTGCTTCATGGGCATGACGCCACCCGGTTTTCTGCGTGGCAGTCACGCCCCGACCCACCCGGTTTTCACGGGCTGGCCGGCACATCCTATGAAAAAGAGCAGGCGGAGCTGCTGCGTACCTTCCACTGCGGTGGGCGGTTTGGTCTTGGAGGACGGGGCCACCTCCTGCATGCGTGCACACCTTCCACCACGCGGGGCGCTTCTACCGCCCGCCCCCCCCCCCCCCACTGATCGCCTCCACATACCCCCGCAGGGTTGAGGGGGTGGTTGCGTGGGGCTCGCGCAAGGCCTGCAGCCCACATGTGCTCGGCACCCCCACACACCCCCCCCCCCCTCCCCGGGCTCCCCATACCCCCTCCTCCACCTTCACGACGCGGTCTTCACCTCCCCGGGTGCCCGGGGAGGTGAAGACCGCGCCGTGTTCCACACAGGGCGGGGGGTGGAGGGTGTGTTGGTGTAGAAGCCATGTGAAACCAAGCCCAAAAGCCAAGCTGGGTGAGGGGGGAGGGGGAGGGGGTGGGGGGGGGGGGGGGTCTTGACAGCGAAGGAAGTTGTCTCCCACACGCACGGACTGCACGCCTTTCAGAATTTTCTGATTGCTTGTTCCGAAGGGGACACCGTCCTTTGCTGGTGTCGCCCCCCCCTCCCCCCTTCACCAAACTTCTGAGATTCACCCGGGGGGTGTCAGGGGGTTTCTTCTTCGGATGTAGGCACGGAGCCTCGCCGAAGATGACATCAGCAAGACACGGGGAGGGGCATTGTGTCTGTGTGATGCATGTTTTGTCCTCTTACAACCTGTCCTTTTTTTGCCCCGTCTCGAGGTTATCCCCCCCCCCCCCTAGGCCCCTGCACGGTCCTTTAAATCACTGTTTAGGGCTGTCACAAACACGATTTTTTGGATTTTGGGCCAAAAACTCCACCAAAATGGACGTACCTGGCCAAAAATCGAGTGGGGGATCACTGAAAAAATCCGAGAAAATAGCGGACACCCTCGGGAAAGTCGATCCATTCGAATTACTTGGCATTTTTTCCTGAAAAAACCCCGAAAAAGTGTAACGCTCGTGTAACGCTCTTGGGCCGATTTGTAACAGTCCAAGAATGTCACGTCCAAAAGGCAGAGAAGGCCTCTAAACACCCCAAAACCACGTAGATACCCCTCGGGGTAGGTTCCTGGGTGGTTTTTAGTGGTTTTGGGGGCCTTATGGTACCCAGAGGCGGTCTGAAAGAGATTTCTCGTGGAAAAAATTGATAATTTCCCTGAAAACGCCTTGTTTTTGGGAGCTGAAATCTGCACGAAATCCCCAAAATATCACCCAAAAGCGTCACCAAAGTGAAGAATTCCGCCCGGAAGTGATTCCGGCAGACCAAAATGGGTGGAACACCCTGTTTTTGGGTCAAAAATGCTGTTTTTTTCAATGATATCCGCCCATGTCATGGTCTGTAACAGTAGTGTAACAGTAGACCCCCCAATTTGGGCCGTTTTGGACCAGTTCTGAGCAACCACTTTCAAAGGCGGAGAAGGGCTCTAAACACCCCACAAACACACAGCTACCCCCTGAGGTAGGTTCCTGGGTGGTTTTCAGTGGTTTTGGTGGCCTTGTGACGCCCAGAGGCGGTCTGAAAGAGGTTTCTGGTGGGAGACCCCCCATAACCCCACCAATCCCTTGTTTTTAGGGGGTGTGACCAGGGTGGGCATGAGTCACCCAAAATATCAGCCAAAATCGTCACCAAAGTGAAAAATTCTGGTCGCAATTGATTCCGGGAGCCCAAATTGGGCGGAGTACCCTGTGTTCGGGTCAAAACTATGGATTATTTCAGTGATATCCATGTGTGTAAACGGTCAGTAGAAGTCGCCTAACAGTAGCCCCCCTAGCATATACAGGCAAAGTGGGTACACACTATGAAATGAACCTGGCATCAGGTGCAGTGCCCGCAAAAGAGACCCACGTGTGACACCGGTGTGTCTGTAGGACGAAGAGGGGCTGGGAGACAGCGGCAAACAGCAGGGTGACGATGGCAGGGCAAAACTCTGGAACGAGAAAACGGGCTCGCACAAGCACTTTCAGCTGCAGCCGAGATCCGACAGCCGGGCAGACAGTCTGGCAGAATTCAATGTTGCCAGACTCAAGAATCACCAAGAAGGGTTCTGAATCTCTTCACGAGGAATGAACTCCAGGAATTTGCAGCAGAACTAGGTGCTGAGGTACCAACCGTACTCAAACGTGGGTTTGTGAATTTCCTGGGTGATATACAGGAGAAAAGCGACCTAACGGAGGGGCTTTTTCCGACAAAAATACCCGAAAAACCCCCCAAAAAACTGAAAAAATGGGGGGGATAGGTGGGAAACAGGTGGGAGAGACCCAAAAAAGTCATTTGGTGGTGTTTTGGGGGGTATTTTGGGCCCAAAAATTGAAAAAATGGCCGAAATTTGGTTTTGTGACAGAAAATCAGGGGCTATGCAGGGGCCTACCCCCCCCCCCCCTTCACCACACACTGGAAACCTGGGGTGGCACAAAGGGGGGCGAATCAAATAAGAAAGGGGGGGCGAGATGAGGGGTGTCACCCTACTCCCCGTTTCGCATTCTTGTTGTTTGGCACCAGCTTTATGCACAGAGGCAAGCCCCGCGGTGGGGTGGGCGACGGGGTGGGCGGGTCGTGAAAGCCGAGAAAACTAAGGCACGGAGAGTCACACACCCTTCCCTCCCTCCCCGTCCCTCGCGATGCGGGTGGCAGTGTCCGAGATCCAGGCAGTGGCCCCCTCCCAGGCGAAGCTGGACAATCAGCAAGTTGTTTGTTTTGTGGTTTTTTTTCTTGGTGTCGACAATCAATCGCAAGCAAGCTTTGATCTGTCCCATTGACGAGGAGGCGTGCTTGCAGGCTGAGGTATTCCAGATGCAACAAGCCCATACGTCCGCTGCACGCACACTGTGGAAAGTGGTAAAGTATGTCGCTCGGAGGGGTGTGGGGGGAGGGGAAGGTGAAATAGAAGAGCAGGATAACCAGAGATGGCCATCCCCTCCCCTCACTCGATATGCAGGTTGCGTCCGAACTCTAGGGGGGGGGGGGGGGGGGAAGCGACGCACAAAAAGAGAAAAAGACCCCAAAAGGCTTTGCTGCGTGTCTGTGCTGGCAACATATAAAAGTCGTACTCCTTTCTCTAGAGTAAGGGAAAAACACCCCCTGCAAAAAAAAGCAGATCCGGGCCACTTTGCGTTGAGCGCACACTCCTGTGTCAAAGGCTGTGTAAGCCCCTTCCCCTGTGAAGTGGCAATCAAGGTGTGATCCTTACAAAGCTTCAGTCGTACGAAATTCCTTCGTTACTTCGCGACATCGCTACGCTTCGTCGCTCAGGCTCTCTGGTAAAAAATCATATCCGGGGGACCCTTGCTACCAGGCCACAGCTCGTCAGCCAGTGAGGGGGAGCGGGGCTGTCGCTCACCTTTTCTCACTCAGTCACACCTGGTAGCGAGGGCCCCCCACACCGGCAAGAGAACCAATAGAACAAACCCACACGTCGCTTCACTCACCACACGAACGAAAAGAAACAGACTCTGTTTGTTGGCCGCATCCAATTATTTTCCCCACCTCCACCAACAAAGCGCTGCGAAAATATTTACGGATCCGGGTGGGGGAGCCCCGCTACCAGGTGTGGCTGAGTGAGTACGAGCGTATCAGTTCTCGTGCGTCGCCTTTCGTGGACCTTCTGCACGATGCGGGTCCCCTAACCCAACACAGCAAACGTGACTGAGTGTTGGAGAAAAGGTGAGCGACAGCCCCGCTCCCCCTCACTGGCTGACGAGCTGTGGTCTGGTAGCCCGGTATACGTTTTCTCTTTGCGTGGTAAAAGCCGGTAGGAACCTTTTGTTGTTGTGGTACATTACACTCACATATACGCGGGGATGGGCCAGGGCGGCTTGTGGTGTCCAGCTCACACACACACACACCCCCTCCCCACCCACCCCCATTTTCGCGGTGCCATCACACACCCCATCATTTTTTTGTGAGTGCGCGCCAGAGCTTTCCGGATCGCCTCAAGCCCAATACAGAATACAACGGCGAGCCTTATGCAGGCCCGTCACCGTGACCGCACACAGAGCAGCCGTACTGTGATCACGCCATGGGTGTGGTTTGTTGCTGGGGGTTTGATCGTCGAGAGTGAATGGAAAAGCAAGTCGCCCAGCACCTTCTTGTCGCTGGAGTGGGTGGGTGGGGAGGTGAGCCCCCCACCCCACCTGTCATGCATCTGTCACAGACTAAGAACTCACCTCGCACACATACCCACCTACCCATCCACCCACCCTAGAGAAGTTAATCGGCATACAGCACGGCATCATGTGAAAAATCGCACTCCTTTCGCTTATTATAGTGAACTGTGAAGTGGCATGAAAATGATGATTATCCTAAAGCTTCAGTCGAAGGATTTCCTTCGTTGCTTTTCCTTTTCCTTTTGCGACATCGCGATTTCGCTCCCCTTCGTAGTATAACAACGTATTTACCTACCAACACCCCCCCCTCCAACACCCCACCCGGTCTGAATCCCTGAACTGCACCAAACTGCCTCTGAGCCCTCCGGAGCAAAAGCGGGGAGCACATGCGAAACTCCAGGCTCCGGCAGGCTTTATCTTCCTCCGACACAATCTACCGATGGTTCGGGCCAACATAGTACGTGAGGGTTGGGGGGGGGGTTTTTTTTTGATCGTCGAGAGAGTGAATGGAAAAGCAAGTCGCCCAGCACCTTCTTGCAATGTCATATGACGTGAGGGTTGGGGGGGGGGGTTAAAACCCGTATGCGCCCAACCCTGCTCCCGCACGCGATAGTAAAATTCTGCAAATTCCTCGGCTGTGGAATAGAATCTCTCCTTCTTGAGCAACAACAACACCACCCCCACCCACCCTTCTGGTGCGAGGTGGAGGGGGAGGTGCGAAGTGGGAGCGCAGTATCACGGCAAGGGACAATGGGGCGGGGCGCATATGGGTTTCCCCTCCACCCCCCCCCCCCCTCTCGCTTAGGCTGTGCCTTGCAAAGCGTGGGCATCAGCAGGAAGGGGTGGGGTTGGTGAGGAGTGGGCTGCTCCTGATGCACGAAATGGCGGGGGGGGGGGAATCGTTCAAAAATCGTTCAAGTCGTTCAGAAAAGGATGGTGAAATGCAAGGGTTGTCATGATGGGTCGGGAGAGAGGATTGGTGGTTTGTGTGTGTGTGTGGGTCGGGGTCACTGCATCGAGCAGTGTTGCGATTGGGAATTTGCATGTTTTGGTGTATTTCCTTTGAACCCCGACCCCCCCCCCGTAACCCCCTCCTCCCCCCCCCCCCTCTTATCGTTGTGCACTGCGATGCTGTGGATATCTTCTGTGTCTGTGCGAAGTGTTCTCGGTTCAAACAAAACAAAAGTAACAAAATCAAAAAAAAAGGCAAGTGAAAACGCCAGGGTTGCAAGAAGGTTTGGGGGGAAAGTGAAAAAGTCGAAAACGATTGTTTCACATCTGGTTGCCACGACACACGCCACGGCAATGCGGGCATTCACATCTCACTGAGGGCCTCGGGAAGGCTTGTCTAACTTTCGGGATTTTCGGGTATTCTCGGATGGAACGCCCCCTTGGAGAGCAAACGGTGAAAGCAAAGGCGTGATGCCCGCCAAAAACCCCCCCATTGCTTTCACCGTAAATCCCGTAGCTTTGTTGGATTAGCGGACCAGCACGTACAGGAAGTCCACGAAAGACTAACGCACGAGAACCGATACGCTGGCCGAAGCTTTAGAGACACCTAACACACATACACAGGGTGGGCGATGATCCGCGGATATCCCCACACAAAACGTGGCTATTGTTTGTGCGCAAAATCCAAAACAACAAGCGAGGCGGGCTCACTTATCTTTGGCACTCACACTGGCACATGGTTGTGCCCACAGAAGAAGATCCCTGATTCGGCAAGAAAGTGCTATCGCATTGATTGTTGAGACCCCGGGTGTGGCCAACACAACAGCAGCGCGGTGCAGGAAACGATCCACTGTGCGCATCCCTTGCGTGTATCACAGACACACCCCGAGCAGGTTGTGTGGCCAACAATCCCCAAAAAAGATTCACGTGTCTGTGTGTGTCAGCTTTCAGACGCACCGAGCAGAAAACCTGGACACTGCGGCCCCACTGCACCGTGTCCTGTGTCATGCACACACACGCGAGTGTCTGGGAACCCCCACACACAGGACTTAATCTGCTCTCTCGATGCGGCAGCTGCTACAGAAGACGCGCGATAAACGATCCTTTTTTGTTGATAAGAATACTCGTGCGAGCGGAAAGCGACCCGCCACAGGGTGTGGTTTTCAGTTCAGGATTATTTTGTGTGTAGAAGCACCAACGCAACAAACAAAAAGGAAATCCATCAAAGCGGTTGTAGCTGTGAGGTCGATAGGGCGCCTTTCCAGCTTTTCCAGAAACTGTGATACAGAGGTACCCCTTTCAGCACACCCTCTACTTCACGATCTGCGCCTATGCCATAGTATGCCTGAAAGTCGAGAAGTGGGCCTTGGGAAAGTGCCGTGGTGCGGGTGGTGGTGGTGGGGCGGTGGCGTATGCCTCCGGTTGGGAGAGCACAGCCCCTATCAGATAAAAATACCGTTTGATGCCCCACCCGCTTGAAGCTCATCGTGAGACGATGCTAGGCAGACGTTGTGCCATACCGCTGCCTGTGTTGGGTGTCGGTGACACACACACACACACACAACACACACCACACAACACACGACCCCTCCCCCCCAAAGATTTGCTGGGATCGGAGGAAAGACGAGGGGCGGAGGGGGTGGGGGGTGGGGTCAGGGAAAGCAGCGAAAAGGGGGTAAAAACATGTTTATTTTGATGTACCTTTGTGTGTCTGAGCGAAAAAAAAGCAAAGAAAATCCCTTTTGGAGCACCCCCCCCACCCCCTCCCACCACCCTGGATGGCACATGTCGGAACAGCCGATATATGAGATATGGATTTGGCACCGGATCCGAAACGCCCCCCCCCCCAAGGATGGCACCCGCCTCTCCCCCTTTCTGTGCCTTCCCATGCCAAAGCTCGTATCGGTGTGAGACCTTTCATGTGTTCGGCGCGACACCCTTCAGCTGTTGGCAATAGATGGGGCGAGAGAGAGAGGGGTAGGGGGAAGGGGGGGGGGGGGTTGGGGGATCCTAGGGGGGTTGGGGGTTGGGGTATCCCATTTTTTTTGCCGGGGTTTGGCGCACAAACAACGCCTTATCTTTTTTTTGCGAGTTTTCTGTTCACAGGGGGAGAGTCACGCTTGTGAAATATAAAACTGTATTGCGCGGCATGCAATAATACGGGAGAGAGAGAGAGAGCGCCGCTGATCCGTGGGCGCCGCTGATCCGGACCCACCTTCTCCTACTACCTCCCCTCCCGACGGCGTGTCCGTTGACGCAGCCCTTCCCCAAAGGCCCCGTTCTGGTGCCTCTTCCTCCTCCGCCCGTGCGCGGTCACCGCACGCGCCTACAGGCTTCCGGGCCTACCTTAATCCTCCTTCCTCACGTAGCGCGTCACCGGGCGCTACAGACCGTGTGGCGCCTGCGCCTCCTCCTCCTCCTGTGTCACTTCCCTCACCCCACCAGAGCAGCTCCTCTCTCAAACAAGGGGAGTCTACCGGGCCGCGGGCCCGCGTAGTTAAGTAGACGACACCCTTGGGGTGCGAGTATTTTCGTTTCGGGGATATTCACACTATAAGCATACGAGAGAGAGAGAGAGAGAGAGAGAGAGAGAGAGAGAGAGAGAGAGAGAGAGAGAGAGAGAGAGAGAGAGAGAGAGAGAGAGAGAGAGAGAGAGAGAGAGAGAGAGAGAGAGAGAGAGAGAGAGAGAGAGAGAGAGAGAGAGAGAGAGAGAGAGAGAGAGAGAGAGAGAGAGAGAGAGAGAGAGAGAGAGAGAGAGAGAGAGAGAGAGAGAGAGAGAGAGAGAGAGAAAGAGGAGGTAAATGAGCCCCTCAAAGGGAACGGGCCTTTTATCTCCTCCACGTCGCGGATATCCACACGTGCCGTTTGCTTTTTTAGCTGGAGCTTCAGGGGGAGCAGCACGGCATCAATCACTTGAGAGAGGGGGGGAGAGAGAGAGAGAAAGAGAGGGGAACCCTCGGGAAACGTAAGACCCTCGTCTCATCGCAGATATCCACACTTTCAGGGCATGGGAGGTGGAGGCGGGGCGTGGGATGTAGGGTTGGTGGGATGGCGGCTCGTCCTTCCGGCAGACAGAACGATCGAGCGGATGCCACCCCTTATACGATATTGGGCCCACACGGCATGGAAAACAGGGTAACCTTCCATCCCAGCTCACACCGCGAGGGTTGCAGCCGCTTGAGGCTGGGAGGGGGGGGGGGGGGAAGGGGAGTGGGGTGTGCGGCACAGAGGGGGGGCGCCTTCTCAAGTATCAGGGCGTCATCACACCCGACTTTCGGGTGTGGCGGTGCCCTGTGTCTGGTTCTCCTCATGTCAAAAAACTTTGTGTCTGCAAATCAGAAAGGGGAGAGAAGAACCAGCGGGTATTCGTCGATCGCGAGAACACCCCACACGCCTGCTGCGGGTGTGGTGTGCCCTGCATGATCTGCATAGCAAAGTTTCCTGCGTTGTTAGCACAACTCCAAAAAAAGACGAGGCCAAAAAAGAAGTGAAGGAGTATCGCAGTCATGCCGCCTTGCCGGGGAATACAAGCAGCTGTCCGGCGTACTGTCATATCGAGGGGTGGGAGATGGCCATCGCTGCCGGCAATTTTATCGGCAAAAAAAATCGTACTACTCCTTTCGCTATTTTGGAGACACCCCTGTCCAGCAAACTGTGGGAGAACAGTTCCGAATTACTTTATGTTGAGCGCACACTTCTTGTCTCAAGGCTGTGTTGAGGCCCTGTGAAGTGGCATAAAAATGGTGCGAAAATCCTAAAGCTTCAGCCGTACGATTTCCTTCGTTACTTGGAACGGAGGAAGGTAACGAAAAGAACAATGCGCGCCGTTTTCGGCACCGCAGCGAAGGCCATCCGGCCCCCTATCAAAACAGATTCGGACCCTCTCTTCATGGAGCGGCACACTTTGTATGACAGGGATGCCTTTTTTGAGGCCCTGTGAAGTGGCATGAAGGTGCTGCTCAGGGGATAAGATAGGTCTGGTTTTCCGGTTTTCAAAACCAGGGTTTCCCGGTTCCCGGTTTTCTGGGAAAAAAAAAAGGTCGGTCTCATTTTTGGCGGTTTTTCTTGTGACTTTGGGACAGTAAAACAGTCAGAAAAAACGCCATAAAAAAATAGAAAGTGACCCCATCGTGATCCGCACAGAGCTCAAATAGTCCAAAGAAGGCAGAGAAGCGGAGAAGAAAAATGGACCTAGCGGATGGCCCGGTGGGTGGTGACCTCGTCATGCAGGTCTCTTCTGTTTTGAAGGTGCACACATGGTGGACTCCAGCCACCATGTCTAAGAGGGAGTCTAAGACTGCAGTCTGGAGGGCTGAGACGAGAACACGAACGACTTTCAAGCAGTCTTGAAGGTCGCCAAGCCTATTGGGGGCAACTAACAGATGAGATTTGTTTGTTGCCTGTCGTCACAGCTAGGTGCCCATCTCCTCGATAACGGAATGTGTGCAGAGATCTCGTGGACCCTTTGGCCATTCTGTCGTGCACCCACTCCACCCACAACGCACACCTGTCACGAGTGGTCGCTCCCCCGTCCTCCTCCACCCTGAAGGTTGAACCCTCAAGGACCAGTGATCTCCTGCTGGCCGGGCTGCGATACAGCGAAGCCTTCCTACTTACAAGCGAATCCAGACTGTAGTGAACAGATGTTCACTACCGTGGCCTCCGGCGGCTGGGGGGCTCCGCCCCCCAGACCCCCCTGTGTAAAAGCATTGCACCAGACCGGTTTTTTGGTCGAGAGTCCAAACTTTCAAAGCAGCTGCTGCGCCTGCCCCACCAAGCAGCCTCAGTACGACAGGACGCGCGCAGGCACCGGGCCTTCTCAGACTCTGGGAGGGTTTGCGCGGGTCGCGCGCGCCGAAGGCGCGCGCGAAAAAATTTCAAAACCAGAAAAACCGGAAAACGGCGCCAGAAAAAAAGTCTATCTTATACCCTGAACCACACAGGCCGCAAAAAAAAAAAAAGCATCGCGCGCATGATGTACGGCGTGGGTTGCACGTTGTGTGTGTGTGTGTGTGGTTATAAAGTTTTAAGGCGGTGTCGCCCTGCACGGGCAGTAGCACCTCCCCTTCAGTATCGCACTCCCGAAGGATTCCCCAACACGACGTGACACCGGTTTCGACGCGTACTCTTCCCCCCGGCAAGTTTGAGACGTCATCCCCCCCCCCCCCCCCCGCCCGAGAAGACAATACGCTCTTATAATTACACCACTCGGGAGCGGATTTTGTTGCCACGTTTTCTTTTTGTTGATTTGCTGTCACTTTTACATTCCAGCAGGGACTTTGGCACTCTGCCTGGAAGCGACGGCCTGCAGTGATTCCTTCATGATGCATTTTAGTTCTGGTTGAGGGGGGCGGGAGCGGGGGGTGGGTGGGTGGGTGGGTGGTGGTGGTAGGGCGAGGAGGGGAGGGCCACGTCGCATTTGCTTTCGGGTTTGAACTTCGGCAAAAAAAAAATCTTCTGCGCATTCTGATAAAATTTGGGGGAATTCATCAGAAAAAACGCACCGATCTGCGCCGATTTGCCGAAGCTCCTCACGCCCTCTCCTCCCCCCCTCCTCCTCCACCCACACCCCCCTCCGCCTGACAAAAATACAAGGCTGGTATCACTGCAGGCTCTCGCTCTTCTTTGCTTCTGTTTATGCAACCGGGTTTGCTTGCATGCGGGTGTTGCCCGCATGCCCGTCGGGACAAAGCCATTTTCGAGAAGGACGTTTTATTATCGAGGGTCAACTCCAGCTTGTTGATGTTTCGGATCTCTCTATCCTCAACATCCTTTACCACACACGTAAGGTTGTTCCAACATATTGATAGACATCTTTCGGTATGCACATCCATCAAGATAATACATATATGCATTGGCATGCACCTGATACCTCGTCTGCGATGGGACATATCGAGAAGCCAGGCGGTCCGTGGATTGTCATTAGTTGCCGCCTGGCTCGATCGATATTGAGGACATACAGGTGGCCCATAGAGAAGACTTGTCATCCCGGGGGAGGGTGGTGGGATAACCCGTAGATGCAGTCTTCTCGCAACGCTTTGTTGTTCATTTTGACCCCGAAAGGTCATGTACCACGGATCACTACACATGTGAATTATTTCCATCTGTGATTTTCATCATGCTATTGGAAAGGACACATCGCCCGAATTTGCGAAACGTCAAAGTGAAGCAAGCAAAGCCCCTTCCTTCCGTCATCATAGGTGGGCGGTCAAAAGCCTATTTTTTTTTAAAGGTTTGGAGTGTGATGTCACGATGCGCAGCACTCCGAGAGCTGCCGATCTTTGTTTGTTTGGAATATGCTAGTCTCCTGTATCAGATGTAGGTGTTGCAGAAGGGAACAGATCCATCATGGGAGGAACGAAGTGTCGGTGAGTTCACAGGATCCTGCAGGGCGGGTGGGAGGTCGAAAAACTATTTGGTTCTGTACCGAGGTACGTTGATCGAACCAAATGCGGGTTCTCCAACCCGGTCGTGGAGGTTGACTAGCCGATAATAAAAGAACCTTCAATTCCGGCTTTCCCTCAAAATGTGGGTGCCTGCATTGAAAGTTACGTTTATTATCGAGGGTCAACTCCAGCTTGTTGATGTTTCGGATCTCTCTATCCTCAACATCCTTTACCACACACGTAAGGTTGTTCCAACATATTGATAGACATCTTTCGGTATGCACATCCATCAAGATAATACATACCGTATACGTAAATATTATGGAACGTAAATATTATGGAACGGGCCCATTTTTGGCCGGTCCGTTCCATAATATTTACGTTCCATAATATTTACAGGGCCAGTTGGGGACTCGGTGGTGAGGACGGCTTGCGTCAGGAATCGCGCGAAAAGTGCACGAGTAGGTCCCGTCAGGGACTCTGTATGCCGTCCGATCACCTGGTCCAAGTCCCCGAGTCGCAGAAAGCCCTGTAAATATTATGGAACGAAAAAAATCTGGAACGCCAACCCACCAGCGTTCCAAAATATTTACGTTCCATAATATTTACGTTCCATAATATTTACGTTCCAAAATATTTACGTATACGGTATATGCATTGGCATGCACCTGATACCTCGTCTGCGATGGGACATATCGAGAAGCCAGGCGGTCCGTGGATTGTCATTAGTTGCCGCCTGGCTCGATCGATATTGAGGACATACAGGTGGCCCATAGAGAAGACTTGTCATCCCTTCGCTGCTCTCTATGGGCGACCTGATCCCATCGCAGTCTCGCTCATACAAGGGAGTAGCGCAGTAGTCATCAGGTGTTGTCAGGGTCGGGATCTGGCCTTGAGACATCCGATCTCCAGCAGACGTAGTCGGCGGTTGTAGTCCAGACCCATGTGTCTCAACGCAGGATGCAGGAGTAGTAGATACCATCCTGCGTTGTGATATCGCACCGATCGCGTGGGTCACATTGTCGGTCTGCGCAGGCTGCAGGCTTAGCGGACAGTTGGGACAGCTGATGAACTCTGTGGTGGCGAAGCGGTTGGTCCACGATCGTTCAGCGGGGCATGTGGGAGGATATATGGGTATCATCGATCTGGATCCAGTCTAGTGTATTAGCGCCGGCTGTAGTATCTCCGAGAAGTTCACTGTCGTCGGTCAGCTGGGGAGCAGTATTTTCCGCGCATCGATATGTAGGATAGAGTCGTCGTCTGGACGGGCTCGTCGACATTCGACGTAAACAGGGATTATGTTAGTCTGACGGTCATACCACGTAGGGTCGATCTGAGAGGTCCGTTCGCCCAGGTGACCGCGTGATTCATGCACCGTTGTCCAGGCCCCGCGCAGTCGTCTCAGAGAGCAGGA
The DNA here is from genome assembly GCA_963210315.1 of Rhynchopus euleeides. Classification (NCBI taxonomy): domain Eukaryota; phylum Euglenozoa; class Diplonemea; order Diplonemida; family Diplonemidae; genus Rhynchopus; species Rhynchopus euleeides. The sequence continues at coordinate 1,101,954 of OY723314.1, read as the reverse complement.
AGCGTCCACCGACGAACTGTCAATCGCAGACAACTTCGCCAGTTCGCACCAGGTATGGGTGCGATGTTTTCATCAGCTTCTGATCATCATGATGTAGTGGCGGTAATTCGTATTGTATCGCTACTCGGCTTCTTGCGCCTGGGCCTTCGCAGACAGCAGGGCGCGTACGGATGGCGGAGTTCACACCGGACGCAGGGTTGACGAAGGCCACCATGGAGGCATCTCCAATGATTTTCACTTCATAGCCTATGCAGGCCTGCATGAGACAGCGGATCGTGTGGGTTGACATGGTACGCTTCACGCCTCTCATATCGGCGTTGCGGAGCGCACATCGGTGAATACACTCGTCACATCACCCAGCTTTGTATCGGGGGCCACGACGCGGGCAGATTCGGCGTGAACGCAGGCATCAGCAGCTGTTTTGCGAGGTCCCTCTTAAGCTGAATGTGTTTGACACGGTGACGAAGGGGTCAACACACGTAGGTCCGTTTCGAGTCCTTCGAGACAAGGCCCCCGGGTGCTGCGATGCGGAGTATCTGCTCGTCTGCTGTCTATCCTCATCACCTCCGTGCACCTGAGGGTTCCTTGCAGAAGCTCGGTATACAGGGATCCAAATTGCTGCGCAGTGGCTTGGTGTCGAGCATGTCGCTAGGCCTGCCATGCCTCCCGGCGGGTGCTTCCTTACTCATGCGCCGGGTTGACCTTTTCGCTGTCGTCCGCAGCTTCGGGCTTGTCGTGGCCGAGAGTGCACTGCTGGTCGCCGCTGGCTCATTGTGGTGGGAGTATCTAGTGCAGCGGGTGCACTGGCTCAAACCATCAGCGCGAGGATCCGATGTTACACACACAACTGGGGGGGGGGGGGGGCGTCCATCTCCATGCCCGATCGGGATGAGACATTTGCCGGTATAAGGAAGAGGAACCGGTTGTGCGCGTGAAACAGGTATCCTCATGCCTGATTGCCCGGAGAGTTGCTTCGAGGTCGATGTAGGGACGAGAACATACCTGTCGGGAAATGAGGACGGCACTTCCGCGTATCGGGTACTATCAAAAGGAGGGCGTCGCCTCCGTACTAGATATTCATAATACGGATATCGCGTCCATGCCTAGGAAGCTATCGTAAGAGAGGGGCGTCACATTCACGTCCCTGGTGTTCTCAATAGGACTTCACGTCCGCACCTCTGGCGCTCATATTGCAAAGGATGGACGTCACCTTCGTGTCGTGGGCGCGGTCACAAAAAGGATGGCTTCACCTCCGCGTTCCCGGACGGAGGTCGCCTCCTTGTCTCGGCATCAGAGCAGAAGGAGTCGTCACCGATGGAGGTCACGCATGTCTGGTGCGTGGTTACGATGTATCTGTGCAACTGCGATACCTAGGCTGCTATTCCTCAGGGTCGAAGATCATGCACAAGGATGCGTCGATAGTTGCTTTAGGGAGCTGATCTGGCCGTGGACAGCTTCCGGTCCTGGGCTGCACACGAGGTAGGTGTTGAGGGTCTCCGTGATTTGAGATCCCTTTGTTTGTTGATACGCGGCCTGCTCGACGGGTGTGGTTCCTCACGGTATTCTGGTGTCGAGGGGCGTTGCGTTGTGTGCCAGCTCCACATCTGTCGCCTCTGACGCGGGGCAGCAAACCCACCTACTTCAGATCGTCAGCATCCGCAGCGCGCTATGCGCTGCGCCATACGTCGAGGAATGAGCCTCATTGGACCGATCGCTGTCTTTCTCGCCTCGTCTTGTGTGTCGAGCAGGAACGTTTGATCAGACTACCGTTATCCGTCATCGGCGTACTCCAAGGCGCATCCCAGCAGCTTGATATGCGGCATCACGAATCTTCTGCCAGTACCAACTCCCCGTCCTTCTTCAGGTGTGAGGGTGCACATTCAAGTGCGTCGGAGTGAACCTCACGCTCAGCTGGGCATCGAGGCGAGCATCGCCACCCTGTCTCTTCGACGGCCCTGCCGTCCCAGAGAATCGCCTCTCGTTGGATCTCCGCAGCCTGCGCGCGGTGCTCTGCACGTCCATACGTTGCGGGTATCTTTCGTGGCGGAGACGCTTCGTGCAACTTCCCTGTGAGGCCTGGGGTTGTTCGACATCCTCGTTCGCCTGGCCGCGAAGGGTTTCTATCTCGGGGTTTACGGTCCTCGTCTAAGGGGTCAGATACAACGGGAGGTTACTGACGCCATGACAGGTCACGCGCCACCGCAGAGCGGCCTTGTGCGAACCCTGGGGTCGGCGTGGATGGGGGCACAGTTGAGCATCCGGCCGCAGCCGAGGGACCACAAAGGGAGGGGGCAATCCCTGCGGATGAAGACGTCGTGAGAGGTCGGCGCCACCGCGGATGGCCACGCATCTGCGAGATCGGCGGATAAGCGGCGATCGAGAGGGGGTCGAAGGCGTTCTCCTGTAGGGATGAGTTTTCCTCCCTACATGTCAGCACCTCAGCGTCTTTGGGGTTGCGAGGCGTCTGTTGCGTTTGACCTGTCATTCCTTAGTACACGCATGATGTGGCATCCCGTATCCCTTGCGGCGTTCAATCACCATATCGGAGGTGCATCGGCGGGAGTCGTAGATGCCTTTGGCAGCAATTGAAGTGTCGTTAAGAGCAGAGAGGTCGCTGCCGGGAACAGCGCGCCGGTGATGCCCGGATTTACCCTGGCATGATGATTCCTTTTCGGTCCCCAGAGATGCAGCCACGGGAGGGACACGGCGTGGATCTTCGTCAAGCGGCGCAGACTTCACTGAGCGCCTGCCCGTGATCGCTACTGTCTCAACCCGGGGATAGTCTAGGTCAGCACGTGTCTGAAGCCACAGGCTCATGACGTCTTGGCACAGCCCTATTACTGGTCAGCTGATGGGCGCTTGTGACGAGAGCTTGCTAAAGGCTCCTATCTCACTTGCAGGGTGTGACGGGCATACTGACCGAGCCGATCGGGGGAAAGATTCATCCATGTGACAGGCTGAGAGGGCGCGGTGGTTCGGGTTTCTATACGTGGGTGTCGAAGAGACATCAGCGGTACTGCTAGGAACATCAGAGGTAGTGGGGGAGTCGAAGTGGAGTTGTAGGGGGCGCAGCAGGGGGTATCCAGGGAGTAGGCTAGCCGTATCGGATGATGAGCTTGAGGTGTGATTCCCCAGACGCCTCCAGCAGGTGGCGGAGGGGTTGGGTAGGTCGCTCTGCGACACAGCACCTGCCATCGACAGCGAGATCGGCGTAGCTCTCCAGGGTGTACATGTCAGGCATACTCATGTGGGCCGGGGTAAGGCGTGTTGAGTGGACGCAGCCGGTAGCGACAGGTGGACCCGCGGGTACGGATGCTGTGAGTGGAGAGCCGGACGCGTCCTTCGCTGTGTGCCTGCCATGGCTCCATTCGACGTCGGGGCCAATAACACACCTGCCTGGCTGCTCTGTCAGATAGCCGACTGCGCTGGCATCTCCATACCCCGGGCGTCCGAGTACAATGAGGGTATCTTCTCTCTGACCTGTCGTGTATACCAAGAGGGGAGCGCGTCTGAACCGGTTTACGGGCACGCATACGCCAGGTAGGCGGTACCCCTGGGTATCCGACGATTGTGACAGGTGGTAACATTTGCTAACAGCTTCTCACCTGAAGACTCGGGGCACAGCCGTTGTTTATGGCTCTTGCTCAGGAGACTCCAGATCGCGTACATCCGTACGGAGGTGTGTACTCGGTGTCCCATTATGATAGCACTCAATGATCTGTCCATGTCAGGCGTACTTGGGACATAGGCGGGGGCGGGCGCGGCCTCATCGTCCCCTTGGCGCGTGCACGACCGGGGGGGGGGGGGTTTCCTTTATACTCCTGCGTGGTGAGCCCCCGAGAGCCGTGCGGTCACCCACACTGCCTGAGGGTTGCCATCTACATCTGCCGACCACATGGGCACGAGGCGATGACACTTCCTGCCTCCAATGCTGCCATGAAAGGGTCTCCCGTCTTCGAATGTTGGACGCCTACATGCAAAGGAAAGTGTCATCTCCGAATACCGAGTAGTCACACACAGGAGAGTGTCTCCTCCAGACGCTGAGCGTTCCCATACCCAAGGAGGGCGTTGCTGACGAATGCCGAGCGTTCCCACATGAAGGAGGGGGTGACCCCTCCAGTCGTCGAGCGTTCACATACCAAAGGGGGCCTCTGAACGCCGAGCGGGCTCTTCAAATCCAACTCCTTGTCGCGGAGATCCGTATTCGAGGGAAGGCACCACTTCCTTGTGTCGGGAACAGGATATGTGAGGGCGTCTCCTCATTGCCTCGGGCATTTGCGCGTCAGGAGGGCGTCACCTCCGTGCCTCGGGAATTATGAGGTGTGAGGCCGTGCCGGGGCCAGTTGCTCCTGTTGACTAGCAGAGCCGGGCGCCTGTTATGGGGCCGGTTGCTCATTACATGCTGACCAGCAGAGCCGAGCGCCTGTTAAGGGGCCGGTCGCTCACTACACGGTCGTTAGTAGAGCCGGGCGCCAGCGAAGGGGACGGTTGCTCATCACACGCTGACCAGCAGAGCTGAGCGCCAGTTAAGGGGTCGGTTGCTCGCGACACGGTCATTGGCAGAGCCGAGCGCCGGTTAAGGGGTCGGTTGCTCATCTCACGCTGACCAGCAGAGCCGAGCGCCAGTTAAGGGGTCGGTTGCTCACTACACGGTCGTTGGCAGAGCCGAGCGCCAGTTAAGGGGTCGGTTGCTCATCTCTCGCTGACCAGCAGAGCCGAGCGCCGGTTAAGGGGTCGGTTGCTCACTACACGGTCATTGGCAGAGCCGAGCGCCAGTTAAGGGGTCGGTTGCTCGCTACACGGTCGTTGGCAGAGCCGAGCGCCAGTTAAGGGGTCGGTTGCTCATCTCTCGCTGACCAGCAGAGCCGAGCGCCGGTTAAGGGGTCGGTTGCTCACTACACGGTCGTTGGCAGAGCCGAGCGCCAGTTAAGGGGTCGGTTGCTCGCTACAAGGTCGTTGGCAGAGCCGAGCGCCAGTTAAGGGGTCGGTTGCTCATCTCTCGCTGACCAGCAGAGCCGAGCGCCGGTTAAGGGGTCGGTTGCTCACTACACGGTCGTTGGCAGAGCCGAGCGCCAGTTAAGGGGGTCGGTTGCTCATCTCACGCTGACCAGCAGAGCCGAGCGCCGGTTAAGGGGTCGGTTGCTCACTACACGGTCATTGGCAGAGCCGAGCGCCAGTTAAGGGGTCGGTTGCTCGCTACAAGGTCGTTGGCAGAGCCGAGCGCCAGTTAAGGGGTCGGTTGCTCATCTCTCGCTGACCAGCAGAGCCGAGCGCCGGTTAAGGGGTCGGTTGCTCACTACACGGTCATTGGCAGAGCCGAGCGCCAGTTAAGGGGTCGGTTGCTCATCTCACGTTGACCAGCAGAGCCGGGCGCCTGTTTATGGGGCCGGTTGCACACTACACGGTCATTGGCAGAGCCGGGCGCCTGTTTATGGGGCCGGTTGCTCATCACACAGTCATTAGCGTTAACGTGCGCCACAGTGGGCGCGATGTGCATCCGAATTCAACTTACCGTAAACGGAAAAAGGGTGGACCGTAAAAATGTTCCAAGTTCCCAAAAAAAGGCCAAACGTTCCATCTTTTTTACGGTCCACCATTTATTGGGACTGAATATGGAAAAGACAATGCGATTTTCGCCCGCGGGCTGGTGGGTTGCGGGGCGCGGACTGCGGCCTCCACGCCGCAGACACCCACACGTAGGCCTCCCGACCTCCCAGCTTTGGACCCTCCCTCCACAACCGCAACCAACACCAGCAAGAGAAGCAAGTCCTCCCTGTGTGTGGAAAGGACACGATCACCACCACTCACCTCGAGACTCACCCACACACCTCGAGAAGTGTAGTACCATGCAAGGAGCGTTCCGGTAGAAGTAAAAGTAGAACCTGCTGCGCTAGCCCACATAAGCAGCCACGGTACGGCAGGGAGCGCAGACAGAAGCTGAGACCACCGGGCTCCCTCCAGATGTAAATTCGTGAATCAGTGCCCGGAAAATCCAGGGAAATCGTACTCCTTTAGTGTAGTACACCCTGCAGTAACTGTGGGAGAGCAGTTCCGGACGAGGTGAGCGCACACTCTGTGTTGAGGCCCTGTGGTGTTAATCCTGCAGCTTCAGTCGTGCGATTTCCTTGGTTCCTTCTCGACTTCGTCGCGAAGGAACTCGTAAAAAAAACCGCCAAGTCCACTATCCCAACCGTAAAATAGGTGGACCGTAAAAATGTTCCAAGTTCCGGAAAAATCCCATTTGTTCCATCTTTTTTACGGTCCACCTATAGTACGGTTCACCTTTATTACGGTCCACAATATTTCCGTTTACGGTATACCATCTGTACCTAGGGAGGAGTCGACCGTGCTTTAGGTATCACAAGAAAGGGGGGTAGTTGGGGGGTAACGAGAACGTGGCTAGCCTCCAAAACCGTCCATGGAGAAAAACTATTTGGTTCTGTACCGAGGTACGTTGATCGAACCAAATGCGGGTTCTCCAACCCGGTCGTGGAGGTTGACTAGCCGATAATAAAAGAACCTTCAATTCCGGCTTTCCCTCAAAATGTGGGTGCCTGCATTGAAAGTTACCTTTTTTTCTTTACTGTTTGATGATTTGAAAATATTTGCTGGAGCGCAGCTGCGGCCACAGCCCAAAACAGAACTGCCAGCTGCACCTGCGATTATTTTTGTTTTTTTTTGCTGATTTCTTTGATTATTTTTATTGACTCATCGAACTGGGGAGGGGAGCACCCCCCTTCCATAATTCTTTCGCGCTTTTGTTGTGTGTGCCGACAACCGAACTACCTGACACGTCAACATGAGCAGGCAATGAGGTTCTGTTCCCGGACGATTTGTCATTGTGAACGATTTTTTGGCCGTGCTTCCAGCAGCCCGTCGTGAGAGGGGCCCTCTGATTCGGGTTCTTTATAGGGGGTCTTCACTCCAGGGTGGCCGTCAGTGCATTTTAGTGCATTCTCCAGTTGAATTGGCTGACAACTGACGAAGGGTTGACGAAGGATAACGACCAGCGAAGACCCCCATAGCTTTTGAACGATTTGAGCGCTTTTTTTAGCCATGATGTTCCTCAGTAACAGCCCCCGACCGAGATGAGAGGGGGGGGGGGGCTTGTTCTACTTGTTTTTGTTGTTGTTGTTGGTGTTGTTTAGACTCACATGCACAGCCGCCACAGCCACGGACGGGCTTCCCGCGCAGAACTTCTCCTGCAAGAGTTGCAACAGCGCGTGACCTCCGCAGCAGCACACATCATCCCAGAGAGTTGGCACGCTGGGATGCGGGTGTGTGTGCGTGGTGTGGGGTGCGGGTGGGCTATTTTTCTCTTTTCGTTTCCCTTAATTTTTTTGCTCTGCTGGATGTCCAACAAGCATGACGGCAAAAACAGGGGGTGGTGAGTAGATATAAGTTGCGCCTGCAAATCCAAGGCAAATCAGCAGGAGGTGGGGGTGGGGAGAAGAAGAAGATCGAGGGCGATTGCGAGGGGTTCCCCGCCAATATAAACGACAACATACGCTGTAACCATGCGTGAGCCACACGAAATAACATACTCTTCCGGGGGAGGAGGAAGAGTCGGGTGGGTGGGGGGTTAAGTGGACTTGAGCTGGGTGGGCTGGCGAATCCGGGGGTGGGGGGAGAGGGTGTGTTTCATGGAATCCCGGTATTTCTGCCAGGGCCTGGGGGGGGTTGGCTTTGAACGATTTGAACAATTTTTTGCACGATTTTTTGAACAATTTTTTTTGACCGATTTTATCCACAGCAGCCACCCCTCCCTCCTCTGGAGAGAGTGGCTGCTGCCTCAGGCTCATTTTTTACCCTTTCACCTGCACACGTTTTGAGTGGGTCTGACCCTGCGCGGGAACTGCGTCCCTCCCAGGGTGTTTTTCTGAGAAGCTTAATTCACTCCCAACCCCCCGACCATGCCAGTCTATGTGCGAGTACCGAAAGCTTCGCTGCTCTGACTGTGCCCTTTAGGCCAGGGGATGGTGCGATACAACATCGCGTTTGTCCGTTCCTTTTGATATATATTTTCACTGTTCGGTGGCGTGCTGCGACACACCACTTGTTGGAATTTGCACACCTCCTCCCCCACCCCCCCCTCCCCCACTGTTCCCACAGACAGAAACGAAAAATCCAAACTACTGAAGCATTCCACACCCAAGACAGGCACAACAACCAGGCCCACCCTCATAGTGGCAGCGAAAATGAATCGGAGCTGCTGTGACTCATTCCCGAAGCGCCACTGATCCCCCACACCACCACCACCACCATCTGACTTTACGTTGGGAATTTGCAGCGGAGAGAGAGGCAGAGCACACTCACACAACACCACCCTTCATCATTTATTATTAAAGTTGGATTAGCGTGCCGGCACCGCGCCTCGGCGAGGGAACCGTACCCGCTGTCCTGTATATTAACCTATGTCACGCCGCTAGGGCGTGATCGCCTCCTCGGTAAAGGAAAAGGAGGTCTGAACGAGGCACTCTGCGCCTGTAGCCCGGTTGTGAGCCGGGATACGACGGCGGCCTTCAGAAAGAAAGAAAGGGAAGAGACGTATATGTTTTTGCTTTTAGGGCAGAGCTTTGGGGCTTGGCGGCCGCGCGAAGGGCGCGGTCTCCAAGGCCTCTTAGCCGACACAGTTTTCTTTGGCACTCGGCGTGTGGAGAGCCAGGCAGCGACAGGGTTGCCGTCGCATCTTCGCTTAATTTGATGAACACACGGTTTGCAGCTCCGAGGGGTTCTGTCCGCCATAGTCAAGCGTTGTTTTGTGATGAGGTCTTCCGCTACCTTGATAAGACGAGGGAGCAGTTGACACGTGATCTGATGGCGAGGCAGAACCTCGGGGAGGGGGAGTCGTTTTCCAGGCGCAGGGGATGTCACTGCGTCAAGGGCACTACTGTTTCTTTTAAGAGTTTGAAGCTCGTCCACAACACGGTCTTGGTCAGACAGGCCGGAAGACATGGACTTCTCATCAGAGTCGAGATCTACATGGTCAACCAGGCGCCGTTTGAGCGTCAGATAATCAAGGCCGGGATCTGACGGACCTGTCGGAGACCCGTCGAGCCAGCTGTTTGTTTCATCGTCACACACGGAGGGTGGGGAGGGGGAAGGGGGCTCGGAGGAAGCGAGGTCCTCGGTAGCACACAGTTGTCCCTCAAGCGCTGGGACGTCAGGCTCAAAGTCAGGCAGGCTTGAAGCAGACCTGTAAGGTTGGCCGGCACCCTTCATCAGGTTTTATACCCTGGGTGGTTGTTGCGTCTTTGTTTTCCCCCACCACCACCACCACCACCAATGAACCTACTCAGCAGCTTGCCTTTTTCATGTGGAAGCGGCATGTAAAACACGAGATAGCGTGCCGCAGGCACAGAAGTAAAGGAAACAGAGGGGGTGGGGGGGGGGGGGGGGGGCGGAGGGGGCGGGGGGTGGGCATTGCCGCCCACCGCTGCCCAGACCCCCAGCAGCAGCCACGCGTCTTTGGGGTTCGGCCTCTCTTGCACCAACACCAACACCAAACATAACCACCCACCCGCCGTCCTATTTCATCCCCTTCCGCACTGACCCACCCATTCATCTTGCTGTTCTTTCTGGGGGGTTTCCTTGCAAACTTCGTGGCACCGGCGCGCTCGCCGGAACGGCATTTCGCAGCCAGAGAGCCGAAGCTTGTCACTCAGAAAAATTCAGAAAGTGTTTCAAAATAAAAAAACAAGGGGGTGGCGAGGGCAATCCACCACCACAGACGCAGTGGTTTCAGGTGGTCAAAACCTGGCACAGTCTTTTTGACCACCTGACTCAGAGTGACATTGCCCCCCCCGCCCCAGGTCATCTATGGTCCCACCCAGGGTTAGTCTGCGTGTGTATGCGCTTGCTGTGAGATTATGCTGCTGAAGGGACGGGTGGGTGGGGGGAGGAGGAAATACCGGGGGAGGGACGGGGGGGTTGGGATGGGGGGTGGGTAAACTGAAGAAGTGGCTGTATCCACGACGAAATCGTACTCCTTTCTCTAGAGTAAGAGAAAAACACCCCCTGCCCAGCCTAACTGCAAAAAGCAGATCCGGGCCACTTTGCGTTGAGCGCACACTCCTGTGTCAAAGGCTGTGTAAGCCCCTTCCCCTGTGAAGTGGCAATCAAGGTGTGATCCTTACAAAGGCTTCAGTCGTACGATTTCATTCATTTCTTCGCGACGCCGCTACGCTTCACCGCTCATAACAGGCATATAAAAAAATCCACGCGTGAGGGGGAGGGTCATAAGGTCCAAACCGAGAAAACTGAGGGTGTCCAGAGAAGCTGTGCTGCGGGACCTTGGCGAAAATTCTGCTTCGCACAGTCAGGATGCATCGGGGGGGAGAATATAGAGAGAAAGAGAGAGGCATGTAACGTGCCCCTTTGCCTTTGGCTGGAGCTCCAGAGGAGCAGCACGCCAGCCGGCACGCTGTCAAACGATCTTGAGGGAGAGAGAGAGAGAGAGAGAGGGAGGGGAGAAAGGGAAAAAGCCCTTCGCTGTGTGCCGCACTGTGGTGTGTCAAAGATTTGCCACTCTCGCCTCTTCTTGTTTTCGAATCTTGCCCATCGGTGGACCACCAGGGCTTTTGCTTTTATTCATCTTTTTTTGCTCGCGCTTCTGCACTTCGGAACGAAGGCCACCGACCCCCTCAGAGAGACTGAAGAACCAAACACAGAAAGACAGACCGAACCAAGCAAGGCTGCGAGAAGATGCCCAATTAGAACACCCGCCACCCAGCCTCCCCCCAGAGGGGGGGGCTTTGCAGGAAAAAAATAGCACAGAACCTACACTGGCATCTGTTTGCTGCAGTGGACACCTCGCCCGTCAAGTCGGAACTTCCCAGAAGAGAGGCAGGAAGAGGGAAAGTGGATAACAGATATTGGGAGGCCCTTCGCTGCCGGCAAACCCTTTCGGCGATATATAAAATCGTACTCCTTTCGCTATAATAAGAGAAACACCCTGCCCAGCAACTGCAAAAAAAAAGGCAGACCCGGGCTCCTTTTCGTTGAACACACTCCTGTGTCAAAGGCTGTGTTAGCCCCTGTGAAGTGGCATGAAGGTGATCCTTATAAAGCTTCAGTCGTATGATTTCTTTCGTTACTTCGCGACGTCGCTACGCTTCGTCGCTCGTAACTGGTAAAAAAGATAATTATGAAGAACGTCGGGCAATTTTTCGCCTTAGAAATCGGAGGGTGGGGGGGGATGCGCCAAAACAAAACAAATCAAACTTTGTTTTCGGCACCAGCCGTAGCGAAGACACGCCCAGTGGGGGCTTTCGCGATTCGGAAAAAGCGATCTGCCCTCGCAACTATCGGTGTCACACACTGTCGCAGATTGACACAAAGTGAGGTGAAGGCCTACATCGAAGGCATTCAGACAGGGCGCGCACACACACACCCCTGAAAACAGCCTTGTTTGGTTTGGCCTGCGTCGAAGCGCGTTCGCAATGACACCCCGGCACCATCTTGTCAAACGGTCGTCTTGACGCGAAAAAAAAAGTATCTAGAAATGCCAGAAAAATAACGTATTCCCAAAACTGCGTGGTGGTCGTGGTGGTGGTGGGGGGGGGGGGGGTGGGTGAGGTGATGGCGGTGCAAAACAGCGAAGGGAAGGAGGGAAAAAAATACTCCAGTCCCCACGCCTTGCTGATGTGGAGGTGTTCTGCAAAGGGGGGGGGGGGGGTGTTGAAGCCGAAGTGGAGGGAACCACAAGGATGATCTCCCTTCGCTCGTTGCAAAAAGGGGGTGGGGGGTGGGTATTTGTCACACATTATCGTTTCCCTGAGCTGGGGGATCACAGCCTTCAAAAAAGATTTGGCTTCCTCTCTGCTGAAGGGATACGTGCGGATAGCACAGTATCGCACTGCATGTCCACGCAACACAACGCACATCACACATCACAGAACTCATAGCTCACACGAATAAGACTGAAGGGCAGAACGCTCCAAACAACGCCTGCCTGAGACAATCAGAATTGAATCACCGCCATATTTATTGCAGGAATGGAAAAAAGTTACTTTTTTTTGCCTCTTCCACAGCAAGCTGAAGTGGGGGGGGTGAAGCCTCGACTACTGTACAGTACGCGCCCACCAAATAGATTTCTCGGGCACCTGGCTATCTTGCGCTGCGATTCGACAGCCGAGCAGCGATGGGTCTTCCACTGAGCTGAGTCCACCCAATCACAGGGGGCGGCGCCAACCGGGTTCAGTGGCTACAAGCTCTACCTTGGTCCCGATGCCTGACAGCATTGCGTAAGGAGCGAACAGGCGGGCGCTGCCCCACTGCCTCCAGAAGGAGTACGGCACGCCTGCCTGTGCGGTGCCCCAGATCCGCACGCCGTTGATGCAGAAGATGACTTCGGTGCGCTGCGCGTCGTTCGTCACCAGCACCTGCAGCCTGTCGCCCCGCTGGGGCACAGGGAGGCCGGTGCAGAAGCCTGTGGGTGGAGGTGGTTGTGGTCATTTTGTTTTCTCGACTGGTAAACTTTCTGTGCCTTTTAGCTGGATCTGTGCGGCCCCACTCACACCACTTCATCAGACCGGGGAGTGGTGTACACAATTCTGGTTGGTTGGCAGCATGGGGGAAAGTCACACAACACGGGACGCTTTTTTGTAGCGTGGATCCGACACAACGCCAACCCAAAAAGTCTAATAGTGGCACCAACCCTCTCAACACTCAACATGGGAACATACATCTGCGTGTCGATGCCTCGTAAATCGCCCCTGTCCCCTCCATGTTCACGGCGTACGCAAGCGCAGACGTCCCCAGCTTCATAAAGTGCTCCGTCACCGCCGCCGCCGCCCCGACATCCGCCACCCCGAGGAACATCATCCGCGGGAGGTTGTGCACCCGGAACTCCACCGTGTCCGCCCCCGACGCGATGATCGACTCCCCGAGGCAACCACCCCAGACCCGGTCGTCGCACATCTCCGCCACACTCCCGCGGAAGGCGAGCCCGCCACTGCAGTACCCATCGGTCCTCCAGGCCGGCGGGGCTGCCAACCCCTCGCACACCCGGAGGTACTTCAGGACGAAGTCTCTTTGCGCCGCACCCGCAGCTGTCGCAGCCGCCGGCGAGACGTGGTGGCTGTGCCCACACCCCGCAGGGGGCGGGGCAGCCGCCCCACTCAGCAGCGCACCGGATTTCGCCACCGGGCTGACGTGGGTGAACTTCACGACCTGCGCGCTGCGCGGCAGCTTCTTCGTCAGGAGGTAGCTGAACGCCTCCGATTCCTGCAGGGAAGACCCCAAGGAGCTCCCCACCGCCTGCAGCTCGGGCGACACAAACACGGGGCCCCTCCCCGCGTCATGCGGAACCAAGACAAACCGCACGCTCTCCAAACTGCTCCTGGGATACGCCTGCAGCGCCATCGCCGTCCCAACCACCAACACATCCGAAGGAGTCTCAGAGGCAGGGCATCCGCGGAGAATTGCCCGTCTCGCCTGCTGAACCCAATGCTGTGCAGCATCGGGGTCTGAGGAGGAGGAGGAGGAGCGCTTGCTGCAGCGGTGTGATGAGGCTGGCGTGAGAGGGGTCGGGCAGATGAAGATGGCCTGGATCGTGTTGGGGCGGTCCCAGCGGAGGGTGGAGAGGAGGAGGGAGGAGGCGATGTGGAAGTCCGACACGTCGAGGAGCGCGTCGCGGCGGAGGAGGAGGTCCTCGCAGCGTGGGGTGGGGAATGCGTCGATAGCCGCCTCCCCAGCAGCGGCGCGGAGACGCGGCGCCAGGCACGCGAGGACCCGGGCTTCCCCCCTCTGGACAGACTCCCCGAGGAACGTGACAACCTCCAGCTCGGTGTCCGCCTGCATAAGCCCCCTCCGCCTCGCGCAGAGGAGAAACGCGCGGAGCGCCGCCACCTTCCCCGCAACCGCAGCCTCACGCCTGCTCCGGCCGCACCTCCCCCACGGCGCGGACCACCCCGCGTCATTTGCGGAGATCTCCCCACTGAAGATACACCCCGCCCGCGCCGCAGCTCTGCGGCACCCCAACACACCCTCCCGAGGGTATAGCGGGACAAGCGACAGGCCTCCGACGGAAATCGGAGCGGCCGGGGTGGGTGTGGTTGCGGATGTCGAGATGGATGTGTCGGCGTCTGTGGCAGGTGGTGCCACACCTCGGATCGAAGAGGTGGAGGTGGCGGGGGCAGGGGCAGGCGTGGTGGAAGGGCAGAAATGCGTCGAGGCTGGAGACGTCGGAGAAGGAGACAGGCTGGCGGCGGCGGTGGCGCCTGGCGGAGCTGCAGAGGCGGGGAGGTGGGATGCGGCAACCGGGAGGGGTGCGCCGGGGGGTGTCCCTGCGGCGATGCTGCTTGGCCTGCTGCTGCTGCTTGAGGGTGCGGCGGCAGACATGGTGTCCGCACAGCTCATCACTTCCCCCCACCCCCCCACACCCCTCCGATCACGAAGGGGGGGGGGGGGGGGAAAGGGAAAGGGAGGGTGGGGAGGAGTGAGGGAGGGGAGATGGAAGGGGAATCAAAGCGAAATTCCCCTATCGGTAAAGTAACCTTTTAGCTTGTGTCGCACAACACAGCGGGTGTCGAGGAGGGTTGGGGGAGGAGAAAGGAGAAGCGGAATATAACAGGGAACAAAGTATGCACTGGATGGTTTTAAGTTGGAACGGTGGAGGGTGTGGTGGGGAGGGGGATGGGGGAGAGAGAGAGAGAGAGAGAGAGAGAGAGAAGAGTACAGTCCCTTTTTCCACTCAGTAATTATTTTTTTTGTGACACAAAAAAAAGGAGCAAGAAAAATCTGCTCTTTTGTAAAAATGTGTTCCGTATTTTTTTTGTTAGGGTAGTGGGGAGGTCCAACAACGCAACCTCACACACAAACACACACACACACCCTTTTTTCCTGAGCGTGAAGGGAAAAAAAACTCTCCTTCTCCTCCTCCCCTTCCCCCTCCTCCTCTCGCCACACCAAACAGACGGGAGGATAAAACAGAGAAGACCTACAAGAGGTTGAAAGATAGGCAACGGGGCTCAGGGCGGGCGGGGGGGGGGGAGGTGACTGGGGGAGGTGGTAGGGTCAGAGTCAGAGGGGGGGATCAGTATGCGGTGTGTGGTGTGCTGGGGGACCGTTTCCGCCCCGACCTTGCACCGCTCTCTCCCCCCCTCCCTTCTCCTCCCCCCACACACACACCCCCCACCCCTCCGCTGGTGTCCGGGTCTCGGGGTCAGGGTTTGTCAGATAGAGATCAACACACTCCTTGCGAGTCGAGCCTCGCTGTGCCCCGTAACTCTCTCTCGCTCACAGGAAGCACACGGTGGAAAACAATATCTTTTGGTTTGGTTCGTGGGGGGGGGGGGGGTGGCGGGAAATAAAGTCGAAAAGGAAGAAAGTGCGTGTATGAAGGGGACCGATCAAAAAAAAACAGATCTGTCACCTCGGTTCAAACCGAGAGGCCTGGGGGAAATGTGGGTGGTGTGGGTGGCTGCATTTTTGTGACAAACGCATCGTGCTCACGGAAAGCGTTCAGATCATAAAAACGGTTGCAGTGGGGGGGGGGGGGGGGGGGGGCAATGCTCCACCCCACGCCCCCAACGTGCAGGGTGACCAGAAGGTTGCACAAACAAGCTGTGTGTATGTGTGACACATCACAAAAATGCTTGGAAACTTCACAAAAACCTGATTGCAAAGCGGCGCATCCTTTGACACACAGAGCGAAAATCCGGAGGGGGCTTCGGGAGGGAGGGGGGAGCAGCGCTGCGTCACTCATTGCCATCTTCACATCTCAGATGCACCGCACAAGAAAGATGCATCTCAGCCAAAGCAAAGAGAGGATAGGGCGTGTTGTGTGCTGGGAGGCTAGAAAGAGGCAAGCGAACCGGTTTTTTGAATTTCCGGCAAGCACACACGATGCAGGGGAGGGGTTTCGGGGGAGGGGTGGGGGGTGGGGGGAATTCGCGCCGAAATGTGGAAACCTTTGGCTCTGCGTTGCCCAAACACCCCCTTTGTTTTTGGCACGTTTCGACAGGCAGAGCGGCACAGCGAAATCAACCTTCACCTCCCCATTCCCCACCCCCCTTTCCGAGGCACTGCTTGACTCAGGGCGCAGCGGGAGAATCACGCACAACAACAGAATCGACGCCTTCTAGGGTGAAGACCCACCTCCCGCAGGGGCTGATTGCAACACCGGTGCCCTTTGAGCCCAGGCTCCCGAGCCACTCGTCTGTGCTGGGGCGGCAGAACACGGTGCAGAGGATGCAGTTCAGTGCAACAACACCGCTTGTGTGGGAGACAGCAAGCCGATCAACACATAACACCTCTGTTGGCATTGTCCGCAGACAGCTGAGGGAGGCTGCGCACCACATCTTGAGGGTGCTGTCGGCAGAGCACGACACCAGGCGCTGGTTATCGTTGGACAGGGCAATGCATGTCACCGAATCAGTGTGCCCATCCAGGGTGTGAGTGTGTGTGAGGGTGCTGATGTCCCAGACACGGATGTTGATGTCCTGACTTGCCCCGACGAAGATCCTCGTGTCCGACACAACGAGGTCTCGAACAGCTCTGTTGTGACCCTCCAGCACTGTGGCGCTCGGTGTGCGCTTCAGGTCCCACACATACACTTTGCCCGCCTCGTCTCCCGACACCAGACGTCCGCAGTGTGACCACGCTGCACTGTGCACGGTGTTGCTGTGGTCCAGCATGCACAACTCCTTCCACGTTGCTGTCAGCCACACGCAGACGGTGCCTTTGCGGGAGCATGTCGCCAACCACGTCCCACATATTGAGAACACAGTGCAATAAATATCGTGGGATTCGTGTGCCAAGCTCGCCACCAAAGCAGCGGTGCTGGTGTCAAACACAGTGATGCGTCCGTTGCAGTTACCCACTGCGCACAGCCTCCCACACCTCGAAAGCGTGATGCAGGAAAGCTTGCTGTTCTGGCCAGGTGAGTAGACGGCGGGTGTCTTGACTTGCGGCCAGCGCGGCACCAGCTGCACCTCACACCCGTCCTCCAGACCTGTGTCGGCAACGCGCTCTGCATCATCCAGCTCCTCCTCACAGCCTCCGATGCGTGCCGCAAGCCCTGAAGCTGCGAGGCTTGTGTTGATAGAACCCGCGGACATCTCCTCCAGAGCAGCCTCCTTCAGCCCGACCACAGTCGCGCCTTCCGGAACACTAACGACACAGCTGTGCCCAGTGCCGGCATGCTTTACCGACAACTCCATAATTATGATTTTGGCTGCGCAGTACACCTGGGTGTGGGCGTGGTTTGGCCGAGACTACGCTCCGGAGGTGAAACGCACACACCTCGACCTGTGATGAGGTGACATGTGGCTCTGCAATTCCGGCACTCCCGTAAACTCAAATCGGAACTGCTTTCTGTGTTCCATCTCCTCCTTCGAGGCTACTAAAAGGGCGCCAGGGCAGGGTGTGGGGGGTGGGGGAGCGGACATCAGCAGAGGGGCTGCTGCAGCGGGGTGCGGCGGCTGAACAGTTCCCCCCCCCCCGGGCCCCCCCCCTTTACAGCAGGGATCCGGAGGAGATCAACCCTGCCCTTTCCTACAGGGCAGCAGGGGGGTTCCGGCCACACCCACACACACGCCGTGGTTCAGCGACACCCCCATCCCATCCCACCCCACCCCACCCCACCCACCCCCCCGTCCCTCGCTGCCTTGCGGATGTGTGGCAAATGGTCAGGGGGACTGCCTTTCCAATACCCTATCAGCGTCGCTCGCACAATGGGCTTATCCCCACTCCGAAACTGCGGTGTCTTCCCGCCAACACACAAATCTCTCTCACACAGCTCTTCGCATTGCCGGATCGGCAATGCAAAAGGTGTATCCCCGAGATAAAACCCTTGCGTCTGCAAATCAGAAAAGGGGGGGGGGGGGGGGGGAGAGAGAGGTATTCCGTCGATCGCGAGAAGTTCAGAACACACCCCGATAGAAAAAGAGAGAACCACCTGCGTCACTCTACCCCCGCTCCCCCCCCCCCCCTCTTCCGTGCCCCACCCCCCTCCACTGTGTATGATGCGAGATATGACGGAAAATAGAAGGCAGGGAACGGAAGGAACCACAGAACTACCGTATACGTAAATATTTTGGAACGTAAATATTATGGAACGTAAATATTATGGAACGTAAATATTTTGGAACGCTGGTGGGTTGGCGTTCCAGATTTTTTTCGTTCCACAATATTTACAGGGCTTTCTGCGACTCGGGGACTTGGACCAGGTGATCGGACGGCATACAGAGTCCCTGACGGGACCTACTCGTGCACTTTTCGCGCGATTCCTGACGCAAGCCGTCCTCACCACCGAGTCCCCAACTGGCCCTGTAAATATTATGGAACGGACCGGCCAAAAATGGGCCCGTTCCATAATATTTACGTTCCCATACATCGGGCGTTATTGCGTTACCAGTAACGGTAATACCGTTATTTTTTCGGTAAAATAACGGTATTACGGCCAGGAGAACACGAAATAGCGACCCCCTCAACGGGGAATGCTACGAGCACGGCCAAAAATCGTTCAAATCGTTCATAACTTACCGTTAATAACGTTCCAGAACGGCCGAATAACGTTATCCGAAAATCAGTAACGGTGTTTTTCGCGTTATAACGTTATCGATAACGGTAATAACGGTATCAGGAACGGTAATAACGGTAATAACGTTATCGATAACGTTATCCCAAAAATAACGTTATTGATAACGTTATTACCGTTATCGATAACGGTAATAACGTTATCAGGAACGGTAATAACGGTAATAACGTTATCGGTAACGTTATTACCGGTAATAACGCGTTATTTCCGGTATTGTTCGGGCATTTCTATAGGGGGACCCTTTTCGAATTTTTTTTTTGGGGGCACCAAAATGGGCTGTTTTCGACCATTTGAGGCCATTACCGAAGGAAATTCTGAATTTAGAGCCAAACAAAGGGGCGAAACCACGCCTCGGATTTTCAAAAATTTCAAAAATTTCAAAAATTTCAAAAATTTCAAAAATTTCAAAAATTTCAAAAATTTCAAAAATTTCAAAAATTTCAAAAATTTCAAAAATTTCAAAAATTTCAAAAATTTCAAAAATTTCAAAAATTTCAAAAATTTCAAAAATTTCAAAAATTTCAAAAATTTCAAAAATTTCAAAAATTTCAAAAATTTCAAAAATTTCAAAAATTTCAAAAATTTCAAAAATTTCAAAAATTTCAAAAATTTCAAAAATTTCAAAAATTTCAAAAATTTCAAAAATTTCAAAAATTTCAAAAATTTCAAAAAATTTTCCGCGTTATACCGTTATCGATAACGGTAATACCGTTATTACCGTTATCAGGAACGGTAATAACGTTATCGGTAACGTTATTACCGTTATTACCGTTATCGGTAACGGTAATACCGTTATCAGTAACGGTAATAACGTTATCGGTAACGTTATTACCGTTATTACCGGTAATACCGCGTTATTTTCGGTATTTTTGGGCAACTTCTATAGGGGGACCCTTTTCGAATTTTTTTTCGGGGTGGCCAGAATGGGCTGTTTTAGGCTATTTGAGGCCATTTTCGAGCAAATTTTTGGGTTTAGAGCCACGCAAAGGGTCTAAAATGGGCATGCCAATCTCAAAAAATGCTCAAAATTCCGAGAGATTTCAGATTTTTCGAATTTTTTGACCGAGAAAATTCTGACCCCAAAATGTGGTCCTTGTGGTCTGGAACTGTCCGTTGTCGAAGGAATTGGTGAAAAAATCGTGATTTTTGGCCTCTGGATCACCCATGCCGTCCCAAAAATCAAGCAAAAGAGGTTTGGTAGGTGCATTTTTGGGTGAACATGAGCCATTGTGCCAACCTGCTTGATTT
Organism: Rhynchopus euleeides; assembly: GCA_963210315.1. Taxonomy (NCBI): domain Eukaryota; phylum Euglenozoa; class Diplonemea; order Diplonemida; family Diplonemidae; genus Rhynchopus; species Rhynchopus euleeides. The sequence continues at coordinate 1,082,162 of OY723314.1, read as the reverse complement.
CACCCGAAAATTGGAATCCGTTGAATATGGTTTCTGATGAAAATGTGAAAATTTTCGACCTTCTTCGCAGTTTTTGCCACTTCCTTGCCCCATCTTTCCCACCCAAAATCGAAGTACCGTGAATGGTGTTGTTGAAAGGTCCAAATTGCGTTGGTTGTGCGTAGTTCTGCCGAAATCGTGCACACGTTGTGCATAGTGCATGTGTAACGCCATTTGCGACCAAAATGTAAATTTCCTGCACCCGAGCGTTGACGCTTCCACACACCCTTACAAACCCACTTGCCTGATGAAGGGGGTGGTGTGTAGAGCACGTTTGGCAGGGCTGAATGACACTTTCCGCGCGAAGGTCGTGTGCGTAATTAAAAAACGGTCCGAGGGCCGGAGGCCCGAGGCCTTTTTTTACCTGCACGAGGGTGCAATTGAGGCCGATACGGGGTGCAGATGATGGTTTCTTGCACAACCCAGTCATGTTTTGCACATCACGACGAACTCGGAAATTCCTCATATTTGCACTCCAGGTCTCATATTTGCACTGGTGCAAATATGGGACCTGGAGTGCGTGCAAATAATGACTGGGGGGTGCAAGAAAGTTCAAATTGTGTAGTTCCTGCGTACTTCGTGCGTAGCCCGAGCGTACTTTGGGTAGTTCGTGCGTATATTGTGCGAAGCGTCTTTGACAGCACCAGTAACGGACTTTTGGAACGTAACTATTTTAGAACGGACCGGGAAAAAATGGGCACGTCGCTACTTCGCGCTACTTCGTCGCTCGTAACGAGTAAAAATATCAGGTGGTTTATACACCGCCAATGTGAGGTGTGCGGGTGTATTCCTGAAGGATTCACTTCTGCGTCCACACTGAGTGATTTTGGAGTGATTTTCACTCCAAATTTCACTCCAGGAACATTGGATGCTGCAAGGTTGCAGGGGTTTCTGCAGTATTTGCCTTGAAAAAGCCAAAAAACATGATTTTTTCACGAAACTCGACATGTCCGTGCGTTATTATCCAAAAAATGGTCCCAGGGGGGTATTCTGGAGCCATCTCCACCAAAAACTACACCATCCGCCCGCAAAATTGTCCGAATAACGCAAGTTTTCATGAAAATAACGGAAAAATAACGCGTTATTTTAGGAGAAAACGTTTTCCAATTTTTTGACATCACGGAGTGGCCCCCTGGAGTGATATTTTACCCAAGAAAATTCTTTTAGGGGGGGTAGGGACCCGAGTTTCGGGTCAGATTCACCGGGAAATGCTGCCTTTTTTGGGGTCAAAAAATAACGCAAAAATAACGTTATTACCGTTACTGGTAACGGAATAACGCCCAATGTATGGTTCCATAATATTTACGTATACGGTATAAAAAAACCCCCCAGCAAAACCTCTCAGAGAGAGGCTGGTTGTTAATCTTCTGGACACAGTGGCACGGTGGGTGATTTGCTGTGTTGCGGGGGGGGGGGGGGGGGGTGGGTGCACGACGCGCTGGCACGGGCTGAACCGGTTCTGGAACCGGTTCGGCGGAACCGGTTCACCGGCGAACCGGTTCGGTGGAACCGGTTCCAGAACCGGTTCGGACGAACCGGTTCACCGGTAAACCGGTTCCGCCGGTGAACCGGTTCCGCCCGAACCGGTTCCAGAACCGACATTTGCGAACCGGGCAAAGTGGGTCCCGACCGGTTGGCCGTGTACCGGTCGGTGGACCGGTATACGGACCTGACCCGCACTGAGTCATCTCAGACCTATGGGTTTCAGTCCCAGTGTCAGATTCAGACCTACTGATCCAGAACCGCACCCTCTCCTTCCACACCAATTGTATCCGCTGCTCATGGGTCCGAGTGACGACGATAGCAATGACGATGGCTCCATAGCAAAGATGGCTACCACTGTCAAAGCTCATCTGGAACAGAAACTGTCCCAGATGGAAGTCTCCTGTATAAATACAGGGTTCGGGTTTCCCACGAGTGTAACGCAGATACGTGCAGGTGTGTCAAGAGAGTGTGCAGCTCACAGCAGTTCCTCATCCTTGGTTCTGAACCCCACAGTTCTTCGAATCACAGTGACAACAGGGAGGCCAGATCCAAAGATCAGGCTTTCCCAGACGCGGTTCAACTGGTGACGACCGTTGTTGAGAGACCGGAGCGGAGGTCGACGTCGGCTTATCTCATGCTACGGCAGGGGTGAGGACTCAGCCGCCACCCCGGGTGGTTTGCAGGTTGAACAGGTTGTGTGGTTCCATTGATCAACATAGGTCGGCCTGTCTGATAAGACTCAGCCACCCTGCGGGTCAATTTATTCTAAAAAGGCGCCTTTTTGACCAAAAGGCAAAATTTCCTCCCATCATGCTCCCGTACCACAGAGGCCTGCCTCTGTGTATGTGTACGTTTTGCGATGACGGGGTGTGGAACCTGGCGTAGACCGAGCTACAACACAGGCGCCGTGGGTCAATTTTTTTAGAAAAGGCCTTGACCAAAGGCATCCCCCTAACACTTAATTGCTCTGCTTCAACCTGAACCGACCCTCTAGGCAGCGTGAGGTGGCTACGTCGAGCCACTTCGTGGACAGCTGCAGTACCCTTCCCTTGTGTTCCTCTGTCAGGGGAACAACACAATAGCAGCATACGTATTGTTTCATTTCAGTCAGCCAAGGAAAGTCGAGGAGTTCGAGCCGTTGAACAGTAACCAGAGGATGACAAGCAGGTTGAATATGCAAGCAGTGATCTCCTGTGTACCCTTGGACCCACATTAAACTCGAACTGAAGCCCTCAGTCGTCCTTGACCAGATTCAGACCCGCTTTTCCAGAACCGCACCCCCTCCCTCCACTCCAAGTGTATCCGCTGCTCATGGGCCCACGTGACCACAAAGACTTAATCGTGACTCCATAGCAAAGATGGCTACCACGCTCAAGACCATCTGTGAACAGACGGTGGTCTCCTGTTTCCAGGGGTATGGAATTACCACGAGTGTAATGCAGGTACGGTAGGTGTGTCAAGAAGGTTTGCAGCTCACAGCAGGTCGTCATCTTCGTTCTGAACCTTGGTTCTGAAGTCGACAGCTCCTCAAGTCGGAGGCACACAAAGAATGGGTTCCGCAACTGTCCAACTATCTACAGACTCACAGCCCAGAAGGTGCAGTCCAGGTTCCACAGAGCAAATTAAATGTTAGCATTTCTGCACAACTACCGTATCGCAAATCGCAGCGGCGGTAGAAGTGACTGACTCTAAAACGGCGAGGTATCAGTCTTGACGCTGGAAAATTCCGTTCGGAAATACCAAACACATCCAGAAAGTGGAAGGAATGGGCGCCAAGATGATGCGAACGATTTTTGGGGGGAGGGGGTGGACTGCCCTGTATCGTGATACCCGTGAGGGTAAAAAAATACAGGGCAGGGAGGCACAGGCGCAGGCACAACAGAGGCAATACATAGGCAGGCACCAATGGGAAAAGCAACCTCTTCTGGGACAGGCTGGGGAGGGGGGTGGGGAGGGCGGCGCTGGGGCGGCTGCATGCGGTACCTGCGGTTCCGGTCCGGATTTTCGTCCGGACCGGTACCGCATTTGAGGGGCAAGAATCTGATTTCCGAGGCCCGGGAATGGTCGCAGTGGCTTCAAATGGCCAAAAACGTTCAATTTACCCCCCGGAAAAAAATTCGAAAGGGTCCCCCTATAGAAATCCAGTCAGGACTGCGTGAACCGGTTCTAGAACCGGTTTGTGAACCGGTTCGGGAACCGGTTCTGGGCAAACCGGTTCTACCGGTTCGCGAACCGGTTTCTGCCAGTTTCTGCATGCGGTACCTGCGGTTCCGGTCCGGATTTTCGTCCGGACCGGTACCGCATTTGAGGGGCAAGAATCTGATTTCCGAGGCCCGGGAATGGTCGCAGTGGCTTCAAATGGCCAAAAACGTTCAATTTACCCCCCCGAAAAAAAAATTCGAAAGGGTCCCCCTATAGAAATCCGGTCAGGACTGGGGGAACCGGTTTCAGAACCGGTTCTGGAACCGGTTCCAGAACCGGTTCGAGAACCGGTTCTGAAACCGGTTCACGAACCGGTTCCGGAACCGGTTCGTGAACCGGTTCTGAAACCGGTTCCTGCAAACCGGTTCACGAACCGGTTTTTGCCAGTTTCAGAACCGGTCCCAGCCGGTTCTGAACCTGTCCTCAACCGGTTCGGATTTGTCAGTAACCGGTTTGCCGTTGTGATTTCAACCGGTTCCCAAACCGGTTCCCAAGGAACCGGTTACTGTTTTCAAACCGGTTCAGGAGATTTCTGCCAGCGCGTCGTGTGGGTGGGGAGGCGGTGTCCTGTTCGAGGGGAAAGGGCACTGCCTCCGGAGAAGGAAAGGGATATAGAACCTGCTGCGCATTCACACCCCGCCAAGCAGAGAGACACGCGGTGGGAACAGGGCGCGCGCAGAAAGTCAGAGTCGCCATCCAGCAGCAACCGCTATTTCGCATGTATTTCATTTGCTGATGCATCGACGCTCCGACACTCCGACACTGTAGGTGAGTGACTTTTTCTTCTCACACGGGCGTGCAAAACCCACTGGGTCTCTCTCCTGAGAGGGGGTCATCGCTGGTCGTTAATTCTTCGTCAACCTTCGTCAGTCTTCACCTAATTCAGCAGGAAAAATGCACTGACGATCACCCCCGTAGCGAAGACCCCCTCTAACAAAAATACGGGCATTGCACAATTGCCTCCACAAAAGAACACCCGCAATGCCTCTTCCTGTTCGCACAGCGAGAGAGCTTTCTGGAGCAGCTGAGAAAAGAGAAGGGAGACGTAAGAAAGAAGAAGAAGTTGAGAGAGGAATTGAATCGGTGAGGTGAGGCGGTGGTGGAGGGGCGGGGGGGTTAAAATTGGCAGCCAATACACTTCTCTCCTTGGGGGCACGGGCCCACAGGCACTACTACGAGCGGGTTTGCTTGATACGGGGGCTGGGGTGGGTCGCGCGTGGCACTGTGACGGAGAGGAGACGTCTCGGGTGTTCAAGGGATACGAACCCGTTTTCCGAAAAAGAACTTCTTCCGCGGCAGCGAAGCCACAACCACAGAGGGTAGACTACTTCGTGGGGGGTGGGGGGAGGGCGGTGTGGCGGCGGCAGGGGGAACATCTGACATGGACGGGTGTGCCGAGCATCTGCACTGGATTGTGCAGGGTGTTGGAGGTCTATACAGTGTGGACCTGGGGTGGATATAAGACTTTTTTGAGGGGCTTCTGTTCTGCCATGCTGATGGTGTGCGCTTCCGGGTACCCCCTCCCCCCCCGAGCCGTTCCTTTATTTAGAACAGAACGGTGGCCTGCAATGTGCAGTGTGCACAGGATGCATGACGGGCGCTACACCATGAACAGACGACAAGGATAGGTAGGAAACGGGGGTCTGATATCTCGGGAGCAACTTCAGGACTCAACAAGTGAACTGAATAATCGGGGGAGGGGGACCTTAGAACCCGCCGATTCGACGTCACATCCCGCAGTTTCAGACAACGTGTGTGTTCTAAAGATTTGAAGTTGTCTTTTCTTTGTTGGAATGGCCTGCCCCTCTTTGTGTGCCTAGCGCCTGCCCACACACCACCCCCCGCTTCGGCTGATATCTCTGTTGTGACAACCAGGCAATGAGCCCTGCAATTTGTTCGTGCACTAAATCCGGGCAAAACAAAAGCAACTCCGCAGCCTGATGAGGAGGTTGAATTTGTTGCCCAAGCGCTGCCTACTATCTTTTTGACACTGACAGGTTCCCTGTTGTGGTAAAAAAAATATAGCGCGCGAGGGGGTGACCACGTTGAGAGGACATCGGGAATTTTCGTTCATGCAGTGCCGCACACTTGACACAACTTGGCACTCAGGGTGGGGGCAACAGCCCCGCCCATCCGCCCATGGGTGTCCTTTTCAGGTTCGCTGTGTTTGATACGACATATTTTTTGGTGTTGTGACACACTCAGCTGGTGTAGCCTGGATGCCGTCATTCGTTCGTATTCCCTGTTTTCCGGCGATACCTTCACCGCCAGCAACTTCTGATCGGGTCATTTTTTGTTGCCGATCATCTGGTGTTGCTGAAAGGCCCAAATTGCGTAGTTCGTGCGTAGTTTTGCGTAGTTTGTGCGTACATTGTGCATAAGCAATAATGCCACTTTTTTATTCTCTCCTGTGGGAAACACGCTACCTCCAATACAGAGCCCAGACTGCACCAACACTACCACCGGCCTCGTCCCAGACCTTGTGGTGCCCATTTCCTGATGTAGGGGGCCTCCATGTATCCCAAATATCCACCCAGGCCCTCTGGTTTGCAGGAAGTCATCCTTCTGACTGCTGCGGAAGGACCTGTCTCTGGAGGCCCTAGGAGCCTGGCTCGAGACTCACCAAACTAGGTTGTCCGAAGTCTCGAACGTCGGAAGACACATCAGTCAGCCCTCGCCCAGCTGCAGCGTTTGTTTGTCTGTACCTGGGACCAACAGATGACAACGCACCCTCAAGACAAGCCATAGAATGGGCTTACTTGACAGTGGCTGAAGGCTAAGGACACTGCCTGCGAAACCCCTTATCACTACAGAGCCGAGATTGTACCAAAACGCCCCCTAAAGGAGCCCCCTACTCGGGTGTTGCAAAACCCTGTTCCTTTGACTATTTGGAATCTGTGCGGATCGTAGTGGGGTCATTTCTGTGGTCGAGCTGTCAAGCTTCGTCCGTGAAACGTGAGTCTGGCCCAGGGGCTGGTCATAGGATGTGACTGAGAGGCAACCACACCAGCCCACCCAGCGGGACCCCCTCCTTGGGTGTTCCAAAAACCCGTTATTTGGAACGTTTGGGATCTGTGCGGATCGCAGTGGGGTCGTTTTGGCCATGGGGTGTCCATTTACACCTCTTACTGGGAACACCAATTGGGTGAAACCACCCCCCCCTCATACCCCCCTACCCCCCGAGTACTCGGGGGGTAGGGGGGCCTGTGGAGGGCACACATTGTGATTTTCCGGCAAACAAACCCGTTTCTTTGCACGATACAGGTGATTCAGAGTGGTCCCTGACTGGGATTCGAAAATTTTCGGCATTTTTTCAGCCTTTTTGAGCTAATTACTGGTCCCGCCCCAGTACAAAATAAAAAAGTGACATTGGGGGTCTTTGCTGGTCGACAAACTTCGACAAACTTCTTCAGTTTTCAGCCAAGTCAACAGGAAATGCACCAAAATGCACTGACGATCACCCCGTAGCGAAGACCCCCATTACGAGGCCATATTGCGTAGTTCGTGCGTACTTGTGCGTAGTTCGTGCGCACATCATGCGAAGCACTTTCAGCAACACCACGATCGGAACATTTTTTTGCGCCCCGTGCATTTGCCGTTATCTTGTGGTATATTTTGCATGCAGGCCGTTGTCTTGTTTGGGGGATCGCAAAAGGCGATCCCGACGATGCATTGAATTGAGTGTTGCCCCGCTGGCAGAGTCGAGCCAGCGGTAGAGGGTGTGGGGATGCATGGGGGACCCTATCCATAGGAGGAGGATGAGGTGGGGGGTTGTCTGAAACTTCCGAAATTTTCAGGAATTCTCGGGGGGAGGGGGGGGGGAAATCCCCCCCCCTCCCCCCGTTTTATTGGTAGCTTGGGGATAGCGGGCTGGCATATTATGAACAAAGAAAAATTCAAAGGAAGACTTGTCGGCAGCACGTGTTCAACCCCCATGGAGGCAACTGAACCAGCGCACAAGCAAAAAAGAAAAAGGCCCCGGGCTTTCTCCTGAAATTCCGTCGCTTCAGACATCGAACCCCCCCGGGGCGGGGGGGGGGGGGGGGGACCTGTGGTGTGGCTTAATACACTGCACCGCACCCCACCACCCTCTCTGTGCCCCAGGGCCGCGCGCGGGAAAGAGAACTACCTCTCATAGAGGTCAGGCCTGGGCGGGGAACGAGCCCTTTTTCCAGGTTTTTTGGGTCGGGGAACCAGGTTTTTTCTAAGAATTTTTACAAGGGAATTTTTGCTCGCCCCCCCACAGTTTCCAGGCGCGTGCCCGTCAGGCGGGACTTTTTCTCTGATTTCTCTCCGCGTCATCATTGACAGCTCTCGAGTGATGCCCAGAGATGCTTGCGGCAGAGAGTGCCCCTCATGCGCGTTACAGCTGAAAATGAATGAGGATCATCTGGCACTCGTTCTCATCGGGGGTTGTGCTCCGCAGGGACTCAATACACCTTGGCACTCTCGCAGGGCTGGACATGCCAGCAGCTGGAGGACAGTTACAAAGCTGCCCCCGACGCCACCCACCTGCTGGCCCCTTCAGGTCTGAAAGCCCAAAAGCTCCCGGGGATTTTGCAGTGGTGCGCACCATATTCAGCGCAGGGTGATCTCTCCGATTTTCCAAAACTGCTGGTTTACGGGTTTGGGGAACGGTCGTCGGCAGACCGTTGAAATGCCCGTGTTAGTAGCAGAGGGACACTTCAGCTATTTTCAGCAGAAAAAAAATGAAGCTTTAATTACCCTGCGCCTTTGTCAGAAAACGAGGTGCCGACCCACACCCAGCCCAGCCCACGTCGAACCTCCAATCGCGCATGTACTAGACTTCATTCTGTACCAAACGGGCAGCATTTCGAGTTCAAACGGGCATGTACTGGACTTCATTCTGTTCCACAACTTCGCAATTCCGAGCGCAAACCTGCATGTCCTCGCCCTTTGCCTCGAGCAAACGGGCAGCATTCAGAGTCCAAACGGGCATGTACTAGACTTCATCCGGCACAACATGGAGTCGAAACGGGCATGTACTAACCCCGTGCCTTCCGCAAACGGGCATGTACTAGACTTCATTCTGCCACAAACGGACAGCATTCAGAGTTCAAACGAGCATGTACTAGACCTCATCCTGCATCACAACAGCCGCGAACGGGCAGCATCTGGGTTTCAAACCGGCATGTACTGGACTTCGTACTGCATCACGACGGCAAACGAACAGCATTCAGTGCCCAAACGGGCATGTACTAGACTTCATACTGCAAACAACTGCGTCAACCTCGAGTCCAAACGGGCAACGGACAGCACCTAACCGGGGGGGTCATGAAAAAGCGCTGGAACAGTCACAAATCACGCAACAAATCGTTCACACCTGGACAAAGGGCCAGAAATACCCTCCGGGAGCCACATTTTTTCGGTGTGAACGATTATGACAAGGCTCTGAAAAAGTCAGACACATTTCCGGTCTGCTACGCTATTCTGTGCAACACGACAGGCACCCAGTCGGGGGTGGTCATGAAAATGTCGCGGAACAGTCACCAAACGCCAAAATAATCGTTCACACCTGACGAAATAGCCAGAAATACCCCCCGGGCGGCATTTTTTTGGGGTGTGAACGATTTTTGACATGTCCCAGAGCCCAAAAAAACATGTTTTGGGGGTCTAACTGGCCTGTGAACGATTTCTGGTGATGTGCGAACGATTTTTTGTCACTTTTTGGCCTTCTCTCCAGCAAAACCCTAAGGAAACTGACCCCAAAATGACAAAAAATCGTTCGCAGTGAAAAAAATGGCATGTACTAGGGGTGTTACAGTCGCTGCCAGTTGCAGATCGTCATTTTGGGACCACTTTTGGGGTTGGTGGGTCAAAATAACACAATACGAAATTCGCAGAATTTTTGTTTCAGCAGCCCGTGCTAAGGGTCCCTCCTCTAGTATTAGCAAGGCACACTCACGTTTCAGGTAGCGTGTCGCGTGTCACGCATGTCGCGAACGCGGCAAGTGTACCTCCCAGGTGGGGAAGCCCGACCTCCTGTCCGATGTCAGTCAGGCTTCGAAGAAGCGCTTCATGGATGCGGCGCTGACCCGGGGAAGTGGGATAGATGGACGGGCACACGCTACATGGGGGGTCTGGGGGGCGTGAGCCCCCCAGCCGCCGGAGGCCACGGTAGCGAACATCTGTTCGTGTGGGCGTACAGATTCTGTGCGAGTTGGCTGCGTCCTCAGAGGCGACTGGAGTGGTTGGACCCCGACTTGATGGGATTCGAAGGACTTGAGTACGAGACGTACGCCACAGGGGGGTCTGGGGGGCGGAGCCCCCCAGCCGCCGGAGGCCACGGTAGTGAACGTCTGGCTCTCCAGTTGGCCAGCAAGGCGAACGGTACGTGGGACAGACTTCCCTTCCATCCTTGTGCGCGCCCTGTCGACTGGGGAAAACTTAGAAAAAAAAATTTCCTCTGCGAAACAACCTTAGAAAAAAAATCCCCTAACAAAATTCTTAGAAAAAAACTTTTTTTCCCCTTACAAAAATTCTTAGAAAAAAAGTTCAGAATCCTGAAAGTGGGGAACAAGCCCCCCAGTTAGGAACAGCCCTGATAGAGGTGCAATTTTTTTTGTTCACGCTGGTATTCACACTTTTGAAGGCGATCCTTCCGCCCTGTGGCAAAGCTAAGCCGGTTCTCTCCTAGTTGACTGATTTTAGGGAGAGGGCAGGGGCGCAGCGTACTGTCCGTCGACTGTCCCTACTGTCCTTCGGAGCAACAACGCAACCCCTCCCCCTCCAGAAGTACGCGAAAGAAGGGTGAGTAGATGAGAAGAAAATGTTGTGTTGGGAAACTACAGTCCAAAAAGTGTCTCTGCGCTTTGGTCGGCACTTTTTGCTATGGTTTATCTTTCATACATCCTACTCTGGTTGAGTCTGGCAGAGTTCCGCAGACTTTTTTTTTTATTTTTTTTGACTTTTTCTTGACTTTTTTTAGTCTGCCAGAGTCAAGAAAAAGTCAAGGAAAAGTCAAAGAATAGTCAAAAAAAGTCAAAAAGCCAAAAAGTCAAGAAAAAGTCCAAGAAAAGTCAAAGAAAAGTCTAGAAAGTCAAGGAAAAGTCAAGAAAAAGTCAAAAAAAGTCAACAGCTCAAAAAAAGTCAAGAAAAAGTCAAAGAAAAGTCAACAAAAGTCCACAAAAGTCTACAAAAGTCCGAGAAAAGTCAACAAAAGTCAGCCCAGTGCAGGACTCTTCGACAGAGGGGCGGGGGAGAGAGGATGCCGCTCGAAGCATCTGACGTTGAAAAGACAACGGGGGCGACACAGATCCCTGCACACAGCGAACACATACGCTATCTACCCGCTCCAGCACGTGCCCCAGGCAGAGGTCTCCCACCTGACGTTCAACGTGCGGGAGGGTGCTCGGGGACATCATCACGACGGGTGGGGGGGCAGGCAAGGGATGTCCCCAGGTCCGGCTCGGCCCTCTCCAAGGTGCCCACGACTATCTCTTGATCAGATGGGCCTGCCAGGCGTTCGATCTCCTTATCCAACGTTGCTTCCTTGGTGGATGGGTTGAGAAATAGGTCACAGAGCCCAGAGCGCGTGCACAAGCGGCTCTTCCTGGTGCTGTGCGATCGCCAAGAACCCCACAGACATGTACAATGGCCTCGGAATCCGCCTCTGCCGATGATATGTCCCATGACGACGAGCTGGACGCCAGGAGGTGTGCGACAGGCGGCTCCGGGTCGAGCAGGTCATCAGATGCACGCTGGGGCCAGCTCGACGTCCAGCAGCGTCGTCGGGGACGCTAAGGACGCCGCCGCGTACCTGCACACCGTCCGGATGTTGCTGGGCGGGCGGACTCGGGTTGAGGTGATCAACCACCTAGATGCGATGTTGTTTTTCTGCTTCTGACTGTCACGTTCTGGGCGACGCTGGGGTACTCTGCTGCCCTCGCCTTCCGCACAGAGACTGGTGATAGCTTATGTCAACAACACGCAAGCATGCCATTCCCATGGCACAAAAAGGGTGCCGAGAAGGGCATCCCGATCACCGGAAACGGAGCTTCCAACGAGACATGAACCACGGAGAGCCGCTGTTCCCGTAAGGCGGTGCGGACTACTACATCGCGGGGTTTTCACGGGGGCAAACCGAGCGGGGCGCGCAAGAGAGGGAACAACTGACCTCCACGCGGAATGCCCGACAGGGGTGCCTCAGAAGAGACCCGTGAACACGCACCCGCGCAACCTGACCCCGGTCAGGCCAGAAGCACTGGGCTGACTTTTGTGGACTTTTCTTGGACTTTTGTAGACTTTTGTGGACTTTTGTTGACTTTTCTTTGACTTTTTCTTGACTTTTTTTGAGCTGTTGACTTTTTTTGACTTTTTCTTGACTTTTCCTTGACTTTTTTGAGTTTTTTTTGACTTTTTCGAGTCTGGCAGACTTTTTTAAAAAGTCAAGAAAAAGTCAAAAAAAAGTCAAGAAAAAGTCAAGAAAAAGTCAAAAATCGAGGTCCCCGACCAAAAGTCTGGCAGACTCTGCCAGACTATGATGTATGATCTTTACTATGGTTTCTTTTTGCGTTGACGCTTCCACACTCACACTCCTGCTGATGATGGTGTCGTGAGTGAAGAGCACAAGGGCACGAGCAAAGCGCGAGAAACTTTCCACCCACATTGAAGTGTGCGGAAAAAAACACACTACACTGCCCAGCGGTTTCCGCAAACCACGAGGCACGAGCGAGGGGAACCTATCTGCGCATATTGAGGCCCACCCAATGCCTGCCCGTTCCGCTGTGCCGTGTCGGCAAAGCGGGCGCTGTTCTGTGGAAATGCAGGCCCTCATTGTGTGTCACACCGAATTGCGCTGATACGTTGCACTGTCCCGTGTCGTCAAGTGAGGGATTTGGCAGCAAATAGCAAAACATGATGAACAAGTTGTCACCATGCTTTGTGGGAACGCAGCCCCCCTCCCTCCTCCTTTGTGCACACCGCACACCCCGATGAATGGTGTGATCCGGAAACCGGAAACCGGCGAAAGATCACAGCAAATAAAGGCACAGAAAGTTTCCCCGTATTGGGCCACGCCGGGGCGGTCAAAATAAAACAGGCAGCAAACCGTGATTCTTTCTCTTTCTAATAAAGGTTTTCTTTCACTGTCAATGCGTTGACGCAAACGTTTCGGGTGTTATTTCGGAATTCCCTCGTTCACAGCACAGGAAAGTCTGGAAAAAAATCGATAACCAGAAGGGCTCAGGGTTCTGTCGCGCGCACGGGGACACATCAACCCGCACGACGGTGGAGGGGGGGTGGGGTGCATGGTGCAGAGAACGCCACAACACCGTCCTAGCTACAACCTGCTCTGCAGTCTCAGCCTCTACTTGTTATGCTTGTCGATACGCTGATCGCTTCGACACACAAAACCCTGCATTGCGACAACCACACCCCTTGCGCCTGGTGAGGGGCGGGGGGCATTGTAAAGGTAAAGAGCACGACCGTGGTTGCTCGCTGTGGTGATGCGACCCTCTTCTCGCACGAGTGTGCGAAACTAAGCAATGCCCAGAGCCGACTCTCTGGCGCAGCAGCAGTGTTCTTGGGGCAGCCTAGCGTTGAGGGACCCCATTCGCCCATATGTGTTGTTGTTGCACATGTGTGCTGTTCCTGCTGTGGGGAGGGCGATACCCAACTCCCCACACACTCCAAAGAAAGAGGAGGACAAGTGATCAGCAGGAAAATATACCGATCCTCACAGAACAGTGTCTCGCCCCCCGCCTTATCTGCCCTGGATCGCCAACAACAACAAACAGAGAACAGCAGACACGTGACAACAAGCCGCATGGACAACGTGCTTTTTTTGTTTCATTTTTTGTTCGACTGCAACCCACAGGCCCGAACAATGAATGACAGGGGCAAACGGGGTGCATGAGTTATTGTTAATGAATTGAGAACACTACCGACGACCGCCATCCTATCCCGACGTGCGGTCAGCAGAAGATGCCCAGGAGGGCACCTGTTTGAATGGTGACAATTTTGCCCATGCTCCGGTCCGTGCTCATAGCTGCCTGGCGAGGAGGGTACTGTTTCAGGTTCGTCTGCCACCACGGTATTGTCACAGCAACTCCAGCAAGGCAGTTTCGGGAGGAGCTTACACTGAGCGCACACCTGGCTGAGGTGAATATTTTTTTGGGATGGTGTAATGCGAGTGAGAGTGGGAGAGAGACTGAAGGCTTCATCCCCCCGCGCAAATTTCATTCGTTCTACTTCCTTCTCCCCACCCCACCCCACCCCACCTCCCCTTTTGCCGTCACTTCGCTTCCGCCAAAAAAAGACTTGGCTGCGTTAGTTGCGGTGTTTGTCTGTGCGAACGGTGCCTGCTAGTGCATGTGTGTTGCAGGATGCCGAATGCTGCCACGAGCTTTTTTAGTTGGAAACTACGTTATTCTGCCAAAGGCTTGGCGCACAAACAACGCCTTATCATTTTTCTGCCACAAAAATCGGGGAAATCGGGGGGGGAAACGGAATAATACCACCACACTTCCACCTCCTACGGCATGACAACTCCACAACCGACCTGCAAGCTCGTTGAGGTGCATGCAGTGTAGCCTCCCCCCGCCTCCCCACTGCAACGAGCTGGCACCTCCTCTGCGAGTTGCAGGGTGTGACTATCACAACACACGAGACATCCTACCCATAACAACATACGAGGCATAGTGTCATAACGGCCGTTACTACACCATGACGAGGGCGTGCCCTTTTGCCAAACAGCAGTATAGGGGGCGGCGGGGCGGGGCGGGGGATGACAAAAATTGGGACATTCACAACCGGGGGTAAAAACAGTACAGCACGCGATCGAAGAGGGGCTGGTGTGGGGGTCAGAGAGGGGGATGGGGTGGGTTTTTTTTGTGTATTTTTCTTCCCATTGAAGACCTGAAGTGGTCTATGGGTGGGGAGGGGGTGGGGGGGGTGTCTCGCGGAGAAAGGACACTGGTTGTGTGTTTTTTTGGGCTGCGTTTTTCACACCGCTTTCCGCCCGAAGAAGAAGAAGAAGAAACAGAACCGCCGGGGCCTGCCTGCCGTCTCGTCTCTTCCACCCCTTTTGACAATCGTCCCGACAGGCAGGTGGGCCGACAAGAGTCCGTGGTGTGTGTGTGGGAGGCGGGGGTAGGGGATGACAGTCAAGGCATAGGGAAAGAGAAGGAGAAATTATATTCTGTGTTGGGAACACGGACTGACAATGAAATGCTTGCGTTCTTCGGGACGCTGAACACCCTCGCTGCACACCCCCGACACACACAGCCTGCCTGAGGGTGTGCGGCGGTGCGTTCGCCCCTGTTGGACTACGCTGAACTGACTGTTACAAAAATACAGTGAGCAGCAGTCAGTTGGGCCTTCCTCACAGATGACTGATTTTTGGTGACCAACATCACTGTGCTCACTGTGCTCACGTTCAGATCGGGAAACTGTGTTTTAGTGCAAATCTGAAAGGGAAACAATAGAAGAGCCGAAGGGTATTCGTCGATCGCGAGAACACCCCGAAGAAGAAACACTACTCCCCCCATTCATCTCCCCCAGCAGCCTCGCCGCCGCCACCAGGAGCTCGGGGGTCACCCCCCCCGTCTGGCCCGCCGGGCCTGCCGCCGAAGATGACGCCGCCGCCGATGCTGCCAAGGACAGAGAGGGCACACCCCCCAACACTGGGGGAGGGATCGGCTGGGGGATCTGCGTTTGAGGGACGGCAGTCGCCTTCGCCACCGCCGCCCCCACCTCCGCCGCAATAAGGGCCTGGAGGCTCGGGGACATCCCGGCCGGGGCCCTGCGCCGCTTCTTCCGGAGAGGGGAGTGGTTCTTCCCCGTAGGGGAGCCTGCCACTGCCGGCGCCTCCCGCTCCTCTACGATCTGCTTCCCATCCTGCCCCTCATCCGACTCATCATCCTCCGCCTCCTCCTCGCCGTCGTCCTCATCCCCCCCCTTCAAAGCAGCTGCTTCCTCCTCAGCCGCCTGTTTCAGGGCAGCTTCCCTTTCCGCCTTCTTCTTCTGGGTCTGCGTCGGCATTGTCGGGGATGGGGAAGAGGGGGAGCGGGTGGGGTGTTGTGTAGAAGAGCCGATAATATTCGTCGATCGCGAGAACACCCCACACGCCTGTCATGAAGTGTGTGGGAAGTTCTGCAAGGATCTGCACTGGCACAGTTTCCTGCGTTGTTGCACAACTCTCAAAAATAAAAGGTTGCAGCGGGGAGGATGCTTGTGGGTACAATGTTGTTTGGTCACTTACACCCCACGCCCTCAACGTGCAGGTGACCAGCAGGTTGCACAAACAAAACAAAAGAAACCCCCCTGGCAACAGGGCTGTTCCTAACTGGGGGGCTTGTTCCCCACTTTCAGGATTCTGAACTTTTTTTCTAAGAATTTTTGTAAGGGGAAAAAAAGTTTTATCTCCCTAAAATAATGTTCTCTCATCAAAATAGCCTGCGGCCCTGCAAGATAAGAAGATTATTTAATCCTCCACCAGCACAACGTTGAAAACGTGCAGTAGATTTTTCGAACCCCATAAAGTTAGATTATTTGACTGTAAAATAATGTGGACCGCCCTCCGCGTAAGTTTCTGTACAACCTGTAAAGAAAAGCGACATTATTGCCTCACAGGGGAAATCACCTAAAATAAAAGTCGGCCAAAATAAAACAATGTCTTTAGGCAGGTCGAAACAATCTAAATTACTTCACTGTAAACCTATGCGTGATCTGGGGTCCCTGCAGTCCAACAAATCTGCACATTATTTTACTGTCAAATAATCTAACTTTATGGGGTTCGAAAAATCCGCTGCACGTTTCAACGTTGTGCTGGTGGAGGATTAAATAATCTTCTTATCTTGCAGGGACTTAGGCTATTTTGATGAGAGAACATTATTTCAGGGAGATAAAACAACCTATTGCACAAAAAATAATCTTCACATTATTTTACGCGGAGGGGGGCCTGCTACTACATAAAGTAATCACACCTCAACTCGCTTCGCTCGTTAAGGTGACTTCCACATGTCGCCTCGCTTCGCTCGGCAACATGACTTCAATTTTACGCTCGCTTCGCTCGCGTAAAATAATGTTACTTTATGTAGCAGGCCCCCCTCCGCGTAAAATAATGTGAAGATTATTTCAGTACAATAAATAGTTATTTTTCTAAGAATTTTGTTAGGGGATTTTTTTCTAAGGTTGTTTCGCAGAGGAAAAAACTTTTTCTAAGTTTTCCCCAGTCGACAGGGCGCGCACAAGGATGGAAGGGAAGTCTGTCCCACGTACCGTTCGCCTTGCTGGCCAACTGGAGAGCCAGACGTTCACTACCGTGGCCTCCGGCGGCTGGGGGGCTCCGCCCCCCAGACCCCCCTGTGGCGTACGTCTCGTACTCAAGTCCTTCGAATCCCATCAGGTCGGGGTCCAACCACTCCAGTCGCCTCTGAGGACGCAGCCAACTCGCACAGAATCTGTACGCCCACACGAACAGATGTTCGCTACCGTGGCCTCCGGCGGCTGGGGGGCACCGCCCCCCAGACCCCCCATGTAGCGTGTGCCCGTCCATCTATCTCACTTCCCCGGGTACAGTGCAGCGTAGGAGGTCAGCGCCGCATCCATGAAGCGCTTCTTCGAAGCCTGACTGACATCGGACAGGAGGTCGGGCTTCCCCACCTGGGAGGTACACTTGCCGCGTTCGCGACATGCGTGACACGCGACACGCTACCTGAAACGTGAGTGTGCCTTGCTCGGGCATTTCAACGGTCTGCCGACGACCGTTCCCCAAACCAGTAAACCAGCAGTTTTGGAAAATCGGAGAGATCACCCTACTGCGCTGAATATGGTGCGCACCACTGCAAAAATCCCCGGGAGCTTTTGGGCTTTCAGACCTGAAGGGGCCAGCAGGTGGGTGGCGTCGGGGAGTGGCAGCTTTGTAACTGTCCTCCAGCTGCTGGCATGTCCAGCCCTGCGAGAGTGCCAAGGTGTATTGAGTCCCTGCGGAGCACAACCCCCGATGAGAACGAGTGCCAGATGATCCTCATTCATTTTCAGCTGTAACGCGCATGAGGGGCACTCTCTGCCGCAAGCATCTCTGGGCATCACTCGAGAGCTGTCAATGATGACGCGGAGAGAAATCAGAGAAAAAGTCCCGCCTGACGGGCACGCGCCTGGAAACTGTGGGGGGGCGAGCAAAAAATCCCTTGTAAAAATTCTTAGAAAAAACCTGGTTCCCCGACCCAAAAAACCTGGAAAAAGGGCTCGTTCCCCGCCCAGGCCTGCCCGGCAATCCTTCTTTTTTTTTGCACTGACCGCTTCCACCACACGCAAAAAAGAAAGGCGCAATAAATATGCGGGGATGTGGAGCACTTGATGGCAACAAAAGCGGCGCTTTTAAACGCGCCGCAGTCAGGCCCTGCTAAGTTTCAATACACGCGGGAAGGGATCATACACGGGAAGGCGGCCCGACCAGGCAGAGGCACTCGGGGGGGGGGGGGGGGGGATGATGGAATTGGCAATGAACCGACGAAATGACGAAATGACGAAAAAGAAACACCTGCGGTATACCGGTTAGGGCTTATTGGTTGCGACTAAGAAGAGCGGTGCGTTTGAATGGTGCCAGCGAGGTCATAAGAGTTGTGTGTCGGGGGCACAGCTGGGGGGGGGGGGGGTAGGGGGGGCTAATTCAACCAAAAAAACGTTAAGATACCCCACTTTTTCAGGGAGCACCCCTAAGTGTGAAATCAAGGTTAGAAACCGACCCAGACCGGCCTGGAAACGTGTTTCTGGGGGTTTTCGGTGACCTACGTGGTCCAGAGAGGCCCAGAAACGTGATTTTTCCTGGTTTTTTTCAGGTGGCTCAGATGTGGTACCGCTTCGGCCCCCTAAATGACCCTTGAGCAACCGCCGCCGGGAAATCTTTTCTGCGGGCACTGGGGGCTTGAAGTCATGTGTTCCCAGTGCATCAATGTCGTCGCACTTGAGCTACTTCGGGCCAGGCTTGATCGTCTTCGCCCCTTTCACCCTTTCTTTGAGATCAAGAATACGTACGGAAAGAGTACCTGCCCTGAAGCTCCGCCTTCTTTCGTACAGTGTGTGCCATCATACGCCTCCGCATGCGAAAGGAGGGTTGCCCGCTGCCGCGCCTAATGGATCTCGTTGTCGGTAGAGAGGAGATCCATCCCGAGCTGCAGTTGTGTGCGGAGGTTCTGCCTGAATACCGTGAGCTGCCCAATGCGATAGGGGTTTACGGCAATCTGTCGCGATGATCACCAGGATGTGACCCCATGACAGCACTCCACCCTGGTCAGGGGCACAGTATCCAGGGCAGCTGAGGCCTCAGGGTCGTGAAAGAAGATGTCATCGCTCCTGCATCTCACTGAACCTTGCAAGGATGGCCTTCCCACCCTTTCGCGCCAGGCTGCCACCACTTCCTTCTCCGCGTGCTCTAATGCGGGGTGGCACACCGTGAACTTGTGTGCAGAGCACTGTTGCCCCTGCCCCCGTGGTGCTGCTTGTCGCCCCCGGGTGCTCCGATGGCGATGTTTGATCGCTCCACGGCCTCAATCGGGTCTTGATCGATGAAGGATTCGGTTGAAGTCGGTTTGCATGCTGCAAACTGGCTCGGCACTGGTACCACATCTGAGCCACAAAATTAGAGTCGCAAAAAACATGCTTTCTGAGCCGAATTCGGGCCTATTCCGGTCAGATACCGAGTTTCCGGGGTGATATGGGGTGCTTCCGAGCTTTTGGTGCCCATGGGGGCCTCTCTGGGGTGATGTTGAAAATTGGGGCATCTTTACGGTTTTAGCCCCCCCTAGGGCAGTGGTGGCAGCGTACGGCCGTACGGTACGCGTACGCGTACGCGTATGCCGTACGCACTTTCTGAAAATTGCGCTGCGTACGCGTACGCAGATTTTGCGTACGGCTGGTATTCTAGGTCTCTCAGCACACAGGAGGCCACCCAGCGGGTGGCTGGGCCCTGGCCTTTGTCCCTGCCTTTCACCGACGGTTCCTTGCCGCGCACGTGGCGAATAACTCGCAACACCTGCAAGTACACCCGCAAGCAAACTGCAAAAGGTACCACTTCCGACTGGAAGGCTCGAAGGCTGCCCCTGGTACACCTGAGTTCGACTGTCGGATTTGGTGTGTGGCCACGGCCGTCTCCTGTGCTCCATAGACTGCCGTACGCAGCGCCGTACGCGTACGCGTACGCCGTACGCACTTTCTGAAAATCACGCTGCGTACGCGTACGCAGCCACCACTGCCCTAGGGGGGGGGGGGGTAGTGAAGCAGAAGCAGAAGCAGAAGCGTGGTGATCGGTGCGCAGAAAGCGGCTTCTGTGCACACCGCGGATGCTGTGAGTAAGCACACATGCCTAAGAAGCATAAATATATCAACGGAGGAGGGCCTTCGCTCAGAAGTGCAGAATTTGAGTCGCCGCACTAACAAAAGGAGAAACTGGGGGTCTTCGCTGCGGGGTGATCGCCAGTGCATTTTTTGGTGCATATCCTCAGGAAACTAGGCGAAAACTGACGGAGAATAACGAGGCACAACGACCAGCGAAGACCCCCACTGGCACAGGTTGGCACACACACAGTGTGAGATCCAATGATGACAACCCCATTGTAAAAATGAATGAACTTCCGAAACACATGCACTGTGCGCCACCCTGAGCGTAACGTGCAGGGTGGATCGCCTGGGTGATGATGAGATATTGTGCGCACTGCACACACGATCTAGACACACACATCAAGGGTCAATCCCGACTTTTGTCAAAAAAAAAAACATTCCAGCCAAACTCTGTTGAGTCAGCACAGCTGCAGCCCCACAACGGTGCTACCTTCGCTGTGTGAGTGTGAGATGACCATGTGTAGACCATGCGCAGATCTTCTTCACTTTGTATGCGAGTGGGGTGTGCATTGGTGTGCACACGGGTTCACCGCCCAGGGGGGTGGGGGTGGGGAATGGGCGCTGCTTCCCTGATTGAAGAGAGGTGAGGGTGGGGTGGTGCGGGGGTGGGGGGGTCGGAAGGGGGCAGCCAGCGGAAAAAATGGGAAACAACCGGCACACACACCCCCTCCTCCCCCCCCCCCCCCCCAACCCCACCCCACCCCCCCCTCCCATACACACCCCCAACTGATGCCATAATTTATCGAAGACAGAAAGAACTGATTGAAATTGACGGGGCGCAAATAAAATATAACCCCCCCCCCCTCCTTCTCCTTCTCCTAAACCCTCAACACATCACACCCCCTCTCCCCATTCTCACACCCAAGTCCCCGCCATCACGATGCCACAAACCGCCGCAATATCGATGTGCTGCTTGACATACACCGCAACGGTGCGATCCGCCTGAGATCTCACCGAAGCACACACCCGCTGGCGGCCGCCGTAACCATCCGTGATGTCATAGCTCCCACGCTTAAACGCGGCACGCGCATCGAGGGGTCCCCCTCGTGGCGCTTGGATGCAGTGAACGGGTGTCACCAGATCCACAGGCAGCGGGGCGAGCTGCACCTCACCACCCTCCGGGGGGAATGGAAGAGGCTGCCCTATGGCGGCGGGAGACGCCGCCATCACACGCACCTGCATGATGCACTCCCCTGCTTTGGATATGTCCAGCACCTGCTTGCCGTCGGGTGTGGAGGCGAAGCGGAGCTGCGCGTGCCAGGGCTTCTCGCGGGACGACAAGGGGTACCCATCCAGCATCCCGACGCCGTCATCCCTCACGGTGTATGTCGCGAGGGCATGCGGGGGCTCCGCACACCGCACAGACACCGTGTCACCCGGGACGATCTGCCCCACAAGCACCTCCAGGATTCGCCTCCCATTGGTGTGCCGGAACAGCAGCGCATCCCCGGGCACCGCCAGGCTCCCGATGGCGTGATCCGTCGACACGTCGCTGAAAGGGTTGCTGACGGGGCTGAGCAGCGTCGAGGATGCGGGCGTCGCCGACATGTTGCTCGACGGCTCCTGGGGCTGCGTGGCGGCGACGGAGGGGGCCCTGCGGGAGGACGAGGGGGTGGGAGAGGGCGGCGACCCCACATGCCCTGCCTGGGGGCGGCTCGCACAGGCGCCCATGGTGACACCCAGTTGGGGGTGTGTGGGGGCCTGTCGCAGAGGGCGGTGGGGGTGTGCGGAGAGTAGGGGCAAAAAGGAGGGGGGGCGGGGGGGTCGCAAGGCTGATCACCCTTCACCCGTTGTGCAGGGTTGTGTCTGAGATCCGGTGATATGCCAGGCGGGCTGTGCTGCGGTGTTGCACTGCGTGGGGCAATATCAGGATATATTGGTGGCATAAGCACGCCGTGGTTCCCGCTATCGGTGATAAGGGGTTGAGAGGGGGCGGGGAGTGGGGGGTGGTGAAATCGAATTTGAAGGGAGCACAAGAATGATCACCCTTCACTCGTTAGGCAGCGTGAAATCCAGTGTTTTTTCAAAGGAGGGGTGGGGGGGGGGGGGGGGCGGGGGGGTGTGCGGCGTCGGATTCACCCAGATTACATATACCACCGCATTGCAAATTGAGTTAGCGTGCTGGCACAAACCACCGCATTCATGCGAAGAGCTTTGCGTTCTTCTGTTCCCATCATGGGAGGGACGCCTCTGAGAGAGAGAGGCAGAGAGAGAACAGAGAGTGAGCCCCGTGATTCCCACACACACAGACGGGTGAAATGCTCTTGTTGAAGCAGTGTAAAGCTTCTTTAGAACAGACGGGGCAGGAGCCAACCACCATGCTCTGATGTGCTGCTCCCTGTCGCAAAACACTGTCTAAAGTGACAGACACACCAGCCGCGGGGGGGGCAGGCATGATGTCAGCGTGCGACACGATGCAGGCTACAGATCAGTAGAGGCGCCACCAAGAAGAGCGCGCACAGCGGGTGGCATCACCGTGTCGAGCCCTCTGCATTCAAACGGCACAGGCACGATGGGGGTCGCGCCCAGCACAGCCGACAGACGCCATGTACCTGCACAGATGCGGCCTCCGTTGTCAGAAACGCCGATGAGCTGGGGTCCGCATGACGTCACAGCCATGCCAGGCGTGGAGCTGGTGTGCCCTTCAGGCTTCGGCAACTCCTTGCCTGTTGATGCATCCCACACTCGAACGCTGTTGTCGGAGGATCCTGAGATGATCTTCGATCCGTCTGGGGTGACAGCAACGGCGTCCACAGACTCGGTGTGGCCTTCAAGCTTCTGCAACTCCTTGCCTGTTGATGCATCCCACACTCGAACGCTGTTGTCGGAGGATCCTGAGATGATCTTCGATCCGTCTGGAGTGACAGCAACGGCGGACACAGAGGAGGTGTGGCCTTCAAGCTTCTGCAACTCCTTGCCTGTTGATGCATCCCACACTCGAACGCTGTTGTCGAGGGATCCTGAGATGATCTTCGATCCGTCTGGGGTGACAGCAACGGCGTTCACAGACTCGGTGTGGCCTTCAAGCTTCTGCAACTCCTTGCCTGTTGATGCATCCCACACTCGAACGCTGTTGTCGAGGGATCCTGAGATGATCTTCGATCCGTCTGGGGTGACAGCAACGGCCAACACAGACTCGGTGTGGCCTTCAAGCTTCTGCAACTCCTTGCCGGTTGATGCATCCCACACTCGAACGCTCTCGTCGGAAAATCCTGAGATGATCTTCGATCCGTCTGGGGTGACAGCAACGGCGTTCACAGACCCGGTGTGGCCTTCAAGCTTCTGCAACTCCTTGCCTGTTGATGCATCCCACACTCGAACGCTCTTGTCCCAGGATCCTGAGATGATCTTCGATCCGTCTGGGGTGACAGCAACGGCGAACACAGAGTCGGTGTGGCCTTCAGGCTTCTGCAACTCCTTGCCTGTTGATGCATCCCACACTCGAACGCTGTTGTCGGAGGATCCTGAGATGATCTTCGATCCGTCTGGGGTGACAGCAACGGCCAACACAGAGTCGGTGTGGCCTTCAAGCTTCTGCAACTCCTTGCCTGTTGATGCATCCCACACCCGAACGCTCTCGTCGTAAGATCCTGAGATGATCTTCGATCCGTCTGGGGTGACAGCAACGGCGTTCACAGACTCGGTGTGGCCTTCAAGCTTCTGCAACTCCTTGCCTGTTGATGCATCCCACACTCGAACGCTCTCGTCGTAAGATCCTGAGATGATCTTCGATCCGTCTGGGGTGACAGCAACGGCGAACACAGAGTCGGTATGGCCTTCAAGCTTCTGCAACTCCTTGCCTGTTGATGCATCCCACACTCGAACGCTGTCGTCGTAGGATCCTAAGATGATCTTCGATCCGTCTGGGGTGACAGCAACGGCGGACACAGACTCGGTGTGGCCTTCAAGCTTCTGCAACTCCTTGCCTGTTGATGCATCCCACACTCGAACGCTGTTGTCGCGGGATCCTGAGATGATCTTCGATCCGTCTGGGGTGACAGCAACGGCGTACACAGACTCGGTGTGGCCTTCAAGCTTCTGCAACTCCTTGCCTGTTGATGCATCCCACACTCGAACGCTCTTGTCGTAGGATCCTGAGATGATCTTCGATCCGTCTGGGGTGACAGCAACGGCGGACACAGAGGAGGTGTGGCCCAACAGAGGCGGGAGAGGTGCGCCGAAGGAGCAGCCCGTCCAGTCAGAGCGCGTGAGATCGCTCTTCGAGAACATTGCGTGATCCAGCCAGCAGTTGTGGAAGCGGGTCTCCGTCAGCACAGTCCCGCACAGGCGAGCGTGGCGCACATCGCTGTCGCGCAGAAGCACGCCCGTGAGATCGCAGCCGAACACGTATCGCGTGCGGGCAGCCAGTGCCATCGCATTGGAAGCAGCCATGAGGGACGCCGTGTCCCCGCCCCACGCATGACGGCTTCCCAGGACCAGTGGAATCAGTTCGTCTGACACCTTTGCGTCAAGGGCGTCGCCTCCACGAGAGAGCACTGTGTCCGCAAAGTACTGCAGCACGTTGGGCGCATCCTGGCTGAAGGCCCTGCGCACTTTGGACCCAAGCGTCTCAGCCCCGCCCTTCCGTGACAGCCGGCGCGCCACAAGGAACTCCCCAAGCGTCTTGTGGCGGAATGTAAACGCGCTGCTGTCATCCTCGAAGCTTTCGACACGGAACGGCAGCACCCGGAATGCCTCGTCCGCCTCTGAGGGGCCCACGTTGTCCTCCTTCGACAGGTGCGCCCGCTCTGTGCCCAGCACTCCCTGCCACGTCTGTGCCTCCAGCATCGCACACGCAATCAGTTCCCCCACCTGCAGCACCTCCTCCACACGCGCTGCTCCAGCCGCCCCCTGACACAACTGACGCAACTCCACCTCCACGTACTTCTGCAGGTACGCCTCGTACACCGCGACATCACTCAGGCACTGGTGTGCCTGGGTGGTCGTCGACAGGTCTCGCTGCGCGTAAAACGCCATGTGAAGCAGGAAGGGGTTGCGAAGCTGCGACAGCACCGCCATCTCCACGTCTCCGACTGTGTGTGGGGGAATTGGCTCCGCTGCCACGTCCTCCGGCGGCGATGTGCCCTTGGCCGCACGCAGCAGCGCCGCTTCCCGCCACTCCAAGAACCCCGCCTGCTGCGACAGCGCCACAAGCACGACACGCAACGGCACCGATGGCGCTGCAGCAAGCGGCGTGCTGCCACCTCTGCCTTCCAGCGCTGACATCACCGCCTCGGCTGCAGCCTGCACACACCACTGTCCGGTTCCCGGCACCCTTTCTTGCAAGTTGCCTGCAGAAGCACCCTCGACAGCAGCCGAGTGCTTGTTCTCTACCTGTTGGCCCGCTGCCGTTGTGGTGTGTGTCGGTGCGGCGGTGCTGGCGGTGCCCCCGGTGCTGTCGTCGTCACCACCCGCCAGCACCCACGCCCTCTCCACAATCGACACCACCAGGGCTCGGTGGCTGAGCGGCACCGTTGCATCAGCTGCACCGCATGTGTCGCGCACTATGGCAGCCAGCTGCCGCTGATGGTTCGCATTGAAGCACGCATCCACCCGCTGTTGCTCCGCCTTCGCAACCTGTGCCGCGCGCACCTTGCTGATGTACGTCACTGCGTCTGCCTGCGTGAACGGTTGCATGTAGAGCGCCCTCGTCTTTTCACCACACACCTGCGATGCCGTGTGCCCCACGCTTTTCAGGTATTCACCACGCGTCGTCAGAATCACGCTGCACTGCTTCGCACACCACGGGTGCAGCCGCAGCACCCCTTGCCCGCGACTCTCTTTGTACGCCCCGCTCAAATGCTCCTGCGTCAGCCCCACCTCGTCCAGCGAGTCCAGGATCACCACAACGTCGTACACACTGCTCAGGTGCTCCAACGCAGCCTCCTCCAACCCGAAGGAGTTCCGGATGAAGTCGTCGATCCCGCCGCGTGTTGTAACAGCGCCCACGCCAATCGCCGGGAGCGCCACAAAGACAGGGAACACGGGCTTCTTCCTCTGTGGCACCACCCCGCCTGCCTTCTTCTCCTGCAGCAGGTGGCACAGAACCGCAACCGCCGCAGATGTCTTCCCGGTGCCTCCGTCCCCGACCAGGCACAGCGGGTCCCGCGGCGTCTCCCTCGTCCCCGCCCCCGCCCCCTCCTCCGCATCCCCGTCTGCCGCCAGCCACACGTCCACCTCGTGCAGCAGCATCCTCGTCTCCGCCTCAGGCACATGTGTGTCGTCACCGACCCTCCCCTCCACGTAGCCGTCCAGGAACTCCGCGAAGAGCGATGCCGTGTGCTGCAGCACCTGCCGCACCGCCTCAACCTGGTCTGCCACATCATCCGGATGTGTATGCCCCTGTGTCGGCACAGCGGTGCTGGCATCGCTGTTGCCATTGTTGTTGTTGTTGTGGCCAGCCACCTCCTGCATCACAATCACATCGAAGGGCTGCCCCACCATGCGCAGCAGCGTCGGGGACAGCTTCCACTGCACCCGGAACTCGATGTTGCTGTCGTACAGCAGCTCCGCCTCCTGCGGGAACACGCTTGCGAACCCCACCTCCGCCGCACCTTGCTTCGCCACAATCACAAAGAACGTCCCCGCCTTCCCGTACATGAAGGTCTTCGCCACATCCTGCTTCTTCGTCGTCGACGTGAAGGCGTTCCACACCACCGACGTCCCCACCTTGTACTGCGCCGACACATTCACGTTGATCCCGCGGAACACCGTGGTCAGGCTCGGCCGCCGGCTCCGGATCAGCCGCGTCAGCTTCGTCATCAGCGGCTGGAACGTCTCGACCACGTGCAGCTGTGCCGGTGCAGGCTCAAGCTTGAACACGCTGCCTGCCGCCGAATCCCGCGCTTCCTTCGACAGCCCGATCGTCCGCATCGCGTGGTTCATCCCGAAGTACAGTGCCGGCCGCATGTACTTCGCCCCGTGGTTCCTCAGCACATCCTCGTCGGTGATGTCTTCGTGGTACTTCTCAACGATGGGCACACCATCTGCTTTGCACACAAGGTCGCCCGTCGCAGTGTCAATCTGATACTCCACGCAGTCGCAGGTGAAGAGGTAGCCTGCACACAGATGCTCGAACCAGTCGTCCACCGCCATCCAGTCCTCGATCGCGTGTGGCGTCGCCTCCACACGCCGCAGCACCCGCTGCACAACAAACCGCAGCCCCAGCAGCATGCTGTTGACGTGCTCTGCCCGGTACCCGAGATCCGGGTGCACCGTCAGCAGCTCCTCCAGCCACTCCAGCAGCGGTGCCTCGCACGCCTTGTTGTTGCGCGTGAAGCAGATCTTCCGCCCGTCCACGTGGTTCTCCAGCCGCTCGCTCGTCTTGTCCTTGTCGCCGGGTTTGTGTGTGCGGTTCCCCTGCGTCTGTCCCTCCTGAGATGACTGCGATGCAGTGCGGGCTGCATCAGCAGCAGCAACAGCGGCAACACGTACCCTCAGAGCCGGCCACTCGCCCGTGAGGAAGTTTCGAAGCGACTGCGACTGCGACTGCCCCAGTGCATTCGATGTGGTACGGACTGCAGCAGCAGCAACACGTGCCCTCAAGGCCGGCAACTCGTCCGTGAGGAATTCCTGAAGCGACTGCGGCTGTTGATGATCCAGTGCCGCCGATGCAGTGCGGGCTGCATCAGCAGCTGCGGCAACACGTGTCCTCAAGTACGGCCACTCGTCTGTGAGGAAGTTCCGGAGCCTGCTGGCCACCTCTGTCTGTATCTCCTTGACGTGATCGCCGAGGGCCGCCAGCAGCACGCTGCGTGTGCCTTCATCACGGTGCTGCAGCGCGTACCACACCGGTGTGCGCCCCTCCCCGTCTGCAACGCTGGCTGCCCCGCACCCCACCAGCATCTTTACTGATGAGGCCGCATCGGCAACCCCCCTGCACCCGGGCTGCAATACCTCGTGCAGCAGCATCCGCCCGGTGCGTGGGTCCGTCGTGTTGACGTGGTGATGCACCAGCTGCTGCCACTTGCCACCCTCCAGTGCCTCCTTCACTTCGCGTGCACCGCCCCACCACGGCCGCCCGTGCCCCTGCACACTCGCACTCGCCCCCATCCCGCCTACCGCCTTGTGATGTGCTCAGCACACACACCCCGTTGTTACCGATTGTATGTAGTGTGTAAAGTGTAAAGTTCAAAGTGTAATGTGTAATGTGCAATGTGCAGTGTCCACTGCCTGCCTGCACGACGTGTGTATGTGTGGGTGTGTGGATCTCAATGCCAACACCAGATTCGGAAGATCTGTCGTACTGCATCTGCGTCTTCCATCCGTGCTGCCTGAACATGGCGTGGCAGTCACGCCCCGACCAATTCTCGGGCACTGCATCTGCCTCACATCTTCCATCCGTGCTGCATGGGCATGGCGCCACCCGGTTTTCACGGGATGGCCGGCACACCCTGTCAAAAAGGGCAGGCGGTGGGCGGTTTGGGGTTGGGGGACGGGGGCCTCCTCGTGCATGCGTGCACACCTTCCACCACGCGGGGCGCATCTACCGCCTCCCCCCCCCCCCCCCCACTGATCGCCTCCGCATACCCCCGCAGGGTTGAGGGGGTGGTTGCGTGGGGCTCGCGCAAGGCCCGATCCCCCCCGCCGGCGCTGCCCTTTGGGGGGGTCCATGGGAAGGGGGATGTGGTTTGAGCCACTTCGTTTGCAGAGCTGGCCAGCAGCAAGCAGCCTCTCCTCAGTGGCCTCCCACGCTCACACTCCCGCCGCCCCTGTTGTGTTGCCCGAACTTCGGAACGGTAGGTTCACAAACAAAAAAAACAGTATGGAATCGGCCTTCTGCCGTGGCAGCGGATTCACATCATTGCTGCCGGCTTCTCCATTTTGAACGCCTGAACACCGCAGGGACTGGATCTCTTTGGATTTGCCCTTTGCAGGCACCTACCCACCCACCCACCCACCTCCTGGGGTTGGATTCAGTTGCAATCTACTGGCAACGCGTTGCAAAATAAAAGAGAACAGGCGAGAATCCCCCACCTGGCCCACCAACACGACGACAGTCAAGTGGGTTTGCTCCCGACCCGATATCCAGTTGGAGCCGCCCAGCGGGAAGTGTCGCTGTTCAGCCACTCTCTATTGGGATATAAAGGCGAAGCGTTGCGAAAAGCGAGAGTGTGTGAGAGAGTGCATGAGTGAGTGACACTCAGAGAGACAGTGAGTGTGTGTTTGTGTGAAAGTGACTTTCGTGGGCCCTGTGCTTCGTTTTGTGTGCGTCACCCCCGACCCCCACACACCACCACCACCACCACCACCACCAAGAGTCGTGTTCGCAAAGAACAGTCAGATATATCCCTGCCGGATCTTCCGGAGAGTGGCGCCTTGTTACAAACTTAAGAAGTAGGTGGGGGTGGGGGGTGGGGAGGGGGAAGGGGGGGAGGGGGTTTTTACGTATTGCGTTGCCGTAGACAAAAGAAATGGCGTAAAAACCCGTCCTCTCCCAAGAGGGCGGGTGTGTGTGGGGGGTGGGGGGTTGCCATGGGCAGGCCTGCGGTCAGATTGAATCATAGCATCGCCCTCACCCCAGTGGGTGGATGAACCAGGTAGCCAGAAGGCTTTAGGTTGAACCGCGCACGGTGTTTATTTGTTACGCACACGACTTTCGCGCGGAAAGTGTGATTCAGCTCTGCCAAACGTGCTCTACACACCACCCCCTTCATCAGGCAAGTGGGTTTGTAAGTGTGTGTGGAAGCGCCAACGCATCAAACGAAGTATCAAGTAGTAGAGGAAGAGCGGCAGAGTTGAAGTGGCACTTTTTGGGTATCGTATCGACGTCGATCGAGGTGTGATGGAGGAACAACATCAACACCGCACCAGAAGCAAAAAAAATAAAGCACACACGCCAAAGCTGAGGCAATAAAATAGAGGAGGATTTGCGGGGGAATGGGGGGGGGGGGTGGTGGTGGGGTGTGCGGCAATTGCGAGACTCTCTCCCCCTCCCTCTGTGGGAAGACAAACAAAAATCGTATTCCTTTCGTGGGGTAATCAGGCTGGGGGGAAAAACAACAAATCACAACGAATCACACCCGATCACAACAAATCACAACGCCAAATGTTGTGATTTGTTGTGATTTGTTGCGATTTGTTGCGATTTGTTGTGGCCAGTTGTGATTTGTTGCGACCAGTTGTGACGACTTGTGACCCTTTTGTGATGAGTTGTGATGAGTTGTGATGAGTTGTGATGAGTTGTGATGAGTTGTGATGAGGTGTGATCTGTTGTGATCTGTTGTGATCGCGATCCAAAATTTCAAAAATTTAAAATTTTGGATCGCGATCACAACAGATCACAACAGATCACACCTCATCACAACTCATCACAAAAGGGTCACAAGTCGTCACAACTGGTCACAACAAATCACACCACGTCACACCTAGTCACAACAAATCACAACTGGCCGCAACAAATCGCAAAAAATCACAACAAATCACAACAAATCACAACAAATCGTCAGCTGATTGAGGGTGTGATATGAGGGTTCTATCCAACAAGGATATCAAGGCGGCACTTTCAAAGTCCTGCCAAGGACAGCGCCACGTGGGTGTGTGCTTCTGATATATGTTATGTCATCATGTGAACCCTCCCCAGCGTGTGCCAACATCCCTGACACGCTCACGAAAAGCATGACACGGAGAAAACAGGTGCCGAAACAACAAATCACAACATTTGCCTTGTGATTTGTTGTGATCTGTTGTGATCGGGTGTCCTCTCACCCCGCCCCCTGGGCGCCCCTGTTTCGAAAACAAAGGCCGTTGGGCAATCTGACTCGAAACCTCCAGCAGTGGCTACCGGCTTCCTGTTTGATGCGCCAAGCAGGCCACTCACTACAGCTAAAGTCAAGGCATGGAGGTGGTTACTTCCCCCTTGCGCGATTGACCCCATTCCCCACAAGGTTCGTCTGTCGAAGATCCATCGGCAGAAACGTTTCCGAGCCCGGGCTTTCCCTTTTGACCCCCCCCGCCAGATCAGGCGTTCATCAGACTTCCTTCCCAGTAAGTGGAAGGTCCCGCGCTATTTTCAACGCGCGGCCGAGGTATCACCCTCCGAGCTTCATTCGGTGGAGCCTCCGACCTTCAGTGTTCACGTGCCTTTCCCTATTTTAACAAAAGAAAGGAGCAGATCGCGCCCGTGTGGTGTGACTTAGTAAATGACTTGGATAGCGTATCAGTTCTCGTGCGTCGTCTTTCGTAGACGTTCTGTACGATGCGGATCCGCTAATCCAACATAGCAAACGATCGGGTGTGATTTGTTGTGATTTGTTGTTTTTTTCCCCAGCCTGATTACCCCATTTCGCTATAATAAGAGAAACACCCTGCCCAGCAACTGCAAAAAGGGCAGATCCGGGCTACTTTTCGTTGAGCGCACGCTCCTGTGTCAAAGGCTGTGCAAGCCCCTTCCCTGCAAAGTGGCATGAAGGTGATCCTTATAAAACTTCAGTTGTACGATTTTCTTCGTTACTTCGCGACTTCGCTTGCTTCGTCGCTCGTAACTGGTCAGAGGAAAAATACAGGGGGCGGAACAAAGAGAACCCCCCCATACGTACTCTCGTTGACATTACCTCGGTTGCTCTCTCATGTTGGAGGAGAACGTGTCCTGGGCGTGTTGGGTCTGGCAGCCTGTTTGGCTGGCCAAGCTGATGATGAAGTGGAATCACTTTTTTAAAACTATTAAGGGTAGCCGCGAGCAGGCTGGCATAAGTACACACCGGGCGATCCGCACAGAGAACACGGGGAAACTCCGGCATCTGTATTTGTGCCAGGTTTTTTACCGACATGTATACCGTTGCTACTGTAGAGATGAGGGGCGGAGCAGCAGCAGAAAAACTGTCCCGAGGAGCAGGGGTTAGTCACCCCCACCACCCACCATCCCGCAGTATGTTGTGTGTGTGTGTCAGCCCACGACGCTCCAGATAGCTGTTCTGTTTTTTTTCTCTCTCTCTCTTCGTTATTACACCCCCCACACACCCACAGCCACCCCTGCGACGATCAAAATCAACCAGGCTGTAAGCGATGCTGCTGATATTGTTGCCTGATCAACGGCACGGCACCCCTCCCTTCTTGGCCAACCCTACCCTTGCCCCCACCCTTTTCTGCGGTGGTTCTGGCTCAGGTGGCACGCATGTTGCCTTCCCCAGTGCCTCGGCAAGGTCTTTCTTGACCTGATTAGTGGGAATGTTGTGTTGTTGCGTCAGCAGAATGAGTTCAGCCACCTTCTGGGTGTAGTACTTCGATCGCATATGGGTCATTGTGAGTACTTCGTACGCCTGGGAGGCTGCATCGGCATTAGTAGGCAGCGTTGTAGATGCTTTTGCTTCGTCGATCTTAGCCTGTGAAGGCACGATTGGGATATTGTACGCCCTGAGAGCCGAAGTGGCTGTGTAATGACTGTGTAATTTGCGCCCCGCAGGATATGCACACCACGCAGTCTCGACAACACGTATGAGAGTGTACCATGTGGGGACTCAACAAGGTCATTGGATCGGCATCTGCCTGCCGACTCAGCCCCCACACAGTGCGACCGCAAGGTCGCCGGATGTCTCAACGCCAGGGGAATACCCTCCCCTGGCGTTGTACAACCCTACTCTCAACCCTCGGGTCCTCTCCTGGAGGCGGTGGTGGCGGGCCCGCAACGCTTCGTACTTCCGGTACAGACTGAGGTAGTCTGCCCGGCTGACCCGCTCATTGCTTCCTAGATCATCTGCTGCTCTGGAGCTGCCATCACTCTCACTGCCCGTATCAGTTGGTGTGGGGGTAGGAGCAGGACGAGTGGGAGGAGTAGGAGTGCAGGTGACATCTTTCTTGGCTAGCAAGGAACGCCGCTTTTCCCGCACGTGCGTGCAGTTGATGCACCACTGCATATATCTGTCGTCACCACGTCCCACTCGCTCTCCTACGTACCCAGCCCGACGGAGCGCCCGAAATAATGTCGCCTCACCGATGTCGTGTGCCGTTTTCTTTTTACGCAGGTCTGCCACAACGCTCTCTGCCGAGACCCCGCACATCTCCCGTTTGGCGAGCGTCTTTCGAGCAAGGTACTCCTCTGCAGCAGCATCTGACACCTCTGCGAGGCCCTGGGCACGCGGCATGTGTTGCTCGGCGTGCTGAGTGAGCGTAGTGACACCCTTCCCTTGCAAAGAACGAAATAATGCGGTCGGGAGTGGTTCAGGTACAAAGGCAAGGTACGAAACTGAGGTACATTTTTTTAGGACCCCAAAAAATCATCACAAAAGTGCGTATCAGGTGTCACAAGTGGGCCCCAGACAGTTTCCGGGGGGGTATGGGTCGGATTTTCGGGTCAGATCAGGTATTAGGGCGGCTCTGATGGTATGTCGAAAATTTTGGTTTTGTACGGGCTTACACGGTGGGCTAATGAAAAAGTGATCACTATTTTGTGCACTATAAATTGCCACTATATAGTGACAACTTACTGAACACATAGTACTATATGGAAATGGGATAGTGACTAATGTTTCCGACTCACTCGACACATACTGGACACAATCTAAATTATAGTGGACACATAGTGACAAATAGTGGACATGTCAACTATTATAGTCGACGTGTAAGTAAAATAGTCGACATGTCGACTATTTTGTGACTATAATAGTCGACATGTCAACTATATAGTGACTATTATAGTCGACATGTCACTATTTATAGTACTATTTTTTTCATTAGCCCACCGTGTATGACCCCCCCTACCCCCCCCCCCCCCGAACACACACGAACACCCCCATCACACCCTCAGGCACATATCCGTACCTCTCGTGACCACCACACGCACTGAAAGAACGAAATAATGCGGTCGGGAGTGGTTCAGGTACAAAGGCAAGGTACGAAACTGAGGTACATTTTTTAGGACCCCAAAAAATCATCACAAAAGTGCGTATCAGGTGTCACAAGTGGGCCCCAGACAGTTTCCGGGGGGGTATGGGTCGGATTTTCGGGTCAGATCAGGTATTAGGGCGGTTCTGATGGTATGTTGAAAATTTTGGTTTTCGTACGTTTTTAGGGGGGCTTATGACCCCCCCTAGGGGGGGGGGGGGAAGAGGGAGTTGGGGCGGGGGTGGAGGTAGGAGTAGGAGTGGCTTGAGAGGCCGATCGAAACAGATTACAGAACAACAACGGCGTTTTTTTTGATTTTCTTTTTCTTGGAGGATCCTTGAAATCGGTAGTGGACAGTAGCGGACAGGGCGGACATTTCCTTGTGGAAAAAGTGCCCGAAAAAAAAATTCGAAAAGGTCCCCCTTACAGAATTCGCCTTTTTTCAAAAAATCGGAAAATTTCGGACCGCAATTTGTACCCAAGAAAGTGCCGAATTTTCGGACTTGGTCCGATTTGAACGATTTCCGTGCCTCTTGCAACCCCCATGAGGGGGGGCTGCTGTTTCGGGTTCTTCCGGTGGTACATGCTGGGGTGTCAGGACAGGGAATCCTGCTCGCTGTACCCGGTGATCCCTGACGCAGCCAGGAAGTGGAGAGCCTTGGAACCCTGGTTGAGGCCTGTAACACCCGGCCTTCCTGCCACTTCTGGCATTGTGGAGTGGAGGTGGATATGGAGAAGGTTCTCTCTCCGTCCGGTCGAGCACAACCGTCCTCTCCAGCCAGGGGCCATCTACTTTCCAAACAAGGGCCAGGAACATGCTCAAACAAACTAATTGATCAGAAAATCTGGCTAGCCGTGGAATCATTGAGCAAAATTTGGGGAGTGATTGGTGCCCCATTGCTGCATATGACATGTCCATTTTTGACGATTTTTGGGCAGAATTTGGTGCGTGGGACCTTTCGATTTTCATGAATTTTTCGGAATTTCGTGGGGACCGGTACCCCATTTGAGGGCCAAAAATCTCATTTCCGAGGCCTGGGAATGGTCGCAGTGGCCTCAGATGTCCAAAAACGTTCAATTGACCTCTCCTCGAAAAAAAATTCGAAAGGTCCCCCCTACTGGCACCCCGGATTAGGACATGTCTCTGGGGGTGTCCGGGGGGCATTTTTGGCCCATTTTTGGCTGGGGAAAATGGGCCATTTTTCACGATTTTTTCGGTTTTTTGTCCGGACCGGCACCGCATTTGAGGGGCCAAAATCTGATTTCCGAGGCCCGGGAATGGTCGCAGTGGCTTCATTTGGCCAAAAACGTTCAATTTACCCTTCTCCAAAAAAAAATTCGAAAGGGTCCCCCTACAAATCGCCGGTCTTAGGAGCAAAAAATTTGGGCACCCAGATTTCAAAAATTTTCAAACTATTTTCTGGACCAAAAATCAAACTATTGAGGTCCTGGCCGGACATGTCCGGGGCGGGGTCAAAATTGGATTTCCCGAATTTCCGGGTCCGGACATGTCCGCCCTGTCCGGGGCGGACATTTCTGGATGTCCGGATGTCCGGGCGGACATGTCCGGGCGGGAAATTCGGGAAATGTCCGGGGGGGGGGGGGGGGGGGGTCAAAATTGGACCCGGACATCCGGACACCCGGATTTCCGGGTCCGGGCATGTCCGCCCTGTCCGCCCTGAAATCGCCTAAGGGGCCGGGGGAAATCCAGGAAATTCGGGAAATCCAGGAATATGAAGAATCCTCCCTTGTCTTTTTTTGATTTTTGCCTTGCGTTGCGTTGCTTTGATTTTGGTTGGATTTTTTTTCTTTTTCTCGCGAATGATGTCTCCAGAAGAAGGCGGGCCGATTTCACAACAAAAAATAACGCACTGCTCGAACACAGAAACGATCATATCGACGGGTTTCATCGAGAGTAGTAGCTAAACACAGACAAATAATGGTGTGGGTGGGTGGGGAGTGGAGTGGTGGAGTGGAGGGTACTCAGGGATGTAAACACACATACGACTTGTGTTGTGTGTTCGGTGAGGGGAGGGGGGGGGGGGGCGACGGGGCGGGGCTGTGTGTGTGTCGTGTTGGATACGTTACTTGGAATCATCATGGGAGGGGGTCCTCGCCGCCAGTCACACAGCCAGTCACGGCTCGTCGGTCAGTGAGGGGAAGACTTTGTCACACCCGGGTCACGAGAGCACCACCCCCCCCCCCCCCCATCACTAACTTCTGATGCATCACTACTCCGGGAAGAAGGGAGTGGGGAGCAAGAAATAACTATTTATTACCGTGAAAACAAAGTACGGTAAAATCGACGAGGTGGGGTGAGACGGCCACGAGGGGCCGAAGGCCCCGAGTGGCCGTCGAACCCCAACCGAGTCGATTTTACCGTACTTTTCAAGGTGATGACATGTTTTTCTTGCACAATACGCAACTTTTGAACGCCAAAACCGCCTTTTGGTCGTTTTTTTCTCTTCACGCCGTGAGAAAAAACCGTAAAATCGCTTTATTACCGTGAAAACGAAAAACTGTGCCCCATTTTTGCGGTTGCTCATGTGAGTATGTCTGAGAACACCAATATACAGAGGTTCCAGGCTGTACCACCTCCTGACTGAGATCGACTCCACAGGGGATGTCGTCCAGAGCGCCAAGTCTGGGGTATTCCGCCCTCAAGAACGGCGAGTCACACCTCATATCGTTCTGATTTGCCCTCGACAGCTTCGTCTTCCTGGGGATCCCTGGTTCTGCTGGTTGACCTGTGGTTCACCGTGAAGAACCATGACCTGCTGTGCGATACGGTATGCAGCATACACTTCTAAAAGGTCTATCTGCTTGCGGTGATCGTACTTCTCACGCCGCGGGGTGCTGCGCTTCTGGCTCTGGGCAGAGGTCGGGGGGAGCTGGATAGCGTGGCCGATGAACCCACCGCACCAACCCACCCCGCAGCCGACCTGGTGACCTGCAGACCCGCTCAGGCCTGATTTGTGCATTCACAAAATCAGCCGCAGGTCCCTTCCAGAAAATCACTGTACGGACTTTTTTTTCACGCCAAAAAAAGCCTGAAAAAAAAGAAAAAAAGCGTGAGAAAAAAGAAAAAAGCGTGAGAAAAAAGTAAAAAGCGTGAGAAAAAAGTGATTACCGTAACCGGGCGTGCGTGAAAAAAAGTTGCGTGGCGTCCAAGAAAGGCACTTCTTTACAAAACGGGATGGGTTTGCGTAGTCGGAATGACTTGGCACACCGCAGCGCAACCCCAAACCCAAAATACACGGCACTTTGCTGTCGAATCGGCACCGGATTCACATAATCGATCCGGCGGTATGTGATCTGCTGTGCTGCTGGGACAAGCTTCCCAGAGACGACGAGAAAGAAAGAGAAACGGGTTTGCTTTCTGCAATCCCAGCGCAGCCTTTGTAAGGCTTTCTGCTCACCCAACAAGGCGATCTTTGTCAAGGCGGAAAGTGCAACGACAAACATCGGGGGAAAAGGAAGCTGTCTGGTTTCCGCCCGGCAAAAAAATTCAATCCCCACCTGTTGTTCTGGGAGAACAAAAATGGGCGCGCACAAAAACTATCTGTGCCCCCGCTGGATCGTAAAGTGACAGCAAAACGAGACAACAAACCAATTACTGCCGAAAGTTGTTTTGTTGGAA
Source organism: Rhynchopus euleeides (assembly GCA_963210315.1). Classification (NCBI taxonomy): domain Eukaryota; phylum Euglenozoa; class Diplonemea; order Diplonemida; family Diplonemidae; genus Rhynchopus; species Rhynchopus euleeides. The sequence continues at coordinate 1,044,616 of OY723314.1, read as the reverse complement.
CGCAGACCCCACTCTTTGTGTACACCACTCCCCGGTCTGATGAAGTGGTGTGAGTGGGGACGCACGATCCAGCTAAAGGCACAGAAAGTTTCCCCAGTTGGCTACACGGTGGACTCCAGCGGCCCTAGCGGGAGTCTGGGAGCGGGAGTCTGAGCGGGTGTCAAAGACTCCCGCTAGCGGGAGTCTATACTCCCGCTAGGGGGAGTCTGACTCCCCCTAGCGGGAGTCTTTTCACCTATTTTCATCCATTTTTCCCATGATATAGTTACAGTCTACTGGCGTGGGGGGTAAAATCATGGTGGAAGAGGGATGGGGAGGGGCTTGTTTTGCTTCTGTCAGTTTCCCCGGACTCTGGACTACCTACCTATCCTCCTGGTAGCGGCTACACCTGCGGAGGTGAGCGGTTAGAATTTGAGGTGTCAAAGTGCGGCCATCGCCTGTCGTAGTTGTGTTACACCTTGGGCAAGACAAGCCATCCTGCAGGCCTCATCTTCTTCGTCAGAACTGTCATCCCCCTCCTGCTGTGCGCGTTGGTCAAGCGTGCTCAAAGTCGCCTCGGATGACACGAATGGTGTGAAAGTCGCCCCCAGCGGGATTGGCATTTTGCACAAGCAGAGCGATAATTTGCGGTGTCCTTCGGGGAACCGGAACAGGAAGTAGGGCGCGCTGATGGGTTCAACGAAGTCCTGTGTGTTGCAGTGCACAAACCCCTTCTGCAGCTGTGTCAACTGTGTGCAAAGAACATACACAGCCAATCTATGAGCGTGTCGGGTGTGCAGACACGGACACAGGATGACTTCTCTATACCCGAGGATCCCGTCCTGCGACAGGTGCGCAACCTTCCAAGGCATGCCCGATGCGCGCCGCTTCTCTTCTGCCATCGCAAGATCTCTCTCGTAAGTTGCGGAGCTGGCGATTGTAACGGCATCTTTCTTGCGATGTCCGTTCTCTGCTTCTTCAAATTCGTCGTTGTTCTGCAGAGGCACTGCATCTTCTGGAGCCCACCAATGATGGAGACTGTGTACGTAGGCATTGCGCGTTGATCCCTTTTCGGCATGCTCCATCAACCAGTGAAATATATGCCCTGAGATCCGAGCACGCAAGAAGGGAATCCGGGCTGACTCATCCTTGCATCCCCAGAAGCGCCAGGGGATGTCTGCATACTGGAAATGCATGAGGTCTGCAAGGGAGACAAAGAGGTAGCGGAACAAGCCCTTGTAGGTGGTGTCCTGTGACATGGCAAGCACGACCTTCCGGAACTGAGCACCTGTCCCATTCTGCGACACATTCAGTGCAAGGTTTGTACAGGTCTTGTCGAATATTTTTTTTGTTGTCTCATCCAGTACCCTGATCAGCCGCATGGCGAGCCCCTTGCAGTCATGGAGTGCTGGGGTGACGTAGCGGGCATTGGGAAGCACACCTGCCAAGAGGGAGGGGTAGCCAGCCTCTTTCATCTCAGAGAGAGTCAGGTGCGGGTATCGATGCACCTGTTGATACCAGCGTTCTTCTGGGATGTCGCACAGTGAGCATCGGTGCCCTCGCCCCCCGCATCGCCTCATTGTTGCCCACTGCTGATCTATACTCCCGCTAGCGGGAGTTGGACTCCCCCTAGTTGAGACTCCCGAAAAGGGTTAAACCCGGTAGTGGTACCCTACCCCCGCTGGAGTCCACCGTGCAAGGCCGGATCAGCCCACGGGTGGGTTTGAGGAAGAAATCTGGGGGGGCAAATTTTGCTGCGACTTCCGGTTTCACCCGGCCGAACTCCAGCATCTATCCAGACCCACGGTGCCAAGCCGTTCGCCCGTGTCGCGATCATTCGCGGCTTCAGGCTGCCCCCGACGACACGTTTGTATCCTGCACCTTGCCATACTTCGCCTCCACCTTGTATATGACGGAGAGCGCCCTCCTTCCGCATCGTTGCGACTTCCCTGACAGCGAACTTATCCATGTCAGGGAAGACATGGCGATGATTGCGTTGGCCACCTGGGTGCTGTGCTGGTGGAGCTCCTTGCTCAACACCGTTGCTAGGAGCCTTCTAATGGATCCCAGTGTCAGCACACTGCCCCCTTTTTTAACAGGGAAGGCCGTGCAAAAATCATGCACAATGTTCGTCGCCTCCGCAGCCTCGGGACTCTCTGCGCTCTTCTTCTTCTTAATCGACTTTGCCGCCGGCTTCGCTGCCGGCTTCGTTGTCGTCTTCCCCATTTTTGTGAATCAGGTCTGCGAGCTGGGATGGGTGGAAACGTCCGTTTCGTTTGGTGTGGCTGTACTTCAGTGACGAGTGCCACATTGCATAGGTATCATGGGAAAAATGAGTAAAAATAGGTGAAAAGACTCCCGCTAGGGGGAGTCAGACTCCCCCTAGCGGGAGTATAGACTCCCGCTAGCGGGAGTCTATACTCCCGCTAGCGGGAGTTGGACTCCCCCTAGTTGAGACTCCCGAAAAGGGTTACCCTACCCCCGCTGGAGTCCACCGTGTACGCCGAACTAACAAAACAAAAAAACGATACATCACGCGGCACGAACTATCGCACCCACATCGAAGTGCAGCGTTCACAAAAAAATCCATCTCACTGAGGCGTTCCACCTGGCTCACGGAGAGCGCTTCAACTTTTTTTTGTGTTGACGCTGTGGCGCGTCGCTGTATGCGGGTGAGGGGAGGGTGTGAAAGGTAGAAGTGTCTGTTCAGAAGGAGGGAGGGGGGGGGGGGGGAACGGCGGGTGGGGAACAACAGCTGGGAACACAGGGGACGTTTATTCCCGCGGTATGCAGTCCGAAACCCAGACTCCCAGCGTCGCGTAGATTTTTGGACACATACCCTAACTTGACTGGCCGTCCGAACGTTTCCCAACCCCCTGAACACCCCAGACTGCTGATTCATTACCAACCCCCCGCCTCTCACTCTCACTTTCTTCTCTTCTCTCGCCCTGAGTATTTAGCGTGAGACGAACACAAAAGAAACCGTACTCCTTTCGCTTCATTGTAGACACCCTGTCCAGCAAACTGTGGGGGAACAGTTCCGGACTACTTTTTGTTGAGCGCACACTTCCTGTCTCAAGGCTGTGTTGAATCCCTGTGAAGTGGCGTGACAAGGTGCTAATCCAAAAGCTTCAGCCGTACGATTTCCTCCGTTACTTCGTTACTTCGCGACTTCGCTACGCTTCGTCGCTCGTAACTAGCTAAAGAAAAACGGGGGCAAATGTGTCGCAAGGGAGGGACGGGGAGGGGGTGTGTGGAGAATAGCGTAGAAGCAGTTGTCCCACGAGAGGGGAAGGGAGGGGAGGGGGGGACACCGCCTTCTCGGGCGCGAAGTACACTGCCACGCCACTATGCCAACTGTATGGAATACCATCAAACGACTTTTCATTGGCCCGCGAGATTGCTTGATACCTTCACTATGCTGTGTGGAGAAGAGAGGGGAGAGGGTTCAGCAGTAGAGGAGGAGGAACCTTGCTGTGCCTGTTGGAACGGGGGAGGCAGGGCACGGCTTTGCTGTCCCCTTGAGGGCACTTGAGGGTCCCCTGCGTGTCCTCCGCACAGACCTGCATACGCACATATACACAGCCCAGAAGAAGAACACATTCCCTTTACTTTATCGAAGCCAACCCTGTTGCGCATACAGAAGTATACACGACGCAGACCAAAAAGAACGATCGCGATGTGATGCCCTGTTGGTCAGGAGAAAAAAATACCCCCCCGTGTTCTTTTCTGCGTTCCAATTCGCCTCCAATCCCTTTGCCCCTTCATCTCAGAGCAGGGCGGGTGTGCTGTGTGTGCGAGCATGTGCGAGTAATACATGCCCTTCTGCATGCCTCTCTGCGCAGCTGAGTGGCTGTTTCACGCCTTGTGCGAAGGTGGGGTGTGGGCTGTGCTGAGCACAGGTGAGTGAGTCGGTGAGCCCTGACAAGCGATACGCCCCTCCCCACACACTGAGGGTGCCCAAGAGGAGCCAAAAGGCCACCACACACAAAAAAAAACGCGTGGCAACCGGGAATATGCACCGAAGACAGCAAATACACGAGAGACGCACGCCTTTTGATCTGTTTGCTGTTCGGGCTGGAGCCCCCAGGGAGCAGCAGCTTGATCAAACACTGCACTTGAGGGAGAGGGGGAGGAGGAGGAGGCGGAGTGGGGTGCTCGAAAAAGTGGTCAATACACACAGGGAGGGGGAGGGGGGTGGGGGTGGGGGTGGGGGTGGGGGTGGGGGTGGGGGTGGGGGTGGGGGTGGGGGTGGGGGTGGGGGTGGGGGTGGGGGTGGGGGTGGGGGTGGGGGTGGGGGTGGGGGTGGGGGTGGGGGTGGGGGTGGGGGTGGGGGTGGGTGGGACCTCCTCTTGGGCAAGCGGTGCGGATGTGCGGAGGTCGTGGGTATTTCAATATCCCTGAGGTTCGGCGGGAACAATTTCTTTTGTCACTGAAAGAAAATCTCAACAACAACGCTCCGCTCTCGGGCACCGCGAGCTTCTGAGAAGGCGAAAGCCCCACCCCCTTCCCCTTCTTCTCGAGAGATCTTCCCGATAGCGCTGTGCTCAGCTTGACACGCGAAGTTGTGAGGGTGGCTCACTTCTCTGTGCTTTTTCGAGCGAAAGCCGTTCTCCTCCCCTCATCCCCTTGTCCCTTTTACCCCCCCCCCCCTCCCCAGCCACACACCACACCACAACGCGCGCCGCAGCAGAGAGACGAGACTTTATTTTCTTTGCCACCGAACCACCGTCAGGAAAAAGATGCATGGGCTCACCACCGGGCAGCCGTGCTGCCCGGTATAACAGCCGGCACCACCACCCCCCGCTGATCACCCCCCCCGCCCTCCTACCAACCCCTCCCCTCCCGGGGGGTGCGAGGTCCCCGCAGAAAAAGCCATTGCCAGGCCAGTTAAAATAATAAGATGGGGATCCTCGGCCCTCCGTGCTGTGCTGTGCTGCAGAGGGTTCGAATCGGGGCGACTCCTTTTCCCGGGTTTTGGAGCGCTAACAGCGCCTTGCTGCTGCGGTGTGAAACGGCACACACCCAACAACACACCCACCCACAGAAAGATATCGTTCGCGCAACCTTTACCACAACAACCACCACCACTACCTCTCCTCAGAGAATCCTTCCCACTGACGAAACGACTTTGTGCATGAGACGGACCGATATACATCAACACAACATAGAGACGTGGTTACCTGGAAAGGGGCGACAGGGGGGTGGAGGGGAGGGGCCTCCCGACACCTGGCATGCATGCAGCGAGTAGAATTCGCAAAGAGGGGGAGGGGAGACGAGTGGGCCCACCTGATAGTTGGCCCGCGCTTGGCGGTGGGCAAACTGGGAATATTTTCGAAAGTATTTTCGGGGCAAAAATGAAAATCATCAGGACGGCATCCAACGATACACCACTCACGAGGGCACACCTCTGAAGGGTGGGGGAAGAGCCACTTTTCCACACACACACCCCATCCCATGTGGTGATTTCCATTGGATCCATTGGATCCCACCCCTCCCGCCCACCCTCCCCGCGAATTTACTTCCTCATGTCGATGTCGGGAGGGGCCGCTGTGTGTGCTGATGATGTCAGTGAATTTCAACTTTGTAGCCTTCTGGTTGGGCAGGGGCGGGGCGTGATGGGGTTAGCCCCACTCGATGGAGAGAGACACAGGGGTAGGGGGGATAGTGAGGAGGGAAAGGCGGGGGGTGGGGGTGGAGGTGGGGGGAGTGATGCGGAGGGGGGGGGTGGGGGTGCAGAGACAGGAGAGGGGAAGAGAAGAGAAAAGAGAAGAGAAGAGTCGGTCGTGATACAGAGAGAAAAAAATAGGCAAAGGGGCTCTTTAAATCCGACCGGAAGTGCAGAACAAAAGGGCAGGGAAGCTAAGCCCCCTCGCCCCTCCCCCCCCCCCCCCACTTGCCTTGGCTTGGCGAGGGGGGTGGTGGTAGGAGTGTGCTGTCACTTGTGAGCACCTTGGGGAGGGGGGTAGGGGGGGGGGGGGGGGGGGGGAAGGGGGGAAAGGGGGGAAAGGGGGCACACGGTGTGGCCTTGTCAGGGGTTTTTGCCCAGGTGGTTGACCAGGGGGTGTTGCAGCCCATGTTTGCCCTGTACCCCTGGTCACCAGCAGGTCACGAACCAGTCCCTTTTTTTTGACCAGGGACAGGCCTGGCCACAAAACCCTGACTCGGTCACCGTTGGGGGGAAGCAGCATGCATACAGTGCGAATCATACGGCAGCTTTCTGGCGGAACGGTTGTGTAACTGGCAAACTGCCCTTCGTTTCGATCACTACAAACGATACAACGGAGCTCGGGCTTGGGTATGAACGTTGGGCAGGGGAAGGTGGTGGGGGTGGCGGGAAGAAGCCCTGCTGGGTTCACCCCCACCCCACCCCCCCACCCCCTCCTTACCCCTGGCCTAAGTCACTTTTTCTCTCAGGGCTGTGTGGGGTGTGTGGGGTATATCTAATAAAATGGAAGGGCGCCCCCCCCCCCCCCTAGCCTAGGGCCCCAAGGCTGGCAGCAAATTTTTACTGCACTTTACTGCACTTTATTATACTGCATTTTACTGCATTTTATTGTATTTTATTTTCCGGATTTTTGGATAAAGTGCATGGTCCTGAGTGGTGCCTTGGGCTTCGCATACGTACAGCTGGGAGGACCACTATGGACAGGCCAAATGCTGGAGTCACACCCACTTTACAGAGGTGCAGCCACGTCTGCAAGTTTGCGGACAGCCGCAAACCCGCAGAAGATGGCAAAAAGTACCGCTCCTGCACGGAGGTTCTCCTGAAGGTCACAGGGACGCACCAAGGCTCCGGCAGAGAATGCAGGCCGGGATGGATGTGCCCTGCCTATGTTGGGTCGGTGGGTTAGCAGGACCTGATCGGTGCGGCCTCCGCCTGGCTTCAGTCCTGCTTTGAGTGCTTTCAGTCCGCTCTGATGTCCAGCCTCCCCGAACGGGATGGTGAAGAACCCGTACGCCAGATCAGCTCAGCTGTACAACGTCCGAGGAAGGTGGACTGCCCACCGCACACCGCCGTGCTGGTCCGCCCTGCTGCGCCTGCGGTGCTGGGGTGCGCCTGCTGCCTGATTGGCCCCGGCGCTCGGAAGCAGCATCAAGCATGCCGAACAGCAGCAGGGCGGGCCTGGCGGGGGTACTGCCTTGGTGGCCTTGTGTTGGCCAGAGTGGGCGGATCAGGGTCCCCTGGCACGGCAGGTCAGCGTCCTGCCCACCGTCACGCCGAGCCACCCCTACAACACGCTCTCCTGCACTTTATTGCACTTTACTGCATTTTACTGCACTTTACTGCATTTTATTGCACTTTATTTTATGTTTATGTTTTTTATTTTTAAAATGCAGCATTTGTCCAGCCTTGCCTACCCCCCCCCCCCCCCGTTTCACTCTGGCGTGCACAACAGAGCGATGGCAACATGTTCTGCCGTCAAACGTGTCATGGAAGACTGCTGGAACCGACCCTCTCTGAAGCCTTCAGCAATCTGAGCCTGTTTGGCCTGCAGCGCCGAAGAACGTCGGTGGCACATTCGACCCACGTCAGGAAAAGTGCGGGAGAGGAGTGTGGGGGCGAGCAGACGGTGGCCCTTGCCTTCAGAATCTCAACATCATGCCTTTGCGACGCACACCGCCCATCACTTCCCGGCTTGGCGAGGCCCGGTACGGCCTCTGGGCAGTGGATGGGAGAATGCGGTGCTTCGGCGTGAAGGTAAGTCAAAAAGGCAAACCTGTGTCGCACCATCTGTGCCCCCACCACCGCCACCACCGCTAACCCCCCGCCCTGTGCAGAGTTTCGGTCAGCGTGAAGCGGTTTTGAAACGCTGTATTGAAGGCTGTGACACCGAATGTCCTAACTCGGTACGCATCCCTGTGCGCTTGTGCATTGCCAGAGGGATGTTGTTGTGAAATGCTTCTTATGGGGGAAGGGGGGGTGGGGGGTCATCGCGGGTGTGGTCAGTGATCAACGGGGTCTTCCCATCTATTGGCTCGTTCGATCCACGAATGGCATTTGCCTGGAAAAAATACCCCCCGCAGCTGCAATGGGATCGGGGGTGGAATTCAGAAGCGCAACGGTGGCACACAGAAAACACAAACACGGCAAGATTAACAGACCGGCACAGCCCGAAGCAGGACGACGCTTGTGGAGTGGGACAACGGCCCATTTGTGTTGCTGTCGCCGACACCAGCCCACACCTTCGTTATTTTCTGAGTATCCAAGTATCCAAGACCAAACTGCCCTCGCAAGGATTTGAACAACCCCCTGGCGTACGGAAAGAGCACGGCACGTATTGCCACCAGCATGGGGCAGCCCTCTCAGAGAACAGGCACAGATCGCCCTCACTACCAGCAAGGTCACCTCACCAAGATTTGATCGCATGCGCTGCGTATCTACGACCCCCAGCCCCATCGTGTGGAACGACAAGGCAGGGGCGGACACAGCTGACACTGTCTTGTGTCGTCAACCGATCTTGGTGGTGACGCAACCCTGGATCAACCCTGTAGGGGCACCCTAAGAATCGCCCGTGTGTGGGCTGTTGCCGCTGCGGGTGAGAGACGGTCGGCGGGGGCTTTGGTCTGGCTGTTGGATGCCCTGCAGCAATGCCGCTTGACACGCTTCAGGGCTCTGAAACTTGATTGCATGGCACGCATCAACCGTGGCCTGGGAAACATTGTGCCAAACCAAAGGGGTTCATACCAAAGGGATCATCAACCATCATAAAGTCTAACAAAATAAAGACACTAAATCGAAGACAGCGGGATCGTTTGAGGACAAAACGGACCACAGGGGAAAATATGCGGGCCAAGAACACCACAAGAAACTCCTTGGCCATCCCTGCCGGGCCCGGTACAATTCAATAAAATACCTTACTGGTCTGGCTGACGCCCAAAAAAAAGTCAAATTTGGGTACTTCTTGGGTACTGTTTGGGTCACCGAAAAAGGGGGGGGGGGGGGGTGTCAAAACTTATTTTCTTGGGTGGAAAAATTCGACCTCCCAGAATCGTGATTTTCTTCCCCCATTGTACTTTTTGGACTCCGCGCGGATCGTAGTGGGGTCATTTTTGTGGTCTAGGTGACAAACTTCACCCGTGAAATGCGGGTCTGGTTCAGGCAGTTGTGCCTGTGAATGCTGGGAGGAGAGGAGTGGGAGATCAGTTCAGGGGCACTTTGCTGGTTGAGGGTTACAACAAAAAGGGACCTGCAGGCAGGAAGTGAGGGGAGCGGGTGGGGGGGCACCCGCACTCTCTACGGTTCTACTGACTTACCCCAGCCTCTGGACCGTCTACGCTCTACTCTCTTTCTTCAACCTCTGGAATCTCGATGTGTTCCGTGTCGTGGTCCTGAAGCTTCGCGAGTAACTCTTCCTGACTCCACTCTGGGCGGACTACGAGTTCCCTCGCCTCCGCATATTCCCTCAGTTCCGACAGAGTAAAACACCGGTCCATACTCTCAATGAGTTCAAGAATAGCGGGTTTGTTTTTACTCTGGCAGTTGAGGATCCCGCGTGCCAGGGCTTGCTGCACCAACACCCCCTTTAACCACGACACATCACAGTGGAATACAGTGCAAATACTGTCAATCAAGGCAGTCCGCTTGCGCTTGCGTTCAGATGCGTTATTGTCTGCGATCCTTGCGACTTCGAGTTCCGCAAGTCGCAGCTTGCCAATACGGAGCTTCCTCTCCTGCACCGCCTCCAGCTTTCCCCCCAGAGAAGAGATCTGGGCCTCTGTGACACCTGGAGAGGTGCCATCAACCCAATGATGCATGCAACAGAGCTTGGCGCGGAGGACACCATCCCGGATAGCGACCCCATTCATCATCAACACCCGCCGCAGACCCCTTCCAGGACCGCAGGTCCCAGTGCGCCTGTTCTCTCTGCAGCCATCCCTTCCGTGGACTGGGAGTATCTCTTGTACTCGGAGTAGCAACCGGAAGCAAAACGGTGGATGGATGTGCGGAGAAACTTCTCAGCGTCGGCCTTGTCCACCTTGGGGCAGAGGGTCGAACCCTTCGAGATGCCCTGGGCACCATAGTATTTGGCGACACCAGATTCAGCGAGAAGAGTGGGGACAACCTCGTTCAACTGTTCCTCTGACACCTGTGCGGCGAGGAGGATAGTCAAAATATACAGTGCAAGCAACTGTACATGCATTTTCCATAGTCATCGCCAGTTCCTCGGGAACACTGCCCTTCAGTGTGCACGTTTCAGACTCGAACGAGAGGCACAGGGACTGGCCGAAGCAGTCTTCCTGGTGATCTCTCCAGCTCTGGAGGTACCCGTCCTCTGCATTCGCCTCCGCTTGCCACAAGCGCCAGAGGAAGCGAAACAACTCCGAGGAGAACCCGAGCTGGCAAGTGTCACTTGCCTGGGCCTCGCTCTTCGAGAACCGTGACACAAACAGAATGCAGGGGTACACGAGGTGCGCGAAGCAGATTCCCATCCTCCGCACAGTCTCGCGGTCTCCCTCCAACTCCATCACAGCCTCGTACGTCTTCGTATCCCTCTTTGCAACTTCACGAAAGAAGCGCAGGAGGAAATCGAGGACGGTATCGTCGCCGTCAACGAGCTGCGAGAGGGACCAACAGGCGGCCGCAGTGGTGCAGAAGCGGCCGTTCGAAGCTTTTTGCCACAGTAGCCCAGACACCTTGATTACATGGGGACATTCTCTCGCAATGAATGCGGCGAAGGCAGGGTCATGTGCCGCATAGTTGGCGGCTGCACACACGGACTTCGTCTTCACTGCACTGGAATCCGTCAGGTCGCAGGTGCAGGTGGCAGTGCAGGTCGCAAGCCGACACACTGTGCTGTTGGCCACATGTGGCAGAGGCGAGACTACGGCATGCTCGAACAACAGGATTGGCGGTACAGCATAGGCTGGCGGGACAATAGGGATGGCAGGACAGTGTAGGCTGGTAGGACAGGATCGGCCGGCGGGACAGTAGGGATGGCAGCACAGTATAGGATGGCGGGCAGGTGCAGGGTGTGTGAGGTCGCCACCCGGCAGGCAGCTCGCCGCCCCACCCCAGCCACCCACCCACCCAGCGGGACCCCCCCTCACGAATTTTCCATAACCCCGTTCTTTTGAACGTTTGGGATCTGTGCGGATCGTGGTGGGGTCATTTTGGCCATGGGGTGCCTCTGACCACAAATCCAGACTGAAACCGGCAGAAAATAAGTTTTGACACCCCCCCTTAAAAAAGCCAAATTTGGGTACTTCTTAGGTACTTTTTGAGTCACCGAAAAAGTGGGTTTTAGCCATACCACTTACAGTAAACATCGCTTTGGGAATGTTCCCAAAGGTTAGAATCTACACAACACGTCTTCCAACAATAGTACGGCTGCCCGCTAACAAGAAAGGTTAAGAGGCCCAATGTCAACCTGAGCAGGGAATGGGTGGGTGTGTGGTTATTCAAATAACGGCAAGTCCTTTCACGTGTGTGTGTATGGATCGGGACAAAAGACCGGGGGGGGGGGGGGTGGAGAGAGAGAGAAGGGCCTTGCAATATGCACCTAAGAATATGGCGTGGATTTTCGGAACTCTTTTATTTTATTTCCTCAAATTTTCCCATCTGAAGAAGGGGCCACAAAGTGCCTGAGCCGAAAACCGAACCCCATGCCCCCCCCTCCCCCGTACACCACATTCATCTTCTTTGTGTGTTGCGGGTGAATGGGGGGGTTTTTCGATGCAGGTGTAACAAGGTGAGATCTGTGTCGTTTTGAAACCAGAGGTTGCTGGAGCGTATCGCAGTGCTGGGGTGCTTGGGCCACGTCGGTGCCATGACAAAAGACACAGCAACGCCGCCCGTGGTGCTTGCGGCAGCAAGCCAGCTGTGTGTCTGTGTGCGTGCCTCACAAAAGAAACGAGTTGCAAAGTGACACAGCTTTTGACACACACACAGCGGCACAGCAGCGAAAGGCAACTTTCTCGACACATACAGCATTTGTGGGCTTCTGATGGAAAACTCGAAGATAAGTCGGAAAACACACGCACAGTTGGTCCCCCGATGGGCGATTACGGGTGGGGTGGGAGGGTGGGAGGAGGTGTGATAGATCGATGTGTCTGAGGGAAGAGGTGGGGTGTGGCGGGGTGTGTGTGGTTATAGAAATGACCCTGAACGGAACGCACAGAAAGGAAAATAACTTTTTTTGAAGAAGTAAAATATGATTTGCCTTTTTTTTGCAGGAACAAGAGGATAGCAGACCAAAGCTCACTCCCCCCCCCCCCCCCCACCCCTCCACTCTGAAGCCCGCTGCCAAAAGCAAAGCCAACGATATGAGACGGGCACGGCACACCGCTCTGTGTTTGCTAGTACCGGCATAAGTGCAGCCTTCATTGCATTTCCAAAGAAAATGTCACTCCAGTACAGCCGCTCTTTACTCGTATTTTGTTTGTGATGCGTTGACGCTTCCACACACAAAACCTCAACTCCTGTGATGGGGGAGGCTAGTGGTGTGCGGAGCACGTTTGGCTGTGGTGGAGTGACATTTTCTGCTCACAAGTGTGCGTAAAAAAAAACACCCCCCCCCTTTTATTGCACCCCACCTGGGTGGCTGCAAAAACAGCCACGCGCACACAGCACCACAGGATCACTTTGAAGCAGTGTGGAGCCGCATCGAGCAACCCCCCCGATCGGGGGGGTGGGGGGGGTGGGGATGGGGACGCATTCGGGGTGGTGACGCGACCCACTGCAAACACAATCGGGGAACCACGTGTGATGCCCCGGCGGTAATATACACGACTCGCTTACTCGAGAGCATCCCCATAGACAGCGGTGCAGCCCGCTAAAGGGAGTGTTACTCTCAAGAATAGCGCCGTTCCCTGCGCCTACCAAAGGCAGGCGGTGCTGTGATGCTGTGATGCTCGCAGCGAGTGGGAGGGAAGTGCCGAGATCCCGCCCTTTTGATGCGATACTCACTGGGATAACGCGCCGCACGCATTCCAGGCGCAGCCTGCACGCCCGGCAGAAGTGAGTGGGGAGGGGTGGTAGTGGGGGGGGGGGGGGGGTTCACAACGGGTCGCGCACCCCGATTCGATTCAGTACCGATCGAGATGCGGGGTGCAGCACAGGGCGACTGCGGCGGCAGTGGCGTCATCCTTCACCACCTCGTTTGCGTGGGGCTCGAAATCGTCGCTGAATTGCGGCTCGGGCTGGCAGCGCCGATACGGGCTGCGGCGCACGACTGTGCTGCTCTGCATTGCGTATGGGGGTGTGATCGGGGTAGCATGAGCCCACCTCCCGCCCCCCCACCACCCCCCCCCCCCCCCCTCAAAAACAACACTCTGCTCAACAGGCCTCTCTCTGCATGGGGGCATACCTTCTGCCGGTCAAACTCCCTTGAGTACTTCCTATACTGGTCCACGTCGACATGCACATCCCAGTTGGCATCGACCAGCCAAGAAGCCTCCAGCTTGTTCATCTCATGCAAGCTGATCCCCCCTATGCTCGCATAGTACTGTGGGAGGGTGTCGGTGCAAGTGACAGAAGGGGGTCGAGCTGTCGACATGTCTGTGCCGTGATCATATTTTAAACCTTTTTAGCGGGTGAAACCCTGCCCACCCCCTATGCAGCCCCTATACAGCGGAAGAGCCCCTACGTGGGGTAACGTGGAGGGGGGAGGGGGTGTGCATGTCAGGCCCCATACCTTGTTGGAGTAGTAGATGTCATCGCGCACCTTCGCCGCGATCACAAGCGCGGTGAGCAGCAGGCGGTGCACGTTGAGTGAAGAGATTAGGAGCCCCGTCTTCATGGAGAGCTTGTCGACGTACAGCACAGCCACCAGGAACACCTCCGGGCTGCAGAAGCTGTAGCGGGCCCATCGGTTGAGGTAGTCCTCCACCGGCACCTGCGGCACGTGCCCTCCTGTGTACACCGACTCCCCTGTGCTCTGCAGCACCTGCGCCACGTCCCCACGCTTCGCCAGGCTGGTGAACAGCTGTGCGATGGCAGGGATATAGGGGTTGTAAGACGCCAGCGTCTGCACAGGCGGCCGAGACCGCACGCCAGACGCCATGATCCCTGCCGCCAAAGCCCCCTCAGGGGGTCGGGGGGGAGGGGGGTAGGCGGCGGGGTGGGTGTGGGTGGGTTGGTCAGCAGCAGCCCCTGACCCTGCCTCGCTGACTCAGGTCGCAAAGGCCGCCCGCACGATGGGGGCGGCGGAGAAAATACGTTTGTCCGAAAGCAACACGGCGGTTGTGGGTGGGTGGGTGGGCGGGTGGGCGGATAGGGAGGTCTGGTGCAGGTCAACACACAAGGCGGACTCCACCACTGGGGAGACCTGCTGGGGTGGGGTGGGGTGTTAATGCATGACATGAGTTGTGGTGCAGTTGTGGTTAAATCTCAGATATACGGCACAGACCGTGTGAATGGACATACGCACACAACGAGGGCACCCTATAGGCACGGCAGGCCATGATATGCCATTCCAAGCGATTGGCACGCTCCACACTCATGCAAACAGCACCGCGGGTTCATCCTTAATATACCTTGGGGCTACCCAGGGATGTAGGGGGGGTTGGGCAGAGACGGTGGGGGAGGTGGAGGGGGTGGTGCCTAACACTGTACTGCATTCCCTACACTGTAGTAGCGGCTTCTCGTTGCCAAATGTCTCCGCTCCCCGCAGAGGGGGGGCTCTCCGCAGAACGGAGTGGGGAGGGGTGGGGTGTGTGTGTGGGGTATAACCAAGAGTAGCATGTGTTGGTTTCGCTGAGAATTCAACGAGAATGAACGCAGTGGCGCCTCCTCCAAAGGAGAACCCCAAACTCGCCTGATTGAATTGGGGGGCGTGTAGAGCACACAGGTTGGCACAACTGAATTGAGAACTGCCGGGTGCGTAGAAATCGTACTCCGCCATCTCAGGGCCTCTCAGGCTGTGTGAAGACCCCAAAAAGGCATATTTTTTTTCAGAAACGCCCGAACCAGGGCATTAGTTTGACCTTCCCGACGGAGCCTGAAACCTGGTTACCCTGGTTATGACCCACCAAATTTTTTCGCTCGGGCGCTTCGCGCCCGAGTGCCTCCTGCGCCGTTGTGACCGCGGCGTGCTATTATCTGTCTCCCCACCCCCAGGTTATGTATAGTCTCTACTTCCCCCGGGTTTGTGAGAGGTGTCAGACACAGCACACAATTCGCGCTGGTGCCAGGAGGATAACCCATCTACACGCCGACAGGCTTCCTGGCACTCCGCGAGCGCCCGAAGCTTGAATTGAGGGCATGGCTGCGGCACGACGCCCAGAGCGTGTACAGGCACTTGGCAATTTTCTCGTGGAGCGCCCCGGGTTTCCCACCACCGTGGTGTTGCACCAGTCAGTGGCGAAGGACACGACGCGGTTCCAGAAGCTTTCCCAGAGATTCTGTCTGCTCCAGCAGAATGCTGCAGATGTTGGCCGCATTCCGGCTGTTGCAGTCTTGCGGCACGTTACGGGTTGATCACACACGAATCCGGGTCGCATGCTGGCTCACCTTCGTCGTGGACTGGGTTTCGTCAGTGAGGGACAGCGTAGAAGGGGGCTGTACAATCTTGGCCTGCATCTGCCGCCGAATGACAGATGCGGGTCGTGTCGTACTATGGCTTGGTGGGGCGAGCGCAGCAGGTTTCTTGGTAAGGAAAAACCCCGGTTCCGAGCCAGAATTTTGACTTTTTTTTATTTTTTAAAATAACCAGGTTTCTCCAAATCCTGGTTATCATAACCGGATAACCAGCCCAAACTAATGCCCTGGCCCGAACACCAGGGGTGGAGCTTGAAATTTGGGGTTGCGGGCTGGATCGGGTCAGATCGGGTCAGCCAATTTTTTCTCACTGAATGGGTTCCCCCCCGGTTCGTCTCAGAGATCAGTGCTCGGGCCCAGCCTCCCGCGAGGGTACCAGAACTGATATGCAGCCCCGGACGCGCAAGGACTTGGTTACAAGACAAACACATGCCATAGGGGGGGTCTGGGGGGCGGAGCCCCCAGCCGCCGGAGGCCACGGTAGTGAACATCTGTGACTTGCGGGCGTACGGATTCTGTGTGAGTTGGCTGCGTCCTCCTGAGGGTACTGAGGGCGGTCTGTACTCCATTCCCTGATGTAAAGGGCTTGGGTACAAGACAGGCACATGCCACAGGGGGTTCTGGGGGGCGGAGCCCCCCAGCCGCCGGAGGCCACGGTAGTAAACGTCTGTTGCACGGTACGGGTTGGGCAGCTTCATTTGTCCTCTATTGTGACTGTTTGAGGCCTGTGCTCATGTCGCTGGGGTCACTTTGCTCACGAAACGCCTCCTGGTCACCTTGAGACCCCAAGGCGAGGAGCCAACTTTTCCGGTTCCCCGAAAATCTATATTTTTTTTTCTTTTTACCCCTGACCCAGGGTTTTCGCTAATCTTCCAGGGGGGGCCAGACCCAGGAAGATTTCTACTCTTCCACCCACCCCGCCTAGTATTTCCCCCCAGCGCTCGTGCTGACCTCTGGGCGTCGGAGGAACACCAAAATTGGGGTTTTGGGTCACTTTCCCCCCCAACAGGCACACGAACACGTGTTTCAACACATCAGCACGGGCTTTCGCCTCTGCGATATGACGCCGCATGTGCTCAGGCCTTGGCAACTGACAGGTACATGTCACAGGGGGGTCTGGGGGGCGGAGCCCCCCAGCCGCCGGAGGACACGGTAGTGAACATCTGTTCTTGTGCGTATCCCCCCAGGCACGGGATTGGAAGCCGTGCCAAAAAACCAGTCGGATTCGGTCCGGAAGTCACCGTCAGGCCGCCAAAAACAGAGGCTTAGCTTGGGGGGGTAAACTCGGTCAGCTGACCGAGTTTCAGCCAAACCCGGAAAAAAACTCGGTCAGCTCAAAAGACAAAAAAAAAAGTATAAATTTTCGGGGAAAAAAGCGGATTTTTCTTGGGGTGCAGCAGCACAGGAGGTGAAGCACGCGTGCGAGCGAACGCGAACACCCCATTCTCCTTCTGTCCCGTATTCGTCGCTAGCGTAAGAATAACGTCAGCAGTCTCGAATTCCGTCTCCCGGCATCATGGTGGGCACGCAGGTGCAGGAGGCTACATCGCTGACCATTACCTGGCACCTCTCCCGGGGATCACTGGCGCGTACCCTTGCCCGGACTTCAATGCCCCAGCACACCCACTGAAGTGGGCACAGGCGCACAAGACTGCCCTTCTGCAAGGTGCCCGGGTGTCTGTTCCGAGATTCGGAGGTTGGGCCTGCGTGATCTGCAGGAGGTTATTCAGCGGTTTACCTCGGCAAACCTCGCTCTCACGTACCCAGCAACATGCAGGCTACCCCAGCTTGCATCTTTGCTTCGGCTGGGCACTGCTTCTGTTGAACGCTTGTTTTCCAAGCTCCGCCTTGTCTCCACCAGGCTTCGCCAACTGAGCAGCGAAAGCCTTGCAAATGTACTTTGTGGAGTGGAATGTCGCGAAGATTCACAGGGTATCCCCGAAGCCACTCTTGCGAGGTCCTAGGGTACCCCGAGAGAATGTCACCCCCCTCGAGGGCCCAGGGCCGAGGGGGTGACATTCTTCCCAGCCGCTACACAGGGCAACCATTGAAGAACGTCACCCCCTCTGTACAGGGTGGCCGTTGGAGCCCAAGCGGAGGCCGAGGGGGGGTGACATTCTCTCCGGGTACCCGAGGTATATGGAAAATTTCACGGAAGCACCAACAAAGCTCTTTTTCAGCCCACTTCAGGACTGTCTGCGCTGCTGAGACTGCATCCGCCACTGCCTGGCGGGAAGCTGCCAATGCACACCTACAAAGGCAACAGCAACCCCAGGTTGAGGCTGCAAACCTGGTTGCTGAGCTGGTGTTCCAGATAAGAAGGGGGGGAACCGGGAAGGCAGCAACGTCGAATTCTGGGTGAACCAGGTGGTGGGGAGCAAATCAACGGGGCAAATCAACTGCGTGTGTACTGTGACCGAGTCTGACCGAGTTTCGGCCCCAACCCCAAAATCCAAGCTAAGCCCCTGGCCAAAAAGCCCCCCCAAAAAAAACAAGAAAAAAATCTGGCGACCAGATTTTTTTTGTTTTTTCCCCCAGGAAGATATCTTCCTGAGATTTCCAGCTTTTTTATTTTTTTTTGAAGATTTTTCACCCCAAATCTTCCAAGCGAAAACACTGCCCTGACCTGATTTTTTGTGAGGGCCTGCAGAAAATCAGGTCAGTTGACCCGAAAAAACCCCCCAAGCTCCACCCCTGCCGAACACCTCCAACCGCTTCTCATGCCAGCAGATCCTGCGACACCACACCGCTGCTGCCGCTCCCGCAGCAACTCCCACCATCCGGACTCCCCAGGTCAGCACCACACGCCGCTACCGCTGCCGCCACCACCACCCCCACCACACCACAGGACGCAAGACCCAGGCCCTCTTCCTCCACCTCCACCTCCACACCGCCACCGCCACCGCCACCTCCGGAAGGCCAGGGCGCTTTGCGCCCCCAGCCAAATGAGTCACGCACGCCACCTGTCACAGGGGCAGCCCAATGCTGGAGCGACACACGGATGTGCATGTCGTACCTAGTGGGGTCACGGAGGATGGCTGAGCAGACCCGACAGGAGCACCTGGCGTGGGGGAGCGCTGCGGCAGCCAGGCTGTGGAGGCGGAGCGCGGCGGGGCGCGCGCGGTGCGACGGGGAGATGCGGGAGAGCGCCTCGTCGGAGCAGAGGAAGCGGGCGAGGCACAGCAGGTGGGCGGGGCAACGCCGCCCGCGGAGCCCCTGCGGGAGGGCTGCGTGGGTGAGGCAGTCGATCCGCCGCCCCAGCTGGGCGGCTGCGCCGCCTGCGCCCGATGCGGAGATGGGGATGCGCTGGTCACACGCCTTGCCGAGCAGCGCATAAAACGCACCCCAACCCGCCACCGCGGCGCAGAGAACCGACAGCAGGACACGCCCCACCGGGTTCACGCAGGGGTCAAGCGCTGCCCGGGGGAGGTTTGCCTTGGCATAGCACAGCGGAAACTCCTGCAGTCTCCGGAGAACCTCGCCTGAGGTGTGCCCCGCCTCGCCCGACGCTGCCCCCTGAGGCTGCAGGATGCAGGCGGCGAGCGCGACATCCTCGCTTGTGACACAGCGTGGCTCCGACGATGCCTCGCATGGCTCGGCCTGCCCCAGAGATCTCATATTCCCGAGGAGGAGCTGCGACCAGCTGTATGGGTTGGAGAACCCCGCGGCTCGCTGCGGCCACAGCGTCGCGCGCCTCCAGAACCCCAGACGGGCATACCGTGAGGATTCGGGCCACACCTCGAGCCGGGTGTTGATGCAGAGCCCGTTGAAGGAGAGGTGGGTGCCGAAGCTTCCGGGGAGAACCTCCTTCCACTTCCGCTTGTTGGGGACGATTCCCCTGATCAGGTCGGGCCTGGAGAGGGCCTGGGAGACCTGGGAGTGAATCCTCTTATCCGCGCTGATGACGAGGATGTCATCCGCGATCCGCACGAAGCACGGCGGGGGCACCCCCGGGGGGACTTCGACACACCCCCGCGCCGTCTCGACGCGGGACCTCTGCAGCGCGTCGTTCACCCCCTCGGATAGCACCCACCCCTGCGGGACGCCTGACGCCCTCCCCTGCACCACAGATTTATAGAGCGATGCAATCTCAGAGGAGAGGTCAGGCCGCGACATTCCCATCACGATATCCTCCGCAGTCCCGCTGTTGATGAGCTCATACGCCTGGGTGGAGTCGGTGTGGAGGAGGTAAAACCCCTCGGGGGCGACGGCCGGCATGGCCCGCTTGAGCAGTCGGAGCGATTTGAGGAGTGTGTCGGTGACGCGCCTCTCGGGGGACCAGCGGATCCCGCCGTTGCGGAGCAGCGCGGAGGTGGCGGAGTTGGGGTCCTGGGGGAGGCGGACCTGCGCTGTGGGGGAGATGGGGAGGGTTGCCCCGCGGCGCGTCCGCCGCCGGAGCCACTGGATGAGGCGGTCGAACCGGGATCCGAACAGCTTCACACGGGGCTGCCTCACCCTCACAACCCCGTGTGTGGTGCGGAGGAGCCGGCCTACCCAACGGCTCCGCTGGAGAAATGTTCCTCCCCCTCCTCCTCCTCCACCTCCACCCCCACCACCCTCACTCCGGATCTGAAGAATCGGCGTGGCAGTCCCGCATTTCCACAACACCCTGGCCCACCGCGGCCCCCCCGCCTTCTTAATCCGCAGCTGCAGGGGGCCAGGCCCACGAGGTGGTGGAGGTGTGGCGGTGGTGGCAGCGGGTATTTCGGCGGGATGGCTGGGGAGGAGCGCCTCCAGGCATGCGTCAGCATCCCGCGGGGCGAAGCCAGTCCCCCTGCTGGACACCTCCGCGATGACGGAGCGGACTGCGGGGATCCGGGGCGCCGGGAGGGACCCTGCCGGGCCCCCCAGGCTCAGCGCGCGCTGCAGCGAGGTCAGCAGGGCCCGGATCATGGGGGCCGGGGTGGTGCCTGCCTCCTCAGGACACCCCTCGCCTCCACCCCGGGAGATCGCCTCGAGGATACCACACACCCCTCGGAGCTGTGGGGGGATGTCGGAGGTGGTGGTGGTGGTGGCAGCCCTGCCCTCCCCCCGCGCCTCCCCAGCGGCGCGTGGAGGGTATCCCGGAAGGTTGAGGGAGACGTGGTGCCACAGAGACATCCAGACGGGGCGTGCGTAGTGCGTCAGCCCCGACCCGTCATCCTGCTGCGCGGGGAACCACTTCCGGCAGAGCGGGATGGAGACGTGCGCCAAGAGGAAGTGGAACACCCGCCCAGCGACGCGGAGGCGCACCGCCTCCCCGGTGCCGGGGGATCCCATGCCCCGGAGGGAGGCGGCGGGGAGCCACGGCGCGCTGCGGAGGCGGAGGGCGCGCACAAACCCTGCCGTCGGGACGCGGTCCCCAACCGCACCCTGCAGGACAGCTGCCGAGGCCTCAGCGAGAAGGCCTGTGTTGTGGAGGAAGGCGGCACCCTCACCCAGGAGGCCCGACCCGCGGAGGAGAGTACGCATCGCCGCGGCGGTGAACCCCTGGATGTAGGCTGGCGGGCAGGCCAGCGTCGCGAGGGACCCGTCGCGCAGCGCCGCATCGACGTCGCGGGGGAGTCGTGTGTACACCCGCGGGACTGTGTCAGCCAGGACCTCCCGGAGGTCCAGGCGCTGCCACGCGTCGAGCAGGGCTGCGAAGCAGCGGCAGGCCTCCCAGGCGTGGGCGTCCTGCGAGGGGTGCCACGGGGTGCCGCAGGGGGTGGGGGTGTGTGGCTGGTGTGGCTGGTGCGGCGGGTGTGCCCCCCCCGTCTGGAGAAGCGCCTCGTATGTCACCGCATCCCCAAGGAGGAGCCACGAGGTGAAGGCGCGCATGCAGGGGGTGGCGGCGGTGGTGGGGTGCTGCTGTGGTGGTGCTGCACCGTCCTGCCCTGGGTTGGGTTCGCCGTGGTGCTGCTGCTGCTGCCGCAGCCTACGGCGGCGGCGCTCCTGCTCGCGGGCACCCCCTCGGAGCTTCCGCCTGCGCCGCGAATCGCCACCACCACCACCACCACCTTTAACATTGCTGCTGCCGGGGGTGCTGGTGCTGCTGCCTCCCTTCCCATCACCACCACCACCACCACCACCACCACCCATCCAGGCAAACCCACCGGGGGGACCGGCGAGAGCCGACATAACACCCTCGTCGTCGCTGGAGGCATACCGCGTATGCGTCGCGATGGGGGCGGGTGGGGAGGCGGTGGTGGTGGTGGTGGTGTCGGTGCCCCCACCCCCGTCATGCGTGAGCCCCTGCAGCGACGCGGCGCAGGATGCGATGCCCCGCGCTGCGGAGAGGACCTCCAGCGTGGGGACCGTGGGGACGTGGTTGAGGTCGAGGGGTGCGTCCATCGTGACGGCGGGGGGGGAGGGGCGGCTCTCGACTAGGGCGCCCACCGCGACGGTGTAGGCGTGTGGGGGGAGGCGGGTGGCGGTCAGCAGGGGGACCTCGGAGCACGCCACCACGCAGCCCTGCGTGAGGGTCACCCTGTCGGGGTCGGTGCGGGAGAGGCGGGGCGCCCTGCCGCGCTGCGCACTCCTGCGGCGCTTCCGCGCGGGTAGCGGCGCAGCGGCGTGCAGCAGAGGGCACGGCTCCGCCGCGCACGCCCCCCCCGACAGCCACCCGTGGCACACATCCCCGCGGTGGTGCCGCCAGACGCACACCGCGCGCTCGCCCCGCCGCGCCCCCTCCACCCTGCACGGGCGGCCCTGCGTGGGGCACGGGTGCCACCCCCCAGCGCTCTCTGCAGCGTCATGCGGCCAGGCGCCATTCCCGTTCAGCTCCAGGCGCTTCCGCTTCCAGCGGCGTTTTCGCTCTCCGGAGGAGGTAGGGGTGGGGGTGTCGGGTGGGTGCGGTGGCGGGCCCATCCTTCATCGTCCCTGGATGGAGGGGTGTGGGTGTGGGGGTGTGTGACGTCCACAGTGGATGGAGTGTCGTGCACAGGACCTCCAAGCAGTGCGAGAGGGGGGTGTCGAAAAATGACAAAAAAAGGTTGTTGTGTCAAACGTGGGACAACCTCGCCCCTATGTTTATGGGCCCCTGCAAGGGTCGTCGCGGATGCGCGGTCAAAAATCGTTCTTCATGGCTCCAGCGCAGAGGCAAGCGAGAGGGCACCCCCTCTGATGCAGGGTAAGGCAAATGCGACAGAACGCGGGCACCCACAGAGAGTACTGGGGCAGGCGTGCCGCCTGTTTCTGCAATCACTGACAAGGTGGGTGGGGGTGGGGTGCAGGGGGTGGATGATGGGGTGGGTCGGGGTGCGGGCATCGTCTGACAGCAAACACAGGACGGGCAGAACACGGCTCTCGGGAGCAGGTGACGACAGAGATTTTTCACGACATTTGGCCCGGCAGACTCGAAAGAAATGCCAAATTCGGGTCCGTTTTGGGGACATGAAAGGCGGCTTTCGGCCAGACCCAGGAGACCCAGGAGACGAGGAAATGATTCCGCCGTCATAAAGGGAAGCGAAAATGGAACACGATCGCCACATGTCACTGAAACGAAGGAATGGGAAGGGGGGGGGGTTTGATCGTCGAGGGTGAATGGGAAGGGGGGGGGTTGTGGTGAAACGCACACACCTCGACCTGTGAGGGCAACGTTTCCTGGGGTGTGGTCTGATGGGATTGGGCAACAAACAAAGAGAGAAACGTGGTTGTGCAGACAAACCGTGGCCACGAGGCAGTCTTGTCCTGTAATGTCCAGCCTCTGAGACTGAGAGTGAAAACAGGTGTCTCAAAAATATCGGGTCGTCACACCCGATTTTCAGATGAATGGAACACTCTTCGAGGCTGCTGCCAGCTCCATCCCAGGACCCTACAGTGCGCAAACAGTTCCTGTTTGCATCTCTCGCACCAAATAGATATCCGGCATCCAACAAGCAACCTGCATGCGACTGTCCGCACCCTGGACGTGACAAGGACAGACACCGCAAGAACCTGACTCGAAACAACACAACCATAGGTTCACTCACAACAAGAACAAGGATGCGTGGGAAGGCAACCCTTCACGGCACACAAAAAGAAGCAAAACAACCTGAAAGTGAATCGATACAACCCAAAACAACCTGTCAGTTGGGGGCATTCGCTACCCGGTGGAGAACCTTGTGCCCCACCCTCAACCAGCTGACGCGACGCGGTGAGAAAACAGGAAAGAGTCTGGGTCTTGTTTGTGCGGACGCATGTGTTGTGGCCCCTGTGAAGGGCGTTGCTGTGAATAGGTGTGTGTCGCTCTCTCAAAACACACTGCATACGCAGCACGCCCCCCCACTGACTGTTTTCGACGTGACAAGCAAGCTTTGTGTTTGGGAAAAAAGAAAGTTGAAAAGTCAAAAATGGAAACACTATCGACACATGTCACTGAACACGGGGGAATGGGGAGGGGAGAGGTTGTGGTGAAACGCACACACCTCGACCTGTGATGAGGTGAGATGTGGCTCTGCAATTACGGCACTACCGCGTGCCGTAAACTCAAATCGGACCTGCATTCTCTGTGTCCCATTTCCTCCTGCATTGCATGAGGCAACAAAAGAAAGGAAAAAATGAGAGGTTCTTTGTCGCAGCATCCTCGGGCTCCGAAAGGCCCCCTCCTGTCCCAATCGGTGGGCCTTCGACATGGGTAGGGTCCTCCAGGGGGGACACTGGGAATCACGAGAGTTGGACGCGCAGGAGAACTCTGAAATACAGGTGGGGGGTTTGGTTTCTCGGAGAGCTGTCGCTAAATGGGATACAACCCCCTTTGCCACCCTCTGCTGTGCCAGAGCAGAGTGCGGACTCAGGATTGGAGGATCTCCTTACCCTTCTTCGGGTTTGGGGTTTTCCGGTCCTTCTTTCAAAAGCACGCTCGCACGGGGGGGGGGGGGGTGTGGGGCAGTGAAGGAGAGCAGGTAAAGATAGCAAAGAGCAAGTAAAGAACAGAGTGGGCCTCACGAGACTCTTTCACACGGGTGGCCAGGTCGCTGTGGAATAACCTGAGACCTGGCCACTGTGCAGGCTGTCCGAGATCGAGTGAGACAATCGGGCTGTCCGGTGTCAGGAGAAAGATGCGTGAGAAATCGTACTCCTTTCGCTTAAGTCCAGCAAACTGTGGGAGAACAGTTCCGGACTACTTTTTGTTGAGCGCACACTTCTTGTCTCAGGGCTGTGTTCAGGCCCTGTGAAGTGGCATGAAGAGGTGCTGATCCTAAAGCTCCAGCCGTACGATTTCCTTCGTTACTTCGCGACTACGCTTCGTCGCTCGTCACTAGTCAAAACAAGGGATCTTGATGGTCGAGAATAAAGAAGCCAACCTTGAATACGGGTAAAGAGAAGTCCGAGTGCATCACTCCGCATGCGTGGAATGATTGGGATTCTCCCTTTTGGATCCCTTTCCTTTTGATACACTAGCCTGCTCGTCTGACTCACGCTGTTGGAATCGAGGTTCCTCGTCCCAAAAGACTCTGAACAGACGTGCCCCCTTCTTCAACGTCGAGCCCGCGTCCGCCTTCACGCAGGCAAAGAGGAGCCACACGTCAGTAGCGGAGGAATCCAACATCTGCGTGGTTGTTGATTCGGTCCTGATTCCGGTAGGCTTGAGCGTCGTGGTGTCGTCGAGACGCACATCTCCGAGACACACGAGGCAGCCCTTCAAGCCGCTCTCACTCGCCGGGCACACGGCGTGCACCACCTCGACATTCGAAGACTTGACGCTCTCACACGCCGCGGTGGACTTCACCTTAGCCTTCGAAGACTTGACGCTCTCACTCGCCGTGGGGGTGGACTTCATCTTAGCCTTCGAAGACTTGACGCTCTCACTCGCCGCGGGGGTGGACTTCATCTTAGCCTTCGAAGACTTGCCGCTCTCACTCACCACGGTGGGCTCCGCCTTCGCCTTCGCCCCCGAAAACTTGACCAACCTGCGAACGGGGCAATCATCCCCTATCACTTTGACGATGGGCTTGGCCCAGTCTTCCTCCGTCCACTTGTTCCAAGTTCCATTAATTTTGTCACTCGTGAAGTCCAGGAGCTGGACCTCTTCACCTGCCTTCACCTTGTAGAGCGCAAAACAAGGAAGGGTCTGGATTTTCTCCTTCTTCAGCTGTGCGAAGATGCGGACAATACGGGCACCGCCGCCCACGGTGAAGCTGGCGGCCCTGTTGACGGTTGGGCACGCAAAGAGGATCCACAAAGATGCAGCACTTGAAGGGGCCTTGATGATGTTCTGTTGCAGCCGCTGCTTGAGATTGTCGCAGCGTTTGATCATCTCGTTCCTTGACTTCAGTACAAGCAATCCGTCGCTTTCTGCATCGTGCAGATTCTGAGGGAATGGCTCCTTGCGTGAACACGACTGTACGTGAACGAGCCTACTCAGAAGCTCGCCCTCTGTCCCCTCGTAGGAAACATGGCAACCATCTAATCCCTTGGTCCCGCAGCTCCCATGTAGCACACGGGCACCCTCCTCAGCGGACCACTCCTCCTGCAGGGGGCATTTGCTACACGCAGCGGGCTTCATCGCTGTCCACTGATTGGACGCCGATAACATATCCCACCCGCGATCACGAAGAGGGTGACAATGAACCCCTTGTGGAGACACAACTTCGTACTCGTCGTACATCAGCGTGCGCGATACCATGCATTTCTTTGTTTGCAAGTACTCTTCAGCCAGGTTACTTGCATGCGTGGTGCACTGTTCGACAATACTACACAGCTGATCATCGGACCCCACGAAGCCCCTCAATCTGGTCCTTGAAGTCAGATAGGGAGCCAGCGACATCGTTGACCGCTCGACCACCCGACATGTCCGAGTGTTGCACAAGACAAAAGTGAATCTGGAATCACCCGATTTGACCTGATTTTGGTGGTGGTTTAGCAGAGCTTCCGTGGGGTTGTGGGGTGTTGGGGGCAGTGATCTCGCTGGGAGCCCAGCAGGGTTGGCAGGCAAAATACACAAACAACAACAAGAAGCTTGTCACAGTGAATAACACGGTTTGCCCCCCGGGCGGGATCCCGGGCGGGCCCGGCCGGGTTCCGGGAAATTCCGGGATTCCCGGGATTCCCGGGATTTCCCGGCCGGGAATCCCGGGAATCCCGGGATTCCCGGCCGGGATCCCGGGATCCCGGCCGGGAAATCCCGGGATGACCCCGGGGTATCCCGGGGTCATCCCGGGACCCCCCCGGGGTCAGGTGTAGGTGGGTGGTAAGATGACTTGAGAGTTTTGCACATTGCACATTGCACGCTGCCGTTGCCCCCTTCCCCTTTGCGATCCACCCGATGTCATTAGTTTTTGCTGGACCCGACTATTTCACCTCACATATACCGCACGTGACTTGGACCCCACAACCCCGCCCCGCCCCCCCCCCCCCCCACGTAACTGCGCCGCATACACACACCCGGCAGAGAAACCTTCCACAACAGCAAACATGCACCGTACTCTTTTGTTACTCCTCATTTTTTTTTCCTTCCTGCTCGTTGGTGATGCAGCACCAGGGCAGAAAGGAGGGAAGAGGGCGAGGGATGATGCGGATGACGGCGACAGCGATGGCGACGGCGGCAAGAGCCGCAAGCAACCTCGCCGAGGCAAGGCGGAGGTAGCGGCCCCGGAACCGGACCCCACCACTGACAACGACGACGACGACGACGACGACATCGACGACGCCATTGAGGCGGTGCTGAAGGAGGTGAAGCGGAAGAGGCAGCCGCTGATCGATTTGGCCGTCGCTGAAGGGGTCCTCACAGAGAATGAGAAAGCCCCCCTCATGCCGAAGATCGCCCGCCTGATTGCTCTCGGACGGAAGAAGAAGGAGCTCGCCGCCAGCGCAGTGGCCTTGCGCACGCCGACGGGGAAGTTGCGCCGCCCGGCAAAGGCCGCCCTCGCCGAGAGCCTCAGCAGCCAAGCTGACCTGACCCCCCCGAAGCTGCAGCCTGCCCAGTCTTTGTCGACCCGCTTCTCCGAGTTCAAGTGGCTTTCAGTCAAGACGAAAGCGGAGGCCACGACCGACGGGTACAGGTTCGCGAAGGCCACGGCGAGATGCTGCGACGAGCAGGAGGTGCCCGTGTGTGCTCCGTGCAAGTGGGTGGGCGTTTGCACCCGGCGTCGACAGGCACGACCTCACGAGCCACGTGGGTACGAAGGGCCACGGTCGCAATGCAACGACCCCAGTCGACGCCTCAACGCCAAACCGTGACGCATCCACACCAGCAGCCGACCGATCCACACCAGCAGCCGACCGATCCACACCTTCGAGCAACCGACCCGCACCAGCAAACTCCAACGTCCGGGCCTCTGCAAGGCCGCGGTGACCGAGGCGCACAAGGATGCGATTGCCAACGCAAAGACGTTTGGGGAGCTTTGCAGCTTGATGTCTGCAGCACACGCCGACATGAAGAGCACTCTGCAGGAGGCGGTGGCCATCAAACGTGCACCCCGGATCTACGACACACGCTTCGTCAGCATGCTCGACTGCGCGGAGCACTTTGAAGAGCGTGTCGCCATGATGTACTCGTACATGGCTACCGGGATTGGCAATGCCTACACTCCCCCCACGTTCGAGAAGCTTGCTGTGCTGCTGAAGACCGTCGGTTCTGAGGCGCTTCAGGACATGCTGACGGAGTTCGTCCGTGCCGCGGCGCCGGTAAGAGCCGCTTTGTCGCGGTACAGCAACGCGCAGGCACCCGGGACGGTTGGATCGGCGACGATCTACGCGGAGGTGGAGGAGCTGATCGACATCCTCCAGAGGGCGAGCACGGGGGATGGACTCGCAGCCCGCGTGTCCAAGACCTTCTACAACGGTCTGCAGAGCCGGTGGCGCGAATCCTCGGAAACGGGCCGGGGGTTCTACCTCTCTGTGCGCCAGCTGACTCCGGAGGGGTACGAGACCCTGGAGATGCTGGATGACCTGCTGCCACGCGAAGACCTCGGCAAGCACATCGGCTTCGACGTCACCGCGCCCATGTACCAGGCGTACACTTCGGCAGTGTCGGAGCACGAGGTCGGCTCAGAGAGGGTATTCTGGAAACGCCAGCTTACCAACGAGACGCTCAAGCCTCTTGCTGAGCGTGTGTTGTTTCTCCTCACCTTGCCCCCTTCCTGCACAGCACCTGACAGCGCACTCTCTGTCATGATGCAAGCCATCCCCGTGTGCCGGAGTGCTATGTCCCGCGACTCCCACGAAAAGCTCTCGCTCTTGGCCATCAATCAAGATGTGCGAGGTGCGTACGGCAAGGAGTGTGGCTTCCGGCGGACATTCCCGTCACTCCGTGTGAATGACGCTGAGAGTGACGATGAGGAGTGATTTGTCCGGCACAGTGTGTGCGTCCGTGTGTGTGTATATCGTATTCCTTGCTGTCTGTGTCTGACGTCTTGTTCTGCAGCTGTGAGACGTCGTATGATGCTGATTGCCCTCCGATGCCATCAGCTGCTTTGGAGTCACGAGGGTATTGTGGCTCCCTTCGGAGGTTGTTGTTGCAGTGCATGTACTGCTTTTGTGTTTGTAGTTTGCCGGATCAGAAAGTCAGGAGAAGCGAATCGCGCGGCGCCCCAGCCCCAGACCCCAGCCCCTGCCACT
This sequence comes from Rhynchopus euleeides, assembly GCA_963210315.1. Taxonomy (NCBI): domain Eukaryota; phylum Euglenozoa; class Diplonemea; order Diplonemida; family Diplonemidae; genus Rhynchopus; species Rhynchopus euleeides. Next base: position 1,015,656 of record OY723314.1, on the reverse strand, counting down.
TGCCACTTGTGTGCTGCCTTCGTGTGTGCGCCTGTGCCTCCCTGTTCTGCATTTGGTTGCCCTCGCGGGTATCACGATACAGAGCAGTCCACCCCCTCCCCCCCCCAAAAATCGTTCGCATCATCTTGGCGCCCATTCCTTCCACTTTCTGTGGATGTGGTTGGTATTTCCGAACGGAATTTTCCAGCGTCAAGACTGATACCTCGCCGTTTTCGAGTCAGTCACTTCCACCGCCGCTGCGATTTGCGTACCGGTAGTTGTGCAGAAATGCTAACATTTAATTTGCTCTGTGGAACCTGGACTGCACCTTCTGGGATGTGAGTCTGTAGATAGTTGGACAGTTGCAGTACCCATCTGTTAGAAAGCTGAAAGGAACCTTGTCGGGCGATCAAGGACGACTGAGGGTTCAGTTTGAGTTTAATGTGGTCCAAGGGTACAACAGACATCACTGCTTGCAGATCCCTCTTGCTTGTCCCTCTGGTAACTTCCAACGGCTCAAACTCCTCGACTTCCTTGGGTGGGCATTTGCCATACCTGACGTAAAACAGTGATGCTTCGTGCTAGTGGTGAACCTGACGTTAGTAAAGGAAGGGTGCTGCGGCTGTCCACGAGGGGCTCTGATGCCTCCTCACGGTGCCTGGTTGGTCGGTTCAGGTGAAACAGAGCAAATTTAGTGTTAGGGGGATGCCTCTGGTCAAGGCCTTTTCACAAAAATTGACCCACGGCGCCGAGTTGGGCCGTTGGTTCCTGGTTGTAGCTCGGTCTACGCCAGGTTCCACACCCCGTCATCGCAAAACGTACGCATACACAGAGGCAAAACACAACAGCCTCTGTGGTACGGGAGCATGGCGGGAGGAAATTTTGCCTTTTGGTCAAATAGGCACCCTTTTGTAATCACTTGACCCGCAGGGTGGCTGAGTCTTATCAGACAGGCCGACCTACATGTTGATCAGTGGAACCACACAACCTGTTCAACCTGCCCCCGGGGTGGCTGAGTCCACCCCTGCCGTAGCGTAAGATAAGCCTACGTCGACCCTCGTCGTCCTCTTCGTCGTCCTAGGACTGTGGAGTTCAGCAACCAGGAGGATGCGGAACTGCTGTGAGCTGCACACTCTCTTGACACACCTGCACGTATCTGCGTTACACTCGTGGTAACCCCGAACCCTGTATTTATACAGGAGACTTCCATCTGGGACAGTTTCTGTTCCAGATGAGCTTTGACAGTGGTAGCCATCTTTGCTATGGAGCCATCGTCATTGCTATCGTCGTCACTCGGACCCATGAGCAGTGGATACAATTGGTGTGGAAGGAGAGGGTGCGGTTCTGGATCAGCAGGTCTGAATCTGAAACTGGGGACTGAAAGCCATAGGTCTGAGATGACCTCGGTCCAAGCGACCTGAGACCGAGAACCCCCGGGATTCCCGGCCGGACCCCGGCCGGACCCGGCCGGGATTTCCCCGGGATCCCGGCCGGGATTTCAAAATCCCGGTCCCGGGCCCGGAATTTCCGGGCCCGGCCGGGGTTTCCCGGGATCCTGCCGGGGGGCAAACCGTGGAATAAGATAGTTGGCAGCACTTTGGGCGACAAACTCCATATACCTTACGTTGTTGCCATGACGCCGCAGGTGGGAGGACACGCCGCGGCACCGGAATGGGCTCACCGATGACAGGAGGACACAGTCTGTCCTACGGACACAGGATGTAGGAGGGGGGGGGGTTCAGGCTGGTCGCTAACTTTTTGAATTCCGAGATCTCCGAGGTCCAGCCTTAGGGTCCGACATCGGTGTCGGACCTCACCGTGAAGGGAATGCGGGGGGGAGGGGGCGAAGGAAGGAAGTGGCTTTGTGCCGTCAGAGGGGTTGGGGATACCCATGCCCCATACCCATGTATACAGGGCTGGGGAGGGGCGGATTTTCTTCAACACGAAACCCTCCTTGTCTCGTAGAGCGGCTTGCTAATATCATGTCCACAACCATGAGGAGTGTCGTCAGGATGCTGGAGGAATTGGCAGAAAGATCGGGGAAAAAAACGCTACTCAGCGGACTGGATACGTTGAGATCCGACAAGATGGCAATGGGGACGATGCATTCAGACTCTCTCGGGCGTATGGCAAAGGATAAAAAGTTTGCACGTTGGGTGACCGCAATCTTCCTGATGAAGGCCCTCTCTAAGCCCTGAAGAAACTGTGTCTCGGGGTTGCCCAACACATACAGTAGTGCGTTGATGGCCCTCTCTCTACTGCCCAAGACCTCCCTGACGTACTCGTCATACCTCCCCTCGCGGGTTGATGCCTCTGGGGTGCCGCCCGCATCAGCTCCCTCCAGGGTAAAGTATTGCGCGAGTTTCGCGATATTGCCCGCGGCCCCCCGGTTGGTTGCCATCGACAGGTAAGCACACATATTCTTGTTATAGTTGGAGTACCACTTCACTTGTGCACACAGGCACTCGAACAGTTCAGGCGCATTCTCCGGATGCGCCTTCCTCTTGCCAATGATGGAGTGTTCGGGGAAGTCGGGCGATACTTGCGAGAAGTTCAAGTACAGCACATCGATGCGGGGCACATTCTTGCACTGCGCCATGACTTCCAGCAAATGGCAGATGTTTATCTTGATCGCGATGCACATCGGGATCCCCAGTGCATGGTAGTGGCACATGTCCTCATTGACATCAGGAAGAATGAATCTGAGGTTGTTGATGGCAGCGTCGCTCCAGTGATGCTTGGTCTTGAGGTAGTGGATGATTAACCACACAATGCGGCCCTTCCCATCCAGCAGCATCACTGTGGTAGAATGGTCTCGGACCTCCTGCAGAACGGATGCCTTCTGCAGATCGGACGCGATGCGCTGTGCGCGTCGCGTGTGATCTTCGCCATGAACGCTGCATCCACCTGGAGGAAGGGGTATCTTGTTATTCTTGCAAGTCCCACATGATACCAGCGGTTTATCTGTGAGCCACCCGAGTTGTAGATCCTCTACATTTGTGTACCAATCAAGGACGTCTGTCGATGTGTAGTACCGCTTAAACACATTCTCGAGTTCCTCACATATTTTGGGCGCTTCGTCTTTCCGCTCAAACCTCTGAAGATACGCCTTCACAATCTTGGCACTGGTGAGGGACGGAGTTCCGGTGATCCCTGGCGGAGAGCAGATCTCACGGAAGACCTCTTCAGCCGGGGAGCATTTGTCTTCTGAAGCAAGGAACTTCTGAAGCACGTGATCGTTGCGCTTGCGCGTGAGGTCATATTCGGCCGACTCCTTCAGCAGAGACAAGCAGTCTTTGTCTCGCATTGCGCTGGGTGTCTTGCAACCTGATGTGGGTGGCGGGCGCTGCTGCTGCTGCTGCTGCATAGCCTGCTGAGACTGTTGTTGATGTGGCTGTTGCTGCTGGGGCTGCTGCTGCTGAGGTGGCACATAAGCGCTCTGCGGCGGCTGCCCAGGAACCCCCTGCTGGGGTTGGGCAACAGGCCTTGGCGCCACCCCCATCGGCATCTGCTGCTGCATGTCGTCCTGCTGCGGCATCTGGTACATCTGCTGGAACTGCGACGCCAGCTGCATCGGGTGCTGCGCCTGCAGGAGACAGGGATTAACGCATTGCATTGCAGACCCACCACCCACCCCCCCCACCACACGACAAGGCATACCACCTGCGGCTTCCCATCAGCACCCAACACCTTCGAGGGGTCGGCACCCGGCATGCCCACCGGCACCTGGTTGGGCTGCTGCATCACAGGCATCCCGCCCATTTGTACCGGGACAGGCTGCTGCGACTGCCCGACCTGCATGGGCTGCATCTGTGGCACCTGCTGCGTGGGCTGCTGCCGCTGCATCGGTGGTATCTGCTGATGTGCCTGCGGCATCTCCGGCTGCGCATACTGCGGCATCGGCATCACCTGCCTCAGGGGCTGCTGCTGCTGCTGAATGTAACGGCAAATGATACCAGACCCGGCACCCAGAGAGAGTGGCCGGGGCAGGACACGATAGTGTGCAATACGTCAAGTGTCTGAATTCTTGTTGGAGTAGTGCAGCCGCAGCTCATCAGAGCTGCCAACTGCACTGCCCTATGTCTTTGTTGCGGCTTGCGCGCATGCGGGCCAGATGTGTGTTGAACAGCAACCAGTGAGAGGGGTCTGCACGACACCCTTTGCAGCGCATCATTCACGAAAAGGAAACTCGGGGCAGTGGCAGGGCTGGGTTGTTGGCATCGCAGGACAGCTTTCTGCATGCTGCAGCAGACCTTTCCCTAAGTGAGAGCAGGCCTGGGCGGGGAACGAGCCCTTTTTCCAGGTTTTTTGGGTCGGGGAACCAGGTTTTTTCTAAGAATTTTTGCAAGGGATTTTTTGCTCGCCCCCCCCCCCTAGGCCCCCCAATGTACTTGAAAAATTTGTAATAAAAATTTTTCCGACCCCAAACAACGGTTATTCGCACCCAAAACGGGTGCACCCGCCTCAAAAATATGTCTGGGGACCCAATGAAACCGGGTTTTCACACTTAGTCGCCCATTTTCGGCCCGAATTTTTGAAAAATCGATGAAAAATGGGGGTTTTGCCCATTTTGGGCAAAATCCCAATTTTCATGAAAAAATGACAAAATTGGGGCAACTAGACCCCATTTTAGGTGGTTTTCGGGTGAAAAACGTACCCTAGACATCCCTGGGGCACATTGTATACCATCCAGGGCCTCTAGGACCAGTACACGGTGGACTCCAGCGGGGGTAGGGTAACCCTTTTCGGGAGTCTCAACTAGGGGGAGTCCAACTCCCGCTAGCGGGAGTATAGACTCCCGCTAGCGGGAGTCTGACTCCCCCTAGCGGGAGTATTTTCACCTATTTTCACTCATTTTTCCCATGATACCTATGCAATGTGGCACTCGTCACTGAAGTACAGCCACACCAAACGAAACGGACGTTTCCACCCATCCCAGCTCGCAGACCTGATTCACAAAAATGGGGAAGACGACAACGAAGCCGGCAGCGAAGCCGGCGGCAAAGTCGATTAAGAAGAAGAAGAGCGCAGAGAGTCCCGAGGCTGCGGAGGCGACGAACATTGTGCATGATTTTTGCACGACCTTCCCTGTTAAAAAAGGGGGCAGTGTGCTGACACTGGGATCCATTAGAAGGCTCCTAGCAACGGTGTTGAGCAAGGAGCTCCACCAGCACAGCACCCAGGTGGCCAACGCAATCATCGCCATGTCTTCCCTGACATGGATAAGTTCGCTGTCAGGGAAGTCGCAACGATGCGGAAGGAGGGCGCTCTCCGTCATATACAAGGTGGAGGCGAAGTATGGCAAGGTGCAGGATACAAACGTGTCGTCGGGGGCAGCCTGAAGCCGCGAATGATCGCGACACGGGCGAACGGCTTGGCACCGTGGGTCTGGATAGATGCTGGAGTTCGGCCGGGTGAAACCGGAAGTCGCAGCAAAATTTGCCCCCCCAGATTTCTTCCTCAAACCCACCCGTGGGCTGATCCGGCCTTGCACGGTGGACTCCAGCGGGGGTAGGGTACCACTACCGGGTTTAACCCTTTTCGGGAGTCTCAACTAGGGGGAGTCCAACTCCCGCTAGCGGGAGTATAGATCAGCAGTGGGCAACAATGAGGCGATGCGGGGGGCGAGGGCACCGATGCTCACTGTGCGACATCCCAGAAGAACGCTGGTATCAACAGGTGCATCGATACCCGCACCTGACTCTCTCTGAGATAAAAGAGGCTGGCTACCCCTCCCTCTTGGCAGGTGTGCTTCCCAATGCCCGCTACGTCACCCCAGCACTCCATGACTGCAAGGGGCTCGCCATGCGGCTGATCAGGGTACTGGATGAGACAACAAAAAAATATTCGACAAGACCTGTACAAACCTTGCACTGAATGTGTCGCAGAATGGGACAGGTGCTCAGTTCCGGAAGGTCGTGCTTGCCTGTCACAGGACACACCTACAAGGGCTTGTTCCGCTACCTCTTTGTCTCCCTTGCAGACCTCATGCATTTCCGGTATGCAGACATCCCCTGGCACTTCTGGGGATGCAAGGATGAGTCAGCCCGGATTCCCTTCTTGCGTGCTCGGATCTCAGGGCATATATTTCACTGGTTGATGGAGCATGCCGAAAAGGGATCAACGCGCAATGCCTACGTACACAGTCTCCATCATTGGTGGGCTCCAGAAGATGCAGTGCCTCTGCAGAACAACGACGAATTTGAAGAAGCAGAGAACGGACATCGCAAGAAAGATGCCGTTACAATCGCCAGCTCCGCAACTTACGAGAGAGATCTTGCGATGGCAGAAGAGAAGCGGCGCGCATCGGGCATGCCTTGGAAGGTTGCGCACCTGTCGCAGGACGGGATCCTCGGGTATAGAGAAGTCATTCTGTGTCCGTGTCTGCACACCCGACACGCTCATAGATTGGCTGTGTATGTTCTTTGCACACAGTTGACACAGCTGCAGAAGGGGTTTGTGCACTGCAACACACAGGACTTCGTTGAACCCATCAGCGCGCCCTACTTCCTGTCCCGGTTCCCCGAAGGACACCGCAAATTATCGCTCTGCTTGTGCAAAATGCCAATCCCGCTGGGGGCGACTTTCACACCATTCGTGTCATCCGAGGCGACTTTGAGCACGCTTGACCAACGCGCACAGCAGGAGGGGGATGACAGTTCTGACGAAGAAGATGAGGCCTGCAGGATGGCTTGTCTTGCCCAAGGTGTAACACAACTACGACAGGCGATGGCCGCACTTTGACACCTCAAATTCTAACCGCTCACCTCCGCAGGTGTAGCCGCTACCAGGAGGATAGGTAGGTAGTCCAGAGTCCGGGGAAACTGACAGAAGCAAAACAAGCCCCTCCCCATCCCTCTTCCACCATGATTTTACCCCCCACGCCAGTAGACTGTAACTATATCATGGGAAAAATGGATGAAAATAGGTGAAAAGACTCCCGCTAGGGGGAGTCAGACTCCCCCTAGCGGGAGTATAGACTCCCGCTAGCGGGAGTCTTTGACACCCGCTCAGACTCCCGCTCCCAGACTCCCGCTAGGGCCGCTGGAGTCCACCGTGTAGAAGCACCTTAAATGCACATTTTTACCCAAAAATGACCCTGCAACCACCCTGCACAGGATTCACCCCAGAAAAGCGAAAAAAAGCCAAAAAATGGCCAAAAATGAGGGTTGGTGGGCCCAAAAGTGGGTAAAAACCTCCGGAAATTCATATCTGGGGTGGGTTTGGGGGTGGTTTTGCACTGGTGACCTCCAGACCCAGAGGCTTAGCTTGGGGGGGGAAACTCGGTCAGCTGACCGACTTTCAGCCAAACCCGGAAAAAAACTCGGTCAGCCCAAAAAAAAATATATACCGTACCTGGGACCCCCCGTGTTTAAGTCCCCCCCCTGGAGGCGATTTTCGGCCGGGGGGGACTTAAACACGGGGGGGGCGGACCTAAACACAGGGGGGGCTTAAACACGGGGGTGGCACAGTGGAGACCAAGAAGACCTCTTCCTCTGCTGTCGTAGGGGGGTAATTCCGGTCCGGATGGACTTTTGGCACCCCACTTTTCGACTCTGACAGCACCTGGAGGGCCTAGGGGCCACCTGATGACCCTCCAGACCAGCCCACCCCCGTGTTTAGGTCCCCCTGTGTTTAAGTCCCCCCCCTGCCAGACCCCCAGGGGGGGACTTAAACACGGGGGTAAGGGGGGGGGACTTATACACGGGGGGTCCCAGGTATACGTAAATATTTTGGAACGTAAATATTATGGAACGTAAATATTATGGAACGTAAATATTTTGGAACGCTGGTGGGTTGGCGTTCCAGATTTTTTTCGTTCCATAATATTTACAGGGCTTTCTGCGGCTCGGGGACTTGGACCAGGTGATCGGACGGCATGCAGAGTCCCTGACGGGACCTACTCGTGCACTTTTCGCGCGATTCCTGACGCAAGCCGTCCTCACCACCGAGTCCCCAACTGGCCCTGTAAATATTTTGGAACGTAAATATTATGGAACGGACCGGCCAAAAATGGGCCCGTTCCATAATATTTACGTTCCATAATATTTACGTATACGGTATATATTATTAGCGTTAAATACTGCGGCCTTAATTTACGACCAGGGGTCAGGACCCCGAGTGGGTGTATTTCACGAGCGAAGCGAGTGAAATACACCCAAACGAGGGGTCCTGACCCCTGGGAGTAGATTAACCCGCAGTATTTAAATCCAATACATGTTTTTATCGTACGTATCGAGGATTATGCAAGGCGGGTGGGCTGGGGCGGGTGGGGATGGGCTGCAGCAATTTTTCATCCTGCGGGTGGTCACGAGTGGGGGGCTGCAATCTGGCATTTTCCACACACTTTTTCGAGACAAAGAGATTTTGCCGAAAATTTTGGGTGGATTTTTCAGGTGGTCGGAATTCAACCTGGCGGTGAAAAATCGCGGGATACGGCCGATCTACGGTCATTCCGTGGGTTTCTGGTCGAAAAAGTGCCTGTTTGGGAGGTGGCCCGAGAGGCCGACCGACCGGTCGGGTTGGTCACCTTGTCATACCAGGCTCTGGGCTGTACTACAAGTCCAGGTGCTCAGCAGCCACCTTCGGGGTGGGCCTCATGTGGGTCCCGAGGACGCTCTTGTGCCAGCCCCTCGACCCCCAGGGTGGTGGCGGAAAATAAATGCGTAAATTAATCCGAAAATTATTTTACGCCGTAAATTAATCCAAAAATACTTCACGGGAGTTTAGGTGGGTTTTCTGTTTAGGGGCCTTAAATAATTCTCGATCAGTACGATAAAAGGTAAAAATTTCCGCGAAAAAATCGGATTTTTTATGGGGTGCAGCAGCACAGGAGGTGAAGCACGCGTGCGAGCGGAACGCGAACACCCCATTCTCCTTCTGTCCCGGATTCGTCGCTAGCCCGCGAATAACGTCAGCAGTCTCGAATTCCGTCTCCCGGCAACATGGTGGGCACGCAGGTGCAGGAGGCTCTGGGCCACATCGCTGACCATTGCCTGGCACCTCTCCCGGGGATCACTGGCGCGTACCCTTGCCCGGACTTCAATGCCCCAGCAGCACACCCACTGAAGTGGGCACAGGCGCACAAGACTGCCCTTCTGCAGGAGCCCGGGTGTCTGTTCCGAGTTTCGGAGGTTGGGCTTGCAGGAGGTTATTCGGCGGTTTACCTCGGGAAACCTCGCTCTCACGTGCAAGCTACTCCAGCTTGCATCTAATCAGGAATGCTTTGACCTCGCACGCCCTGCTCTGCCATGAACAAGCGCCCAGAAGTGACCCTTGATGAGATAGGGTCCCATCTCTGCAGCTGCGTATTCGCTGCAATCTTCACCTCCCGTGACTGTCCGCATCTACAGGAGAAATGTTGCATCGACAACGGCAGTGCTGGGCACTGCTTCTGTTGAATGCTTGTTTCCAAGCCCCGCTTTGTCTCCACCAGGCTTCGCCAACTGAGCAGCAAAAGCCTTGCAAATGTACTCTTTGCGGGAGTGGAATGTCGCGAAGATTCACAGGGTATCTCCGTAGCCACTCTTGCGAGGTAGAAAAGTTCACGGGATCACCAAGAAGGCTCTTTGTCGGCCCACTTCAGGACTATTTGCGCTGCCGGGACTGCACCCGCCACTGGCGGGGAACTGCCAATGCAGCACCTACAAAGGCAACAAAGCAAACTCAGGTTGCAGACCTGGTTGCTGAGCTGGTGTTCTAGAAGGGGGGGACCCGGGAAGGCAGCAACGTCGAATTCTGGGTGAACGGGGTGGTGGGGGGCAACTCAACTGTGTGTACTGTGACCGAGTCTGACCGAGTTTCGGCCCCAACCCCAAAATCCAAGCTAAGCCCCTGTCCAGACCTGAATATTTCAAAAAAATTACAGATTTTCTCAAGGACATTGGGGGGCCTACCCCCCCCCCCCACAGTTTCCAGGCGCGTGCCCGTCAACCGGGACTTTTTCTCTGATTTCTCTCCGCGTCATCATGTGACAGCTCTCGAGTGCCCAGTTCTTGAGAGATGCATGCGGCAGAGAGTGCCCCTCATGCGCGTTACAGCTGAAAATGAATGAGGATCATCTGGCGCTCGTTCTCATCGGGGGTTGTGCTCCGCAGGGACTCAATACACCTTGGCACTCTCGCAGGACTGGACATGCCAGCAGCTGGAGGATAGTTACAAAGCTGCTACTCCCCGACGCCACCCATATGCTGACCCCTTCAGGTCTGAAAGCCCAAAAGCTTCCGGGGGTTTTTGCAGTGGTGCGCACCATGTTCAGCGCAGTAGGGTGCCCTCTCCGATTTTCCGTAGCTATGGGGGTCTGGGGGGCGGAGCCCCCCAGCCGCCGGAGACCACGGTAGTGAACGTCTGGCTCTCCAGTTGGCCAGCAAGGCGAACTGTACGGGGGACAGACTTCCTTTCCATCCTTGTGCGCGCCCTGTCGACTGGGAAAAAAGTTTTTTCCTCTGCGAAACAACCTTAGAAAAAAAATTCCCCTAACAAAATTCTTAGAAAAAAAAACTTTCTTTTCCCTTACAAAAATTCTTAGAAAAAAATTCAGAATCCTGAAAGTGGGGAACAAGCCCCCCAGTTCGGAACAGCCCTGAGTGAGAGTGAGAAGATATTTTTTGGGTCGACAGGGCAAGCAGGTCCGAATTGAGTTTACGGCACGCGTAGTGCCGTAACTGCAGTGCCACATCTCACCTCATCACAGGTCGAGGTGTGTGCGTTTCACGACAACCCTTCCCTAGCATTCCTTCGTGTTCGGTGACATGTGTCGATAGTGTTCCATTTCCTTTTTACTCCGGGCCGTGAGGCATGTCAAGCGGGCCCTTTTGCTTCACTTTCCCTCACTTTCTCTATACGTGGTGCCTTGTCAGATGAACCAACATCAACGCAGATCAGCACAATCCCCCCACTCCCCCACCCCCCATCCCCACGCTCGCTGTATCGCGAGGTGGTATCACAGCGTGGTGTAGGGTGTCAGGGTTGCTTTCGCACCCCCACCTACCCCTCCTCGTGCTGTGGTTGTTGCCGGAACCCGTTAGCATTTCGGCGACACCTTTTTTTGTGTGTGTTAAAATATCCCAGCTCTGAGAAAAGTTCCTACCACCACGCCCGGGGCTACGCCGAATCAAAGCCAAACACACGCCCAGCCTCTATGTCATTCTGCTCCCGATTGCACCCACACCGCCACCCACCCTTGTCACAGAGCTCCACGATAACTCGCGGCATTCCCAGGGTGTGTGCAAGCTGGGGCTCTGCACGGAGCAGCACACTGCGCGTTGATTTGGCTTCAGGCGAAACGCCCCCTCTATGTCGCGAGGAGAAGAAGAAAAGGGGAGAGAGGGCATGGGGAACAAAAGAAGAACAGACTTGGAAAAGTCGTCATCCTTCGTTGGGAGGGGGCGTGATGCCGGACGGTAATAATGGAGGGGGTTCGGTGGGTCAATCCGCTTATATAAGTTATGTGGCCACGCAGGGGGAGAGCAGGGGGAAGGGGGGTGCATGGTTGTGAGGAGGGGTGGTCCCCATGCATCAGCCTGACAGGGCAATGGGGGGATCATAATTTTTGAACAACAAAAAAACAGCAGAACAAGCAAACAGCATGCGGCTTGCCAGACCGTTTTTAAATTTTATGGAGAGAGATAGAGAGAAAGAATAAAGGGGTACGAAGAGCTGAAGCGCAGCAGCAGCCCGTTTCATTTTTAACCCTTTCGAGACTAACTACTTACTAGGTAAGTAGTTAAGTAGGATTCTTTGGGGACTGGCAACCAGGGGCTTTCTACTCCGAATTTTTGACCGATTTTTTTTATGGTGAACTCCCCTGTTGAAGTTCTTTCCAGGAAACGCGGTGAACCAACGGGATACCGCAGTGGGCACAACTTCGTCACGATTGCGAAACCCGGAAAAAATTGGAAAAATCGAAAAACTGGGATTTTTCGAGATTTTTCGACATATTTCACCTCCTGGAGTAAAGTGCTTTCCACTAAGAATTTTTCAAGATTTTTTTTATGGTGAAATGCCCCGGATTCAACGCGTCGTGTTTTCGCGAAAAACGCACATTTTTCCGGAAAAATTCGCAGTTGCCCGGGTCAAAACAATCCTGCCAGGGCCTGCCGAGCGCACAAAATCGGACCATTTTTTCTCGGGAAAAAAAATTTCGGGAAAAAAAATTCTCGAAAATGGCCGTAAAAGCGTGTTTCACGACAAAAATACTACGAGAAACACTTGGCCTCTATGCTGTGAGTGTTGCATTGGACGCTTCCACCTGTTGAACGGGCTCCACCTCTTGCACTTTGAAACCCCCCCCCCCCCATATTTTTTTTTGATTTGACAACTCCGGTTTGGTGTACCTCGATGAGCTTACCTTACCTTGTCGTCGGACACAACATATCATCGTTGTCCCAAACCCCGTAACCCACGTGAAGTGGATCATCTGAAGTGCAGAATGAGGTGGAGCAGGTGGAGCACGAAACATAAGTAAACCATAGCAAGAGAGGCCAGCAGCAGTCCCGAGTCCATCGCGTTCCTCGTAGCATTTCCCGTACCACACAGGTGTGTTATGTGCAAAATACTACGAGAAACACTTGGCCTCTATGCTGTGAGTGTTGTATTGGACGCTTCCACCCAGGACCCTTAGGACCCAAGGACTTAGGGACGCCGCGCGAACGGTCTACTATTGAAGTGATCAGGCTCCGTCGCCCATCGTATGCATCCCTCCGATGGTAATGTACCGCTTTCTACGTTGTCACGAGCACCTTGTACGGAAAACGATCGAACCTCACTCGCTGAGGGGATCCGCCTGCCTCGGCCGTGTGCCGCCGTCGTGTGGTCAGCCTCGTGATTCTTGGTGTGCCCTATCGACAACATGCCTGTCTCTCCAGTTGCCGCACCCGGCGAGAGAGTTGATGCGTCTCAACCCGGCGAAACTAAGGGGGCAAAGGTTGCACACAGCCCCGCCTGTGCTGCAACCACCCGCTCTTGGCTGACCCCCGACGTCTGGTGCGTTTCCCACTCCGGGTATTTGAATCCTCACCCTGTACCTCTTCGGGATCCTCCATCCCCTGGGGAACCCTTCCCCTCGAGGCTTCTTCACGTCTCCGACATATTGGTGTGTGCCCACATGACCCTTCTTCCTGACATCCTCGATGTCGTTTTGCACCCCGGGCGATGCACTGAGACGGCCGTATCCAGGTAGTCAGTGGCCATGCCCAGCCCCTCAGCGTGACAGTCCTCTGGTGCGCTCCCAGCACCACCACCGCGACGCTCGTGCATATTCAGCCACCATGACCCGGCAGCTCTCGCCTGGGGACAGGGCTCGGCGGATCGAGAAATCACAGTCTGAAACTCGCCTCCCAGCTCCTCCGCAGCAGTCTACTGTCCGGCCGTCTTAAACTCTCGCCCTTCGGGAGCCCGGCCAACACCCGGTGCTTTCCGGCGTGATCTCGATCGCTCTGTGGCTCTCTGTGTCCTCTCCGGTCTTCGCTGGCTGCGAGCGAGTTGCGGGGTGAAGCCCAACGCGCCTCTTCATGGCGCACTGGAGACGCTGCATGGAGTGCCCAGGGGTAGGTGTGAGAGGTGCCGGCCCTTCTGGGTGAACGAGGGCGATCGCGCGCACTGTCGTCTCCTGAACTCCGCTCGAGCGGTGGACAACACGTTCCTGCGGCCCCCTTCCCACTGGGCTGATCCCCACTGTACCTGCCCCATCGCCCGCCTCGTAGACAGCGCATCAAACGGAGGCCCTGTGGCCCCACGTGGCGTCGATTCAGTGGTAACGCCCGGACTCAGTGTGGAGGGCGTATTTCCCGGTGCGTGAGGAAATTCGAGGCCCTGGAGGTGTGGGCATGCCAGAAGGATTCTCGGAGTCGCCTTCTTAATGAGAGAGGTGAGTCCCCGCGGACCGGAGCTTGTCGCACGCTGCAGTCGCTGTTCGGGCTTGTCGAGTAGGCTGCTGGGTACTCGGGAAGACTGGCTGACTGCCCCCCAACCTTGTGGAATGATCTCGGCCCGCTGCCATGGCTGCGGTTTCGGTGGACCCCCTCAGCGGCGGCACCGCTGACACAGGCGATGCGGACGCGTCTCTCAGTCGCTGCTTCTTTTGCTCCCCGAGCAGTGCAGCTTGGGAGAGCGTCTCGGCTGTGTTGGATACCTGATCTCTGTGTATGTCCCACGGCACCTCGCAGGTGTCCAGTCAGCAGCTCCCCTTCCCTGCATGGAACTGTGAGGTCGTACGTCTCAACACCGGGCCACAGACGCCCGGAACTCCCCCTGACCCCTGTGAATAATGCAGGCTTGAATGTGTGTCCCCCGGCAGGGAGACTATGCTTCGACGGAGTATGCCCCGCTTGGGGCGTGTGCGGGCATCCGCTTGACGCCGGGGTGCGCGTAGTCGGCATTCGCGCAGATAAGCTGGGCACGACAGACGTGCCGGCTTCTCGGGGGCGTGTCCGGGGGCGTTGCATTGGTACACGAAAACTGTCGCCCTCGGAAAGCTCACGTCGCGTCACCGTGCTCGAGCTGGATCTGGCAGGCTGTGTGTGACAGGCCACCCTTCCGCCTTCAGGTGCCGTCGCTCGGGCAAAAAAGGTGTATTTCTCAATCAAGAGAGTACGCCCCTCACGATTGTGGCACGATTGTGTCTCCCCGGGTCAGGCTCGGTATTCCAGTCGAAAGCGTAAATGCCCCTCGGCACTGTGCTGGGCGGGGTTGTGTCTCGGTCAGGAGAGGAGGTGCCCCTCAGGCAAAATCCTGCGTCTCGCGGTCGGGAGTGAGTGCCCCTCGGCAGGAATGTGTCTCGGCCAGGTGTCCCTCAGGCAGGGAATGTAATGTCTCGGCCCGGTGTCCCTCGGGCATGAATGTGCGTCTTGGCCAGGTGCCCCTCAGGCAGGGTGCCCCGTAGGCGGAAGTGTATGTCGCGGCCAGATGCCCCTCAGGCAGGGTGCCCCGTAGGCGGAAATGTATGTCTTGACCAGGTGCCCCTCGGGCAGGGTGCCTCGTAGGCGGAAGTGTATGTCTTGGCCAGGTGCCCCTCGGGCAGGGTGCCTCGTAGGCGGAAGTGTCTGTCTTGGCCAGGTGCCCCTCGGGCAGGGTGCCTCGTAGGCAGAGGTGTCTGTCTTGGCCAGGTGCCCCTCGGGCAGGGTGCCCCGGAGGCGGAAGTGTGTGTCTTGACCAGGTGCCCCTCGGGCAGGGTGCCTCGTAGGCGGAAGTGTCTGTCTTGGCCAGGTGCCCCTCGGGCAGGGTGCCTCGTAGGCGGAAGTGTCTGTCTTGGCCAGGTGCCCCTCGGGCAGGGTGCCTCGTAGGCAGAGGTGTCTGTCTTGGCCAGGTGCCCCTCGGGCAGGGTGCCCCGTAGGCGGAAGTGTGTGTCTTGACCAGGTGCCCCTCGGGCAGGGTGCCTCGTAGGCGGAAATGTATGTCTTGGCCAGGTGCTCCTCAGGCAGGGTGCCCCGCAAGCGTAAGCTGTAGGTATGTCGTGGCCAGGTGCCCCTCAGGCAGGTAATGTCTCGGCGAGATGCCCCTCGGGCAGGAAAAATGCGTCTCGGCTAGGTGCCCCTCAGGCAGAAGTGGGTGTCTCGGTCCGATGCTCCTCGGCAAGATCGTGTCTCGGTCAGGAAAGTAGGAGTTGGATATCACTGACGTCACTTTGCTGCATCAGTATCGACCCATTTATCAGCACCCGACTGTTGCTCTTGGTCCCGCCTTTGTCAGCGCCTCTGTGACGGAACCTCCAGCTGAAGTATGCGTTTGGAAACCTTGAGCGCGATCAAGCGTGAAGCAGGTTTTCGGCGAGGCGCGGTGATAGTCTCGATGGCTGATGGGAATGTCCTCAATCCGCTGCGGCCACGGGCGCAGCGCTGTCCCGCTGTCACGTTCATAAGCGGCGGAGGACCACCTTGAACACCACGGCGTCATCATCCCCATCTTTTTGCGCCCCTCCTTCGTGCTGATCCCCCCGTGCACCTCGCCGTCATTTATTAGAACCAGTGCGTGGGGGTGTTGTTGTCCTCAACCGCGGCTTCAGCCCTCTTGAGACCTGACACGAGCATGGTGTGAGGGTCGTCTTCTCGGTCGGGATTTGGTGCCCCTCGGGCAAGATTGTGTATCTCTCGGTCGGGAGAGCGGGTGCCCCTCGGGCAAAATTTTTGTCTCGGTCAGGAGAACAGGTGCCCCTCGGGCGAGATGCTGCGTCTCTCGGTCGGGAGAGTGGGTGCCCCTCGGGCATAGTTTTGTCTCGGTCAGGATAACGGGTGCCCCTCGGGCAAAACTGCGTGTCTCTCGGTCGGGAGAGTGAGTGCCCCTCGGGCAGAATATTGTCTCGGTCAGGAGAACAGGTGCCCCTCGGGCGAGATGCTGCGTCTCTCGGTCGGGAGAGTGGGTGCCCCTCGGGCATAGTTTTGTCTCGGTCAGGATAACGGGTGCCCCTCGGGCAAAACTGCGTGTCTCTCGGTCGGGAGAGTGAGTGCCCCTCGGGCAGAATATTGTCTCGGTCAGGAGAACAGGTGCCCCTCGGGCAAAACTGCGTGTCTCTCGGTCGGGAGAGTGAGTGCCCCTCGGGCAGAATATTGTCTCGGTCAGGAAACCAGGTGCCCCTCGGGCAAGACTGCGTGTCTCTCGGTCAGGAGAGTGGGTGCCCCTCGGGCAGGGTAGAATGCTGCGTCTCTCGGACGGTCAGATCGTGTGTCCCTCAGTCAGGAGAGGAGGTCTCGGTCGCTAAAAACGCGCCCCCTCGGGCAGAGTGGTTGTGTCATCGCTGTTGTGTCACACCAATTGCCTCTCGGGCGGTGTGTCTTTTTTGATTTGACAACTCCGGTTTGGTGTACCTCGATGAGCTTACCTTACCTTGTCGTCGGACACAACATATCATCGTTGTCCCAAACCCCGTAACCCACGTGAAGTGGATCATCTGAAGTGCAGAATGAGGTGGAGCAGGTGGAGCACGAAACATAAGTAAACCATAGCAAGAGAGGCCAGCAGCAGTCCCGAGTCCATCGCGTTCCTCGTAGCATTTCCCGTACCACACAGGTGTGTTATGTGAAAAAAAAATCCTGAAAAATTCTTCGTGGAAGTGTCATTACTCACCACACCAATTTTTGCCCACCATTTTCCCCCGGATTTTCCCTGTATGTCGGTCACCGGCAAAAACCCCGAAAAAAATTTACCCCGTTTTTTTCACAAAATCGGGCCGCCGTGGGAACTGCCGGGCCAGGGCGATCCAAAAACACCAAAATTTCCGTGATTTGGGGTGCCCCGGGTGTCGGGTTTGGGGTACCACTGGAGGAACCGGTTTGGCCTGCTCGATTTGGGGTCACTTTGGCAGCCGCTGTGGAAGAATGAAAAAATATTTTTTGGGGAGAAAAAATGTGATTCTCGGACTGTTCTGAAACAACGCAATTCACCATAAAAAGAAATTCTGATTTTGGTGGAGTAGAGAGATATTTCCTGGGGAAAGTGGTCAGAAACCCGAATTTTGGGCATTTTAAATCGTACCCCCCCCGTCTCGAAATGGTTAAAGCACATGCATGAATCAACTGATGCGTAAAAGTGTAGGAGTGCTTCCGACGACCTGCTTCTTTTCTGTGTGTCTAGCTATCTCGTGTTCACATGTGCTCCACCCGCATCAAAGCAGCAGGCTAAAGGGTGGTGGAAGCGTCAACGCATCATTAAGGAAGAAGGAAGCACGGTCGCTACGCTTTTTGCACCACACACACCCCCCGCGCATCCTTTCCTTTTTGTCGCTGCCAGCTGGGTGTCGCGGTGACCCTGGCCTTTCTTCCGGCGGCTGAAACCCATCAAACGAGGGGGGCCTAACACATTTGCTCACCGCAAATCCGCCAGCTTCTTCGGCTGCGGCTTGACCCGACCCCCCTTTATGAACCTCTTGGGCATCTTCACAGCAACGGGGCTCTCTGACGCGTGCCTCCCGCGGGGGCTGGTCATAAACAGCACATCTGGGATGAACTTCTCCGCGAGGGCAGGGTGCCGCACCAGGGTGTTTCCGAAGTGCTCCCTGCACATCCGGTGCCGCTCCAGAACCCCCAGAAGCACAGCCCCGACCAGTGCGTGCGCTGCCGCAAAGCACGCCACCGCAGCGTACCTCAGGGGCACGACATACCCCGCCGGGCGCTTCGCCTCGCGCGACAGCCGCGATGCGATCCCCACCAGGCGCCGCCCCACCCCGCGCGCCGCGCCATCACCCCCGTCTCCACCCCCCTCCTCCTCCTCCTCCGCCACCCGCCGCAGCAGCTCAGGCGGCGCCTTCACAACACCCTGCACAGAAAAGCCCGGGGCTGCGCCCGCCTGCCCCACCGCCACGACCCCCTCCACCGCTGGGCTCTCCGGGGCAGGCAGAGGCACAGCCGCTGCAACCCCACCCCCCGCCACCGCCGCAGCAAGGGGCGCTGGCTGGGGGGATGCGGGGGAGGGGGAGGTGGAACCGCACGACGCCACCACCGCCTCTGTTCCAGGTTCCGCGGAGAGACTCCTCTGGGGCTCCGCTCCGGGAGGCACCGCTGTCGCCCCCTGATCCCCTTCCTCGTCCTCCTCCCCCTCCACCACCCCGCCCCCCGTCGGGGTGAGGTGGAGCGAAGCAGAGCCTCTGCCAGAAGAAGATACGTCAGCATCAGAGGGGGTTTGCCCCGCCGGGGCTGGGGCTGGGATCGCGGCAACCCCTGCACCACCACCACCTCCTCCTCCTCCACCCCCATCCCCGGGCCTGCAGGCTTCGTCAGGCTGGTGGGTGGTCGCTTCGGTGGGAGGCACGATATGCTCATCCGCTTCCTTCTTTTTCTTCTTCTCTCTCTCCTCTTCCTTTTCCCCCTCCTCTGGAACCGCCTGCGACGCGAAGACAGGGTAAGGGAGCAGTGAGGGGGACTGATGCAGCGCCTTAAGCGCGACGCAGAGCCACGGCTTGAGGACAAGCCGCGCGGATGCGCGCGCCTCCGATGCAACGACGAGGGGGTCGGGGTTGGAGAGTGACGGGTCTGGGCGGCTGAACTGCTTCGCCTGCAGGGTGACGTGGGGGTAGAGCGGGTCGGATCGGAGAAACTCCCCTGCATCCCGGGCAGATGTGTCGGGGATTCGAGCCCTGGGGCAGCCTATGGTTTCAACGGCGTGCCTCAGAAGCGCCCTCCGCCTCTCCCGGAGCGTCGGCAGAGGGGGCGGCGGCGGAGCCGCCGCCACCGCCACCACAACCGCCCCCGCCACCCCTAGGATCACCGACGTCGGGGGCGGTGCGGACCCCCCACGCCCCGCCCCCTTCTTCGGGCCCCCGGCCCCCTCCACCCTGAAGAACACCGCCAGCGGGACGCGCCCTTGGTGCCCCTTCCTCCGGATCCGGCGCGGCGTGGCGCCGCAGCTCCCCTCCTCGTCATCCCACCCCCTGGCGTCGGACCCCCTCCAGCCACCGAGAGACACTCTGCCGCAGGGCTGGGGTGGGGGGGTGCGCTGTGGGTTGGCATCCCCGCCTTTCTCCAGAGATTCCTCCTCCTCCTCCTCCAACTCCAACTCCTCCTCCCCCGCAGCAGCAGCAGCAGCAGCGGGAGCAACAGTCTCGCTCTGTGAGGGGAGAGGACCCGCGGATGTGGTGGTGGGGAGTGATGGTGGCGGTGGTGGAGTCTGCGGCGGCGGGCCGCCGGGGTGATTATGGGTGTTGCCTCCTGCTGCTGCTGCTGCCGTTGGGCCCCGGGCGAGGCTGCAGATCTGATCCAGGGAGTCGCCGATACCCCCATTCCGCCCGAAGGAGGCGTGGCCCCAGGGGAGCGGGATGTCGTCGTAGTATAGAGGGTTTGCCACGCCACCCCCACCATCCCCCTCCCCGATGTGGACTCCGGACCCTTCGAACAGCCCCTCCCCCAAGAAGGAGACGAATAAAGGGAGGCCGCCGCCACCACCACCACCTCCTCCTCCTCCTCCTCCGCCGCCTCCGCGCTCGTCTCCACCCCTGCCTCTTCTGCTGTCAGCATTGCCGGATGGCCCTTTCGTCTCCCCCCGACCACCACATCCCCCAGGGGGGGGCCTTGCCGAAGATGCCATCGATTCGCCGTGATTTTCCGGCGGGGCCGAACCCCAGTCGAGAAGCCCGCGGATATCCCCTGAGAGAGGCCCGGAGCCTCCGGGAAACCGCACCGCCGGGGCGCCCATCCCGCCGTGCTGCAGGGCGCGGGAGATGGACTGTGGGTCAGCCGGAGGGGCCTCCTGTGCGATGCAGGGCCCTGCCTTTTGGCTCAGGATCCCGATGAGGCGCCCCCACATGCTGTGCAGCTTGACTCCGCCCTCCTCCGCTGAGGTGATGATGCAGGGGGTGGTGGTGGTGGTGGGGGTGGTGGTGTCACTGCCCCTACCCCGAAAGATACGCAAAGATGTACAGGGTGCGGCGTGCGCACGCCAGAAGTTGACGATCAGAGGGGAAGGGCGGATACGCCTGTCGCGGGAGTCACGCGAATGGCTGTCCCGGACATGCCCCCGCTTGGGCTGGTCGAATATAGCGTGGTATGGCGCGGGAGGTGCTCGCATGCTCTTCTCGAGGGAGAACTCCAGGGCGGGCTGGAGGTCGACCACCGAGACAAACCCGCGGTTATCCCCGCAGTAGAGAAACAGCTTCCCCGGGTAGAAGTCCATATGCGTGACGTAGGGGGCGGACGCGACACCCAGAGGGCTGTGCGCCACCCAGCTGGCCAGCCTCTCGCCCCCGGGGCAGGAGACGAGCCGCATCCCGCCGCAGCTGTCCGACACCACCGCGTAGCACGACCCCTGATGTGCCAGGGGGTGCACCGCCACAACCAGCCCCTCCTCCGGGTGCCCCACGCACAGCGCGACCCGCTGCAGCCCCCCCGGCGCAGCCCCTGTGGGGGATGCCGGAGACGCGGCTTTGGTTGCCGCGCTGCCCTGCCCTGCGTCTGGGGTTGAGGTGAGGGTGGTGGAGATGGCGGCGTTGGCGGCGTCGGCTGCACCCACCCCCGGGCTCCCGGAGGAGGAGCGGGCGGAGGGGGGGGAGGAGGAGGCGGAGGCGGGGCTCGCTGCGTCGGCGGGGCGGCGGGGCGGGGCTGCGGAGTAGCACCACACGCTCATCCGGTTGCCCGGCTCCCCGAGGAGGAGCAGCGGGGGCGATCCCGCGGGGGACCCCGGGGGGTGGGTGAACGAAGCGCAGATCGTGTCGCCCTTCACACCGCCAACACCCCCGCAAGCCTTCTTCAGCTGTGTGGAGTGCATCGTGTCGGGGGGCCCATCCGCGTTGAATATGATACACCCCAACCCGTGGTGTTCGCTGGAGATGACGGAGTGAGCCCCCCAGGGGCCTGCGGGAACCCAGAGAAGCACCGTCACCGCCATGCGGTGGTGGCAGAGCCGTGTGATCTCCGTGCCAATCATGGTGTGGACTGTGATGCCTCCGTCGCAGAGCCCGGTGAAGACGCGCGTCCCGGCGACGATGCACTGCGCGGTGATGCGGCTGCCGCAGCGGAAGATCTGCAATTTGATGGCGCCGGTCTTCCCATCCCACAGCGTCGTGTGGCACCCCGCAGCAGTCACAACCTCGCAGGTCTCCGGGAGAATGGAGAGGGCTGCGATGGAGAACTCCTCCGCTGTCGGATGCCCCTCCCTGCGAGCGGCCATCGCTTCATACTGCACGCTGTAAACTGTGTGGGTCCCCCCGCGGGTCACCCCCTCCCCCCTAACCTTTGCGCCGTGCAGCCCGCCCGCCGTCAGCACTCTCCGCCCTTGCGTGTAGTAGGCAAAGTCGTAGAACCTCTCAGGGGAGTTGACATCGAGGGAGCGCCCCTTCAGCTCAGGGGCGCATATCACGGTGTACAGCTCACGCATGACCCGGATGTCCCAAACCTTCATGGTGCCTTGGAAGTCGAGCGTGATGACCTCCGGGGTTCCCGCCACCATGTGCAGCTTCACGATCCGGGTTGTGTGGGGGTCCGCACTCTTCAGGATAAACGGCTTGAACTTCGACACGTTGGTCACCCAGATATATGGGGAAAACTCATAACCCGCAGATCCGATCAGGTTGTACAGAGGGGAGTGACTCACGCTGAAGACACCCCTCGCATGCCCTTTGAAAGTCGACACAACCTGCTGCGTCGCGATGCTTGTCAGGGCTATCTCTGGGTCGAGAGATCCGCTGAGGATGTGCGCGCCGGGAAGAGTCGCAAACGAGGTCACCGGGCTGGAGTGAGTCCACATATGCCCAACCTGCGTCGGACGCCTCTCCGTGTCGGGAAGGGACAGCAGCGTCACCCTCCCCGTCCTCCCCCCGCAGAACAGAAGACCCCCCCGGGAGTAGTAATGCAGCTGCGTCTGCGACACCGGGAACATCTCACACGCCTGCAGGAGGGTCGACCCCAGGTCGTAGATACGGACCCCCCTGTCGCTGCTGGAGGTCGCCAGCCGGCTGCAATGGTACCCCCCGGACACACCTTCGAGGAGATGCATGTCCACAACATTCCCCTGCACCGGGTCCCAGGGGTAGCTCTGTATGACCCTCGAGAGCCGCGACGGGTCCACTATCCTGCACCGGTTGTCCTTCCCGAGGAACAGGGCGCGCTGCAGAGACTCGCTGAACCCGGCACGGACAATGCCTGACCGGCGGAGATCCGACGCGTTGGGAACTTCGACAGGGATATACCTCCTCGGTATCACCGGAGGGAGCGCACCCACCCCATGCAGCGTATCGGTGAGGAACACGGTCAGGTCGATGTATGTTATAAACCCAGTGGACCCAGCATCGATCGCACAGAACAGCTCTGCGAGTGACCAGTGGAGCACCCTGTCCGACCCGACGCAGTCGATGCTCTGCATCGCCGTCTGCCTCCCCTCGCTGATGCTGTACCACTCCGACACGATGTCCGTCTCAATCTCCGCGGTTCGGGCGCGCTGCAGCCCCTCCATCCGCTGCACCTTCCGGCTGTTCAGCAGCTTCAACAGCTCAGGCGACTCTTCCTCCGCACTCTCCGACCCAGACGAGGAAGGCGTTGAAGAGTCGCCTGACCCATCCTCTCCTGCAGTCTCGGCACGCCTGATGAGGCCGGACACCCCTGCGACAAACTCATGGCACTGCAGGCGGTTGCGCTGCTCCAGGCCCCGCTGTTTGAAAAGTCTGCGGAGGGAGTGCCTGCGGGGGCCGAGCTCCTGCAGGAGGCGCACCGTGATGCCGTGTGGGTGTGGCACCGACACCCGCTGGTCCGCAGCTTCGGGGAGGAGCTCCGGCGCGTTGCAGGGTCGCAGCGACTCGAAGTGGAGCAGCTCCTGGAGGCGCTGCAGGCGGCGCTCCTGCGGGAGGGACGGGGGGGGCAGCTCGTGGCACCCCAGCCGTGGCATCAGTGCGACGGTGCTCTCATGGCAGTCCTGCTGCACCGCCTTCTCATTCAGCACGGCGCTGATGTGTGAAGGGGAGCCCCCCAGCGACGACACCCTGCTGCCCGAGGGGTGGAACCCCACCCCTCTGAGGTTCCGCAGCGACGCCGCAGTGTGCGGGGCAGGGGCGGGGTCAGCGGTGTGCGGGCGGAGGAGGCGGCGGTGGCGGCGCTGCGGGCTGGGGTTCGCCCCCTCCCACATCTTGCCGCTGCGCTCCTCTGCGGTCCGGCACAGCGTTCCGGTGCGGAGGGTCGGGGAGAACGTGGGGCAGCGCACCACCTCGATGGGGAGCCCCGCATCGTCAATCTGATACTTCATCCTCGGGGGTGCCTTGAAAGGAGAGGCTCTAACGAAAGGGCAGGGGCGTGCCCCGCTTCCTTTTTTTTGCCGAGGGTTTGATCCGCCTGGGGGGCGCCTGCGTTGGGGGATGGGTCGTCACAACGGGAGCCACCCCCAGGGCACCGCCGTGGATGCCCTCCTCCCTTCATCTACCTCCGGCTAGGAAGAGCTATAGTGCTTAGGGGCAACGTCTTGTCGAGGTGGGGGGGGGGTAGGGGGGGTCAAATGCCACCCTTTTACGTGGACAAACACGATTTTTCAAAAAACCGGCGCAGAGGCCCCAAAGCCCCCGTAAACCCTCCAAACCCCCCCAGATCGGTCCGGAAACCCATCGAACCCCACTTTTCCACCATTCCGGGCACCTCAGGTGCCCGAATTGGGGTACCTAAATTTTGTGCCACCGTTTGGTACCGGACAGTGCCACTGTGTGGGAGGTTGGAAAAGAAAATGCCCCAACACACCACATCTGAGGGTTGCAATGCATGTTGCTTGCCAACCACGTCATCCGGTGGGTGTCAGGCGCTATGTAGGTGGCATTAGCCAGGTCTTCGATGAGTTCTGGCTTGTATATGTACCTCCCTGCCACCATGCACCGGGAGGCTGCCTGTAGGTACGGAACAAGTCCAGATGGTCGTGTGATTCCTGTGCAGCAGTGCTCCACAACCGGGATGTGTTGACAACGACTGTTGCAACACGAGCTGTACATTCCGGGAACACACGAAGTGCGCTGTCGTGGTACCCATTGTGCCAGAATTGGTACTTGCTGCGGTCTACTTTGCCTGGCCCAAGAGCACTGGTACTGAACGGTGCAATATGCGTGGCGAGGTGAATGCAACGGAAGGGCGCAAAGTCAATACAGCTCTCGGATGGCGGGTGGTGGTGCCACTAGTGTGTGACGTTCACTCGAGGATACAACGCATCACAATGAATCAGCAACCGTGGACCGAGTACAATACGCTCTCTGTGGCTGGTGTGGGGGACAAAGGCAGTGCCTGTGCCGCAGGCAGGGAGGTACATATACAAGCCAGAACACATCGAAGACCTGGCTCATGCCACCTACATAGCGCCTGACACCCACCGGATGACGTGGTTGGCAAGCAACATGCATTGCAACCCTCAGATGTGGTGTGTTGGGGCATTTTCTTTTCCAACCTCCCACACAGTGGCACTGTCCGGTACCAAACGGTGGCACAAAATTTAGGTACCCCAATTCGGGCACCTGAGGTGCCCGGAATGGTGGAAAAGTGGGGTTCGATGGGTTTCCGGACCGATCTGGGGGGGTTTGGAGGGTTTACGGGGGCTTTGGGGCCTCTGCGCCGGTTTTTTGAAAAATCGTGTTTGTCACCCCCATTTGACCCCCCCTAGGGGGGGGGGGTCCTTGACATTCACAGCTTGAAGGGGAACCGGGTGAAGAGGGACACGACCAGACGCAGGAAGTAGCGCATGATGAGGCGAATCTAGGGGTTCTGACAGGCAGCAGCAGCAGCAGAAGCAGCAGTGTTGGCTGAGGTAGGGACGAGGGGGTGGCGTGGAAGAGGATTGAGTGCCTGGGGGCAGAGAGAAAGAGAGACACCCGAGGGTTGCAGGTTGGGTTGGGGTTGGGTGGCGGGGTGTGGTATTCTGTGTGGTGTTTGCGTGTGACGTCGGGTGTGCATGGGAAGGGCGTGGAGCGGGGTGTGGAGGGGGGGGTTTGATCGTCGAGGGTGAATGGAAAATACTACGAGAAACACTTGGCCTCTATGCTGTGAGTGTTGCATTGGACGCTTCCACCTGTTGAACGGGCTCCACCTCTTGCACTTTGAAACCCCCCCCCCCCATATTTTTTTTTGATTTGACAACTCCGGTTTGGTGTACCTCGATGAGCTTACCTTACCTTGTCGTCGGACACAACATATCATCGTTGTCCCAAACCCCGTAACCCACGTGAAGTGGATCATCTGAAGTGCAGAATGAGGTGGAGCAGGTGGAGCACGAAACATAAGTAAACCATAGCAAGAGAGGCCAGCAGCAGTCCCGAGTCCATCGCGTTCCTCGTAGCATTTCCCGTACCACACAGGTGTGTTATGTGCAAAATACTACGAGAAACACTTGGCCTCTATGCTGTGAGTGTTGCATTGGACGCTTCCACCCAGGACCCTTAGGACCCAAGGACTTAGGGACGCCGCGCGAACGGTCTACTATTGAAGTGATCAGGCTCCGTCGCCCATCGTATGCATCCCTCCGATGGTAATGTACCGCTTTCTACGTTGTCACGAGCACCTTGTACGGAAAACGATCGAACCTCACTCGCTGAGGGGATCCGCCTGCCTCGGCCGTGTGCCGCCGTCGTGTGGTCAGCCTCGTGATTCTTGGTGTGCCCTATCGACAACATGCCTGTCTCTCCAGTTGCCGCACCCGGCGAGAGAGTTGATGCGTCTCAACCCGGCGAAACTAAGGGGGCAAAGGTTGCACACAGCCCCGCCTGTGCTGCAACCACCCGCTCTTGGCTGACCCCCGACGTCTGGTGCGTTTCCCACTCCGGGTATTTGAATCCTCACCCTGTACCTCTTCGGGATCCTCCATCCCCTGGGGAACCCTTCCCCTCGAGGCTTCTTCACGTCTCCGACATATTGGTGTGTGCCCACATGACCCTTCTTCCTGACATCCTCGATGTCGTTTTGCACCCCGGGCGATGCACTGAGACGGCCGTATCCAGGTAGTCAGTGGCCATGCCCAGCCCCTCAGCGTGACAGTCCTCTGGTGCGCTCCCAGCACCACCACCGCGACGCTCGTGCATATTCAGCCACCATGACCCGGCAGCTCTCGCCTGGGGACAGGGCTCGGCGGATCGAGAAATCACAGTCTGAAACTCGCCTCCCAGCTCCTCCGCAGCAGTCTACTGTCCGGCCGTCTTACACTCTCGCCCTTCGGGAGCCCGGCCAACACCCGGTGCTTTCCGGCGTGATCTCGATCGCTCTGTGGCTCTCTGTGTCCTCTCCGGTCTTCGCTGGCTGCGAGCGAGTTGCGGGGTGAAGCCCAACGCGCCTCTTCATGGCGCACTGGAGACGCTGCATGGAGTGCCCAGGGGTAGGTGTGAGAGGTGCCGGCCCTTCTGGGTGAACGAGGGCGATCGCGCGCACTGTCGTCTCCTGAACTCCGCTCGAGCGGTGGACAACACGTTCCTGCGGCCCCCTTCCCACTGGGCTGATCCCCACTGTACCTGCCCCATCGCCCGCCTCGTAGACAGCGCATCAAACGGAGGCCCTGTGGCCCCACGTGGCGTCGATTCAGTGGTAACGCCCGGACTCAGTGTGGAGGGCGTATTTCCCGGTGCGTGAGGAAATTCGAGGCCCTGGAGGTGTGGGCATGCCAGAAGGATTCTCGGAGTCGCCTTCTTAATGAGAGAGGTGAGTCCCCGCGGACCGGAGCTTGTCGCACGCTGCAGTCGCTGTTCGGGCTTGTCGAGTAGGCTGCTGGGTACTCGGGAAGACTGGCCGACTGCCCCCCAACCTTGTGGAATGATCTCGGCCCGCTGCCATGGCTGCGGTTTCGGTGGACCCCCTCAGCGGCGGCACCGCTGACACAGGCGATGCGGACGCGTCTCTCAGTCGCTGCTTCTTTTGCTCCCCGAGCAGTGCAGCTTGGGAGAGCGTCTCGGCTGTGTTGGATACCTGATCTCTGTGTATGTCCCACGGCACCTCGCAGGTGTCCAGTCAGCAGCTCCCCTTCCCTGCATGGAACTGTGAGGTCGTACGTCTCAACACCGGGCCACAGACGCCCGGAACTCCCCCTGACCCCTGTGAATAATGCAGGCTTGAATGTGTGTCCCCCGGCAGGGAGACTATGCTTCGACGGAGTATGCCCCGCTTGGGGCGTGTGCGGGCATCCGCTTGACGCCGGGGTGCGCGTAGTCGGCATTCGCGCAGATAAGCTGGGCACGACAGACGTGCCGGCTTCTCGGGGGCGTGTCCGGGGGCGTTGCATTGGTACACGAAAACTGTCGCCCTCGGAAAGCTCACGTCGCGTCACCGTGCTCGAGCTGGATCTGGCAGGCTGTGTGTGACAGGCCACCCTTCCGCCTTCAGGTGCCGTCGCTCGGGCAAAAAAGGTGTATTTCTCAATCAAGAGAGTATGCCCCTCACGATTGTGGCACGATTGTGTCTCCCCGGGTCAGGCTCGGTATTCCAGTCGAAAGCGTAAATGCCCCTCGGCACTGTGCTGGGCGGGGTTGTGTCTCGGTCAGGAGAGGAGGTGCCCCTCAGGCAAAATCCTGCGTCTCGCGGTCGGGAGTGAGTGCCCCTCGGCAGGAATGTGTCTCGGCCAGGTGTCCCTCAGGCAGGGAATGTAATGTCTCGGCCCGGTGTCCCTCGGGCATGAATGTGCGTCTTGGCCAGGTGCCCCTCAGGCAGGGTGCCCCGTAGGCGGAAGTGTATGTCGCGGCCAGATGCCCCTCAGGCAGGGTGCCCCGTAGGCGGAAATGTATGTCTTGACCAGGTGCCCCTCGGGCAGGGTGCCTCGTAGGCGGAAGTGTATGTCTTGGCCAGGTGCCCCTCGGGCAGGGTGCCTCGTAGGCGGAAGTGTCTGTCTTGGCCAGGTGCCCCTCGGGCAGGGTGCCTCGTAGGCGGAAGTGTATGTCTTGGCCAGGTGCCCCTCAGGCAGGGTGCCTCGTAGGCAGAGGTGTCTGTCTTGGCCAGGTGCCCCTCGGGCAGGGTGCCCCGTAGGCGGAAGTGTGTGTCTTGACCAGGTGCCCCTCGGGCAGGGTGCCTCGTAGGCGGAAATGTATGTCTTGGCCAGGTGCTCCTCAGGCAGGGTGCCCCGCAAGCGTAAGCTGTAGGTATGTCGTGGCCAGGTGCCCCTCAGGCAGGTAATGTCTCGGCGAGATGCCCCTCGGGCAGGAAAAATGCGTCTCGGCTAGGTGCCCCTCAGGCAGAAGTGGGTGTCTCGGTCCGATGCTCCTCGGCAAGATCGTGTCTCGGTCAGGAAAGTAGGAGTTGGATATCACTGACGTCACTTTGCTGCATCAGTATCGACCCATTTATCAGCACCCGACTGTTGCTCTTGGTCCCGCCTTTGTCAGCGCCTCTGTGACGGAACCTCCAGCTGAAGTATGCGTTTGGAAACCTTGAGCGCGATCAAGCGTGAAGCAGGTTTTCGGCGAGGCGCGGTGATAGTCTCGATGGCTGATGGGAATGTCCTCAATCCGCTGCGGCCACGGGCGCAGCGCTGTCCCGCTGTCACGTTCATAAGCGGCGGAGGACCACCTTGAACACCACGGCGTCATCATCCCCATCTTTTTGCGCCCCTCCTTCGTGCTGATCCCCCCGTGCACCTCGCCGTCATTTATTAGAACCAGTGCGTGGGGGTGTTGTTGTCCTCAACCGCGGCTTCGGCCCTCTTGAGACCTGACACGAGCATGGTGTGAGGGTCGTCTTCTCGGTCGGGATTTGGTGCCCCTCGGGCAAGATTGTGTATCTCTCGGTCGGGAGAGCGGGTGCCCCTCGGGCAAAATTTTTGTCTCGGTCAGGAGAACAGGTGCCCCTCGGGCGAGATGCTGCGTCTCTCGGTCGGGAGAGTGGGTGCCCCTCGGGCATAGTTTTGTCTCGGTCAGGATAACGGGTGCCCCTCGGGCAAAACTGCGTGTCTCTCGGTCGGGAGAGTGAGTGCCCCTCGGGCAGAATATTGTCTCGGTCAGGAGAACAGGTGCCCCTCGGGCGAGATGCTGCGTCTCTCGGTCGGGAGAGTGGATGCCCCTCGGGCAGAATATTGTCTCGGTCAGGAGAACAGGTGCCCCTCGGGCAAGACTGCGTGTCTCTCGGTCGGGAGAGTAGGTGCCCCTCGGGCAAAAATTTTGTCTCGGTCAGGAGAACAGGTGCCCCTCGGGCGAGATGCTGCGTCTCTCGGTCGGGAGAGTGGGTGCCCCTCGGGCAGAATATTGTCTCGGTCAGGAGAACAGGTGCCCCTCGGGCAAAACTGCGTGTCTCTCGGTCGGGAGAGTGAGTGCCCCTCGGGCAGAATATTGTCTCGGTCAGGAAACCAGGTGCCCCTCGGGCAAGACTGCGTGTCTCTCGGTCAGGAGAGTGGGTGCCCCTCGGGCAGGGTAGAATGCTGCGTCTCTCGGACGGTCAGATCGTGTGTCCCTCAGTCAGGAGAGGAGGTCTCGGTCGCTAAAAACGCGCCCCCTCGGGCAGAGTGGTTGTGTCATCGCTGTTGTGTCACACCAATTGCCTCTCGGGCGGTGTGTCTTTTTTGATTTGACAACTCCGGTTTGGTGTACCTCGATGAGCTTACCTTACCTTGTCGTCGGACACAACATATCATCGTTGTCCCAAACCCCGTAACCCACGTGAAGTGGATCATCTGAAGTGCAGAATGAGGTGGAGCAGGTGGAGCACGAAACATAAGTAAACCATAGCAAGAGAGGCCAGCAGCAGTCCCGAGTCCATCGCGTTCCTCGTAGCATTTCCCGTACCACACAGGTGTGTTATGTGCAAAAGTAAATCTCCCGTGTCGGGTGTCCATGGGAAGGGCGTGGAGCGGGGTGTGGAGGGGGGGGGGGGGGGGGGGTGAGGGAGCGGGACAAAGCGGCACACATTCCTGCTCCCACTGCAGCCTTTTTTGTGAGCACGGCGGGTTTGTCGTGAAATTGTCTCTACGCTTTGATCTGTACTTTTTACGGTGGTTTTGTTTTGCGTTGACGCTTCAACACTCACACCCCTGCTGATGGTGGTGTGCGTGAGTGACGAGCACAAGTGGTACGAACGAAGGCGCGAGAAAATTTCCACCCACATTGAAACCAGGGGTATATTTAATACCCGATCCCCCATTCATCCCGGCTTTTTTCCAGCCAAAAAATGGGACCTGTCCCTCCTCCCAGTCTGGGGGCTTCAGAGGCAGCGGCGTCTCTTGTTGTGGTGCAGTTCAGGGAAGGCGGCAGCAACGACGTCGCTGTCGCGGCGCAGAGGGGCAGATGCGTAGATGAAGGCGTGTGGTTCGGCACGCACAGCCGCCAGCACCACCTCCTTGTCGCAGCACAGCGCTGTGGGGGCGAGCTGCAGGGCACATCCCTCCTGTCGCACAGCTGCCAGCACCACCTCACGCTTGTTCCACAGTGTGGTGTGGACGAAGCGCAACGCACTGCCGCAACTCGTCACAGCTGCGAGCACCACCTCCTCGTCAGCACAGAACACAGGATCGACAAATTGAAGTGCGCCGCCGTGTGCACGAGCCGCTTGAAGCACAACGGACCTGTCGCTTCGGAGTGAAGGGTCAGCGTACTGCATGGCCCTCCCGTCCTGCAAGACGGCAACCAGTTGGAGCTCCTTGTCACGGCACAGTGAAGCACTGGCGTAGTAAATAGCGCCCCCCCACTTGCGTATCACTGCAAGCATGAAGTCTCTGTTGCTGAGGAGCGAAGGGTCGGCACGCCGAAGAGCAAAGTCACTCCACTGTGCGGTTGCGAGCAGCATCCCCTCGTCTTTGTAGAATATCACATCAGCAGCGTCGAGTACCCCATCGGACGAAGACGCAGCAGCAAGCACGACCTCACGGTCATTGCGCAGGTTTTCTGAAGCCCACCGCAATGCGAAGCCTTTCTTCCGCACGGCTGTGAGGATCACATCTCTGTTGCTGCAGATCGACTCGTCACAGGCAGACAAGGCAACCGGGTCCTGCGCCACCGCAGCAAGCTGCACCTCCCTGTCGCTGGACACAGAGGGGTCGGCGTGACGCAAAGCACGTCCCTGCAGCTTGACACACTGCATCACGAAGTCTCTGTTGGTGCGGAGCGAGGTGTCTGCTTCTCCAAGCACCTCTGAGTCGTGTCGCACACCTGCCAGCACCACCTCCTCGTCCTGTTTCAGGTGTGAGGGTGCATTGCGTAATGCCATGCGCTTACACTGCCCTCTGCTGTGCATCGCAGCGAGCACCACCTCCCTGTCGCCCCGCAGGGAAGGGTGGGCGTGTTCGAGTGCAAGGGGGTACGTCTCGACTGCTGCCATCACAAGGTCTCGGTCTTGACGAAGTATCGGATCTGCATACTCCAACGCTCCACCGTGCCACAGCACAGCCTCCCGTTGGAACTTCGTGTCGTGGTGCAGTGCGCTCGATGCACTATCCATGGCGTATGGAAACATCCGCACGGCAATCATCATCACCTCACTGTCGGCACGCACTGACTCCGAAGCTGCAAAAGGATAATTCCAACCCCACCGTGCGGCACGGGTCATAACGCCCTTGTCGTTGCGCAGGGTAGTGATTACGTGCTCAAAGCCACTGCCTGCTGCCATCGCCACATCCTTGTCGTTGCGGAGGGACTCACAGGCGTACCGAAGGCAGTGGCCCTCGATTTGGACTGCCGCCATGACTACTTCCCTGTCTGCCTGCAACGCTGCATCGACATTGCTGAGTGCATTCGTCATGCGCTGCACAAGAGTGAGGGCGAAGGGTTTGTTGCTGAGCAGTGCAGGTGATGCATGTCTGAGGGCCGCCAGGTCGTTCCTCCCAGCCAGCAGCACCACATCTTCGTCCCCACGCAGGTCTTCCGAAGCGTGTTGAAGTGCGAGACCCGTTCTCCAGACAGCTACAGACACGATGTGTCTGTCATCGCGGAATGAATCATTCAGGTGCAGCAACGCATTGCCGTCAAGCTGCACCAACGCAAGGGCCACATCACGCAGACCCCGTGCCCAGGCAGGTATGGTGTTGATGTCGGACATGTGCCCGTGCTTCTCCAGCACCTCAACGAAGCGTGCACCCGACAGCGCCACGTCGATGCAGCACCCCTGCGACACACCTGCGGCACCGCACAGAGGCGTGCTGTCGTCCAGCACCTCCCCATCCAGCGCCAGCTCCACATCCTCGGGAAGCGCGTCAGCAGGGGACCCGAGCACCACGTCGAGTGCCTTTGCCTTGAGATGAGCCGTCGTGTCGCCCTCCCCGATGTGCACCGCATGCTGCTCCCCACACAGCGTGTCCTTCAGGAACACCTCCATTGCTTCAGCAGACATGTCTGGTCTTGCCTGTGTGTCTGGTGGTGTGGTGTGCGGAAGGAACAGGAGCTCGTTGGGGAAGGGCACTCTCACATAGATGGCAGCCTCCTGTCCAGCCATGCGACAGAGGGAGGGAGGGAGGCGTTGGGCTCTGGGAAGGCTCGTTTGGCGTTGTGCAATGCAAAAGGGGTTTGTGTGGGGTGGTTTGGGTAGCGTCGCTGCCTTCTGTCTTCTCTACATTATACTAGTCAACTAGTCACGGTGCTGCAGCCAGAGCCCATCAGAGCTCACAGATGGCTTGTCCTTTTAGCTTCACTTTGGATTGCTGTGCGGGTGAGGCCGCCTTTGACTCATGCGGCAGTAGAGAGGTGTCGAGCTGCCTATTGGAGGTTCCATTTCGTGCGTTGACGCCTCCGCACACACCCCTCGGCTTGTGTGAAAGGTGGGGGGGTAAAGAGAGAATGTAGAATTGATTGTTCCACGGTATTAAAAATCCACACGTGGGGGAGGGGGGGAACCTCGGCTTGTGTGAAAGGTGGGGGGGGGGGGGGCAAAGCGGCACACATTCCTGCTACCACTGCAACCCTTTTTTTGTGAGCACGGCAAGTTTGTCACGAAAAGTGTCTCTGCGCTTTGATCTAAATTATTACGGTGGCTTTGCTTTGCGTTGACGCTTCCACACACACACTTCTGCTGATGGTGGTGTTGTGAGTGAGGAGCACAAACGGGGGTACGAACGAACGCACGAGAAAATCTCCAACCACACGCCAGGGGGTTTTTTCATACCCGATCCCCCCAGCCCAAAAACCCCATTTATCCCCGCCTTTTTCCAGCCAAAAAATGGGACCCGATGTCCCTCCCAGTCTGGGGGCTTCAGAGGCAGCGGCGTCTCTTGTTGTGATGCAGCTCAGGGAAGGCGGCAGCAACGACGTCGCTGTCGCGGCGCAGAGGGGCAGACGCGTGGATGATGGCGTCGGGGTCGGCACGCACAGCCGCCAGCACCACCTCCTTGTCGCAGCACAGCGCTGTGGGGGCGAGCTGCAGGGCACGTCCCTCCTGGCGCACAGCTGCCAGCACCACCTCACGCTTGTTCCACAGCGTGGTGTGGACGAAGCGCAGCGCACTGCCGCAACTCGTCACAGCTGCGAGCACCACCTCCTCATCAGCACAGAACACAGGATCGACAAATTGCAGTGTGCCGCCGTGTGCACGAGCCGCTTGAAGCACAACGGACCTGTCACTTCGGAGTGAAGGGTCAGCGTACTGCATGGCCCTCCCGTCCTGCAGGACGGCAGCCAGTTGAAGCTCCTTGTCACGGCACAGTGAAGCACTGGCGTAGCGAAGAGCGCGCCCGGACTTGCGCACGGCTGCAATCATGAAGTCTCTGTTGCTGAGGAGCGAAGGGTCGGCACGCTGAAGAGAATTATGCCACCATTGTGTGGCTGCGAGCAGCACCTCCTCGTCTTTGTAGAACATCGCATCATCAGCATCGAGGAACCCAATATACGCAGCAGCAAGCACGACCTCACGGTCATTGCGCAGGTTTTCTGAAGCCCACCCCAATACGAAGCCTTTCTTCCGCACGGCTGTGAGGATCACATCTCTGTTGCTGCGGATCGACTCATCACAGGCAGATAAGGCAACAGGATCCTGTGCCACCGCAGCAAGCTGCAGCTCCCTGTCGCTGGACACAGAGGGGTCGGCGTGACGCAAGGCGTCTCCCCGCAGCTTGACACACTGCAGCATGAAGTCTCTGTTGGTGCGAAGCGAGGCGTCTGCTTCTCGGAGCACATTTGGGTCACGTCGAACCCCTGCCAGCACCACCTCCTCGTCCTGTTTCAGGTGTGAGGGTGTAATGCGTAATGCCAGGTCCTTTCTCTGCCCTCTACTGTGCATCGCAGCGAGCACCACCTCCCTGTCGCCCTGCAGGGAAGGGGCGGCGTATCGGAGTGCAGGGGGGTAGGTCTCGACTGCTGCCATCACATATATGCTTTGAAAAGTGACTTACCCAACTCCCCCCGACTGGGGGAGCAGGCAGCGCCACTTGGTCCCGTGTCGTTATCGCAACCCCCACATCCCACGGAGGGTGCGATCGCCGCTCTTCAGGCTCGACTGCTGCCATCACAAGGTCTCGGTCTTGACGGAGTGACGTATCTGCATATTTCAACTCCCCACCGTGCCACATCACATTAGTTGGGTTTGAACCGAACGAGGTCCGACCCCGGCCCGTCGGCCACAGGTCCGAGCTAGCCTGTCGAGCAGGCTATCCAGCGTCCGTCCGGCATGCGTGTGTGGGGGTGGGGAAGGGAAAAGACACACGGGACACACACCGGTGTTAGATTTAAAAATGGAAGCTAGAAGGGCACACACCACAGGACGGCAGGGGGCTGATGGCAGCCCCCTACCCGCCCCCTCAGACGGAGTGAAGAAGTGTAGCTAAGCTACTAGCAAACGAATGCCCGAAGGCCTCTCAAGCAGTGTGACTAGCAATTGCCTCGTAACCTGCGAGCCGACGAGCGCCAGCTGTTGCGTGCACCACGGTAAAAGGGAAATCACAAACACCACAACATCAATAACGCTCAAAGCTGCGAAAAAGGGCCCCCCGCTGTATTGAAATAGGGCACGCAGCGGAAAAATGAACGGATCTTCGCCGGTCTCTACCCTCACCGTTACCGGGGTTCGCCACGTGGAGGCGCCCGTTCAAAAGGTTCACCCCCCACCGTGCCACATCACAGCCTCCCGTTGGAACTCCGTGTCGTGGTGCAGTGCGTTTGATGCACTTCCCGCGGCGTCTGGAAACATCCGCAAGGCAATCATCATCACCTCACTGTCGGCACGCACTGACTCCGAAGCTGCAAAAGGACACTCCCAACCCCACCGTGCGGCATGGGTCATAACCCCTTTGTCGTTGCGCAGGGTAGTGATTACGTGCTCAAAGCCAATGCCTGCCGCCATCGCCACATCCTTGTCGTTGCGGAGGGACTCACAGGCGTACCGAAGGCAGTGGCCATCGATTTGGACTGCCGCCATGACCACTTCCCTGTCTGCCTGCAACGCTGCATCGATAGTGCTGAGTGCATTCGTCATGCGCTGCACAAGAGTGAGGGCGAAGGGTTTGTTGCTGAGCAGTGCAGGTGATGCATGTCTGAGGGCACCCAGGTCGTTCCTCCCAGCCAGCAGCACCACATCTTCGTCCCCACGCAGGTCTTCCGAAGCGTGTTGAAGTGCGAGACCCTTTCTCCGTACAGCTACAGACACGATGTGTCTGTCATTGCGGAATGAATCATTCAGGTGCAGCAACGCATTGCCGTCAAGCTGCACCAACGCAAGCGCCACGTCACGCAGATCCCGTGCCCAGGCAGGTATGCCGGACTTGTGCCCGTGCTTCTCCAGCACCTCAACGAAGCGTGCACCCGACAGCGCCACATCGATGCAGCACCCCTGCGACACACCTGCGGCACCGCACAGAGGCGTGCTGTCGTCCAGCACCTCCCCATCCAGCGCCAGCTCCACATCCTCGGGAAGCGCGTCAGCAGGGGACCCGAGCACCACGTCGAGTGCCTTTGCCTTGAGATGAGCCGTCGTGTCGCCCTCCCCGATGTGCACCGCATGCTGCTCCCCACACAGCGTGTCCTTCAGGAACACCTCCATTGCTTCAGCAGACATGTTTGGTCTTGCCTGTGTGTCTGGTGGTGTGGTGTGCGGAAGGAACAGGAGCTCGTTGGGGAAGGGCACTCTCACATCGATGGCAGCCTCCTGTCCAGCCACCCCGCACAGCAGTGAAGCGAACGCCTGCCACCCAGCAACGGGAGCACGCCGTTGTCGAGAGGCAGCCGGCACAGAGAGAAAGGCGGTGGCACAGACTAGCTAGCGTGAGGATGGTGGTGGGTCAAGTTGGCGATGTTGGCATATGCGGTACACGGATGAGAACTGCCACTCAGGCGCACGCAAGAGGAAGGGCTGGGCTGGGGTGGGGTGGGGTGGGGGGGGGTGCGCCGCGTCAGCCGCACCCTCTTGCCGCAGGGTTGGTTCATTGAAGCAGCCTTGAAACATAAAACCGAAACGTGTCGCACCAAGCGTTCAAAAAAGTAGAAAACGCAGGGGAGGCGTCTCTAAGCTTTGGCAAACACGCGTGCTTGTCGCGACGTCCTTCTGTCGGGAGATTACTTAGCGTTCTGAAGACACAAAAAAAACGGAACGAAGAGAAAATGCTGTCTTGACCGCTTCCTTCCGCAAAACAAAATAGCACGTTGTGACACATGAAACCTATTTTAACTGGGACAAAAGCCGGAGGTTGACGAAGGTCGCCCGTAGCGAAAACCCCCGGACGAGACAAAAGAACGTTGTCCGAGGGGAGGGGGGTGCAGTGTTATGCAGCACCGTAGATAGGACAGGCGTCAGGCCTTCAAACTTCTCTCCAGGGCGGGTTTATTGCATGCGATGCGCGAAAGTGATTCCGCTCTCAGCCTGCATCGTATAGTAGTGATTAGACACACTCGTATGGGGGGAGGTGTCGCTGTCAGAACCCCCTCACCCACTCACCTGTGATCCGCACCCACCCACCTTCACCCAAGGCGAGGGGGCGTCGAAGCTTCTAACGCACAACAAAACCCAAGTGTGAGAGACTGGCAGGTTTGTGGCATGGTTGTTCGTTTTTGTGACAGCCCGTGGTTTCGACCAGGCGGTATCACCCCATCAGCGAAACCTTTTGTCAAGCCCCCTGTGAATAAACCTTGCGTTGCCTGATGAGGGTTGCTGTGTCTGCGCGCACAGTCAAAAAAAAGCAACAAGCCAAAAGGTAGCTTGTGTGTTTACGGTTGTTGTTGACACACGGAGGGAAAAAAGAGTGAACGGGCAGCATGCCGTTCCTCTTTTTCCCCCCGTGAGGGTGGGTCCCCCCCTACCAGGCAAGGTGAAAAATGAAGAAACGGGCAGCATGCCGTTCTACATTTTCCCTTGCAAGGCAGGGAGGGCGCCCCCCATGCCAGACAGCAGCCACCCCTGCAGGGGCAACAACTGACGGGCATGGGGGAACGAGGTGGGTCTGGACCCGACACCGCCACCACACGCGCAGTGCACCTTTCGGATACACTGTCGTGAGTGGGGTGTGGGCAGTTCCCCTATCCTGTGAGCTCCTTTCGGACGAAGTGGTGCAGCGGGTATCTGCAACCTTCGTCCTGGACTTGCCTCGGGGGGAACGCCACGGTTTACCGCGGGTCCCGACGAGGGCACTCAGGCAGGATCTTCACGCCACCCCGCACCGAGGTCCCTTCTCACGCGGCGTGTCTCCCAGGTTCATAGCGGCGTCATCAGGTCAGGCTTTGTAGTCTCTACACCATCAGTAGTAAGGGAAATCCTAAAACCATACATGGAATCCACCTTTTGGGCCGCTGGTGTACGAGGCTTGTTCCTCCAATTGAATCATGTTTGCTGTGTCAGGCAATATCAATACAGCCGCTGAAAGAAGTCGAGGTGTTGTGGATCTGCTGCTCACAGGAAGGATTCAGGGTGGATCACAAGACTGACCACCCTCTTTCCTTTGTCAAGTACCCTGTAAAACATCAGAACACCAAGTATCTTTCAACACTACATGTTCAAGAGTGGAATCAGTGGAATCGGAAGGGGTCACACCCGACCACACGGACACAGTTCCCGCGACTAATAAATGCCGAGAGTTCCGGTGTCCGACCACCTGGTATTACTTGGCTCCATCCACCCAGTCATTACGAGGGGGCGTCCCTTGAAGCCAGTTCCGCAGAACTCAGACCCCCTTAAAACCAATGTCCTGTGTAGACAACTACTTAGCCTGCCTGATGACGACACCAATTCGCTGGGAGAGAGGCCGCGGTCCAGGACCCCAATGGGGATGACGTGGCATTGTTTGACCGGATCGGTTGTGTAAGTGTGTAGCCCCCTCCGCCCTCTGTCCCTCCCAGGGGTGGTGTGTGGCAAGCGAAGCGCAAACAGGCATAGCAAAAAAAGTGGAGCCCTGCAGGTAGACCCTCGGGGGACATCCCTGTCATCGGGTCACCTGAAATTTCCCAATTTGAAAATATGCAACAAGGCAACACGCGATGGGAGGGGGCACATGACCTGCACAGGGGTGGGGGGCAGAAGGCAGGGGGTGGGGTTGTGGTTGGGGCCATGGCATTTGATTACTTGACGCACACGAGGCGAGGGATAAGATGGGAAGAAAGTCTTGCTGGCCTAAGACTAGCTATCTTAGGTTCCATTGATCCTGGCTCACACCTGATGAGGCGCACCAGGGGAGGTTGTAGTGTGTTAGCGCCGAAACACAGCAAGCACCGGGAGACCACCACGTGGCGTCTGCATCTGACGAGCTTGCTCTGATTTTACTTCAGGATTGTAGCATCCGGCGACACGTTGTCAATCATTACGATTACTTGTTGAGCTTTATTGCTCGAATTTCGCACAAGAGACAACCCGAACCTCACTTGGCCGATTTTCTCCCCACAACAAGGTCCGGCTTCCAAAACTCCGATTTGGAGTTGTGGAAGCCGGAGCCAACCTCATTTTTGGGGTCACATGAATGAACTCGGGGCGAAGCCTCGCGATTTTCTCACGACTGCCTTGGAAAATGGACAGTTCCAGACCACCAGGACCCGATGATGGGCCCAGAAAAGTTTGGGTCAATTTTTTGGGCGAAAATTCGCCAAGGCCAAAAAACAGCCATTTTCCGGAAATTCCGGGATCCATTTTAACGCGTTTTAGGGCCCAAAATAGGCTCAAAACTCAAAAATTCCTTCGAAATCGGGCTCAAACGTCCAAAATGGACCCCCCCCGGAAAAAAAATCGAAAAGGGTCCCCCTATACACTCTGGATTTTAGGCCAATTTCCCCCCAAAAACGCGCAAAAACGCGCAAAAAATTCAAAAAACGCGCAAAAACGCGCAAAAAATCGAAAAAAACGCGCAAAAACGCGCAATAATTCCAAAATAACGCGGAATTTACCGGGAAAATTAATTATTTTTTTATTTCTTTTTTCAAAAACGTACCATTTTTTGGTACGTTTTGGTACGTTTTTTCCGCGTTTTCGATACGTACTAGACATGTATGATAATTTACCCACCCGAAAGCGCTGCCAAAAATTATGTTCTCCTTTTTCACTGTGAAAAGGTTTTCTGGGCTCATCGTGGAAAAGGTGCCCCACTTCAGCCCTTGCATCTGCTGATTGCAGTTCGTTTGATACGTTTCAAGTTTTTCACACCAACACACACAATAACCTTTTTAGTTTGGGAAATCCATAATCTGGCCCACCACTTTTCCATAATCAACAATTCAACCCACAACTTTTTCATACTGGGGGGGGGCAAATACTAGAGGGCCCCTCTATTATTCACCGTGCCAGCCGACGAAAATGGGGGTTTTCGGACCCCCTCCACTATTTGCTTTTTGGGGGGTGGAAATTTCGCGCTCTTGAATTTGGCATCTGTGCGGCTCTGAGTGTGGGGTCGTTTTGTCGGTCGACCACCTGATTTGATCCGAGTTTGGCGGGGCTGAGCGGTCTTATATGCCAAAGAAATCCACGATTTTCCAAATCGGCTGGGTCGATGTGTCAAACTTCATCGAGAAATGTGGGTCAGAGCTGATCCTCAGAGATGTGACTGGGGGCAGCGAACACCCCACCTACCCATCCAGCGGGACCCCCTCTTTGGGTGTTCCAAAACGATATTCCGAACGTTTGGAATTTGTGCAGATCGTAGTGGGTCATGGTGGTAGAGGTACCAAGCTTCACCCATGAAACCTGGGTCTGGTTCAGGGACTGGTAATGGGTGTCCGTAACCCCGTTCTTTTGAACGTTTGGGATCTGTGCGGATCGTGGTGGGGTCATTTTGGCTATGGGGTGTCTGCGAGCACCACTTACGGATGCAAAAAAAGGACTCACACCCCCCTCAATTATTCGGCCAGGTGCGCCGCCAAAACCGCCGATTTCCGTACCCCTCTATTATTTGACCCCCCGCTATTATTTGCCCCCCCCACAACTATTTGCCCCCCCCCAGTAATTAACAATTCGACCCACAACTTTTCCATAAGTAACAATTCAACCCACAACTTTTGCCGAATTAACAATTCAACCCAACCACTTTTCCACACTTAACAATTCAACCCAACCCAGGTTCTGTAGGCAGGGTTGGGTTTCCTGGCAATTTTTTTCACTTCCCCACCATCACCTGAGTTGCACCTGGATTTCCAGATCAGCCGTGAAGCTTCCTACAGGCATTATGCACTGAGTCATATCAGACCCATGGGTTCTTCAGCCCCTCAGATTCAGACCATGCATTGTCCAGAACTGCACCCTCTCCTTCAACACCAGTATATCCGCTGCTCATGGGCCCCTGACGACAAAAACCTGATCGTAGCTCATAGCAAAGATGGGTACCACGATCAAGGTTCATCTGTTACCAGATGGAAGTCTCCTGTTTCCAGGTTTAGGGTTTACCGCGAGTGTAGCGCAGATAAGGGAGGTGTCTCAAGAGAGGATGCAGCTCTGTCCCAGCAGTTCCTCCTCCTCGGTTCCGACCCCCACAGTTCTTCGGATGACAGGCACAACAGAGTAAGAAGCAACACAGCCAGATCTTTCGATCAGGCCCAGACCCAAGCAACAGCATCTTCGTTTGCAGGAGGCGTGAAAGGATGATTGTTCACTCACTTTATTAAGATATGCAGGTCGCATGACGAGACGCACAGCCGCAGCTACTGAGGCGCAGGGGTAGTCGGTCTGAAAAGGTGACCGTTGCTGTTCCTAAATTTGATGACGCCCCACCCCTTCTCCTCTCTGCACCCCACCCATCTCCTCCCCCCATTTCTGCCTGTTTTTTCACCCCCGCTCTGTTGCTTGGGTTTTGGGCCTGATCGAAAGATCTGGCTGTGTTGCTTCTTACTCTGTTGTGCCCGTCATCCGAAGAACTGTGGGGGTCGGAACCGAGGAGGAGGAACTGCTGGGACAGAGCTGCATCCTCTCTTGAGACACCTCCCTTATCTGCGCTACACTCGCGGTAAACCCTAAACCTGGAAACAGGAGACTTCCATCTGGTAACAGATGAACCTTGATCGTGGTACCCATCTTTGCTATGAGCTACGATCAGGTTTTTGTCGTCAGGGGCCCATGAGCAGCGGATATACTGGTGTTGAAGGAGAGGGTGCAGTTCTGGACAATGCATGGTCTGAATCTGAGGGGCTGAAGAACCCATGGGTCTGATATGACTCAGTGCATAATGCCTGTAGGAAGCTTCACGGCTGATCTGGAAATCCAGGTGCAACTCAGGTGATGGTGGGGAAGTGAAAAAAATTGCCAGGAAACCCAACCCTGCCTACAGAACCTGGGTTGGGTTGAATTGTTAATTGTGGAAAAGTGGTTGGGTTGAATTGTTAATTCGGCAAAAGTTGTGGGTTGAATTGTTACTTATGGAAAAGTTGTGGGTCGAATTGTTAATTATGAAAAAGTTGTGGGTTGAATTGTTGATTATGGAAAAGTGGTGGGCCAGATTATGGATTTCCCTTTTAGTTTAGTGTAGGACCGCACCGAGCAGGCTCTGGTGCTGCCACCTCTACACACCACTTCCAAATTCCACTCTTTTCACCTGATTGAAAGGGGTGTGATGTGCCGAGCACGCAGCAGCAATTGAATGATACCTTCCCGCATGGAGGTAGTGCGCACATGTGGTGTGGTACGAATACGAAGAAGAGAAGGGCCAAAGGGTGTTCGCCAATCACAAGTCTGTCATGAACACCCCCACACACGGTAAATACTGGTCGCCTGCCCATGCAACGCAACGCTGCTTGAACAAACTTCTGGAGGCCTTCGCTCAGAAGTGCAGAGAAGTGAAGTCGCAAGGCTCCTCGCCCACACCTCTGCCCCCACGTTGTGACGATGGACAACGAAACAAAGCGGCAGCATCGCTAGAAGAAAACCGAGCAGCAGCGTGGCACCCCCTCCCCCCCTCTCCCCGACGTTCTTTACACTGGAACACCAGCCCCCAGCCCCCCCCCCCCCTAGGGCAGTGATAGAAAATACGTAAAAAACGTTCAACGTATTTGAACGTTCAACGTATTTTCTAAAAAATGCGTCGAAGTTGAACGTTTTTTTGGCTTTTGAGCGTTTTCACCCACTGGGTGCACTCTCCACATGAAATCCCCCCTAGCAGTAGGGGGTGGGCCCCTGCACACACTAAAGGGGACACCTGTGGGATGGAGAGTGTCACGCGTGGCGAAAAGTCGGTGAAAAAGGGGTTCTGTAGTCCGAGAAGGGGCGGGAAACCCGGAAAGGGGTGGTTGGTACCCCCTCTTTTCAGGGGTGAACTCCGGAAAAGCGGGGGTACCAACCCCCTCTCGACATATCTCCCAGTTTTACCCCACTCGACCGGCTGGAGTCCGTCGTGTAGAGGAAGTGGATGGCCGAACGTGAGCTGGCCGAACCTGAGCTACGGGTACAGGACGTATGGGATATCCCGCATGGGAGAACCGGATGGCATATCCCACCGGCAGGGGTTCACCTCAACTGCACCAGCCCGCTTCATGGAGCAAAGGACAAGGGATATGTTGTCGACTGCATCGCGAAGCAAGTCGCTGTAAAATTGTGCTCCAAGGACGTCTTCCGCACGGCTGTCGTTGGTGCCACCAACTCGCCCTTGCTCTGCTTGAGGAAAGGCGGGCTTGTGACTGGTGGCCCCTGCAGACGGTAGGCAATGTGAGAAACGTTCAAATACGCTGAACGTTCAACGTATTTGAACGTTCAACGTATTTTTAAAATCGGGATTCTGAAAAATACGCGTATTTTGCCTTCACTGCCCTAGGGGGGGTCAAATGCCACCCTTTTACGTGGACAAACACGATTTTTCAAAAAACCGGCGCAGAGGCCCCAAAGCCCCCGTAAACCCTCCAAACCCCCCCAGATCGGTCCGGAAACCCATCGAACCCCACTTTTCCACCATTCCGGGCACCTCAGGTGCCCGAATTGGGGTACCTAAATTTTGTGCCACCGTTTGGTACCGTACAGTGCCACTGTGTGGGAGGTTGGAAAAGAAAATGCCCCAACACACCACATCTGAGGGTTGCAATGCATGTTGCTTGCCAACCACGTCATCCGGTGGGTGTCAGGCGCTATGTAGGTGGCATTAGCCAGGTCTTCGATGTGTTCTGGCTTGTATATATACCTCCCTGCCACCATGCACCGGGAGGCTGCCTGTAGGTACGGAACAGTCCAGATGGTCGTGTGATTCCTGTGCAGCAGTGCTCCACAACCGGGATGTGTTGACAACGACTGTTGCAACACGAGCTGTACATTCCGGGAACACATGAAGTGCGCTGTCGTGGTACCCATTGTGCCAGAATTGGTAGTTGCTGCGGTCTACTTTGCCTGGCCCAAGAGCACTGGTACTGAACGGTGCAATATGCGTGGCGAGGTGAATACAACGGAAGCGCGCAAAGTCAATACAGCTCTCGGATGGCGGGTGGTGGTGCCACTAGTGTGTGACGTTCACTCGAGGATACAAC
The DNA here is from genome assembly GCA_963210315.1 of Rhynchopus euleeides. Lineage (NCBI taxonomy): Eukaryota > Euglenozoa > Diplonemea > Diplonemida > Diplonemidae > Rhynchopus > Rhynchopus euleeides. The sequence continues at coordinate 971,525 of OY723314.1, read as the reverse complement.
GCATCACAATGAATCAGCAACCGTGGACCGAGTACAATACGCTCTCTGTGGCTGGTGTGGGGGACAAAGGCAGTGCCTGTGCCGCAGGCAGGGAGGTATATATACAAGCCAGAACACATCGAAGACCTGGCTAATGCCACCTACATAGCGCCTGACACCCACCGGATGACGTGGTTGGCAAGCAACATGCATTGCAACCCTCAGATGTGGTGTGTTGGGGCATTTTCTTTTCCAACCTCCCACACAGTGGCACTGTACGGTACCAAACGGTGGCACAAAATTTAGGTACCCCAATTCGGGCACCTGAGGTGCCCGGAATGGTGGAAAAGTGGGGTTCGATGGGTTTCCGGACCGATCTGGGGGGGTTTGGAGGGTTTACGGGGGCTTTGGGGCCTCTGCGCCGGTTTTTTGAAAAATCGTGTTTGTCACCCCCATTTGACCCCCCCTACCCCCCCCCCCGACATTATCTACGCAGCTCTCACCTTGATGGAGCCAGGCGGATGAAGGGGTGAGTGAAAGATCAGCAAAGCTTCAGAGGAACGCATCTCCCCCCGGGAAGTACCCCCCCCCCCTCCCCTCCCCAGCGGGGGCTGTGGCCTCACGAAGGGAGCAGCGAAATGGTGGAGGATGGGAGGGGAGGGGCATGGAGAAAGGCGAATGTAAACTTTTTACAATATTGTACTGATGAGGCAGGGAAGCAAATGATGTCAAGAGAAACAACACCGACATTTGCTGGCACAGCTCCTTTTTTTTAGGACTAACGCGGCGCTCGCCCCCGAGCGGGTGATTTGCGCGTTGGAACAGAGAAGACAGTAAATTGAATCATGAAGAACGTACAGAGGAATGACACCTGGCCTGGAAAGGTGCAAGAGTATCCCAAATAAGCGCTGGATACCGGCGGGTGATTGACATAGTTAGCGGAGGGATAGCGGGCATCGGTGTACGCCCTCCCCACCCCCCCACCCCCTGGAGTCCCACCCCACCTCCACCCCACCCCACCGCGAGGGAACGCAGTGCGATGCCAGATTCGCTTCTCCCAAGCTACAAAACGGAAATGTGTGGAAGGAGGCGAGTGCACAGTGCACAGCTTAGAACGGTGTGATGGGGGGGGGTATTGAAATAGAAGTAGAAGGAAGCACAGGGATGATATCCCTTCACTCGTTATGCAGGGTTGTGTCCAGTGAGACCCAGTGATATGCTCGGCAGGGGTAGGGGGGAGCGGGATGCTGTAAGTTGAGCCAAAAGGCGTGTGTGGCTGTGTGAGAAGAGGGGGGGGGGGGTGGGTTCAGCAAAGCCAACGAATACAACTCTGCTAACCCACCCCCACCCCCACCCCCACCACCCCCAACACCACACAGGCACCCACACACCTCAGGAATTAATGGACAGCCGGTTGGCAACCGGTTTGCCAACCCCCGCACAACACACTTTGCAACAACAGCTAGTGATATGATAAGATTCTTGAAACACCCCTCCCAGAAGAAGAAATCTCACGCCTATTCTTTGTTTCGATTTAATGTGGACGCCCAGCCACTGTGGGAGAACAGCTCTGGACTACTTTTTTTTTGTGGAACCTGCCCGTCGGTCAGGGATAGTGGGTGACTTTCCAAATTCTGCAAAAAAGCCGGTTTTTGCCGGTTTTCCCGTTTTTCGTTTTTTGGCGCCGTTTTGGCGTTTCCTGTCCATGTATGGGGTGAGCGGGGCACCTGCCCGCATCCCAACTTTGGTTGCTTCATAAAGCCGACGGACACCTCACACAGCACCCTACATACACCCTGTTGGAGATGTGTGAGGTGCTGGGAGAGCAGGTGTCCTTTGCTACACCACCCGGCCGTGCCTCCAGCCACGGATCTGTCTCAGGAACTGTAGGGCAACGTCAGGAGTGCCAGAAGGTGCACGCCACGCCCTTGAGAGACCACTGCTGGACAGGGGGGCTGAAGGAGAATCCCCGGACTTCGTGCTCCAACAGCGCCGGCGAGGCAATGTCGATCGCCAGTGGACAACGAGGAAGTCGTACAGACTTGTGTGCAGGGGTGGGGTAGTCTGCACGTACTCCGTCTTCACTCACGACCATGTCGTACTCCTGGTGTTGTGCTGTTTCTCACTTGCCATGGTGCACCAACGGTACATATGTCCACTCGACAGGCACACAGCACAGCGGGGGGTCTGGGGGGCGGAGCCCCCCAGCCGCCGGAGGCCACGGTAGCGAACATCTGGCCTTCTCCTTCGCGTTCTTGGACTCTTTGGGTCAATCGCGGTTCGTAGTGGGGCCATTATTGGTGTCCAGGTGACCTGTGTACCCTCTAAGCAGGGTGGGCATAGTCGGGAAAAAAGTGAATTTTTCCCGAAAATTTTTATTGGTGTTATCGACCCCCTGATATTTCGTGCCCTGTTCGTGCCCAAAAACCCGTTTGGGCCCCGTTTTTTGCGGCCCCCGTTTTCCCCGTTCCAGGAGCTCGTTGCCACGCAGTGGCGCAGAACGCACCCCAGAACACTCAATGCCGGGCTGGATACGGACAACTACTCTCCAGATTCGCTTGATTTTGCCCGTCGGTGGACCACCAGGGGTAACTTGAGAAGATCAGGTGGACGGGGAAGCTGGGGCGGGGGCGGGTGAATCAACATTCAGGTTTCGGGCCCGGTGCCTGCGCGCATCCTGTCGTACTGTGGGGGGCGCAGCAGGTTTCTCCCATACTTTTCCAACGGGCTCTTCGCACGATGATATGTGCTCCACGAATAACAACACAACCAACTACAAGAAACCGCGCACTGGCCGGGGTAGAACTTGGTGGTCCAGGACCACGAACAGGTCCTGGGGCCATCTCACACCACCATCCACCATAGGGAAATGGACCTTGGGGTCTTGCGGAAATGCCTCGACTCGTGGTCGAGGTTTCCGTGATCACCAGCGCGCAGCGCCGTGTGATCCCGAAGGATCTGCCCGTGGGCATGACTGCACAGCTTGTGCAGACGACCCTCACAGAGGAGGGCTACCTCCCGTCCACTCCGGGATACCGGTTGCTGAAGCGGAACGACCTCTGGACGACAGAGTTTAAGGAGGTGGGTGAGGAGGTGCTCCCGTTCCTGCGGGAGAGCGACGTGGTGCTGGTGCAGTGCACCGAGCTGCCGAGCCCGTGGTCGCGGAAGGAGCTACGCCATAGGGTGTGCTCCCTGATCCGCAACGGGATGCCGTGCTGCAACATACCGGCTGCTCCGCAATACAGCAGCAATAACCCCAGACTGAGGCAAAAGGATATGCGGGTGGGGCGGGGAACGGTCGGCATCGTGTTCTCTTGCGCACACTGGGGGAGTTTGAGTCCCCCTGCCAAGGTTGCTCTCCCCACCTGTTTGACGTAGATCATATATCGGAACCCTTTCCTGGTGTTGGCCCACCAATAGTAGAGGTGTGGAAAATCCCGGGGCAACCTCGCAGAGGTGTGGAAAATGTCGGGGCAACCTCGTAGAGGTGTGGAAAATATCGGGGCAACCTCGTAGAGATGTGGAAAATATCGGGGCAACCTCGCAGAGGTGTGGAAAATGTCGGGGCAACCTCGTAGAGATGTGGAAAATATCGGGGCAACCTCGCAGAGGTGTGGAAAATGTCGGGGCAACCTCGTAGAGGTGTGGAAAATATCGGGGCAACCTCGTAGATGGTGTTATCTTTGGTGTTGGCCCACCAACACCAAAGAGAAACCCTCAGCGAGACGGCACTCCTTTAACGTCCTCCAGCCGACCTAAACAGGCCAGAACGGGACAATACATGCCTGTCCGGGTCTATCCGGGCCGATACATGCACAAAATTCACGCGAAATTTGGGTGGTTCATGAAAACCACAGGCAATACGTGAAAAATCCCACCAATAAAAAAAAAAAAAAAAAAAAAAAAGGGCCCACCCTGATATTTCGTGCCCCGTTCGTGCGAAGTTGCCCCTATTTCGATAACACCATTTATAGTTTTTTTTTTTTTTTGAAAAACCGGTTTTGGCAAAAACCGGTTTTGCAAACCGGTTTTTCATTAGCACCCACTGTCCCTGCCGTCGGTGGGCCACCAGGAGGGGAGGGACCCGACAGGGGATGAGGTGTTCGAGGCACTTTTTCTAGGTGTACGGAGCGCACACTCGCTTTGTCCCAAGGATGCGTCGGCCCCCCTGTGCTATAAACCACACCCCAAGCATGGCAAACCGCAGAGGGAAGAGACACACGAGCTGCAAGAGAAGGCTGGGCGTGGCGAGAGGGCGACACCAGAAGAGAATTCCTCCTCCTGAGAGAACGGGCGGCAGGGAAGGGTGGGCTCACCCCACCCCACCCCCCCCCCCCCCCTCAGGAGCTGCTGTGGGCAGCAACACCTGGCGGCATGGGCTTGCCATCCGCCGGGGCCCATCCGCAGAGCTCGAACAACCCCTGCGCCACGCTGCTGCCGAAGCTCGCCTGGCTGCCGGATCCGTCGCCTCCGCCGCCGCCACCCCATTCCCTCTTCCCTTTCCTCTGCCTGGCCCTTCGGGCGAGGGAGTCGCACCTCGCCCGCCACCCCGCCAGCTCGATGCAGGTCGCAGCCCTCTCGCAGCTCAGCTCCTCGTCCAGCCTCCGGAGGGTCTCGGCAAAAACCGACTCCGCCTCGCGGTGGCGCTGCCGCAGCGATTCGCACTTCAGACAACCTTCCTCTTCCTGTTCCTCCCGCGACAGCCGATACGACTCCTTCGATGCAGCGCAGTGCTGCTCCGTCGCGCGCCGGCTCGCCTCCCTCAGCCTCGCAAGCGTCCCCGTCAGCTCTTCCACCTCCTCCTCCAGCGAATCGCAACGCGACGAGGTGACAGCCAGATCGGCGGTGAGCTCCGCCACACGGTGCTGCAGATCGGACCTCTCGGACTGCAGGGAGGCCACTTCAGGGTGGGATGAGTCTCTGCGGGCTTCGCCCGCCGAATGGAGCTTTTGCACCGCACCGGCATAGGCGAGGGATACTTGCTTCTTCACGGAGAGCGCATCGTCGAGTTTATCCTGAAGGGAGGCAGCGTAGGTCCTCCCTTGGAGGATTTCGTCCTCTGCCTCCCTTTGCCTTGCCGCAGCGTCCTGCAGCTCCACCCGGAGCTCCGCATTCCGGAGGTGCAGCGCGCGGTTCCGCGACTCGGCCTGCCGGCTGTCGAACGCCCCTACGCTGTCCCGCACCTCCTCCAGCTCCTCCTGGAGTGCGGAGCATGCGGCTCGCGACTCCTCCAGGGCTGTGACGAGGTCCCGCCCGTGCACCCCTGCTTCGTAGAGGCACTGCGCTGCACCCTCCAGCGATCTGAGGGCTGCAGAGAGGAGAGCTGCATCAGGAGGGGGTGAAGGGGCAGCGTCCCGCGCGGATGCCTGGGGCGACGGGGTGCAGGAGGAGAGCGACGCCGCGGGGCTGGGCGGGGCGGCAGGCTGCAGCTGCAGCTGCGCCACGCCCACCCCTCTGGCGGAGGCGATGCCCCCCACCGCGGGGGGGCCCCTGACAGCCGACAGCGTCCTCCGGAAGTACTCCTCGGCGCGGTGGCTGGGGCACGGCGTGGTGCACGGTGTGGTGGCACCTGCGCCGCCACCACCACCCAGGCCGGCGAAACAGGATGACGATGCCCAGCCTGGGTACCCCACGGCACCCCCTGCCGCGGTGACAGGGCCAGCCTGCGAGGCACGGCCTGTGGATATGCTGGAGGCGTACAGCCCACGCGAGGTGAGCCCGCAGATCGGATGCTGCTGGGCATGGTTTCCGGAGAGCGATACAGCGGCAGCAGCGTTGCGCTGCGGATCCCCCCGGGAGATGCAGTGCAGCCCCACGAGGGGGGGCACGGTGTAGGCAGACGGGGCGGCGTTGGTAGCGTTCCCGGTGTCGGCAGCCTCGCTGTGCGTGATGCTGTTGTGCCTCGAGCATGGCGTGGTCACCCCGACGCTCTCCGCGGGTGCCCTGTGAGGGGCTGCTCTCCCAGCATGCTGCTGCTGCTGCTGCAGCGACATGCCGGTGGGGGACGCAGCGGTGCTGCACCACTCGCTTGGGCTGCACGACCTATGGGTGTTGCCGCCCGCCGCAGCGGCGAGGGCGGAGGGCAGGCAGGTTGATTCGGCAGGCAGGCCGAGACGGTGGCGGAGCGCGTCGATCACGCCGAAGATTGTGTCGAAGGCGACAGGCGAGCATGGTGCGTCAGGCGCATCGCACTGCTGCGTTGGCAGGGCATCGCCCTGCACAGGCGGCCCCCCCTGTGCCGCTGCGACAGGCATCGAGGGGGGAGAAGGGTGGGGGGGGGGGGGGGGGCACGGCTTGCCTTGCTATGCTCAGGGATATTCACACTTCAAGCATGGGGGGGGGGGGGGGGGGGGGCAGCTGCGGTGTGGAAGGCCCGCACGCGCGCACCTGGTGTGTGGGTGTCGTGCTGTATAGCATGAAGGGGTGTGTGTGTGTGCGTGCGACACCTCAATCTGTGAATGGGGCGAGCTGCGCCTCTCGAAATGGACTGTCCCTAAGACAACTCGTCGGTGGTGGCAAGCTGCAAAGCATCACACAGCAAAAATGCTCTGGCCAATGAGATCCTGGCGTTTTTACTGAGAGTGGCGTTGGAGGCAAAAGGGCAGTTGGAGTTCAAGTGGATAAATACTACGTTGCAGAAAGCGGATCCCTTCACGAGGGGTAGCACTGCTCCAACAAACAACAAGGGTTTTGTGTGTCCTCCTTCGGCCCCAATGTCTCCATCGTTGAGTTCGGTTATGTCTGACGCGCAGGTCTTCTCTTCTCCACTGAGACATCGCCAGAATGAATAAATATAAAGGTGCCTGTGGCCGCGCTGTACCGGGATGAAGAGTCGGAAGAATGAAGGTGCTGTAGGGGCGTGTTGTGAGACCAAGGCACAGGGATTTCAATGACAAGTACCATCCGACAAGAGCGGGCCGTTTTTAAACAGGTAGAGGTCTGTAGGTACCTTTCCCCTTTGGATAAGGAAAACAGGAAGAATTGACTGGAAGAATGAAGGCGATGACCCCCTCAACGGGAATCACGCAGGGAGTTCAAAAGTCAGTTTCTGTCCGGTAGGAAATGGTATACATCCAAACAGACTCGAGTTCGATTCAGGTGTGCAATGTGAAAAAGGGGGGGGGGGTGTAAAAGTAGGTCCCAAAGGGTCCCAGAGGTGTTCTCGCGATCGACGAATACCCTTCGGCTCTTCTATTGTTTCCCTTTCAGATTTGCACTAAAACACAGTTTTTTTTCAAGGAATACGGAGCAAGTCTGGTGGTGCTTTGCACCGAAAAATCCCCATCGGGAGCGCACCACGCGAACACACGTTCCGCTCTTTGCTGTAGTGTAGGTGCACTGATGGTACACCGCAGCGCGGTGTACCATCGGTGTCTGGGCGGCTAGGTGGCTGGGGCGTTCAGAGGCAGCTGCGTCTCTTGTTGTTGTGATGATGATACAGCTCATGAGGCGGCGGCAGCAACGACGTCGCTGTCGCGGCGCAGAGGGGGAGACGCGTGGATGATGGCGTGTGGGTCGGCACGCACAGCCGCCAGCACCACCTCCTTGTCGCAGCACAGCGGTATGAGGGCGTACTTCAAGGCACATCCCTCCTGGCGCACAGCTGCCAGCACCACCTCACGCTTGTTCCGCAGTGGGGTGTGGACGAAGCGCAACGCACTGCCGCAACTCGTCACAGCTGCGAGCACCACCTCCTCATCAGCACAGAACACAGGATCGACAAATCGAAGTGCGCCGCCGTGTGCACGAGCCGCTTGAAGCACAACCGACCTGTCGCTTCGGAGTGAAGGGTCAGCGTACTTCATGGCCCTCCCGTCCTGCAAGACGGCAATCTGTTGAAGCTCCTTGTCACGGCACAGTGAAGCACCGGCGTAGCGAAGAGCGCGCCCGGACTTGCGCACGGCTGCAAGCATGAAGTCTCTGTTGCTCATGAGCGAAGGGTTGGCGTAGATGAGGCCTCCAAGACACCCCGTATTAGTGTGCAGGGCTGCGAGAAACACATCGTCCTTGTACAATGTGACGTCAGCATAATGCAGTGCCGCCCCCCTCGACGACTTCACAGCAGCAAGCACGACCTCACGATCCTTGCGCAGGTTGTGTGAAGCCCACCGCAATACCAAGCCTTTCTTCCGCACGGCTGTGAGGATCACATCTCTGTTGCTGCGGATCGACTCATGACAGAACTGCAAGGCTCTCGGCTCTTGCGCCACCGCAGCAAGCTGCAGCTCCCTGTCGCTGGACACAGAGGGGTCGGCGTGACGCAAGGCGTCTCCCCGCAGCTTGACACACTGCAGCACGAAGTCTCTGTTGGTGCGAAGCGAGGTGTGTGCTTCTCCGAGTGCATTTGGAGTGTGCCGCACACCTGCCAGCACCACCTCCTCGTCCTGTTTCAGGTGTGAGGGTGCATTGCGCAGTACACTGACACGACTGTACTGCCTCCACGCTCCGGTGGGCAACGCAGCGAGCACCATCTCCCTGTCGCCCCGCAGGGAAGGGTGGGCGTGTTCGAGTGCAAGGGGCCAGGTCTCGACTGCTGCCATCACAGGATTGATTTTGTTTATAGACTGACTCATCCAGAGGATCCAGGGAGCCCGGCGCAATTGCCAGACCCCCCAGACGGCCAGAAGACGCCGGTCTTCGCCGGGGCGGACCCAGCTAAAAGCTAACAGCAAGAACAGCAATAAAAAGGGAAAGCGTGCTCCTATCTCTGTGGGCTGGCGGGAAAAGGCTAAAAGGTAGAAAGGAAGGAAGCAATGTGCAACAAAATACGATTAATGCACTCGTTTGTTAACACCGCGCCGGTCGCATAATGCTGCGGTCGGATGAACGATTGACTGATCAACTCCAACCCAGTGGGCGTAAAAAGGAGAAGACGGGAACAACGGCTGGTCTAAACAGGACGAACGGACACTCACCACCACAGGGTATTCCAGAGGCGTTCCTGGTCGCGGCTCGACTGGTCGAACAACAGGTGACGGGCAAAAGATCGTGGTGAAAAAGAACTAAAAGTAGGAAGGCGAAGGAAGGCAAAGCCGGGGGATCCACGTGTGCGGTGAACTTGTCCCACGTGCGCATGTGCGTTAAACTAGTCCCACGCGCCCCGGTGAAAAACACGTAACACGGTTGCCGCCCACAGTTTCTTCTGGCCACGCGGCGCGCTTCATGAGCGCCGCGTGCAGCCTGACTGGTCTTAGCGGCCTAAGCGAAACACCGGGTCTCCAGAGGGATACATCCAGCCTACACGCAATGCGCTACCTTAAGCCAAAGCGTGCAGCGTAGCTTACCTCAACGGTCTGTTCGCAAAGGCCCCCAGGGTTCACCACGTGGAGGTGCCAGCCGTAGTCGCCAGGTCCGCTCCCCTGACGACCCATCACCCCTCGACTGCTGCCATCACAAGGTCTCGGTCTTGACGAAGTATCGGGTCTGCGTGCTCCAACACCCCACCGTGCCACAGCACAGCCTCCCGCTGGAACCCCGTGTCGTGGCGCAGTGCTGGTGAGGCCTCATTGAAGAAGGGGGCTCCGCACCGCCGCACAGCAGCCAGCATCGCCTCCCTGTCGTCACACAGTGCCCGGCAAGCGGTGACATCGAAGCCCATCTGTATGCAATGCAGAACAACCTCCTTGTCGTTGCGCAGCGCAGCACTTGCGTCCTTGATGAGACCACCTGACGCCATCACCACCTGCTTGTCGTTGCGGAAGGAGTCACAGGCGTACTGGAGTGCCCAGCCGTTTTCTTGGACTGCTGCCATGACCACCTCCCTGTCGGCCTGCAGCGCTGCATCGAAATGCTTGAGTGATTCACCCACCCGCCGCACAACACTGAGGGCGAAGGGTTTGTTGCTGAGCAGTGCAGGTGATGCAAACTCGAGATTGCATCTAGCAAACAGCAGGAGGTCCTCATCCGCACGCAGGTCTTCGGAAGCGTGCTCCAATGCAGCAGAGTTACTGACCAGTGCTGCAATGACGATGTCTCTGTCATTGCGGAATGACTCCTCCAGGTACTGCAACGCATTGCCGTCAAGCTGCACCAACGCAAGCGCCACGTCACGCAGACCCCGTGCCCAGGTAGGTATGGTGTTGATGTCAATGTCAGGCGTATCCCGGCCTGTCTTCAGGAAGCGGGGCTTCTGCTTCTCCAGCACCTCAACGAAGCGTGCACCCGACAGCGCCACGTCGATGCAGCACCCCTGCGACACACCTGCGGCACCGCACAGAGGCGTGCTGTCGTCCAGCACCTCCCCATCCAGCGCCAGCTCCACATCCTCGGGAAGCGCGTCAGCAGGGGACCCGAGCACCACGTCGAGTGCCTTTGCCTTGAGATGAGCCGTCGTGTCGCCCTCCCCGATGTGCACCGCATGCTGCTCCCCACACAGCGTGTCCTTCAGGAACACCTCCATTGCTTCAGCAGACATGTCTGGTCTTGCCTGTGTGTCTGGTGGTGTGGTGTGCGGAAGGAACAGGGCCGTGCAACCAATCTGCAAGCCAAGACACCCCCTTGCTGTGGGGTGGGTGCCTGTGGCCAATGCACAACTGAGGAGCAAGGGGCAGGGGCTGGGGTGGGTGTCCCGTGTCGGTGGATGAATGGCCTTCCTCCCGACTGCTGTCTACACTGCCCATCACATCCCACTGCAGACTCAGTAGCATGCTCCCGGCTCTTGGGTGCATCTGCAACTGCCCTCTGCCGCTCGCACTCCCCACCAACGAATATCGTTTCTGCACTTTGCAGGTGCCACCCACCCGATATTGCTGTCACGGGGTGTGCGTGGTGTGTGAGTGCGGACAGTGGAGGCAGTCGACAACGCAGCGGCAGGGCCAACGCAACGATCTCTTTGACGCTTGGCTGCAGCAAGTGAGGGGAGCAGAAGAGGTCGGTGGGGAGTGGGGAACATGCTAAGCGAGCTTGTTGGGCAAGAAAGCGGCACACCGCCCAGCTGCAACACCACACGTGTCGTGCTGTTCACAACCAGCACACACCCCTTCACTTGGCTGCAAGTGTGCTGCCACACGCACCCTCACAAGGATGGGGGGGCGGGCGGGTTGCCGGGGCACTGCATGCCCGAACAGTTGGGCCACTTAGCGGCGGGAGCTGTGGGGCCAGCAGAACAACAGAGCAGCACGGGCTGTGCAACCCCCACCTCTGTTGGCGGGACCTTGTTTTGTGCGCGTTGCCTGTGCTGGGGGTACATGGGTGAACACATGCGATGCCGACAGTCTTCTTTGCTCCTTGAAGAGACCGGAAGCATGCCCAACGCAAACCCCTCGATACAGTGTGGGGGCAATACCACCACACACGGCAATGCCGATGCAGGTGGGTGAATGAGTGAAGTCGGAGTCTGGTCTTGCTGAGTCTTGCTGAGATCTTGCTGGGTGATGACTAACCACTGCCTGCCGAAAGTTGTTTTCTGTTGGAACTCGGAACCCGCACTCCTTGTGCACACCACTCCCCAGTCTGCTGGGGTGGTGTGCATGGGGGGTGCGGGCAGCGACGTCTGGCTAAAGGCGCAGAGGAATATTCCCCCAGTTGGCTCTGCCGAAGGATACAAATCGTCCTCCTTTCGCTAAAAAAGAGAAACACCCTGACCAGCCTTGAGACAAAAAAGGCAGATCCGGGCTCCGTTGCGTTGAGCACACTCCTGTGTCAAAGGCTGTGGAAGCCCCTTCCCTGTGAAGCGGCAATCAAGGTGTGATCCTTACAAAGCTTCAGCCGTACGAATTTCCTTCGTTGCTTCGCGACTTCCCGACGCTTCGTCGCTCGCAACTGGTAAAATACTACGAGAAACACTTGGCCTCTATGCTGTGAGTGTTGCATTGGACGCTTCCACCCAGGACCCTTAGGACCCAAGGACTTAGGGACGCCGCGCGAACGGTCTACTATTGAAGTGATCAGGCTCCGTCGCCCATCGTATGCATCCCTCCGATGGTAATGTACCGCTTTCTACGTTGTCACGAGCACCTTGTACGGAAAACGATCGAACCTCACTCGCTGAGGGGATCCGCCTGCCTCGGCCGTGTGCCGCCGTCGTGTGGTCAGCCTCGTGATTCTTGGTGTGCCCTATCGACAACATGCCTGTCTCTCCAGTTGCCGCACCCGGCGAGAGAGTTGATGCGTCTCAACCCGGCGAAACTAAGGGGGCAAAGGTTGCACACAGCCCCGCCTGTGCTGCAACCACCCGCTCTTGGCTGACCCCCGACGTCTGGTGCGTTTCCCACTCCGGGTATTTGAATCCTCACCCTGTACCTCTTCGGGATCCTCCATCCCCTGGGGAACCCTTCCCCTCGAGGCTTCTTCACGTCTCCGACATATTGGTGTGTGCCCACATGACCCTTCTTCCTGACATCCTCGATGTCGTTTTGCACCCCGGGCGATGCACTGAGACGGCCGTATCCAGGTAGTCAGTGGCCATGCCCAGCCCCTCAGCGTGACAGTCCTCTGGTGCGCTCCCAGCACCACCACCGCGACGCTCGTGCATATTCAGCCACCATGACCCGGCAGCTCTCGCCTGGGGACAGGGCTCAGCGGATCGAGAAATCACAGTCTGAAACTCGCCTCCCAGCTCCTCCGCAGCAGTCTACTGTCCGGCCGTCTTAAACTCTCGCCCTTCGGGAGCCCGGCCAACACCCGGTGCTTTCCGGCGTGATCTCGATCGCTCTGTGGCTCTCTGTGTCCTCTCCGGTCTTCGCTGGCTGCGAGCGAGTTGCGGGGTGAAGCCCAACGCGCCTCTTCATGGCGCACTGGAGACGCTGCATGGAGTGCCCAGGGGTAGGTGTGAGAGGTGCCGGCCCTTCTGGGTGAAAGAGGGCGATCGCGCGCACTGTCGTCTCCTGAACTCCGCTCGAGCGGTGGACAACACGTTCCTGCGGCCCCCTTCCCACTGGGCTGATCCCCACTGTACCTGCCCCATCGCCCGCCTCGTAGACAGCGCATCAAACGGAGGCCCTGTGGCCCCACGTGGCGTCGATTCAGTGGTAACGCCCGGACTCAGTGTGGAGGGCGTATTTCCCGGTGCGTGAGGAAATTCGAGACCCTGGAGGTGTGGGCATGCCAGAAGGATTCTCGGAGTCGCCTTCTTAATGAGAGAGGTGAGTCCCCGCGGACCGGAGCTTGTCGCACGCTGCAGTCGCTGTTCGGGCTTGTCGAGTAGGCTGCTGGGTACTCGGGAAGACTGGCCGACTGCCCCCCAACCTTGTGGAATGATCTCGGCCCGCTGCCATGGCTGCGGTTTCGGTGGACCCCCTCAGCGGCGGCACCGCTGACACAGGCGATGCGGACGCGTCTCTCAGTCGCTGCTTCTTTTGCTCCCCGAGCAGTGCAGCTTGGGAGAGCGTCTCGGCTGTGTTGGATACCTGATCTCTGTGTATGTCCCACGGCACCTCGCAGGTGTCCAGTCAGCAGCTCCCCTTCCCTGCATGGAACTGTGAGGTCGTACGTCTCAACACCGGGCCACAGACGCCCGGAACTCCCCCTGACCCCTGTGAATAATGCAGGCTTGAATGTGTGTCCCCCGGCAGGGAGACTATGCTTCGACGGAGTATGCCCCGCTTGGGGCGTGTGCGGGCATCCGCTTGACGCCGGGGTGCGCGTAGTCGGCATTCGCGCAGATAAGCTGGGCACGACAGACGTGCCGGCTTCTCGGGGGCGTGTCCGGGGGCGTTGCATTGGTACACGAAAACTGTCGCCCTCGGAAAGCTCACGTCGCGTCACCGTGCTCGAGCTGGATCTGGCAGGCTGTGTGTGACAGGCCACCCTTCCGCCTTCAGGTGCCGTCGCTCGGGCAAAAAGGGTGTATTTCTCAATCAAGAGAGTATGCCCCTCACGATTGTGGCACGATTGTGTCTCCCCGGGTCAGGCTCGGTATTCCAGTCGAAAGCGTAAATGCCCCTCGGCACTGTGCTGGGCGGGGTTGTGTCTCGGTCAGGAGAGGAGGTGCCCCTCAGGCAAAATCCTGCGTCTCGCGGTCGGGAGTGAGTGCCCCTCGGCAGGAATGTGTCTCGGCCAGGTGTCCCTCAGGCAGGGAATGTAATGTCTCGGCCCGGTGTCCCTCGGGCATGAATGTGCGTCTTGGCCAGGTGCCCCTCAGGCAGGGTGCCCCGTAGGCGGAAGTGTATGTCGCGGCCAGATGCCCCTCAGGCAGGGTGCCCCGTAGGCGGAAATGTATGTCTTGACCAGGTGCCCCTCGGGCAGGGTGCCTCGTAGGCGGAAGTGTATGTCTTGGCCAGGTGCCCCTCGGGCAGGGTGCCTCGTAGGCGGAAGTGTATGTCTTGGCCAGGTGCCCCTCGGGCAGGGTGTCTCGTAGGCGGAAGTGTCTGTCTTGGCCAGGTGCCCCTCGGGCAGGGTGCCTCGTAGGCAGAGGTGTCTGTCTTGGCCAGGTGCCCCTCGGGCAGGGTGCCCCGTAGGCGGAAGTGTGTGTCTTGACCAGGTGCCCCTCGGGCAGGGTGCCTCGTAGGCGGAAATGTATGTCTTGGCCAGGTGCTCCTCAGGCAGGGTGCCCCGCAAGCGTAAGCTGTAGGTATGTCGTGGCCAGGTGCCCCTCAGGCAGGTAATGTCTCGGCGAGATGCCCCTCGGGCAGGAAAAATGCGTCTCGGCTAGGTGCCCCTCAGGCAGAAGTGGGTGTCTCGGTCCGATGCTCCTCGGCAAGATCGTGTCTCGGTCAGGAAAGTAGGAGTTGGATATCACTGACGTCACTTTGCTGCATCAGTATCGACCCATTTATCAGCACCCGACTGTTGCTCTTGGTCCCGCCTTTGTCAGCGCCTCTGTGACGGAACCTCCAGCTGAAGTATGCGTTTGGAAACCTTGAGCGCGATCAAGCGTGAAGCAGGTTTTCGGCGAGGCGCGGTGATAGTCTCGATGGCTGATGGGAATGTCCTCAATCCGCTGCGGCCACGGGCGCAGCGCTGTCCCGCTGTCACGTTCATAAGCGGCGGAGGACCACCTTGAACACCACGGCGTCATCATCCCCATCTTTTTGCGCCCCTCCTTCGTGCTGATCCCCCCGTGCACCTCGCCGTCATTTATTAGAACCAGTGCGTGGGGGTGTTGTTGTCCTCAACCGCGGCTTCGGCCCTCTTGAGACCTGACACGAGCATGGTGTGAGGGTCGTCTTCTCGGTCGGGATTTGGTGCCCCTCGGGCAAGATTGTGTATCTCTCGGTCGGGAGAGCGGGTGCCCCTCGGGCAAAATTTTTGTCTCGGTCAGGAGAACAGGTGCCCCTCGGGCGAGATGCTGCGTCTCTCGGTCGGGAGAGTGGGTGCCCCTCGGGCATAGTTTTGTCTCGGTCAGGATAACGGGTGCCCCTCGGGCAAAACTGCGTGTCTCTCGGTCGGGAGAGTGAGTGCCCCTCGGGCAGAATATTGTCTCGGTCAGGAGAACAGGTGCCCCTCGGGCGAGATGCTGCGTCTCTCGGTCGGGAGAGTGGATGCCCCTCGGGCAGAATATTGTCTCGGTCAGGAGAACAGGTGCCCCTCGGGCAAGACTGCGTGTCTCTCGGTCGGGAGAGTAGGTGCCCCTCGGGCAAAAATTTTGTCTCGGTCAGGAGAACAGGTGCCCCTCGGGCGAGATGCTGCGTCTCTCGGTCGGGAGAGTGGGTGCCCCTCGGGCAGAATATTGTCTCGGTCAGGAGAACAGGTGCCCCTCGGGCAAAACTGCGTGTCTCTCGGTCGGGAGAGTGAGTGCCCCTCGGGCAGAATATTGTCTCGGTCAGGAAACCAGGTGCCCCTCGGGCAAGACTGCGTGTCTCTCGGTCAGGAGAGTGGGTGCCCCTCGGGCAGGGTAGAATGCTGCGTCTCTCGGACGGTCAGATCGTGTGTCCCTCAGTCAGGAGAGGAGGTCTCGGTCGCTAAAAACGCGCCCCCTCGGGCAGAGTGGTTGTGTCATCGCTGTTGTGTCACACCAATTGCCTCTCGGGCGGTGTGTCTTTTTTGATTTGACAACTCCGGTTTGGTGTACCTCGATGAGCTTACCTTACCTTGTCGTCGGACACAACATATCATCGTTGTCCCAAACCCCGTAACCCACGTGAAGTGGATCATCTGAAGTGCAGAATGAGGTGGAGCAGGTGGAGCACGAAACATAAGTAAACCATAGCAAGGGAGGCCAGCAGCAGTCCCGAGTCCATCGCGTTCCTCGTAGCATTTCCCGTACCACACAGGTGTGTTATGTGCAAAAGAAAAACCTAAAAATGACCAGCAAACACACTGACACAAACTGTCCACGCCCTGCGAGAGCGGGTGCTGCGTGGGTGCAGTGGGGAGGGAGAGGGGTGGGGCGGTATGGCACACAACGGGTTGAGGACAGCATCACGCTAACGATGGCACTGTCCAATGCGCGCCAGGGCCAAAAGGACAACAACCGGTTCCTGGGAGGACAGCAACATATCGTACTCCCTTCTCAAGAATAAGAAAACGCCGTGCCCAGCCTAACTGCAAATAAGGATATTGTTCGGGCGCCAAATGCGGGCAAAACAAAAGCAACTCCTCAGCTTGATGAGGAGATTGTGTTTGTTGCCCAAGCGCTGCCTGCAATCTTTCTGACACTGACAGGAGCCCTCTCGCAGTATAAAAGACAAAGCGTTGTTTGTGCGTCAAACCCGGGTGAGCACACCTCTCGTGGTTTGCCTGGTGAGGGTTGGTGTGAAGGTGCGCACAGTCACAGCAACAAGGCAAGGTAGATTGTGCTTGTCACCCAAAGCGCTGCCAACAACCTTTTTCACTGTGACAAGAGTATAAATGTGTGTCAAAAAGAACAGATCTGGGATCCGTTGCGTTGAGGGCGCACTCTGTGGCACTGCAACTACGGCACTACGCGTGCCATAAACTCAGATCGGACCTGCTTTCTCTGTGTTCCATTTCCTCCTTCATTGCATGAGGCTACGGCAACAAAAAAACCTTTAAAAAACCCAGCAACCACCGATACGAACTGCCCACGCCCTGCGAGAGCGGGTGGCTGCACGGGTGCAGTGGGGAGGGAGAGGGGTGGGGCGGTATGGCACACAACGGGCTGAGGACAGCACCACGCTAACGATGGCACTGTCCAATGCGCGCCAGGGCCAAAAGGACAACAACCGGTTCCTGGGAGGACAGCAACATATCGCACTCCTTTCGAGACAAGAAGAAAAAACACGATGCCCAGCAACTGCAAAAAAGGGGATCCGGACACCTTTGCGATGAGCGCACACTCCTGTGGCAAAGGATGCGGAAGCCATTCACTGCAAAGTGGCATCAAGGTGCGATCCTCATGAACTCAGTCGTGCGATTTCCTTCGCTTCTTCGCGACTTCGCTACGCTTCATCGCTCGAAACTGGAACAGGGTAAGGCAAAAAACAAAGGGAGACGGAGGGGACACGCAAATCATTCAATCATGAGAAAAGGTCTCGCTGCCAAGAGGAAGTTGCGCTGTCAATTTACATGCAGGTGGCCAGAAAGGTTGCACAACGAAATCAACAGAACGCCAACATTGAACAATGTGCCGAGTGTCACGCTCACCGATAAAACACTGAGTCAAGGTGACAACAGGCACACACAGGAACTCTTGGAAGGTGTCAGTGGCACTGGCGAGGAACCCCATCAAGAAGACACATGCAAAGCACGGGACAGGGGCAGACGACCATCACCCTTCTGCGGTGACGACGTTGGCCTTGCGGTCCGCCACGTTGACAACTGTGCTGCGCACCAACGCGTGGCGCTGCCCCTTCCACCGGTCTTCATAGGGGGACAGCACCGGCAGGAGAGCTACGTGCACGTCTCTCGCCTTCTTGAGGGCTGCCTGCAGCTCGTCCCGCTTCTTCTCGACCAACTCGCTGTGCGTCTTCTCGGGCAGCCCGTGTGCCTGCCGCATCTGCCGCAGCTGGGCAGCAAGGTCGTCGTGGATGTACCTGAAGCGTGTCATGAAGGATGCCTCGCTGTGCAGCAGGCCCAGCGCCGCTTCGTAAGGCACGGTGATGGCGCTCACCATCGAGGGCGGGAGGAACGCACGCTGCAGCACCGCCATGTTGTGGTACAGCCGTGTGCTCGTCTTGTCTGCCGTCAGGCTCGCACGGGTGTTGCTGTCGAAGTGCACGAGCGCATCGCGTGTCAGGCTCGCTGCAATGGCACGCGACACCAGGACGACACGTGCGTCCTGTGGGCCCTCGTGCACACACAGCTGTGCAAGCAGCGCTGTCTTCCGTTCAATGCTCAGCAGCTCCACACAGTCGCACAGCCCAGCTGCCACGAAGCTTTTGCTGAACTCCTCCACTTCGTACTGCGCGTTGGAACTACCCTCCCATGCGCGGTGCAGCACAGACAGGCGTGGCCGCAGCTGCACCGTCAGCTGCCCCAGAACGAAGGACTTGATGAAGAACCCGTCGTTATTGAGGTGCGGCTTGTGCTGCACATCCACGAGCACCTGGCGTTCGGGGTACTGCCGCAGCACCGATGAGGCAATCTTGCGCGCCACGTCCTCCAGGCTGGCCTTCTGGGGCACCTCCCCCACGCAACACGCCCCGAAGCTGTCCTGCACTTGCGGCACGTGCACCACCGCCTCGTGCCTGCCGGTGCACATGTCGGGGTGGTGGTGCACCATCTTCATGAATGCAGGCGCAACCTTCTTGGCCGCTCCCGCGACAGGCAAGGATGTCCTCTTCACCCGCGACGATGCGACACGCAAGCCACAGGGTCGACAGGGAACGCCACAGTCGCCATCAGCGACTCGCGCTGTGCCTTCAGGCTGCTGCGCCCACCCACCACAGCGAGGCCACTCTCCGACAGGCCGGCTGCCACCGCATCCGTCAGGAACATGGCGCGTGTGGTGCGCTGCGTCTGGTGCGTCGCCTCCCCCGCTTCTGTGAGGTCTGCCACTGCGTCGTCGAAGAAGAGCACAGTCCCGCCCTGCACCGCCTGCCCCAGTGTGCGCGCACCCCCGTTGCAGCGGGTGCTGTCGGGTGACACGCGCTGCACGATGGACGACACACTCGCACCCAGGTGCAGCCCGTCGTACAGCGTCAGGTCATACACCGCACACTTCAGCCCCACCCACCCAAGGCGCTCCTGCCACAAACGGATCCGCTCCAGCGGCACTGCCTTCGACACACACAGCAGCACATCCACGTGTCCCTGCTCCCCGATGGCCAGCTCCTCCGCCACAGCCAGCTCCAGCGCACACCGCTGCACCGTGATGTACAGCTCTGGCTCTGTCGCATGCTCAAGCAGCAGGTCCACATGCACGTTGAACGCTGTGTATGCAGGCATCTCTGCTCCGATCTGCAGCGTCAGGTTCATGTCTGTGTACCGAGCCTCGCCTCCGTCGGGTCTCGGCACCGCCACCTGCGTCTCGTAGCACCCTGCCACACCGAGGCGTGTGTTGCAGAGCACGGTCGCACCGGTCCCCGTCACGAGGGTGACTCCCTCAGGCAGGTGTGGTTCGCTCCCATGCACCTGCGGAAACTTCGCCGTGACGTAGATCTGCACCTTCGCACGCCGCTCGTTCATCCGGTGACCCCCGTGGTTGCGCAGGCGCACACGCAGCGGCATGCTGCGCTCACCCAGCACCGCACCGTGTGTAGCCAGCCCTGCAACCTGTCCCCCGAGCGCCACCCACATCTCGGCTGGGTATGCGACGGTCAGCGCACGCGGGTCACGGAAGACCACCGACCCCTGGATGCCGGGCATGAGCAGGTTGAAGTCGAGATGCACCTGTTGTCTGTACGGCGTGTTCACGGGAAGCATGTCCACGTCGACAGCCTTTGCCTGCACCAGCAGCGGCGACACGACGCAGGAAGCGTGCCCTGTCGTGGGCGGGACCACCGCAGTGCTGCTGGTGTCGAAGTGGAAGGCGTCGTGCTGGATGCGCACCTGCAGCGGCTCCTCCAGGCACGGCAGCGGCATGTCCGACAGGTTGGACAGGCGCACCCCCGACACGGCATGCCAGCAGCCCCCAGGCTCCAGAAAGCGGTGCTGCGGCGACAGCACCCCGAACTGGTCCACCACCATGCGGAAGGGCTCAGGGTACGCCCGCCCCCCCATCCACAACGTCACGTGCCCGTCGGCGCCACATTGCCCGTTGCACCCGTCGGTCCCAGTGCTCCCGCGCACATGGGAGTTGCTCCCAGGCCTCCCGCCGACACCGCCACTACCGCCGGTGCCAGGCTCTCCCCCCTGCACCTCTGCCACCACAGCGAGGAGCAGGTCTGCTTGCCGCTCGTGGGCTGACACGCGCACATCGCCGCCATTCCCCCCGTTGCCCCCGTTGCCCCCAGGGCCTCCGTTACCGCCGGCGGCGGAACTGCCGGTCCCGTTGGCACCCGGCTGCCCGTCAGCACCGTCTCCCCCGTGCCCGCCTTTGCTTCGCAGCAGGATCACTGTGCCCAGCCGGAGGGGTGTTGTCGTCCTGTCGAGGCTGAAGTGCATCACACCGCCAGCCCGTGAGAGGCTCGCATTGATGGGCTGGCCGTGGGCCCCGCTCGTACTCCCGCCCGAGCCGTGGGCACCATTCTTGTTCACGACCCATGTGTTGTCAGACATCGGACCAGAGCCTGGCACGGGGTGTGCGTGGTGTGTGAGTGTGGACAGTGGAGGCAGTGGAGGCAGTCGACAAGGCAGCGGCAGGGCCAACTGCAGCAAGTGAGGGGAGCAGGGCAGGTGGGGAGTGGGGCTCTGTCTCTTGAGTGGAGCACACACACAGACACAGACACACAGACACACAGACACTGCTCGGCAATGCCAGGACCTACGCCCCCCGCAGGAGGTCACTTGCCGTAAGCACCACGGGAAAGGGACGGCCTCCAGGCTTTTGCAGACTAGTAGTGTCGACACACCGAGCACTTGCTTGATGTGATATCCACTGTCATACACACACACAGACACACCCCTCGAGCCTCTGGGGGCGGCCTCTGACACTCCGTGATGCCAGCACACGAACACAGACTACCATACGAGAGGCAGGGCATATAGATCGAGGGCAAGAGTGATCCTGCGAATATTCTTCACAGGACGTTCACCCGATACGTATAATCACAGGAGCAAGAGAGGGAGACAGAACAGAGAAACAAAGAAACACGGTTGGGGAGAAGCACGCCAGCGGGATGCTGTCAAGCTTGAGAGAGAGAGTGGGTGAGTGTGTAGTGATAGTGGTTTTAAGTGGGTAACCCTGCGCGGATCTGTGCCCACTCCCCGCCCACCCCTACGTCACAGCGGATGCCCCACTCGGGTTAGAGTGTGGGGCCAACTCAGTGCCACTCCGAGGAGGGCGTGAGGCATAGCCAGCGTGGTGCGTGCCGCAACAGTGTGTGAGTGATTTCGCACTGCTGTGGCAGTCCCCGCACCGGCCCATGCGATGCGTCTTGCAAAATTCCATGGTGACTTGCAAGCCGTCGTTCTTCCCGTGGTGGTCCCGGCAGCAGTCCTCTTCCGAGAGGCGCCGGCGCCGGCAGTCCACGCAGCGGGGTTTCCAGTGCAGAGCGCAGGTAAGCATCTTCGCGTTCCGTCTGGCTCCAGGGGGGGCAGTCCGGGGAGCAGCGCCCCGTCGTTCCCATGACCGTCCTGTCCGGGCGTTGGCTTGCCGGCTGCTGGCAGTCCATTGCTGGGCCGCTTGCTGCCACCCCTCTGGGTAGTGGGGCTGCGGTGCGAAGGTTGCGGCCCACGCCATGCCGCGGGAGTGGAAGGCTGTGTCCCGCTGGTTCAAGCCCGGGCCTGCCGTGTGCGCTTGGAGGCTGCGCATCACCGACTCGGTGGCTGGGCTGAGCTGGGCTCTCCTGGACAGGCCCCCTGCCACGGTTCCCCCGATCGCGGTGAGGACAGTGGAGCTCGCAGTGTGGCCACAGTGCCATGGTTGCTTGCAAGTCTTGCGCACCACCTCGCAGAGCTGCCTCAACGAGTGAGCCTTGCCCAGGATGCTCTTCTGGAAGGCTGCGAAGTCCTGCCGCAGCTGCTCCTGCGAGGTCTCCCCCTGCCTCTCAGCCTCGTCCATGGCGGCGTTGCTGAGGGCGTCCGCATCGACGTTGAGCTCCCTTTTCACGTGCTCATACGTAAGGGTGATCCGGGGCCCGAGGTCGGCAGCCAGCCGTGCCGTGCTGAGGAAGAGGGGGCGGAGGGATTTATCGCGGCAAACCGCTTCCCCTTTTAGGTGTCGCAGCACCACCTGCGAGTCACCCCGCACCGTAACGTTCCCCTCAGGGGGCGGGTCGCCCCTTCTGAGCAGCCGTAGGCCCGCCCGAACCCCTTCGTACTCAGCGATGTTGTTGCTGCGTACGTTCAGCAGAGGGAGGATCTCTTCCGACACCTTGAGGCCGTCTCGGTAGAGCACCGCACCTGCACCCGCCAGGGCGAAGGGGGTGCCGTTGTCCCTTGCTCCGCCGTCGAAGTAGAGGGTGAGCCCCGGGGCTGTGTCCTCGGGGATGCGTGGGCGGGCCTCCCGCGGCCCCCTCTCAGGGGGGTCAGGTGTGTGGGGGCGGATGCGGCGCGTTTCGACTTCTGGGAGGGTGAGGCCGGTCGACAGCTCAAAGTCGACAGCCAACTCCATGAGGGTCACGGTGTGCTCCCCTCCCTGCGGCCCCCATTTCAGGCCCCGCAGCCAGTCGCAGAGGGCCACCCACAGCTCCGGGGGGCGCTTGCCCCACGTCTGTTTGACAGTGGACGGCGCCCGCACAGGGATGCAGGCCCGTTCGGGGTTGGGCGTGCACCACCCCCATGGATAGTGAAGGGTGCGGTGGTGGCGCGCGGAGCGGTCGAGCAGTCCATCTTTCTCCTGCCGCGCCGAGAGGATTGCAATGAAGTAGCGGTGCAGCTGCGCCACTATATCCACCCTGCGTGCGAAGGATAGTGGCAGGGGCTGCCTGTCCTCCGGGATGCCGTGTCTAAAGGCGGGCGCCACCCCGCATAACGCCAAGCAAGGTGGCCAGGTTGACCGGTCCACAGCCGTAATGGGGTGGTTTTGTCGGATTGGGTCCCACGCGGAGCACTCCCACCATAGGTGCATCACCGTCTCGGGGGTGCCTGCGTTGCAGTATCGGCAGATCCCGCCCTGCCCCGTGCGCCCTCGGACAGGCACCGCCCCTGCAATGACGGAACGAAGGAGGCCCCGTTGGTATCCCGTGACCGCGGCGCCCTCTCCCTCCAGGACGCAGCGTGTGGCTTGCCCGTCGATGCCGTGCTGAGCGCCCGCAAAGTCGTCACGACGACCAGCCAGCGCCTTGGCCACCTGTGTACGTAGGGCCTGGCGGAGGTCATGAGCGAAGATCCCCCATCCGCTCGTTGTTGCTGCGGTGGGGTCGAAGGCTATGCTCCGTCCCGCTTCATCAGTGTAAGATAGGGTGGTCGCCGTGCTCCAGCTCCATCCTATCCACCGAAGGGCCGCTCGGAAAAGCGCAAAGGGGCCTGTCCCTGTAAGCCTCACTCTGCTATCCCAAGCCGTCTCAGACAGAACCCTGCAGCGGCCCCACTTCTTGACCTGCATGGCCCAGGTGGTGATCTGCCGGTAGCGGGGGGCGACGGCGGGGTCCACCCGATGTGCATGGTGGAGGACATCCAGCACAGCCTCCCGCGCCCTGCGGGGGGGTCCGGACCACAGCGCGGCGACGAAGAGCCCCCTCCATCGCCTGATGTCGGCGTCCTCCCAGCGGGTGACCAGGGCGTCGTAGTAGAGCCTGGACCCCGCTGTCATCGCTGCTGCCTGCCCCTTCCACTGCACCGGTAGGGGCAGTGCCGAGGTCCTGCGCAGGTTCTGCTCTGCGCCCTCTTTTCGGCGGGCGACGCGCTCCGATTTGGGCACCTCGGGTCCCTCGAGCGGGCGCGCATGCAGCATGGCCCCGAGGCAGTCGAAGCTATCGCGCTGTCGAAGGGGGGTAGCCGTGCCGTCCCGTGTCCGGTAGACTATCGGGGTCAACGGCTCGGGGGACGTCGAGAAGACATGTGACTTGACCTCTGCGCATATTACCATCCCGGTATCGTGGGAGAAATCTGCAGAGTCATCCACCACTGCTTGCAAGGTCCCCGGGCTGGGGGTCACCGCGTACACATCGTCCACAAACGACAACGCCCTCGTGCCCTGCCGGTGCTCCGCCATGCGCATCCATACACCCACCAGCACGTTGATCAGCACGACGCTAATGGGGCAGCCCTGCATGATGCCGTTGGTTGGCAGGAAGCCCTCTCCGATAGTGCCGCTTACCCGGAAGTGCCGCTGCATTGACCCGTACGCTGCCCGCAGGGTGCGCAGGACTCGGCCGTCGAAGCCGAGCTCCGCAGCTAGACAGAAGGTCAGGTCAATCGGCACCGTGTCGAAGCATTTCTTAAAGTCTAGGGCGACACCGTACAGTGGCTGTCCTGTGAGGTGGGCCTCTTCGATCCGTGCTGCCAGGTGCCAGATGAGGTCCTCCGCGCCGTGGCCAGGTCTGCATCCGTGCAAGTCCTCAGGCGCAATGCTCTCCAGCCACTTCAGCGCAGGCTTCACTCGGATTGCTGCCCACACCCTGTACAGCACGGGAGTGATGCTGATGGGGCGCTGCGACAGCGGCTCACCTGAGCTGCCGGGCTTGGGAATGAGGCAAATCATGGCGTGCATCAGCTGCTCCGGCCATTCGCCCGATCTCTCGACCTCATTGAACACCTCCGCGAACAACTTGAGGAGGTCCCCTGGGAGTTGCCGCAGCTCGTGCACCCTCCAGCCGTGTAGGCCCGGCGAGGTGGATGTAGACATTTTAGCCAGCGCTGTCCCAACGTCTTCTGCCGTAATGGTCTTACACTCCATCTCGGCCGGGTCAGGGAGGAAGTCGCTGTACCTCTGTCGGAAGGTGTCCCAGCGAGGCTCAGGCGTCGTCGCATACTTCCGGAAGTAGCCCCCCCACGCAGTATCGCTCCTCAGCAGTTCATCCGCCTCCTTGGGGCAGGCCGTGAAGGAGCCATCCTCGCGGCGCATGAAGGTGGTAGGGGCGCAGAAGCGGTCTGCGAGGTACGAGAACACTATCCCCGCCTCCTGCGTCCAGGCCTTCTGCATCCTCGCCTTCCACGTGCGGAGTCTTTCGTCGCGGAGCGCGTCGAACATGCCTCGCTGAGATCCCTCCAGGGCGACAAGGGCCATCTCCATCGTCTCGAGGTCCGGCAGTTGTGAGGTGGTGCCCGCCAGCGCCGCCTCCAGCCCCGGGGGAAGGCCCCCTCCCTTCAGCCGCTTCTTCGCAGCGTCCCAGGCGTGCTCTTCGTTGGGTGTGGGGGGGTATGGCGCAGACTCCAGCAGTCGGTGGCGGCCCTCCAGGATGAGGGTCCGGAGGTTCCCCAACAGCTTGTCCTTCGCCCGGGTGTTCTTGTCGCCCGCTCCTCGGGCGGAGGCGGGGCGGTGTTTGGTGGCCACCCTCGACTGCTGCATGTGGTAGCCCTCCGCCCTGCCCGTGTACGCCGCTTCCTGCCTTCCGAGTTGGCCCACGTGGACACGCTTCAGGAAGTTCTCGCTGCAGGCTGAGGCCCGGCGGAGGAGTTGCGCTCCTGTTGCACCCTTTTTCGTTTTCTCTGCGGTTAGCACATCCAGCAGCACCTCTCTGGCGGCAGCGCCCCCGAGCGTGGGCTTGCACTTAGGAAAGGGGGCGGGGAGGATGCAGATTTTCTTCGGTCGGCGGAAGGCGGCGAGGTCGAGGTCGACGAAGAGCGGGCAGTGCGTGGGGATGCCGTATTCGCCCTTTTCTGCCACCTCGACGGAGCGCAAGGCCGGCGCTGCGCAGGGGTTCAGCAGGCAGATGTCCAGTCTGGTGCCTTCCTTCGATGCCCAGCAGGTGTTCCGAACTTCCTGCTGTTTCAGCTCTGCGTATGAGACCGCCGCATCGGTCCAACCACCCACCCGGCACGCCTGGGATAGGACGGCACTGGTCTCCGGGTTGGTGTTGAGGTCCCCCAGCAGCAACACGGGCACCTGCCCCAGGCCGGCTGCGAGGTCCAGCGCCTCCTGCAGGAGGGTCTCCCGCTGCACTCGCACCTCCATCCCAGAGTGACCATAAACGCACAGGATGTGGAGCGCTGTCTTGCCGTTACTGGTTGCGAGCACCACGTGTACCAGGCGGGTACTGTCATGCAGCTTCTTTTCCAGCTTGGTCTTCGGTTGCACCACTTGCGCTACCAGGCCCTCTTTTGCCATGACTGCCACTCCTCCGGGTCGGGTCTGCTCGTAGCCATTGGCCCCCTTGACTTTGGGCATGCCCTTACCCCAGTGCATGGACCAGCCGTGGGCCGCGAAGTAGCTGCTGAGCGTGCCCTTGCTGGGGTCCGGGACACGCGTTTCTTGCAGGGCCACAACGTCTGCCTTCAGGTCCGCCACATCACACAAGTGGGTTGACAGCGACGTGACGTTGGCTGACGCCACCCTGAGTACCCCAGGAGACGCTGGCCGCGGCGCGGGGCGTCGCGACGGCGGCCTGGGAGCAGGGCCGCGTATCGGGGAGATTGTGGTAGCGGCGGTTGCGGTTGGAGCTACAGGAGGAGGAGTGGGAGTCGCGGTGGGGAGTTTCCATCTGTTTGTCGTGGAGGCTGCTAACTCCCTGGCTAGCGTGAGGGGGATGCGCAGCACGTCGTAGTGGAAGGGCCTCCACGTGAGGCATATCACTTTGTCGCCTGACCCGACGCGCCCCAGGTGCAGCCTATCCGTAGTGCCGAGGACCCACACCTGGGCCCCCAACACCTCAGCCGCTACCCTGAGTGTAGCCCCGTCCCCGTAGACCCCGCTCTGTGCCTGCGCCGCGATGTAGTCGTCGTAGGACGGGGGTGCCCGGGGGTCATCTATATCGGGCGCGTAGGTTGCTCGCCTCTCGGCGTCCTGTCCCAGGGCTTCGACTACAGCTGCTCTGAGAGAGGCCGCCGTCCATCCCGCACATTGCACCGCGAGGCCGGTGTATTGGCAGTTGCCGTCTTTTGCCACCGCCTCACGCACTGCCAGCAGTCGTTGCGCCATCTCTGCCAGCCATCGGTCGTCCTGCTCTACTGAGGAGGGGGAGTACTCCTGTCCCCCTCCTCCCCGGAGCCCCCGGGGTTCTCCTGCCCCAGGGGCGTGGCTTCTATGCACTCTCGCTCTATCTAAAGGCCCCGCAGAGGTTACTCCTGTCCCTGCGGGTTTTGGTTCTCTATGGGGGGGTTGTGGGGAGGGTTCGCCGGCGGCGAGAGGGTGCTGCGCCACGGGCGCTCCCCCTATCCCCTGGTCGGCGCCCCCGCCGGGGGAACCGGAAGCCTTAGGGTGTAGGCCGGGTCCCCCCTTGAGGGGGCGCCTCACCCCCTAGTAGGGGGTGTAGCGCTTAGCCCCCCTCCACAGTAGGGGTGCCTTGCCGTTCTTGCCCGCGCCCTTTCCCGCCACTCGGGGTGTGTCGGTGACGTCCTGATCAGCTGCCGCGTCCCCTTGTCCGGCCTCGGCCCCTTTGTTCCCGGGCGCGGGTTGCTGAGGGGGGGGTAGCTGCTCGGACGCCGGGGGCTGCCCTTCGCCTCCGCATCCAGGGTCAGGCTGCTGCTGCTGCGGTGCGGGCACGGGTGTATCCCCGGGCGCAGGGGCGGCTGCGGGCGCTGCGGAGGTGGCGGTGGTGGTGTTGTTGTTGCTATCAGACGCGGGGGGTTCGAGGTCAGCGTTGGCTGTGGGGGCAGGTTGGTCAGCCCCTGCCGGTGGTGGCGCGATTGCCGTTTTGGTCTGGGCCGGCTCCGCTGTTGCCGCCACTGGGGGGGGTGGCGCCGTTGTTGCTGTTGTTGTTGCTGCCGTTGCCGTAGCATGGCGCAGCGCCTCCCTCACCTGCACATCCTCGCGGATGACCTCTTGCAGGGTCGCCGAGGCCCTCTCCCGTTCCCTGGAGTTGTCCCTGCCCTCGCGGTTGCGGGCCCGCCGCGGGGAGCGGCACCGGCTCCTGCGCTGCTCACCTGGCCTCCCCCGGGCGGGCTGGGCATGGTAGTGGTGGTGGAGCTCGGCGAGGTGCGCCCTCGTCTCCTCCGCGACTGCCCGCTGTGATTCAGCGAGCTCGGCGCGCATCCCCTCCAGCTGCCGCCGCCCGTCTGCCACCATTGCCTGCTGGGCGTCATTGCCCACGCGCTGCCTGCCCAGCTCCTCCCGGAGCTCGCCCAGCTGCTGCTCGCTCGCAGCCCGCAGGCCGTCCGCAGTCGCCTGCGCTGTCGCCTGCACGTCGGCGAGGGCGGCTGTCAGGCGCGCGTCCGCCTGGGCTTGGCTGAGGCGCCCCTCCTCGGCGACGGCGGCCAACCGCGACAGCAGCTCCACCCCTTGCTGTTGCTGCTCACCTAGCGCGGCCGTGATGCGGGCGACCTCCGCCTGTCCCGCGCTGCTCACCCGCTTCTGTTCGTCCTTGAAGGACTTGAACTCCTTGCGGAGGCCGCTCATGCCCGTCTGCAGGGACTTCGCCTGGAGCTGGGGCAGTGCCTGCTGCGCCTCCCCCACGCTCCCCTGCAGCCCCAGCATCGCTTCCCGGGCCCCCTGCACCTCCGCGAGCAGGGCGTGGCGGTGCACCTCGCTCTGGTCGTGGCGGGTGGTGTGCTGCTGCAGCTGCTCCCGCACTGCCCGAAGGCTCGCCTCCAGCGTCGCCGCCCTCCCGCCGAGGGCCTCACCCCTGCGGCGCTCTTCCCCGAGGCCGCTCTCCGCGTCCTTGCGCAGGCCAACAAGCAGGCCGCGCAGCTCCCCGTGCACTCGGGCGTGCTCCACGCCCTGCCCCTCCAGCTGCGCCTTCAGCTCGCGCACAGCCTTCGGTGTGCCAGGCTGGGGGGGAGTCGCGGCGGGACGCTCCTGGAGGTCGTCCAGCTGGCGCTGCTGGGCTGCCAGGCGCTGCAGGAGCTCATCCTGCCGGGCCTGCTGCTCCCCGAGCTGCTGCTGGAGTCGCCGTACCTCGGCGCGCTCCCCCTGCGCGGCTGCCTTCTGCTCCCCAAGCTCCTGTTGAAGTCGCCGCACTTCGGCGCGCTCCCCTTGCGTGGCCGCCTGCTGGTGGCCTTGTTGTGTAGCGAGTTGTTGCTCAAGGCGCTGTCGCTGCTGGTCCTGCTGCCTCTGCTGCTCCTTGAGCAGATCGTGCAGGCGCTGCACCTCCTGCTGCAGCGCGGGTACGCCGTCCTGCGTGGCGCCGGCGCCAGGGTCGGCTGCGGTGGCGGCGGCGGTGGTTGCGGCGGGGTCGTGGCCGAGGGCCACGAGGCGGCGGCCCAGACGCTCCAGGTCCTTCTGGAGCCGCTCCACACGCTGGCGGGCCTGCTGCGCGTGCTGCTGCGCGGCCGCCGCGGCGCCACCCCCGCGTCCGGTCTTCCCCAGGTGCGTCCTGGACTTGGCGGCCCGGCCCGCCTTCGCCGCCGCCTCGCGCTCTTCCCGCACTCTGGCCTGGAGGCCATCGTACCGCCTCTTGAGGCGGTCCAGCTCCTCTCCCTTCTTCCGCTCCTCCGCCTGCCGCCGCTTCTCCTCCTCCAGCAACGCCGTGTCCGTGAGAGCCACGGCCTTGCCGTTCACCTGCACCGACCATGTGGGGGGGGTGCCAGAGGGGGGGGGGCTGTCCGCGATGATGACGGCTACGCCGTCCTTCGGCTCCTCGACATGCGCCTCCCACTGGAGGTGGCGGAGGATGGCGCGGACATGCGCCGCGCGGTACAGGGGGGGGAGGGGCCCGAGGGTGTATTCCCGGGGTTCGTTGAAAACGAGGGGGGGCAGGGGGGCGGCCTGTTGGCCACCGGCCTGGGGGCCGGTGTTACCGGAGGAGACCCCGTGGAGGTCGGCCTGTGACATCCTGCCCGTGTATCCCTCTCTCCTCCTATGTGTGTGTGTGTGTTTTGAAACCAGAGTTTGCGTAGCGTACTCTTGATAGGGTACTGGCCACGCCGGTGCCATGACTAGGTCACAGCACCGCCACCCGACCGAGTCGGGTGGTGTTTGCGACAGCAGGCCAGTACCGTCTCATGGGAGGCTACACAGTTACCACAACGTGTGAGATTGTGAAGAGTACAGAATTGAGCCTCTGGAGAGAGACCGTCCCCGGGCCTATGGTGGCGCTCACAGCAGACAGATGGTCGTGTTCGGGCCTTTTTACAAGGCACACACCGCGGTTTGTTGTGTACAGGGCACACTAGCCTTTTGCCATTTGTTGCACGAGCGACACCAGCAGGCACAGGGATCGGGGGTTCTCCAGGCGCCGGTGAGTATAACGAGCCAACTGTGGGAGCTGCGGGAGCAGACCCCCAGCAGGCCGCTGACTGCCAGTCCGCAGGGTAGAAGCGCTGCGGCAGGAAGCCTGCAATCCAGGAGGCATCTTGGGGAAAGTACAGAGAAATTACATTGTCATTGGAAGCCGGAGTACGGAAATACCCTTCCAATTCACGTACAACATTAAGAGTTAACGGGGAGAGCTTTGGTCTACACACGAGACCAGGGAGGACACCACCCCCCAGAGCTGTGAGGGGAGTTACCTTCGCACAGTGACACGGCCATACAGGATGGCCGAGGGCCTTCGTGAGGGCGGTTCCAAGCCGTCTGAGGGATACCGCCTTCCCCAGCAGGCTTGCGTTGTAAGCCGCGTGCTCATCGCGTGGGCAGCGGCTGCCGGATTCCGCCTGCAGGATCAACGCCGCTTCATCCATTGCCTGGTTCGACAGGCCGTCCGCATCTGTGTTTTTCTCACGCCGGACATGCTCAAACTGTAGGGACAGGTTTGGCATTTCGGCGATGAGTCGTCTCACCCTGGAGTAGTGCGGCTCCAGGTTCGCGCGCGGCCGCTTCACACCAGAGACGATGTCGATGACCGTCTTGCTGTCGCCACAGACAAGGACATCGCCTTCAACGCGACAGGATTTCAGCAACTGCAGGCCTACGTAGAGCGCTGCAAACTCTGCAACGTTGTTGGCCCTGACGCGGGGAAGAGGTATCGCGCACTCCGCGAGCTTCTCACCCCCCTCGTACAGGACTGCTCCCGCCCCCGACACTGCATACGGCGTGCCGTTCATCCTCGCACCCCCATCGAAAAAGAGGGTGGCGTCTTCCTCATCGATGATATCAGCTGCGGGGGACGATCCGGATGGTGTGAACGCTTGTCCAGGGGGGGGAATTGTTCCAGCAAGGGGCAGGGTCAGCCCGGCGAAGAGCTCGAAATCAATCGCAAGTTCCGCAAACGTGATGGGCTCGCGCTTTACACTCCAGGTGAGTTGAGACAGCCAGGCCGTGAACGCCTGCAGCATGGCATGTCCAAAGACCCATGCCGCTCCTACATCGAGCGGTGAAGGTAAGCGGAGAATGTGGGGCTCCGTAACCGTGGGTGGTTCCCAAAGGTACGTTCCCGAAGTAAACTTGGTGCCGGTGGTGAGCGCGATGCCATCATGCACCTGCCTGCAGCGTAGTACCTCGAGGAAGTACAGGTGTAGGCGCCTTGTGATATCGCGGCGCTCCATCGGGCATGAGGGCACTTCGGACCAGGTGGCCTCCTCCGGGCAGCGGGGTGGCAGGGGCATGATGCCGTTGATACGCAGGCAGGGCGGCCACAAGGGAGATGCCGCAGTTATGGTGTGCTGCCTCCGCACGTCATTCCATCTGCTGCATTCCCACCACATGTGCTCGACGGTTTCGGCCGTGTCCGAGTCACAGTACGGGCACGACGTGCGCGCAATCCCAGATCGGCCTGTTGTGATCACTGCACCTGTAAGCACTGCACGCAGCAGACCCCGCTGGTACCCAGTGAGGTTAGCGGTATCGTCGAGGAGGAGAGATCTCGTGCTGAGCCCGTCAATCCCCTGAGCTACACCCGCAAAGGCAGGTCGGCGCAACTGCAGTTTGTTGAGCTGCGCAAGGCGGAGGGAGAAGCGGAGGTCGTGGCGTAGTTTTTCCCACCGTGCCTTCTCGCCGAACACGCCTACTACCTCAACCTCGCAAGCAATTCCCTCCGAATCGGAGTACGACAGCGTTGTTGGGGCAGACCAGGTCCATCCCGCCAGATTTAGGGCCTCGCAGAGCAGGGTGAAAGGGCCCATGGTGTCATCCCCGAGAGAGTCGCGGGCCTCCCATGCGGTCTCCGACATTTCTCTCACGTGGGCCCACTTCGCGGCTTGTTGTATCCATGTGCAGATGCGGCGGTATGCTGGGGCGATCGCCGGGTCGATGAGATGTCCCCGAGACAAGACATGAAACACCGCTTCCACCGCGCGGCGGGAAACTCCTGTCCACAGCGCCCCGGCGAGTGCAGAGGCAAGGTCACGGAGCAGTGTGGGGGACAGCGGAGTGATGGCACAACCATAATATGCCTGAGCCACCGCCGTTGCTACAAGGAAGCGCTCTTTCGCAGTGAGAGGAATTGGAAGCTTCTTCAGGAGGCGTGCTACTTCTCGGGCTTTGCACATGCGCCCCCAGATGCGGCCCGACAAGCCAGATTTATCACGGGTCCGCCGTCGCCGAGGGGCCCGACCTACATGTACCATAGCTCCGAGGCAGTCGAAGGAGGTGCATTTCTTCACACGCCTGCGTCCGTTCGTCGTGGGCAGCATGACTTGGACGCGCTGGGTGCCAGTTGCGAACGCACGGCATTTACCGTGATTGGGGTGGATACCGGTGCACTCCGCGAATTCAGAGGTGACATCAGCGCAGCGCTGCAGCGTTTCGGTGTCTGACGCTAACACATATGTGTCATCAACATACGAGCTGGCCGAGACGGAAGGACT
Organism: Rhynchopus euleeides; assembly: GCA_963210315.1. Classification (NCBI taxonomy): domain Eukaryota; phylum Euglenozoa; class Diplonemea; order Diplonemida; family Diplonemidae; genus Rhynchopus; species Rhynchopus euleeides. The sequence goes on along the minus strand of OY723314.1, from coordinate 938,942 downwards.
GACATCGCTCACCGCCCGCATCCACACCGCTACAATGACGTTGAGGAGGACAACGCTGAGAGGGCAGCCTTGAAGGATTCCATTGGTCACTTCAAAGGGTTCCCCAACCCCACCACCCACGCGAAAACGGCGCTGCATGCCATTGTATGCCGCTCGCAGGGTAGCAGACACACGGGTGTTGAAGCCCAGCCGGTCGAGCAGCGCAAATGCAATACCCTGTGGCACAGAGTCAAAGCACTTCTGCAGATCCAGGGAGATGCGACATAGGGGTTCCTGCGTGATCTCAGCCAGCTCCAGGCGCGCCGCAAGTGTCCAGTACAGATCCTCCGCAGAATGACCAGGGCGTGCGCCGTGCAGGGAGTCCGGGACCCATGAGTCCATCCACCGCAGAGCGCTGCGTAAGCGGACCCCGGCCCAGACTCTGTACACAACCGAGGTGACGCTGATGGGCCTTTGGCGCAGTGGGTCCGCAGAGTCACCACCCTCCTTCGGAATGAGGGATACGAGAGTGTGGAGCAACTGCGGTGGCCAGGTGCCCGTTTCTTCAATCGCGTTGAGGAGGTCGGCGAGCGCTTTTGTTAGTGTCGGTGGTAGCTGTCTGAGTTCGTGCACTCTCCAGCCATCTAACCCAGGGGCACTCGAGGCGGACATGCGGCGGAGCACCCGTTCTACATCCTCAGCAGTGATGGGGGAAGCTTCCATGGGGGTGCTGTCGGGGAAATACTCTTCAAAGCGCGCCTCGAAGGTCTCCCATGACGGTTCAGGGTTTTCGGCAGAATACCGCGCAAACACCTCACCCCATGCCCCGCGGAGGAGCTCGTCCATCTCGGCCTGTGCAGCTGTCAGCTGTCCGTCACTGCGTCGCAGAAAGTCCTGCGTGGGGCTCCGCACCCCTCGGAGGTAGCAAAATACCAGGTGTGGGCGGGACATCAGGTTGCGTTGAAGGGTATCCTTCCACTCTGCAAGCCTGCGTTGCCGAAGGGACTCCAAGGCACGTCTCTGCGAACCCTCGATGTATGACAACATGCCCGCCAGGCTGATGGTGTCGGGGTTCTCCATGTCAACGTTGGGGGGGGAGCCAGGCGTACGTTTCGCAAGCCTTCGGTAGGCAGCCCACGCATGGGTGAAGTCATAGGACGGTGCCCCAATGCCGTCATGTGCACCGCGGAGGCGGATCAACGTTCGTAGATGTCCCCGGAGGCGGTTGAGGCGGCGGCTCCGTTTGTCGAGGGCACCGTCTCTGCCGGCATACCGCGAGGCACACCGTTCCCACCGGAAGCACGGCCCCCCAGAGCGTCCAGCCTGGCGGTTATCCGGAAGATCATGTGTCCCTGACAGCCAGGCCTCAGCTGCGCGACAAAAAGAGCGGTACCGTTCCTCCGTGGGTGTCGCCGCAGCGGGATCCCCAAGTAGGCGCACAGCTTCGGTCAGCGCCGCGTCCTTCGCTTCTGCGCAGGCCTGGCCCCCAGCAGTCGGGAAGGCCCGCGCCTTGATGCACTTGAGTGTGCGGGCAGTGAACGCCGGCACCTGAAGGTCGACGAATAGGGGAACATGCGTGGGTATACCACATTCATCACGATCCATGGTTCTAGAGGACAACACCGCATGCGACGCGACCTCATTCGCTAGGCAGAAGTCTATTCTGGAACCATTTGCGCTCTTCCAGCAGGTAGGGGCGGGCTCGGCACCTGAGCTCCGGGCACACTTCTCAGCAGCATCCACCCAACGACCAGTGGCTAGGGAAGCCGCAAGGGTAGCGCTCGATGCGACGTTGCAGTTGAAGTCTCCCATGATCACCACCGGGACATTCCCGAGTTGCGCCGCTGTTTCGAACACCTCACGCAGTACTGCCTCCCTGGCAGTGGCGTCGCGGACAGGCGCATACACCGAGAAGACATGCAACAGGCGGGAGCCATCCTCAAGTGCTACCGCGGCATGGCACCAGCGCTCTTTGGCCGTGATGGTCGTCGATCTCATCGTGGAGCGTACAGCTATGGCGACACCCCCCGGGGCAGTTTGCGACCCAGTGCGCGCATGCTTCACAGGCGGCAGGAGGGCGCCCCAATGCAGCGTCCAACCCAGAGCAGAGAAGGTGGTGTCCAGGGTGTTCTGGGACACAGCATCAACACGCGTTTCTTGCAGACAGATCACATCGCAGTCTAAGCCGAGCACATCCAGGTAGTGTGACGGCAGGGAGGTGACGTTGGCGCTGCAGAGGGTTATAGCTTGCGGTGGGGGATCGTCGGCTACCTCGACGACACGCGCCCTGACTGGAGGGGTGCGACTCGCGTCCGTGTGTGCAGAAGTTGACCTTGCATGCGGTGTTGGGGAGGGAAGAGGGGCGATCGGCGACGGACTCTGTGGCGAACTTCGGGGGGTATCGGGCGGAGAGGGGGGCGTCAGTCGGATTACAGCAGGGCGGCGCCGCGACCGCAGGGCGCAGATCTCGTCACAAGTCAGGGAAGTGGTGGTATCAGGTACAAGGTCGAAGAACCAGCGGGGAGGGCGTACAGCGTCGTAGTGGTGGGGTTGGTGGACAAGGAACGCGGTGTGCACATATCCCGTCGGCTTCGCAACCAATTGCCATATGTCCGGGCTGTCGGCGCGGAGAACGAAGACTCTGGCTTTTGCACAGACAGCTGCGCGTGCAAGGGACACTCCATCCCCGTAAGTGGAGGGGCGGGCAAGGTTTTTGAGGTATTGTGCAAGGTCAGCAGGGGGTATCTCCGTTGGAGGGGAGGCACGGAAGCTGCGTACCACAGCAGCTCTGAGCGAGAGGGCACTCTCATAGGGAGTGAAGTGGGCTATGGCTGCAAACATATACGCCCCATCCCGCGGCACAGCGACGTAGGCCCATCCGACGGCGGTCGCCACCGCACGGAGTTGCTGTGTGCGCTCCAAAGCTTGTGCCGGGGTCCCCACGGGGTCGCCCCCACCACGGTAGGGGTCATCTGCCCGCGCGGGCAGAGAGGGGGCCCCCGGTGTCGAGGGACCCCGTCACATTCCACCGTAGCTGGGACTCTGCTGCCCAAGAGCTGCAGTGACCTGCTGTAACTGCGCAGTGAGGGTTTGCACCTGCTGTGCCAATCCGTCTCGGTCCGCCTTCAGCTCGCTGATCAGTCCCGCAGCTGTTTCCAGATTCTGCTGAAGGACTTCCTCCTGACCCTGACCCATGTCGGACTCCACAGGTGCCGCAGTGGCTGCCGCTCCAGGGGTTGGCGCTGGCTGCTGCGCAGGTTGCCGCGCGGCTGCCTGCTGCAAGGCTTGTATGGAGGCCAGCACCGTCTGCTGGAACTCCGCCTGCTGCTTCGCCATCTGCTGCTGCCAGAGACGCTGTTGTTCTGCCTGCTGCTGCATCCACGCAAGGATATCCTGCTGTGGGGGTGGAGGCGGCGGTTGTGCAGCCGAGGGGTTCCCCGGGCGCGCTCTGGGAGGGGGAGCACCACGCGCAGGCGCGGGCCCAGCGCTCGGGCGGGTCCCCCCGCGGAGCGCAGAAGCATAGGAGCTGCCTGCGGCCGGCGGGTTCGCTGGGAAGGTTCGAGGGAGAAGGTTGCGGTTCCCCGTTACCTCTTCGATGCTTAGGAGCTGGGAGAAGACTACAGGGTGGAAGGAGGAGGGGCGTGACCCCGACGTCACGAGGAAGTAGCCCGCCGTGATGGGGGTGTCGGGGCTCACCTCCACCTGCCAGTGCAGCTTCTCCAGCAGCACTGCCCGCAACCTTGACGCGGCGACATGCGAGGGAACATTTCGAACCCGGAAGGTTCGCCTCACCTCGGCCGTGGAGAGGGCCATCAGTGCGCTTGCACGGTCGTCCCTGTGGACCCGCACGGCGTAGCCGCGGTCCCCAACTGCCAGTCCGAAGACGCCATGCTGCAGGGAGGCACCCCCGAGGACCCCCATCTGGGCACGGGCCTCCGCCTCCGTGGCCGACCACAACAGTGCCAGGGGCGGCGCATCCCCGGGCGTCTCGTGCTTCGTCCGCACAAATACGCCACCATTCCCGGATCCGCGCAGCCTTGCCTCCAGCTCACCAGCTGGCACGTCGAACATCGCCTCGACACTGCCGTCGAGGTCACGGGTCTTGGTGGCCCGGGTATCCACCACCCCACGCATCCGTAGCAACGCCTGGTGCCGCCGTTCGCCACCCTGTACCCGGGTCCGTAGCACCACGCACACCGACCTGCCGATACCTCCGGATTCCGGCTCCAGCTTCCTGCGGGCATCCGACGGATCCCCGATGGAGGATACCCACAGGCGTTCCATGCGGGTCGACCCGTCAGAGAGGCGAACCAATACATTCCAATGGCGCTGGTGGGGGCACCCCGGGATGGGGGAGGGCCCGACGAGCACCAGCTGGGCGTTCTCCCGGAGTCGGCGAACCCCGGTCGCAAGGTTGTCGTCCCAACCAATCACTGCCGGCCCGTTCACAACGTCCTCCCGGGACGCCACGGGGAGAGCCCAAAAATCGGGGACCAGCTTGGGCGGTGGTACCGGCGTCTTCGGGGAAGGCTTCGGCTTGTTGGAGGGGGGCGGGGCGTCGGTGGCGAGCTCCGTCGCGGGGAAGGTGCAGGCGTCCATCAGCGCCTCGTAGCCCCCACCGAGTTGGGGGTCCCGAATTACAGCAAAATAGTGGGTACCGGTGTACCCAAGCAGGAAGAAGGTGTGGTCGAGGGCGTGCTCCCCGCCATCATGCACGATGGTCGTCAGGCGGAGCTGCCCCTCCGGACCCACGTCCAACACGCCGACGCGGACCCCGAAAACCCTGCAGCAAGCCTGCAGCGAGAGGTGATCTCCCCATGCCCCCGCAGTCCCCACCTGCGACAGATAGGCTTCCCAGTCGCCGGACACATGGTCGCGGTAGCGATCCGCAAAGGCGGCCATCTCTTGGTGGGCCGCCTTTCGCACGGAGGAGTGATTCCCCGCGTTGCCCTGCATCAGGTATGCGAGGGACCTATACAGGCAATCGCCTGCCCCCCCACACTCCCTGACCCGGAAGCCCAGGCGCTCCACCTGCTGCACGAGCCCGTGCACAACGTGCTGTGCCGACGGTTCGGCCAGGCTGTCGGTGGCGGCCTGGGCGAGGTTGTGGACCTCACGCAGGCGGACCGAGTCCCGGACGTGGGATGTACGGAGCACGGGGGCTCCCTTCCTCCGCTGCAGCTCCCGGAGGGCTTCCTTCGCCTGCGCGACGAGGGGGCGCAGGTGCTCCGCTGAACACCCAGCGGTGCCAAGCACCTGCGCGGCCTGCGTCTTGCAGGAGGTGTCGGCCCAGAGAGCGACCTGGGTACGGGGGCGGCCGACGGCCCACTCCAGGGCGATCCGCAGCGCATCTACACGGACCTCCGCCAGCGAGGCATGCGGGTTGGCCGCAGACGTCGACCACACCTCCTCATCCCCAACGTACGCAGCCATAGCGTACTGGCGCTCATGCGCCGCTACGTAGATGGTCGCGGGGGGTTCGGCACCCCCGCACCCCGCACGGAAGGGGCAGAGACACTGCCACCCAGGGAGCCCACATGGGCAGGCGGAGGGGGCATCCCAGTTGGCCGACGCCGGAGAGGCGTCGCCCAGGGCCAGCCGCGAGGAGGCCGGGATGCGGCGGGCGGAAACACAGATCGAGGGCATATCGGCGAGAGAGAATGTGGTGTTGTGTTTGTGTGTGGCCCCTGTGTGTGTGTGTGTGTGTGTGTGAAAAGACTATCGTGTGTGCGTGTGTTGTGGGACAGGCTGAGGCGGATCGATCCGTCCAAAATGTAGATTCTGAAAACACTTCCCCCGCGACATGCATGTGGCACCCTGCGGGAAGAGCGTTTTAATGCACATTAAATGTCATTTGCGTAGTAACCGTGCTTCCTTCTTCCTGATTTGATGCGTTCACGCTTCCACCCTGTGCATAGCCTGCTGCTTGCTTCTATGATGGGTGTGGAGCACATGTGATCACGAGAGCGCAGACAGAGAAGAAGCAGGGTTGTCGGAAGCACTCCTACACTTTACGCATCATGAATGTGCTAACACGCCACGGCATCGCAGCCAGGCATTCACATAACGTGTGTCAGTGGAAATGTGACAGATCTTCATAGAAGAGTTCTTCGAGACCCTCCCTTTTTCACATAACTTTGCTCTCTCCGCTAGCAATCCACTTTCGGTCCTTCAGGCAGGTCATCCGAGGCGTCACGTCTTTACGAGGGAGAGAATGAAAATAGGTGTGAGGTGTAAGCAAACCGAAACATTCTGGAACTGTACTGCGTGAGAATCTTCGAAAATGACAGGCAAGGGTAGGCAAGTAGATGGCACAGTGGAGAGGGTGGCCTTCAATGCAAGAGGGGTTGAGTGGACGAGGCACCGAGTCATACCTTACGGGCAATTCGTCTCTCTCCCGTGTCCCAAAACAGTGAGTGCCCTTTGCCTCGGGATTCGGGATTCGGGAGGGCGAGAAGTGGGCGATCCTGATCGAGAGCACTTTCCCCCGCTAGACACGATACACGAATCGCCCGCATTGCATGTCTCTTGCACTCACTCAACTCCATCGTTGTTGTGTTGTCTTGTTCAATTGCATGCTGCCACGGTTCGGTGACAGGGCTGTGCCCCACCTGTGTGGCTCCCAGCCTAATATTGTCTGCGATCAAGGCAATAGGCAATACGCGGGTGGGACACAGACACTTCACACAACCTACGCTTTGCATTGAGCACGTTTGCGGTCGGTTGCAGCTGTGTTCGGTCGGGCCGTTGTAACAGATAAAATGAAAGAAGCGAACCTACGGGCCGCCACCCACCCCACGCCCCCCCCTGAACACGACATTTTTGTGACTCCCCAGCTCCAACCGCTCTGACAACGCTTCTCCTGTTTTGTGGGGTGTCGGCGCTTTAAGCCTCCTTCTGAACCTTCTCGCATTGCGGAGCTGTTCAGCTGTTGTCGTTCGCCTTCCCCCTCCCCCTCCCCCCCTCACACCACGAGTGTGCCTCAAACTCAGACGGGCCAGGCCGGCAGCCGCAAAGGAGAGCAGATTCTGCTATAAAAATAGAGCTCTGCCGCAGAAGTTGCAAATCGGTACTCCGTTTGTTGCAAATATACAACAGTGTGCAGGAGACAGGGCGACACGCCAGAAAACTCAGAAGTAGCAGCGGCAGCACGGCAGGCCTCTCTGGCTGGGGCACGCACCCAGCCGGCGCGGAGGAGGACGCAATGCAGTGGGTGGGGTGGGGTGGGGTGGGGGCGACACACCTCCTGGTCGAGATGGTTCCCCTCTGTCCTGCCACCAGTCGCTTCACCGCGTATCTGCGTTGGGAGATGCGGTTCCCGGGCCGCCCTTTCGCGCAGGAGCCGCCTCCCGGCTGACCTCTCACACCACACCGATGGTGCGACCCGCAAGGCGGTGGCGCAGGAGGGGCGCCGCAGCACAGTGTGTTACCTGCGCCCGCGGCACGCACTGTTCTGAGTTTGCGGGTTTGCTGCCTGTGGGCGCCGTTTGCTCCGTTGGCACTGTCACCCCTGCAGCACCAGGCCCCCCTGCTGTGAAGGTGGGGATCGCGGCTGTGCCGGTGCGCTGCTGTTGTGGCGGGTTGCAGCCCAGCCATGTGGTCGCGTCGTCTGCTGTGCAGACTGCTGTGCCAGAGGAGAGCAGCATCGCTGCACCCCCTCCACCCTGCCTGACTGTGCGCTTGTGTGCCAGTGTGTGTTGGGTGGAGGCAGGGCACAGGCCAGAGTGAGTGTGGTGTGCCTGGCAACAGCGAGACTTGCCCACACCGGGCTTGCGGCAGGCGGGCCTGCCGGTTGCTCCTGGATTAGCCCGACCTGAGGTGCCTCCCTGCGCCGCTTTTGTGCAACCAACACAATCCCTGCAGGGGATAGGTGTTGAGGGAAATACTTCCTCCCGTTTGCCATGCGATCAAATCTTTCCTCCCCCCTCTTTCTCTCTCTCTTCACGTGCTCCACCACTTTTCTGTACGACAGACAGGTAGACACGTCCGAAGGGCTCACATGTCACTGTTCCTTTCATATCCGAAGGGGAACCAACAACCGCTGGCCTCCTTGGCAGTCACCCAGGCTGCTTCTCAACAATCGGTGTTGCTACCGTCAAGCTTTCGGCAAATGTCAATTTCCACCTAAACAACAGGAGGGAATGCACCGTTCTCAGCACCGGACAGCGAGGACCCTCCCCCAAAGCAATATCTGACATTTCTGTCACTTTCCTTGGTCCGTTAGCAACATCCTTAGATCCCATCCAGCGTTCTCGTGCTCTTTTCGTCAACAGTATCACTTTCCATCTTAGGCGACAGGCGTCCACGGGACAGATCGAGGTCTTGATAGTCTCGATCAAAAAAGAACACAGTGCAGCTGGCAGATCTGGAAAGCTGTGGCTCCACTGTATAAACTTCGAACAAGAATTCAAAAGGGGGTCTTCGCTGCAGTGCAGTGCTGAAAACGGTGTGTTCTGTCGCATTTCCTCAGTGTGACAACCAAGAAGTCGCCGAACTTTGCCCGAAAGCTTGACGGCAGCGAAGACCACCAAAGGAACAACAAGGTGATACATGCCCCCCCGCCACCCCCACACCAGACTCCTCCCTCGCCTGCCTTGCCGTTCTTTCGCACCGGCTTGCTTTTTCGCCTCCCCATCACACGGGCTCCTGACCCCTGACCCGGTTGGAGGGAGCTGGGCGACGCATCTGAGATGAGAAGAGGGCAAGTCAATGACGCAGTGCTCTCTCTCGACCACCCCACACCCCTCTCGGAGTCATCGACCCGACGGCACCTTTAAGCCACTCACCAGTGACAGTGCCAGTGTTGTCAGCAAGCGCCTCCAAACCCAAGCCCTTTGTCGTCATCTGTGAGCCCGACCCCCTGATCCCCTGACGGCTCTTTGCCCTGCCCACACCGGGTCTGGAGGACGGGGGTGCTGTCAAGCTCGTCCCACGCTGGCCCACAGTCAAGGCCCCCGCAGTCTACTCATCTCCGCATGGCAGCGACGTCACGATGTCCTGCATCACACTGTCGAGGTGTGGGAATCTCTGTGTGCAGCGGGTGACCGACGCCAAGTGGGTTATTGCAAAGGACACACCACTGTGTTTGACACTATCACCGCTGATGTGGTGGCGGACTTTACACACGGCAACAATGATATTCGTTGCAAAGCGTTCTCTGCCCCCTCCCACCCCCCGCCCCAATTGAGCTCGACACCCCCACACCGCACAACACGCGAAGCTGCACCACCTGCACACAGGCAACCCTCCCTGCCGGATGTGCTGAACCCCTGCACTCCGTTGCTCGACACACCTGTTCTTTGCGCGTCCGAAGCAGCACCTCGTCGCCCTCCCAACCCCACATCCCGACGCACTCTGCCGCACCATGCCCGGGCGCAAGAAGAAGTCTGCGGGGCTGGTGGCTGAGGGCCGGTCGCCTCCTCAGGGCCTCTCTCCTGAGGCAGTCGCTGCGCATTTGACGGACTCCGCATTGGAGCCAGGAGCCCTCGCAAGCGGCGAGGCGGGAGGGGCGCCCTCCCCGCCATCCAACAAGCGGCGCAGGCTGGCGGAGCCCGCGGTGGACGAGGCGCTGCCCTCACGGGATGAGGGGGGAACCGTGGATGTGACTGTTCGTCATGCCGGGAGCGGGGACAGCTGTGTCGTCGGAGTTCCGGAAGGCGGGACCGTGGTCAGGCTGAAGGCGGATGCGCTGGAGGAGATGTTTCCGGGTTCTATCGACGCATCCCGTGAGGCTGCATGCGTGGCAGCACACATCGAAGGGTGTGAGGAGGAGCTGGACGATGAAGAGCGCGTTGCCGACACGGGTCTGGAGGACGGGGGTGCTGTCAAGCTCGTCCCACGCTGGCCCACAGTCAAGGCCCCCGCAGTCTACAACAGTGCACATGGCAACGTCATATCCTGCATCACAGTGTCGAGGTGTGGGAAGCTGTGTGCTGTGGGTTGCTACGGCGAAGGTCCCTTCACTGTGTTTGACACCATCACCGCTGCTGTGGTGGCGGACATCACACACGGCAACAAGACTGTTTCTCTCACAGCGTTCTCAGTCTGTGGGACGTGGTTGGCAACGTGCTCTGGTGACGGCATCATCTGTGTGTGGCTGACATCAACTTGGGAGAAAGTGTGCATGCTGGACCACAGCAACACCGGCGTGTTCAGTGCAGCGTGGACACACTGCGGACGTCTGGTGTCCGGAGACGCATCAGGCAACGTGCGTGTGTGGGACTTGAAGGGCATACCGAGCGCCACAGTTCTGGAGGGTCACGGTGTTGTGGTTTGCAGCATTGCTGTGTCGCGCGCGAGGATCTTCAGCGGGTCGTATGACTACAGCATCAGTGTGTGGGACATCAGCACCCACACACACACACACAGCCTGTATGGGCACACTCAGAGGGTGACCGACGTCGCCCTGACTCAGGACGAGCAGCACCTGGTGTCGTGCTCTAACGACAGGTCACTCAAGGTGTGGTGCACAATCTCCCTCAGCTGCCTGCGTACTGTGCAACTGGACGACTATCCCAACGCACTTGCTGTGTCTCAGCCAGGTGATGTGGTTGCAGTGGTGACTCTGAACAGCACCATACTGTACCGCCTCAGCACAGGTGAGTGTCTGGGGAAGGTGGACTCACACTGTTTTCATGTTGCACTCAGCCTCTGCGGGAGGTGGCTCTTCACACCAAAGAAGATTGCTGTCTCTGTGTGTGCTGTGTCTTCTGTTTCACCCTGAGGGGGGGCATGCCTGCAGTGTCTCGATCCCTGTTTCCCTGTGTTGCCATGTTGTTCATGTGCGGACTTCGCTCAGAAGTTAGAAAATGTCACGAAGAGGTGAATCCTGGCACAACTGGCTTGCCCCCCACCCCCACCCTCCCTCGAGTATTCGCGCACTGTATGTGCCCCCCATCCCCACCGTCGCACACCGCCACAGCCTTTCGGAAGGCTTTACAGTTTTTATCTGAGTGCAAAGGGAGATGAGTAAATTTATTTAGGGGGTCTTCGCTGTTCGTTATCCTTCGTCAATCTTCGTCAGTTATCAGCCATTTCTTTGCCACTCTTTATTGAGCACATTTATGATGCGTAAAAGTGTAGGGGTGATTCCGACGATCCTGTTCCTTTTCTGTGTGTCCAGCTATCTCGTGTTCACATGTGCTCCACACCCACATCAAAGCAGCAGGCTCTACGGTGGTGGAAACGTCAACGCGTCATTAAGGAAGAAGGAATCACGGTTGTTACGCCTTTGTCCCATCCCCACCATCGCACACTGCACACACCGCACATGCTCCAGAAAATCTGATCAGCTAGTAGTTAAAGACATGGATGTGACTGTTCGTCACACCGGGAGCGGGGACAGCTGTGTCGTCGGAGTTCCGGAAGGCGGGACCGTGGTCAGGCTGAAGGCAGATGCGCTGGAGGAGATGTTCCCGGGTTCTATCGACGCATCCCGTGAGGCTGCATGCGTGGCAGCACACATCGAAGGGTGTGAGGAGGAGCTGGACGATGAAGAGCGCGTTGCCGACACGGGTCTGGAGGACGGGGGTGCTGTCAAGCTCGTCCCACGCTGGCCCACAGTCAAGGCCCCCGCAGTCTACTCATCTGCATATGACGAAAACACAAGGTGCGTCACACTGTCGAGGTGTGGGACGCTGTGTGCTGTGGGTTCCCGCAGCGGACACACCCGTGTGTTTGACACCATCACCGCCGACGTGGTGGCGGACTTGACACACGGTAGCATGGATATTTCTGGCGCTTGGTTCTCTGTCTGTGGGACGTGGTTGGCAACGTGCTCTCTTGACGGCACCATCTGCGTGTGGTCGACGGAAACGTGGGATCAGCTGTGCATGCTGCAGCACAACAACATTGACATGAGGAGTGCAGCGTGGACGCACTGCGGACGCCTGGTGTCTGGAGACGAGAAAGGCAAAGTGCGTATGTGGGACTTGAACGGCACACCGAGCGCCACAGTGCTGGAGGGTCACAAGAGACCTGTTGTCAGTATTTCTGTCTCGGGCACGAGGATCTTCAGCGGGTCAGTTGACAACAGCATTTTTTTGGTACCCGGGGGCGAACCGGGGGACTGCTACACTCCTTTCTCTGCTCACGGGTGTCTGCTGCATGTCGAGGCGAGAAGCAAGGTGACATGCAGGGCGGAAGCCATCGACACCCGTGTTGTTGGTCATCTGCTGCAGAGGCTAGAGAGCCGTGTACTCGGCATGTTCGAACAACAATGGCTGGGCGTCCTCTCCAGTCTCCTCCCAAGGGGTGACCATCGAAAACGCCCACGGCTGGAAACGCGCAAAAAACAGGGTCGAGAGTTTCCCAGTCGAGCGGTTCCCAAGACCGAGCGGTCCATCCTTGCAAACCACTCGACCGGGGGGAGAGAACAGGGGAGAAGCGAGAAGGGGCGAAATCAAGTCGAATGGTGGATGCATGGAGAGAAATTACAGGGGTCCGTGGTGCCGTGGTCCTCACACATGTTCTGCTTGTGCCACTCCGAGCCGGCGGCCGACACCATCTGAGCACTCCGAACCCCCCCAAAGGACAAGACTATACACACTGTGCAGGACTCTATTAAGGGAGGGGGGGGGGGAGATGGTCTGGTTTGGTTGATTAGGCGCTGAGGGCCAGGCTGTCGACCTGGTCCCCCAGCTCGAAGGGCAAATTATACACACTGGGGAATCATCACACGAGCACTCAAACTGTACACACTCGTGACGACTCTGGGAGGGGGGGGGGGAGTGGGGATGTTAAGGATGCTATGCGTTAGACGGCCCCGCCCTGCGGGGCCACGCACAGACGTGTAATGCCCGCTCATCTGCGGGCCCCCCTGCCAGCGCCCATGATGGTCGGCTCATGCCGGCCCGCACGGCGCTCCCTTCCGCTGCCCCTGCCTGCACCATCACCTCCTCGACGATCACGACAGTCCCCGCTGCCCCTGCCGCCATCACGTCGGTCACGCTCCTGTCGTTGCACACGCCGCTTCCTCTTCAGGGCCGCCTTCTGGCGCTTGTTGGCGTGCGAGTCGACCCGCTTGCAGGCCAGGTACTCGGCGTTTCCCTCCTGCGAGCCCTGCCGACCCCCTGTGGTGTAGTAGGTCGCGTCGACCGCCCGCCTGTCTGCGATCCACTGCTTGAACACACAGTGTGCCGTCGCCGCCGCCCCCGCATGCGGCCCATTCCTGCCGAACAGCCCTTCCCAGCCGTCCGCCGAGTCCGGGATACACGCCGCGTCCGCCGCACCACTCGCCGCCGCCATCGCCGCGCAGGGGAATACCCTCACGCCCTCCACCATCGCGGTGCCGTCCTCACTGCTTCCTGCCCACTGCTCCTTCCTCGCCCTCTCCGCAGGGATCCGCACCCACGACACACGGGTGGCTGTCTGTTGTTGGTTGCCTCCCATTGACCCGTCGGACTGCTCGGCCACGTTGTCCGACATCTCCTCCTGCACCTCGTCGTCATCGACGTCGACGTCCTCCTGCGACAGATCCTCCTGCACCTCGTCGTCATCGAAGGCGAAGTCCCCCTGCGGTAGAGCCTCCTGCACCGCCGCTGTCGTTGTCGCCGCTGAGGCTGGTGCCTGCTGGAGGATGGCTGAAGGTGTTGTAGTGGAACCTTCCCCAGGAACATTTCCCCCAGGGGCGTCGTCTCTGCCGCCGTTGTCGCTGTCGTAGTTGTTGCCGGTGCCGCCGTTGCTGCCTCGGCCGATGCTCGCGCTGCTCTGGGTGCCTCCTCTGCTGCCCCGCTGGTCTGCGCCTCTGTCGTCTGCTGGGGGATGGCTGAAGGTTTGTTGTTGGAACCTTCCCCCAGAGACGTCACGTCCCCACCAGTCTGCCTCGGCCCCCGGCTCCCTGTCGGAGGGGGGACCGGGGGTGCCCCACTGCACCCCCTGTACGCGGTGGGGCACCTTTCACGGCACGTGAGGCACACTGCCACCCCACACTCGCCGCACCCCCAGCACCCGCGAGGGCCCACCGGCGTGGTGCACGCGCCGCAGCTCGTCTGCCATCCCACCTGGAGGCGCATCCGCTTCGCCTGCTCGCACCCTCGCACGCGCTTGTCCTGCCCCACAGGACACGTGTCCACCTCCCGCGCCCACTGCTGTAGCGGCTCGGGCAGGACCACCGGCACGAAGTGGCCCACCGCTGTGTCGTCTGCTTGCCCTGACTCATCCACAAAAGCCACTGCCGCCATTGCTACCGCCCTCTCCGCCGCGCGCCACACCCTGACGCCACACAGCCTTGCCTCCGGAAGGAGAGGATGGTGATTCGGAGGGCCCGTGCGAGCCCCCCGAGGACCAGCTCGTCAGCCCACGACTGCAGACCTGGCCCTGCCCCTCTTCTGCTCATCTGCTGTGCCCACACCTCCGGCTCCCCTCCCTCAACCATTGTGCGGAGCCCTGCGTGCTGCATCACCGCCTTCACTGCCCGCGTCCTCGCTTCGGCCGCTGTCACCTTGAGCCCAGTGGGTAGCTGGGCGACGACCGCGTCGAACAGGCAGTCGCCCACTGTGTACGCCGCCTTCCATCGCACCTGCCCCTGGAGGGACCTCACCAGCTCCTCGACCCCCAGGCACTGCGACACATCGGAGGGGGCGGCGCTCTGCCACTGGGCGATGAAGGCCGCCACTGGCTCCGTGCCTGCGAGCTCCTGCACCAGCTGCCACCTGCTCGCCTCCCGCGCCTGCCGCTCCTCCTCCGAGGCCGGCTCCGCGTTTGCGTCGGTCGCCATCGGTGTGCCCTGGGGAGTAGGTGCGCACCCGTCCAGATACACACACCCCCCAATCGAGGTCTCACCCGCTTCCGCCTGATCTTCCGCCGCGTCCACCTCCATCTCCTGTTTCACGCCCGTCGGCGCTGCCCAGCCTTGCGAGCGGCCGGCTTCCGACGCTTTCACGAGCTGGATCTTGGGGCACGCACAGGGTAGGCCCGACCCCCCGCACGCCTCACACGCGGCACGCACAGGGTAGGCCAGACCCCCCGCACGCCTCACACGCGGCCCGCATGCAGTGCCCGCATCGGAGGTGGCGCGCCCGCGGCGGGATCTCAACCGCACAGATGTGGCACTCCGCCCCTTTGTCACCTGCCACCACCCTGTCCATCTGCGTGCCCAGCTCTGCCTCGGGGCCCTCGGGCATCTGCGACAGGTCCATGTCGACGTCGACCCGCACGAAGCCCTTGCCCACCGCACACAACGAGAAGCGCCCACCCACCTGCGCTCCCGGCGCCGGCCTGCACAACACAGGCTCCCCAAAGTCACGGATGACCAGGATCTCGCTGCGCGTCACCACCGCCAGCGCCCGCAGCAGCGCCAGGTCCGCCCACGCACACTCCGCCATTGACCCATCTGCCTCCTGTGGGGCCAGCATCCGACGGCTCCACTCAGTCGGGTCGTCCACCTCTCGACGTAGTGCCGGCGCATGCAGAACCAAAGCCACAGCCTGTCTGCGTGCCTGTGAGAGGCTGCACGGCGCCCCTCGACCAGCCATTATGGCACTCAAACCATCACCCGCCTTGCCCCGAGGTAAAACTGCACCCAGCTGCTTCAGCTGGTACCACGCCGGGAGGCTGGCCGCGCACCCCGTCACGCACTGCCCCACCGTCCGGGACCCGCCGGGATCGCACCGCCTGCGCCACTGCGCCAGCTTCGCGTCGAAAACCCGCTCCTCTTGCGGGGTCGGGTCACTGGGGGGGGCGTCGTCCCCCTCGCTGCCCTCATCCTCGTCAACGTCCGGCGCGTCTGGGGGCACTTCCTCCATGACGACCCCCGGCATCAGGTCCCCGAACTTCACATACGTCTCGGGGTCGATCACCGGGGTCTTCGTCAGCTCCACTCGCTGCCTCCCCTGCCCTGCCACCGTGCACAGCCTCCCACACGACTCGAGCGACGCACCCACTGCCTTCTGGAAGGCCCACCCCATGCTGCGGGCCGTCTGTTGTGCCACTTGCACCCGCCCGACCCCCAGCTTGGCTGCCCCCAATGACACGAGGCGGTTCATGATGGAGTGTGCCCGCTGGCCCCAGCCCCCAAAAAGCTCGACCACAAATGGCTCGAAGGCAAGGCGGCCCGTCCGCACGGCCTCATCCTCGCGGTACTTCCAGACCTTCGTAGTCTGCCGCCGCGCCGCTGCCCCGCCTACCGTCCTGGCTGCCAGCTGCAGAAACGACGGGGCCAGGGGGTTCACCACCGCTACATCTATGGCAGTGACTCGACCATCCAGGAATCCCTGCTGCAACGTGACATCCCCTGGGCGTCTCCTGTCTCCCTCCAGCAGACCCAATGTCTCCCGCTCGGCTCTCAAGCCACCCTGTCGCGCTGCTCGCAGCAAAGCATCCGCCACCGCCTCGTGGCGTGTGATGGCCCCACCCCCCTTCTCGCAGAGGGTGGCATGCAGACCGTGCGCGTCCATCACCCCATCCTTCCCGCAGCATTCACACCGCGCCAGCGATTCGTACAGCGGAAGGCCTAAGCGATACCTGAGCACTGCTTGGAACGGCAGCGGGGGCATCGCCTCCCAGCGAGCCGGGTTTCCCGTCAGCCACGCACCGCACCCTGGCAGCAGGAGAGACTGCATCCGGGCCCGCGTCACCGCATCCGCCTCATCCATCAGCGCGTTGTACCACCTCTCCAGAATGCCCAGCGAGAGCGAGCGCTGCTCGGGGGCTCTCTCCGGAGGTGCCTCGGTGTCCAGACGCCAGCCCTCAGCTACCATTTCGTTATACGAGGAGGCCGTCTGCCTCCAGCCCTCTGCATCCCACACGAAGTCTCGGTCCAGCCGTCGGCACAGCGCTGCGGTCCCCGCACTCGAAGCCAGCGCCGCCGCATGCCAATGGTCGGCCGACTTGCGTATCCCCAGACCTCCGATTCGAACAGGGAGGGACGCCTGCAACATCGCTTCTTGTGGGAGGCAGTCGTCGTCGTAGCCCAGAAGCTTCGCGAGGCTCCGCTGCACGCGCGCGTCGTACCTCTCGAGGTAGCCCGTCACCCCTTTGAAACCAATCGCACGCATAAAGAACACCATGCGCGCGAACCCCAGGCACTCACGCAGCAGGGCAAATGCGGTCTGCGAGTCAGTCAGCTTGTCGAGGGCGTCCAGGGAGGTCACAAACTGGTCCACCCGCTCCGACATGAACTGCTCGCACCACGCCGCATCCCCTATCGGGGCTCCGAGCAGCTCGAAGTTGCCGTCCCGCATCCACCTGATGCCCGGGATGGGCGAGTTCTTCGGCTTCTCGACCACCTTCAGTCCCCATCCAGCCCACTCCTGCACGGAATGCCCCGTCCCCCTGCCGCTCAGGTCCACCAGCTCGCACTTGTCCTCACGGACCTGCAGACCCAAGTGCTTGCACCGCTCGACGATGAGCCGGTACGCCTGGCCGACCGCGTATCCGCTCCCCATGATCACCCCGTCATCGAGGTACCACACCGCCCCGTGTATCCCCTTGATCTGCTTCACCTCCTCAGCCACGGGGGCGATCGCGAGGGAGAAGAGCAGTGGGCCGAGGGGGTCACCCTGCTGCACACCACACGACGACGTCACACATTCCTTCCCGAACTGCAGCTTCGACGGGCTCGCGTAGCACCATGCGACCCACGGCAGCATCCCCGGAAACTTCTGCTCCACCTCTCTCAGGAAGGCTGAGCGATCCACCGCATTAAACGCGTTGGTGAAATCGACTTTCAGGATGCACGCGTCTTGCCCCCGCCGCCTGGCCGCGTAGTTGGCCGTCACAGCCGTCGCCGCCTCCGCTCCCTGTCGCACCGCCACACCAACCTGCCCACTGCGGAGGAGAACAGCCTTCGCTTCGTCCCGGTGGCGCGCTGCGAGGAGCTTGGCCACGAGCCGTCTCAACGATTCGCCACACGCGATCGGCCGTACCTCCTTCTCCGACTTCCTCAGCGCTGTCAGGTTTGCCCCCGCCAACCAGGGCTGGACAGACGCCGGGGCCGCACCCCGCGCCATGGCGTTCACGAGGTGGGTCAGTGCCGGGAGGGCCCGCGCCGTCGGGTGCGTCACCGCCGCCTTCAGATGGTCCGGTCGTAGGCCCAGAGCCCCGCCTGCAGAACCCGTGGGGAATCCCTTCACCCCCTGCAGCACCTGGAGCGGCGAGAAGGCGTCACAGAGCGTCGCGTCCGGCTTGCTGCACCGCGCAACCTTGCCGACCGGGTGCTTCGCCTTCAGCTTCTTCAGCGTGTCGGTGTCTTTGGGCGCCACCGCCTCCGGGGTGAGCGCCTTCACCGCTGCCGAAGTCCGGCCCTGCGCCGTCAGCTTCTGCACCCGTCCCTGCCAGCGGCGGTGCTCCTCCGTCGGGTCCTGCGAACCCCTCGACGCCCGTGACGGGCCCGCCGGCTGCCTCTTCCCTGCCTCGGCCGCCCACACTTGGGCGAACTCGCCCTGGCGCAAGCGTCCCAGCATCATCCGTCGCTGTCGAAGCGTCTGGGCTTTGCGTGACTTGCCCATTTTTTCCTTGCGGAGCACCAACAGAGGTAGCATCGCCAGCACTCGCCAGGAACCGTCCGTCTGCGTCGTCGCCACCTCCCTGCACGCATCCCGGAACAGCCCCGCCCACTCGCCCTGCAGCTCCTTGGGGACCGACTCCCACGTCCGCACATCCGCCTGCGCAATCTGCTCCCAGGACGGCAGACCCTCGTAGCGGCCTTGTGCGCTGCTCGGCGACCCTATCTCCTCCTCCTGCACCGTCGGGTGGCACCTGTCGCACACCTCCTCCGCCTTCCTGCGTGAGGCCAGCAGCGACATCACTCTGCTGCACACCGCACATGTTCTGAGTCCCGCTTGCCGCAGTATCTCCTGCATGGCGTGCGGCCCGAAGCAGCCCTCCGCCATGTGCCCATCCATGTGCGGCGTCAGATAGCTTTTCGATGCAAAGGGGGCCCCACCCTGCACCAGTGACCGACTGCAGGAGTCGATGGGGCACCACCTCCCGGCGGTGGGGACGTCCACCAGCTTCCCCGTCAGGTCCTCCTCTCCACTGCTCTCCGACGGCTGCTCCACTGCGTTGCGCGCCGTCAAAATGGGGCTCCTCGCCCCCTCCTCCAGCTGCGCCATGACGGTTTCCCGGACCGTGTCTCCGATCCGCACCTGCTCATAGTGTCCTCCGGCGAGGGCCACTACCTTCACAGGGCTCGTCGACACCTTGCCCGGCCCCCGCTCCGCCTTCGGCCGCTTCGGTTTCGGTCCAATGAGGAGGTTGGGCTGGCCCGGCTGCACCACCAACACCTGGAACCTCCCCTGACGCGCCACCAACTGCAGGGTCAGGTGGTCCATGTGCCGCTCACCGCGGACTCCAGCCAGGTACCCCGCGTACGCCTCCGCGGTGCCGAGCATGTTCCGGAGGCTCGGCTGTTGCGTCGCGAGGGTCGCGATGGTCTCCCGCACCCCCTGAACGTCACCCTGCTTGTATCCCAGGGCCAGATACCCGCAGTCGTTCAGGGAGGCGTTCGGGACTCGTGAGGCCCCTGCCGGCAGGGAGGCGTCGACATCCCGCATGTCCGGCCCCTTGCCTCCGCCCCGCAACGCATCCGGTGGGAGCTGCAGGCGTGGCGCGCTTCCGTCCCAGACCAGCAAACCCCTCTCCATCAGCCTCGTCGCCTGCGCCTCCGACGTGACCGCACAGGCGACTCCCGTCTCCGAGGGGGCCAGCACGACCTTGGGGTACCGTCTGAGGGCCGCTCGGGTTTTGGCCCGGTACGACGGCGCTGCGTACACCACCGGTTGCTGCCCGCCCTGCACCCACACCACCACGCACTCCCCCGTGTCAGCCCACCGCTGCAGCGCGCCAGCTGACACTTCCAGGTTCTCCCCTGGCACGCAGCTTCGCACACCCACCCCTCGCAGCTCTGCTAGGGCCTCCTCAGGTGGTCCGTGCGGCCTCCAGCACTCCGAAGACCCGCACTTCACGCCCAGTCCGGGTCCGGGGCACATCACGCTACCCTCACTGCGGGCGTCCCGGAACCCCCGCACCCCCATGACGGCTGACCGCCGCATCAGGAGACGCCCTCCTCCCACCCACCACTGCGACACTGCCCTGCCCGGTCGGCGCGCCCGCCACCTGCGTCTGGGCTGGCGGCCCTTCCGGCGGCGTGTCCCGAAGAGCCACCAGATGCTCAGCTGCGCGCCCCCCAGAAGCAGCCACGGGCTCGCGACACCGCACAGTTCCAGCACCCATCCGCCTGCTGCGCCTGCTGCACCATCCATCCATACGAAACCCTCTGCACCCCACGCCGGCAGCAGCCCCATCGGGTCCGCCACCCCCGCCAGCGCCACCACCATCCACAGCGCTAGGATGCAGGCCTGCGCCACGCTTGGCCACCACGCCACGCGAGCGCGGAGGATCGCCCACTGCGCTCCGAGCCAGCCCGCGCTCAGCAGGACCGCGCTGCACCCCGGCAAACCCTCCCAGCCACCTGCCTCCGCCTCCACACTCGCACCGCACCAGAGCGTCCACCCGATCCACACCAGCTGCAGGCGGGCGACGCGGAGGCGGCCCGCTGCCATGAGCCCCCAGGCTGCTCGCCCCGTCACCTGCGCTACCCATGCCACACTGGCTCCCACGTCGCCGCAGAGCAGCGCCACCCCCGCCACCATTGGCCCCATGATGCCGCTCCGCTGCGCCGCCCACCATAACACCCGGAGTAGTCTGGCCCGGCCGTGAAGGCCCCATCCTGCCCCACAGGTGCCGTCGTTGCCGCTGCCGCAGACTGTCTTCAGACCAGTGAGGGTCGGCCTGGGGTCACCACTCGTCTGCCCGCCACCACCCGGCCCGGCCCGCTTGGACTCGCACTCCCCTTTCGACCCAGCCGCTGATGCGCCCGTGTCGGTCAGGCTCGGGTCCTCGTCGCAGGTGCCGATGACGTCGTCCCTCCTTGTCCGGCTCTGTTCATCCCCCCACACGTGCGCACCAGTGTTGGTCAGGCTCGGGTCCTTGCCGCGTGTGCAGATGACGTCGTCCCCCAAGCACTTCATGTTGGGGTCCTTGGTCCGACCGTCACCCCCCGGCTTTGCCACGGCCTCATCGCGTGTGTATGTTGTCTTCACCCCAGTCACCGTCACCGTGTTGTTGTCCACGCAGGTGCAAGTGGAGCCCTTCAGGTCGGAGAGGGCCGGCTTGGGGTCAGCACACGTCTGTCTGCCACCACACATCCCCCCTGGCCCGCTGAATTTCCTCAGGCCCGACCTCGCCATGCTGTAAACCACCCCGCTGCGACGCTCCCGCACCGTGGCGCTCCGCAACCCTTTCAAGCCCCTCACACGTACTTTGCCTTTGTCGTCCCCAGTCGCCAGACGCTCGCCGTGGGTCCTCGCTGCCCTGTACACGCTGCAGTCCAACATGCACCCCACCTCCTTCGTTGATGTCAGCTGCCTGCAGATAGTGTCGTCTGAATCGCCCGTTGCCCACCGCGTCCCACAGACAGGGAATGCAGTAGAAAAAGTCCCGTTGCTGTGTGCTAGGCCCGCAGTAGTGATGGCGCCACATGTAGTGATGTGTCCGTTGTCGTAGTGACCCGCAGCACGCGGCGTCTCACACCCCGTCAGTGCGATGCGGTATGTATTGTTGCGATGCATCGACGCGAAGACCGCTGGTGTCCTGACCCTGAGCCGGCGTGGGGTTAGCTGAACAGCGCACCCTTTCGCGCGACCCGTGTCGGCCACTCGAGTCTGTCCGTCGCCACGCTCGGCCGCTCCGATGCTGGTTCGGCTCGGGCCCTTTTCGCAGGTGCAGATGACGTCGTTCCTCCGCGAGTACTTCATGTTGGGGTCCTTGCAGGCCTGGCCATCCTCACCCGGCCCTGCCACGCCCTTGTCGAATGCCGCCTTCGCACCAGTCTCCTTCACCGTGTTGTTGTCATCACAGGTGCGGGTGGGATCCTTCTCATCAATGAGGGTCGGCTTGGGGTCAACAACACACGACTGTTCGCCCCCACGTATCCCCCGTGGCACCCTCCCTGCACCCACCCATTCGCCACCCAAAGGGGGGGTGGCCCAGCTCCCGTTCCACCACCCACCCGGTCCACCCATGGCCCCCAAGGGGGGAGGGGAGAGACACCGGCAGCGGTACCGTCGGCCTGGCCCCTCGGGGGACCTGGCCCAGCCAACTCGCGGGGACCGGGGGCGACCCGGGCTGCCACCCCTTCTGCTGCTGTCGGTGGGCTGGGGCGTGGTGGCCCGGCGGCTTCACCGTGAGCGGAACCGCCGCTTGCAGCATGTTGGGGGGACGTGGTGGGCGCGCCGCCACCACCGCTATCCCGCGAGAGGGGCGCATTGCCGGCGGGTGAGGCCGACGCGCTCCCCTGCCTTGCAGGCAGGGTGTCAGCAGAGGCCTCGCATGAGGCCCCTGCTCCTCTCGCCTGGCGCGCCCCTCGACAGGGGCGGCCAGCCCGCGTTCTTCCGCTACCGGGGGCGACCCGGGCTGCGCTACCGGGGGCGACCCGGGCTGCTTCTGCTCCAACGGTGCTGTCGTCAGCACCGCGAGCGCCACCACCGCCAGCGTCGCCCCCAGCTGGGCCTGCCATCGCCTGGGCGGCTCTCGCCCTTCCATCGCTCGTGCTCGTGGGGTTGGGGGTTGGGGGAGTGGAGGGGGATGGATGGTGGGGAACAGAGCCCAAGGGACAAGTGGCCCAAGGGGGAGTGGGTTGGTGGTTGCTGTAAAATGAAATCTAGGCCCAACCAGTCCTCCCGGCTCTGCCCGCCCACAAGGCAAACCCGCAAACCCGCAAACCCGCAAACCCGCAAACCCGCAAACCCGCAAACCCGCAAACCCGCAAACCCGCAAACCCGCAAACCCGCAAACCCGCAAACCCGCAAACCCGCAAACCCGCAAACCCGCAAACCCGCAAACCCGCAAACCCGCAAACCCGCAAACCCGCAAACCCGCAAACCCGCAAACCCGCAAACCCGCAAACCCGCAAACCCGCAAACCCGCAAACCCGCAAACCCGCAAACCCGCAAACCCGCAAACCCGCAAACCCGCAAACCCGCAAACCCGCAAACCCGCAAACCCGCAAACCCGCAAACCCGCAAACCCGCAAACCCGCAAACCCGCAAACCCGCAAACCCGCAAACCCGCAAACCCGCAAACCCGCAAACCCGCAAACCCGCAAACCCGCAAACCCGCAAACCCGCAAACCCGCAAACCCGCAAACCCGCAAACCCGCAAACCCGCAAACCCGCAAACCCGCAAACCCGCAAACCCGCAAACCCGCAAACCCGCAAACCCGCAAACCCGCAAACCCGCAAACCCGCAAACCCGCAAACCCGCAAACCCGCAAACCCGCACAAACCCGCAAACCCGCACAAACCCGCAAACCCGCAAACCCGCAAACCCGCAAACCCGCAAACCCGCAAACCCGCAAACCCGCAAACCCGCAAACCCGCAAACCCGCAAACCCGCAAACCCGCAAACCCGCAAACCCGCAAACCCGCAAACCCGCAAACCCGCAAACCCGCAAACCCGCAAACCCGCAAACCCGCAAACCCGCAAACCCGCAAACCCGCAAACCCGCAAACCCGCAAACCCGCAAACCCGCAAACCCGCAAACCCGCAAACCCGCAAACCCGCAAACCCGCAAACCCGCAAACCCGCAAACCCGCAAACCCGCAAACCCGCAAACCCGCAAACCCGCAAACCCGCAAACCCGCAAACCCGCAAACCCGCAAACCCGCAAACCCGCAAACCCGCAAACCCGCAAACCCGCAAACCCGCAAACCCGCAAACCCGCAAACCCGCAAACCCGCAAACCCGCAAACCCGCAAACCCGCAAACCCGCAAACCCGCAAACCCGCAAACCCGCAAACCCGCAAACCCGCAAACCCGCAAACCCGCAAACCCGCAAACCCGCAAACCCGCAAACCCGCAAACCCGCAAACCCGCAAACCCGCAAACCCGCAAACCCGCAAACCCGCAAACCCGCAAACCCGCAAACCCGCAAACCCGCAAACCCGCAAACCCGCAAACCCGCAAACCCGCAAACCCGCAAACCCGCAAACCCGCAAACCCGCAAACCCGCAAACCCGCAAACCCGCAAACCCGCAAACCCGCAAACCCGCAAACCCGCAAACCCGCAAACCCGCAAACCCGCAAACCCGCAAACCCGCAAACCCGCAAACCCGCAAACCCGCAAACCCGCAAACCCGCAAACCCGCAAACCCGCAAACCCGCAAACCCGCAAACCCGCAAACCCGCAAACCCGCAAACCCGCAAACCCGCAAACCCGCAAACCCGCAAACCCGCAAACCCGCAAACCCGCAAACCCGCAAACCCGCAAACCCGCAAACCCGCAAACCCGCAAACCCGCAAACCCGCAAACCCGCAAACCCGCAAACCCGCAAACCCGCAAACCCGCAAACCCGCAAACCCGCAAACCCGCAAACCCGCAAACCCGCAAACCCGCAAACCCGCAAACCCGCAAACCCGCAAACCCGCAAACCCGCAAACCCGCAAACCCGCAAACCCGCAAACCCGCAAACCCGCAAACCCGCAAACCCGCAAACCCGCAAACCCGCAAACCCGCAAACCCGCAAACCCGCAAACCCGCAAACCCGCAAACCCGCAAACCCGCAAACCCGCAAACCCGCAAACCCGCAAACCCGCAAACCCGCAAACCCGCAAACCCGCAAACCCGCAAACCCGCAAACCCGCAAACCCGCAAACCCGCAAACCCGCAAACCCGCAAACCCGCAAACCCGCAAACCCGCAAACCCGCAAACCCGCAAACCCGCAAACCCGCAAACCCGCAAACCCGCAAACCCGCAAACCCGCAAACCCGCAAACCCGCAAACCCGCAAACCCGCAAACCCGCAAACCCGCAAACCCGCAAACCCGCAAACCCGCAAACCCGCAAACCCGCAAACCCGCAAACCCGCAAACCCGCAAACCCGCAAACCCGCAAACCCGCAAACCCGCAAACCCGCAAACCCGCAAACCCGCAAACCCGCAAACCCGCAAACCCGCAAACCCGCAAACCCGCAAACCCGCAAACCCGCAAACCCGCAAACCCGCAAACCCGCAAACCCGCAAACCCGCAAACCCGCAAACCCGCAAACCCGCAAACCCGCAAACCCGCAAACCCGCAAACCCGCAAACCCGCAAACCCGCAAACCCGCAAACCCGCAAACCCGCAAACCCGCAAACCCGCAAACCCGCAAACCCGCAAACCCGCAAACCCGCAAACCCGCAAACCCGCAAACCCGCAAACCCGCAAACCCGCAAACCCGCAAACCCGCAAACCCGCAAACCCGCAAACCCGCAAACCCGCAAACCCGCAAACCCGCAAACCCGCAAACCCGCAAACCCGCAAACCCGCAAACCCGCAAACCCGCAAACCCGCAAACCCGCAAACCCGCAAACCCGCAAACCCGCAAACCCGCAAACCCGCAAACCCGCAAACCCGCAAACCCGCAAACCCGCAAACCCGCAAACCCGCAAACCCGCAAACCCGCAAACCCGCAAACCCGCAAACCCGCAAACCCGCAAACCCGCAAACCCGCAAACCCGCAAACCCGCAAACCCGCAAACCCGCAAACCCGCAAACCCGCACGAGAAATGAGCAAGCGTGTCTGCGTGTTGTCTGTTTGTGGCACTGGGAAGCGTCAGACGGCTGAGTCGAACTCGCCGAATGTAGACAGTCCTGCTGTCGCTGTGTATCTCATGATCCTGTTTGTGCAGTTCTGACAGGAGGACCCCGAATGGACCTACAAAATTTGAGGGCTGAAATTCTGCATCTGTTGATCCGCGGGGTCTACTTGAACGGAATAGTGCGCCGTTGCAGACTGCACATGGAAGCGTGCAGGAAGGGTGAAGCGTCTCGCCCGCCTGCAAACACACCGTGAATTCCCACTTCGTGAACAGGTTTGATATTCGGACGACTGCTGACGGGCCCTCTGTGCAGTCATAAGTTGCACTCTCCACAACACCTGCACGGACCGTGACCTGACACACCCGCCCTCCATCCAATGCCAGTGCCGGTTGTGACCAGTGTGGCTCATGCTCGTTGCTGCCACGGAGTGGCGCCAGACAACGGAGCTGCCCGGAGTCGCAACTGCACGTGGTGCAGCTGCCCTCAGTCTCCGTGCAGCGGGAAACCCGCAAACCGCAGAACCTGCAGAATGGAGGAGAAAGCCGCTCCTGTGGATGTGTATGTAGTCATGTTCCAAACGGGTAATTGATGGCAGGCTGTGTGCACTCTTCTGCAGCACACACCACCGATCAAGCCCACCCCACGGATCGACACATCCAGAATTGCAATCCTGAAGAGCTTCAACATTTGCAGGTTGGCTGCCTGAGTGCTGCCCTCCTTGTGCTGCCTCAGTCTCGGCAGGTGTCAGTCGTCACAATCACGCCTGTGAGGTGGCAACTCCTGTTGTTCTTGATCTGATCATGTGGGGTGCAAACCACAAAGGGCAGAACCTGCCAAGCCCATGACAGGCTTGTTGCATGGAGTCGAGTGCACAGACCACTGACTGCATGTTGTATGGCAAGGTGCTTGTGTGGGTTCAGAATTTAGGGCCACTGTGACTCCATCAGATCTTTGGGTCACTGTAACTCCATCTGGCAGGCCAAGATGAAACCAGAATTTCTTTTGTGCATGTTGTCCGACAGTGATAATGTGTGGCGGACTCCGTGTCCTCGGCGTACTCAAACGACAATGGCCAGGCGTCTTCCATTTCAGTCCGTGGCTGGAATAGCCCCAGGCTCCGGCAACACCCGTATGTGTCGGCGGCAT